>OX401411.1:9646501-10311501 GCA_947846245.1 Cerastoderma edule | reverse complement strand
ATCACAGGAAACAAATATCATTGGAAACATCAGTTGAAACAATAATCAGTGGAATCAGTAATCAATGAAAACAATAATCACTGGAAACAATAATCACTGGAAACAATAATCACTGGAAACAATAATCACTGGAAACACTTATCAGTGGAAACATTGTACGATGTCCCCGATCGACAGGGCGTTCTAGACCTATTTCTTTTTATAATAAAATTTACTGTTGGAAATGTAGAAATTATTATTTACGTGACAACAGTCAAAGCGTCTGCAATTCCATGACACATATGTTCATATTTGCATTGGATGAAATTGAAATACATATGTTGCATCACTTTCTATTTCTGGAGCTATATGCCCCCCCCCCCCCGAAGTTAGGAATAGCACATATGTGTTATCCTCAGAAGATCGTCATATGCAGCATTTAGAGTAGTTTGTTATTTAAGAGATCAGAATCATTCTTTTCAAATTGTCCAATCCAAAACATTTAATTGTCGTATGTTGTTGCTTTCGAACAGAAGAAGTCACAACTAATCACTCAATCGTTACTACAGGGAGTATTTCCGTGAGATGAGAAATGCATCTTGATGTATTTCCATCGGATTACCCTTTACCAAACGATAAATTCTCGACCACTCCAAATTGAACGAGTTTGCAGACGACATGTCAAAATGTGACGAAATTGAAGAATAATCTTCTGATAGGACAGGAAACATCATGGGAAAAGGAGAAATTGTTTGTTAAGAGCATTTTCGCATTTTCCCACAATACCTTTCGGAGTCGTCTGCAACAAAAGTCGTTTTTGTTTTATAATGGGAAAAACCCTACAGGTTCAGACTGCGGTTCATTGTGTGTAATGAAACTGAAACCCTCTTGACTCAGTGTAAAATCCCCCCAAATACCTAAATGACAGGAAGTGAGTCATTAATTAGCCACTATTTTAACCGAGATGCCGCTCGTCTACAACGTGTTACTAACCATATATGCCAATAAGTAGTTGCTGTTTCGGTATACATGCAAAGAAGTGCAACGTTGCGTTTGCATCGCCTTACCTTTATCCCGGCTCTATATCCCCACCGCAGTTTCCCAAGAGGAAACCAGCCATCGAACGGTGACGTGCACTTTGCAACTTGAACGCAACTCAAACCCTAAAGGTCAGCAGTCAGTTGATTGTGTGTGTGCTGGATCGAAGTAACAGATTCAAGTTAAGAGAGTTATTTTATGAATGAAGTGGAGGTTTTAGCTAAGAGACGGTATGTTTTGGTTTTGTTGTATTTTTCTTGCTTCTTTTTCTCATGCAATACTTACGAAAATATGATCGATTGAACATTTTGGAAAAATGAGGAATGTATCATAAAAAACACTCAATCAGCTAGTAAAGCGGAAATAGCGTCTCTGAAACTTCCACGTGGTTTATATGTTTTGTTTGTGCATAATGAGATATATGCTATTGTATTTCTTGATCTTTTTCTTAACGACGCATTAAAACATGAAATAATAAAATTTTGATTGCCTCTATTTTCAAATTTTAGTATTTAAAAGTTAACTTTTATAGAATTGGACATGTACTGGAGGAATTTATGAATCTAACACAGAACGAGAAACAAAAATGTACAGACATATAGTCTCAGCATTGTGCTAATCATATTGTCATCTCTGAAGTCTTCTTCTGATTCGTGCTTGGGGCCGCTCCAACAGTATTTCAGTTATATAACGGAGGGCAGTGTATCTAACTTTCCATGCCCGTAGCACGTTCTCGATAATATTGTTTTAATCTATCTATTTCATTCTGAAAACAATGTCATACACATGCTTGGTTAAGGGTTTGATAATTCAATCATTAAAATCAAAGATGTGTGCATCGCGTTTTATTATAGCCATTAATGAGAGCTCTCATTTGTTTCAGAAAAAATAGCTCGAATATTACAGCAAATTCCTCGAGTCAAGCGTAATACAAAAAGTGCACTTTAATAAAACTGAAAAAGGTATGCATTTACAGGATTATTTCTGTTAATTTTCATGAATGGGATTAAACACTGTGTCAACAACTTTTCAGTTATATTACGACTTGTCTTGAGGCATGAGATTAAGACTATGTACTGTCTTGCCAAAGGACATTTCCTCAAAGCCAGCAGGGCTTTTTTCCTTCTCTTGGGAAAAGGCACGAGCCTGTTTAATTTGGGAACTTTTATCACTGAAACTGCTTAACTGGAATGCCTAAAAGCTGGTATGACTTTGATATTTTGGGAAAACTGCATGATCTAAACGAAAATTTCAGTCGGGAAGGTGCCTTTTAAGGGAGTCTGTTATATAATACTAAAAATCCCTGAAGCGCCGGGGGAGGGGGGGTCAAACCTTGGCTACAAATCCATCACCATAACCACGGGGCAACAGTGGTCCCCGACAAAGTAAAACAGGTTGTTGGCCCAACAGTTATATGTATGGTGTAACAGTATCAACTGTACTTTTGTTTGGGTTACCTCCCTTTGACCATCAGTCGTTTTATTTAAATAATACTAATAGATTGACCTCCCTTGAATGATTCTTCTTCCTTCGAATCGAGCATGGCTTCAGAATACAAATAAAGATGATCGAACTTTAACAAAGAATTGTTGCGTTATTATCATAACCAAACATTTTACATATGGCAACTCCAAAATCTAGTTTGTATAATTAAACATGTTTAGAAGATTTTATCCACAGTTACAAGTAACACCTCCTCCCCCCCAAAAATGTACTTTTTATAGAAACCTATACATAGATCTACACATTTTTTTTGTCCCTGGTACCTGTGATTTTATCGCCTATTTCCCAAGCTCGTGTTGAGTGTACGTTTTGTTTCGAAGTGGTAAATATATATATATATATACATTTCTTTTGTGTTGAAATGCTAGTACATATGTTACTATGTTATTTGTTCTTTTGTGGTTTCACGTTGTTTTCAACAAACTTTTCGATAAGTTTTGCTACGTTCTGCTGATGTAAACAAGTTTTACTATTTTCGAAATTTGTATGTCGATATGGAACGTGATAACCCAGTAGTTAAATTCGTCAACATTATCAAGAGTGTCATGTTGGGAAGCCAATACCTCTTCGTCCATTGTTGTTTAGTCTTTAGTATTGCTAGACCCGAATTCGACTCAGCAACCTTCTAAATGCGAGGCGAATACTTTATATCTGTACTACTGCCTTGTACTGGTAAAATCCTAAAGAGTCGTAAGATATCTAGACATCTTATTTTAAGATTCTGTGCTTCATAGGATTATTTTTTGAAACTTACAAAAATAAAGGAATATAGATTAATTTAACATTTCAGCAGAGAAACCAATAGCATATAAGATGAATTTTGACATTTTTCATTTTATAAAAATCCCAGGGAAATCCGACATAATCTAAATATGGCGTCAAGCTTTGAACAACCGGTCACGTGACGCTCACGAGATACTTAGACTACATGCTAAAAGCAACAGTGGACGCTGACGCTAGTATCGTCTAAGTTAGGTGTACATCGTCACGTGACAGGCACTTGACAGCCCACGTGACGTAACTAATTACCATATACTGTAGCTGTAGTAACATACAAAAGTCGTGGGGGTTTTCCGTCAATATCTTCATTTAAACCGCGATTTCGGCGATATTTTTCAATGAATATTTGTTAGAAGCAAAGCTGAATACCATACGCAAATTTTAATTTCTACCTATATATATTTAGTGTATGACGTCCAGGATCTTTAACGATAACACATCTCTGTGTGCTTGCTTCTCTCGACCGTTGTAGGTCATTCATGCATCTTAGGGGAAGAAACCGTGCAAGCCGGGGCTCGAATTCGGTGCCTTCGTGAACCGTGAAAATTGCGCCATGCAATGACTGAGTCATGAAGGCCATCTTATAACCTTGGTACCGTTTTAGTAAACAGTTCACGCTTAAGATTGGCGTAAGTCTAAAACAACAAGTCCTCTTATTTCAATATTGGGCGAATGACGTGTTACATTGCAATATTGTACTTTCATTGAAGATTAATATCCATGTGTATCAGTTATGAGAAACGCAAATATTGTCCTTAAGTTGCTTAGTAAAATGGTACCCAGGGCCTGTATTTGTAGCAAACCCCTCACAACAGTTATTTCTGCTTCGTTGTACCCACCTCTGCCTTCACGTCAATTGTTGGACTGAATTTCAGCCCAATTCCGAACAAACCTCGGTTATCTTAGAATCTTCTGTTCAAAATGACTGTAAAGTCAATATTTCTTTTAGAAAGTATCGTCATAAGACAAACTTTCAGATATGAGAGTAGACAAATATGTAACGGTTTCTATGTTTCTTCCGGTTCTAGCAAAGACGCCGAATTCCCGACACTCATTTCCGACACTGATTTCTCGTCGGCATGCTATTTTTGCATTTCACGTGACAATTTGCGTGGTACTTTGTAATGTAACTTAACGTTTATAATCGCAGTAGTGAAACGTGACAATGATTAGTGCGTGGTTTGCTTTGTTTATATACACCGTATACCATTTTATATATATCATAAATGTAGTTTTGTTTATTTTTTATTAAAGTCTTATCATACGTACATTCAAATTTAAAACATATAATATAAAATATTACTTATCAAATGTACATTAGCCCTCCTTTGATAGGAAGGGCATTACAATGTTTATCTAATGTAGCCATTGTAGCTCGATCTCGCTCATTACGTTGCATTTCACACTATTTCAAATAACTATTTCCAGTGTATCTTTTTGCAATATGTTGTTGTGTTTATTAAGTCCTCTGCCTTATCTGTGATATCGAATAGAGATCAGTGTGAAGAAAAGGTCGAGAGAAATGTCATTTATCAGACAGTATGATAACTATTCAATGTCCTGAACATAATAAACTATGCATTGCAGCAATCACGTATAAAAAGAGGCCAATCGTAGCAACAATAATATGTGTACGTGGTAATTTTTTATCCGTGTCTAGAATTTGTCTCGGACAGGGATGGATAGCTAAGTACATGTACAAATGTACAACTTCCGTTTGTTCCAATAGTATTCACTTAATCCGTTCTCACTAAACTTCTATGAGTGTCTTGAAATGTGATTTGAATTATAGGACGTCTAAGTGTTGAGTCTTTTGTATCGTTGCAGTTTTACCCATTGAGTAGCTTCATATTGAACATATTACTGTCGTTTATCATTTTTGCTTTAGTTAAGAAGTGGACACCACATTTGCCTCTCTGGGTATGCTGTGCGAAGATTAGGTTTCTAAAATAAAATGTGCACAAAAGCGAATATATTGTAAGCTAATGTCCATTTCCATTATCTATTTTAGATAAAGTTCTGCAGAAATTGAGAAAGTGTGGATGGGGCTAGGTAGGAACGTAATAGAACTTTGAAATTATCACCGGTCTTTTTCTTTTCTTTTTTCTTTTTATCAAACTTAGGTCTAGCGTGTGTAAAAGGCTAAGAAGATTACACAGGATGTGGCCCCCCGATAAAAATTTACACATTCCCGACATTCCCAAAATTCCCGACATACATGTACACATAGGAATCCGTGTTGGGGATCGTTTAGACTTAAGCGGGCCTCCTCCTCCACCTAAAGGCAAACAAAATGACGAAAAGAACAACACGGACAAAAAAGACAAGAAAGGTATGTGTGGATCCCAATCGGAATCCCTCGGTCATATCGTATGTAAAAAAGTTTTTCGTAGGTCTTCTGCTCGGGTTTGTTAGAGCATGCATATATGAGGAACTGCTTGGTTAACCATTTACCAAGTACCAAATTTTCAACTGTCCCAAATTGAAAGAGTTTGCAGACGTCACTTCAAAATGTAATGAAATTGGAAAATAATCTTCTGATAAAGTATAAAACATTGTGGGAAAGGTAGAAATTGCTCGTTACGAGCAATTTATACTTTTCCCACAATGTGTTCTAGAGTCGTCTGCAACAAAGTGGTTAAATGTCGTTATTATTTGGTAATGGGTTAATTAAAGGTGCTTGTTCACAGATCTGCCACAGTGGGGAATTAAGAAGTTAAAAGTTAATTTCTTTGAAACATCGTATTAGCTGTGTTTTATATGATCTGCACTGAGTAATAGACATTCGAAGCTAAACTCGGTTGTTTTCAATTCTTTAAGGTGTGTGTCACTGTACTGTGAATTACATGTTTTTTAATTTAATCCAAAAGCGTGACATCGCTTTTGAGATCTACCGCAGGTAAACTGAACACACTTAGATAAATTGACGCTACCTGCATTAATTATGCTTTCAATAGCTTTTTTAAAATGAATATCAACCAACAATACAATAACTATATTGTTTCGAAGACATTTTATTTTGACTTTCAAACTTATCTTCTATGAATAAGCACCTCCCTCCTGTGAGCAAGCAGGTTCAAGATATTTCGTTCTTTCTTTCCTAAGTTCGGGTTTTTATCATTGGTTAAAGTCAAAACGTAAGAAACGTAGGAACATAATTTGATATTTTCGACAAAGCAGGTCTATGAGAATAATTGTATGAAGCTTCTTACAATGATTTAGTAAGTTGTAAAAACGATTTGGTATGTCGTAAAAACAATTTGGTATGTCGTAAAAACGATTTGGTATGTCGTAAAAACGATTTGGTATGTCGTAATAGTGAGATAACTCAGTCGTAATAAATAAGTCGTTATGACGAGATTATTTAGTGTTTTGTTCATATCATCATGACTGAATATGGCTGACTGGGAATGCACAGATAAACGCTCGTCATTACATGTATATATGTAAAATGAAGTAAGTAATTCTCATTTGGTTGTAAGAAACATCTTAAGGAATATCTTACAATATGTTCCTTGCTATCAGTTATTTTCAGTAATGGTGATTGATACGAAGGCAACAAACCATTGGTCAAATCACTAGTCAAAACGACTTGATTATCTCGTTATAACGTCTTAATTATCTAACGACTTACTTGTTCGTTACGGTGAGTTAGTATGTTGTTAAAAGCAGATTAAAAAAACCCAGGTCATCCCTGTGCCAGCGTACATATGTACAATCAGTACTGTATAAGGGGGCGGCAAATGAATTAAAATATTCCTCATGACTGATTTGGATGAGATTTAACACTCCCTCAATGGGATTTAAGCTATGGAATCATGTAAATGGTCCGAAAAGGAAGCAATACCATACGAAGAGTTTTGATAAATATCGTTGCTTTTGTAATATAAGATTGCTTTCATATAAAGCGTAAGGGCTCTTGTGTTCATGCCTACGTCAAAAGTACACGAGCATTTTATGCTTTTAATGGACCCATTGGAAGATTTTATTTTAGTGATTTGTTTATATTTATATTTTTCAGAGAAAAAGGGCGACAAAAAGTGAACGATACATTCAGCCAACGAAGACAAAAACATATATCAAAGGTTGAACTAATATGGACTTAATTCGTCTCAATCATGTAACCTACAATACGCTGTTCTAACGCTTAGCTACAAAAAGATGATGAAGAAGAACACATATATCATTATTGTTAACAATGTAGGGAAACATTTCTGTATTTAATCACATTATTCAAACAATGTATACCTATAGTTCAAAATTTACAAAATAAAAATCTGAATGATTTGTAATGAAAATTGATGTATGCTTAATACACTGTTACCCTCAAGCCGATTGAAACCATCAAAACTTCTGGCTGGTTGAAATTGAAAGTGTCAGCAGACAACAACTCAAGCATTAAAACCTTTCCCATACATATGTTATATTGTGACGTAAGGAGTTTTTCCTTTATCGAACACAACAATCTTAGGAAGAAGTATCAATCTGAACTCATCGGGTTTATCTAACGAAAACACCTCTGACATAGTAAGCCGTCATGTTGCATTTTACCATCTTAGTGCAGAGCTGAAAAGCAAACTGGCAAAAGGTATGTTGAATCAGTGACACTCAATTTGGACATGGAAGAAAACTGAATGGCTTTTCTTCTAAGACATGTGAGAATACGGATACCAATTACAGCATATTGACTTACGAAGAATATAATACACATGCAAATGACAGATCGTTTTGAACATCACATGTGTCCAGTTCGTTAATTTCCAATGCTGTGGACGTTGGATAACTCCCATCTCCGAGAAGACTCTTTCCTATTCTTGGTCCTTGTTAAACACGTGTTAAAGGTAACTCCAATAAAATGACAAGTATTTATCCAAACACTGCCACCAATGTAACGAAACGACCATAACGACCTATCAAAACACATTTTAAGGAAGTACCTGAAATGGTCAAGCCACGTAGAACCATCGACATCCCGTAGGTCATCAAGGGAAACAACTCTCTTGAAAACCAAAATTCCTCCACAGTGTTTAATGTATCATGATATTTTATTCTTCAAATAAAAGTCACCGGCAATTAAAATCCAATTTATCTGGGTATCGTTTAACTAAACATATGCTAAGAACTTGCATAAGTTCAAAAGAACATTTCCTCTTATTTTGATATTGGGCTAAGCAAAATTACAAAGTTCTTGTAAATATCATTGGAAAAGTATCTGCGGGACGCTTCCAATGACGTGTCTAATTGCATCATTGTACAAAGATAAAAATTACGATGCTAACCATGATTTTGATATATTCCTCGAGTTGTTAGCTCAAACGGTTCCCTGAAAAATAAAAAAATCCTGTGAACGAAAGACATATACCTTGAAAAAAAAATCTGGAATTCATTGGCTAATGACAGGTGTCTTGGTTACTTTTTTCTACATCTATAGCTTCTTGCAGCGTGTATGTCACTTTTCACATTCAAACAAAATATTCTCAAAGAGATAGGGCATTCAAAGTTTTGTCATATGATTGACAAGTGTTTATTGCAAAATAACATACTCTTTAGTTAATCGAATCAATCCGAATTTATTTAACTATTTTAAGTGCCTTAGATTATTCGAGACATGTATGAGAGACTTGAACATGTATTCATGTTCTTCCTACAATAGAACCACTTTATCTCGAACTTCGAGGGACCTCATGAAAATTCTCAACATAAAGAGAGTTCGACGTGTAGATGTCAGGAATATTAAGACGTAGAAACAGAGGGGAAATATTTCGGTTACCCGAAATACTTCGACGTATAGAAAAATTCGACGATCAGAAGTTCGAGGTATATATATATTCTACTGCGTATTTTGTAGTCTACTGTGGCTTTTTTAATTGGACCAGACATAAGTTTCCATATTTGGGAATGGATTAAATGGCATCAAGGTAATACTCGTATTCTTGATCTTCTGTTGGGACCACGTAAACCAAATACACATTGACAGTTCAAGACTATAACGAGGCTGGTCTCAATATAATGTTCAATTGTTTTACATCGCATGGAATTTTTTTTAGGTTATGATGTGGCACCAAACTTGACTGCACCCAAGATTCGTTCAAGCGGTTAGAACCATCTAAGGACATTTGCCCAGCGGTAGAGCGTCGGTCTCTGGTCAATAGGATCGTGGGTCTGAATCCCGCTAGTAGCAGGTTGTCCATTGTGACCTTTCATTAATCTACATTCGTCGCGAGTATTGGTTATGTGTCCAGGAAGCAGAATCGAGAATGATTTTACTATGCTGTAAGAACTTGTTTCACAATCGATGTAAATCAAATACATTTAAACCAAACTTAACTCTCTCGAGAAATTCAAAACATCATTACTGGTATTTGAGCCATTGTGAAGAAGGGCTATATATACAAATTCAACTTGTATAAAGTTTTAGGGTTTTGCATCAGCTCGCCATTATTACAGTTACATTGTGAAACAATACTTGAATCTACCGACGACGGTCAAGCAGGTAGAACCATCTTACTCAGTATGTCTTCTGTCAATCTGTCGATGCACCATTCCCAACAGCCATCTAAAGAGCAATCTGTCTTGTCTTTGCGTACACTTCAGTCTGGTTAATCTTTGACACACGATCGTGGAAGAAAAACCCATACCAAAATGATTGAAAGGACTTATATAGGAAATTGGTGAAATGAATAAATAGCTATTAAAATCGTTGTTCTGGAATAGGAATTGTTTGAGGTGAGAAGTTTCAATATTTTGAGCAGTCGTCTACTTCAAAGGTATTTAATAAGTCGTGTTGAGGGTAGGCGCCATGACGATACTTGAGAAGGTTGTCGGTGTCAAATACATGTACAGTGATGTCTTGATAATCCGAACACGTCCGGTCCAACACAATGTTCGGATTAACGAATCATCCGGACCAATGTAGCAGAGCTTGTCTTATGCACATCAAGACATCAAAAATAATCTTCTGGTATGGTAGAAAACATTGTGGGAAAAGGGGAAATTGCTCGTCACAAGAGTCGTCTGCAACAAACTGGTCAATTGTCGGTATTTTGTTTGGTAATTGGTTAAACAAATTACTGCACAATGATTCTGTTCCCGTACAATTTCGTTCGGATTTCGAGACATCAGGATAATCGGGGTCCGGATAAACGGGGCTTCATTGTACGTTGACGATTATGATCAGTCCCTCGTTCCATTAAACCTTACTTTTTCGCAACTGTAGCAGAATTCTCAAGAAACCACACTGACATCCGGGTATATTTCTCGTCATATGCAATTTCTCGTAGATTCAAAATGGTTTCTACTTATACATATTTTTAAAGAAACTAAAGTTTTATAGTCTCCATATAAGTTATTTGCTGTTAGTTCCGATCTGGCGTTTTTTTTTTTTTTTTTAAGTAGTAGAGTATCCCTGTCATAAGTAAATACGTACATTTCACTAATGACATGTTTGATAATACCTCGCGTTGGTGCGACTGCAGAAATTACTCGTGACGAGCAATCAATCTTGTTATCACAACAGTTTCTATTGATTAAAGTGTCATTACTGAAAAGAAACTAGTTTCAAAGAGTTTATATTTGTCACCTCCTCTTTTGGTTTCGATTCACACGAAATCTCATAAAGGACTGAGTTAAGAGCAATTCATCCTTTCCCACAATGTTTTTCCAGTGTCGTCTGCAACATACTGGTCAAATGTTGTTATTGTTTGGTTATGGGTTAAATTTTCATGACTAAAATGAAACTAGTTTCAAAGAGTTTATATTTGTCTCATCCTTTTGGTTTTGATTCATACAAAATCTCATATAGGGATTGAGTTTATTGTCTGTCTCATATCGGATGACTTTGCTGTTGCGAAGTGATACCATCGAAGTGACGGTAAAAACAATATGATTATCATGTACAGAAGGAAAAAAACACACACGAGGTGATTGGGAGAATTCATTGCAGAAGAAAAAAACACTGTTTGAGCAATGCATGTTTTTATTCATTTCATTTTCTCTAATGCTAAAGAAGTTGTTTAAGAATACGCAACCCGTGTTATTAAAGCAATACTTTAATCGAAGTTACATTATTGATGAACTAAAACTAAAGATTAGTTGAAGCTATCAAGGCTTGATAACAAGTTCGTATATAAGTATATAAACCTGTTTGAAATGAAAGGATTTGTATTCAGATTCAAAAGCGTTGCAGCGGTTTTGAAATCTATCGCATAACGTCTGGACACACTTAGATATATATTGGCACATTTGAAGGAATCTTTCGTCAGGTGACTATTTTTCATTTAATATTATACTGAAATACAAACGCTTTATTGTTTCATTGACTTTTTATTTTTACTTTCAAAACTCGTCATGTGTACACAATTACCTTTAAAGGGATATTCACACAATTGTTGTTGCAATAAGATGTTCATGGAATTTTGCCTATCTCTTATTTGAACATTTATGAATTCAATGGTGTAAAGAAGAGATGGGGTCACCATATTACTTTTTTTACAAATCCGCTCTAGAAGAAGTGACCGTTAGCACTTTTAGGCATAATTTAGGGGGAAATAAGAAAACTTGGTTTTTTATTGATAATTTATTTATTTTTAAACATTCAGCTATTCTTTTATGTTCTATATAATGAAATATATCACACAAACAGAAAATATACCTGATTCTAAACATTTTACTAAAAATTCTTCATGATTGGCATGTTTTTAGTGCCTTTTGAAGCGGTTTTCGGAGTTTTCAGAAAGTTTGTTTAGAAAAATTGTCATAAAATAATTATTACCAATAAGAATGTCACCAAACTACACATAAATTAAGTTTTGGAAACAAGCAATCAGAAAATGTTAAGAAATAGGTAGGTTACCATGCTTACTTTTACTCAAACCCCAAAAAAGTAAGTATACCCCCATTGCTTTTTTAGGCGCGAAAACTCTAAAGATATCTTCTGCAGTCTAATATGTCTCAGAACTTCAAATTTATTCACAACATACCTTTAAAACATATATACCTTAGTTAATTTTAATGTTTCTCAATGTTGTTACTTTCAACTGTCATATTTTTATTTGCTAATGAGGGAATTCCAACAAGAAAAATAAGAATTGTAGACCTCGATCAGGTGCGACAATAATAATCCGATGGTAAATGATTGGAAAGTGAACACATGATATATTTAAAATGTTTTAAATAGTTTAAGACCCCTCAAAATACACTGATCCTTTCCATCATGTAGAAATACCTGCACTCTTACTAAAGTATCATTAATGCATTTACATTGCTAATGATAATAGTATTTAGCAAGTTTCGGAATATTCAAGACAAATGTAGGTCGTTATCAGTCTGTAATTGTCTATTGCTAAAAATCAGTTTCCATTTTTATGATAAATATCACATCAAGTTTTCAGTACAATTTGCAATACTTATGATACATTGTACTTTGCAAACTTGTTTGTTGCAAGAAAAGTCATATTATGACACTGAACAACAAGTGTTGTCATTACTATAAATGCAGTCTTGCATGCATCCCTTGATGCGTAATCCAGTATCTCCTTCATTGATGCTGAGTTTCACCAAAACGTCATATGAAAACTCAATCAGTCACCGTATAACAATTGAAACGCATATTGCAAGACAGGCCTAACTTCATATGAATATCATATCGAGTCAGGTCATTCTTGCAATAAGCCATTCAATTTTGATAAATAATCTCCTAAAATACTGTATTTTGAGCGTTGCGTGTATAACTAGTGTAATTCAATATTCTATATTATATTGAATTACACTGGTTTTACATACATCTCTCAAATGAGAAACAGCTCTATTGAAAAGATCCTATCCTTTGAAGTAGTTTAGGAGTCTATCGATCACATGTTGCTTGTCTGTAACTCGCGGTTGCCCACATGTCCGCTCACTGAGAAGATGTTTCATCGCTTCATCGCCACCCCTTCTATACACTGCAGCAAGATGGCAATATTGGAGACCTGATCCCGCAATTTTCGTCGCCATATGGTGCGAGATGGCCTTGCTTTTCACCATGTCACTAAGAGTTTCTTTATTGACTCCTGTTTTCTCCTGATAAGAATATGATTCGTATCCACAGGCTGTTGTGTAAGAGTGAGATAACACTTTTTCCGTTGTAGCACCAGTCACATCAAACAGTTTTTCCAAGCTTAGCACATCGCACAGGGCATCATGAGCATTGTACATTTCTCCTAGAACAACCTGAACCAGAAAACTCTGTGAGTGTTTTGGATACTTGTCTTTGTCAGTGTACACTGCCCTGAAGAGTGGGAGTGTGTCGAAAACACCAGCACACACTTCCTGAAATTTTGTCTCAAGGCCTACAATTTTCAGTGCCCTAATAATCCTTCGGAAGTCAAAGTTTGTGAAGTTATGGCCAATGAGAACAACATTCCCCCCAAAACTCTTCAACCAATCAATAAACATTTCCAGCACATCTTTCAGTGGAAGAGCAACAACTGGAGAACCATCTTGGAAAAGTACACCTCCCTGAGCTGATAGACCAGTGACTTTGGTTGAGTATTGTGATACTGGCTTGCTTGGCATGATATATTTGTTGAATGTATTTCCTTTGGCACAAGCACCTAATTGTAGAATATCACAATCCTTGTTCAATGAACCCATTTCAATGTCGCAGAAAACCAAAGGCTCAGCAGCTGACAAATTATCCCATTCTGGTTCATACACAGGATGTGGGGTTTCTACATTCACATTGTCACTGAGTGTAGCAACTGAAGTTTTGTAGGTGGTCCCCTCCTTTTCTTTTGCACTTAGATAAAATCTTTTCTTCACTTTGTTCTGTAATTTTTTCAGTTTATTTTCTTTCTTATTTACATACTCTTTCTGTCTTTTTCTTTCGGTGTCCCTCCGTTTTGCCTCAGCGCTCCAAATTCTCCCCGGTGAGAGGCCTACTCTCTCATTCACAGCCGTGATATATCCGTTGCCCAGATTTTTCTGTGCCACAGCACAGCCAACTCTTGACTGTAAGTTGCTGGTGACCGAGAAGAGGCATCGCTTTGGCGCTTTTGACGTAACCATGCTGTGGCTGGATTCCACGTCTTTTGTTGACCCCCCAGGGGCAATTTTCTCCGTGTTTTGGCTGAACACACTGTAAACAGCTGTAAGGTCTGCGCGGAGTTCCTCTCCAGTCAGGTTATTTCCAAGAATTTTATGTCGATAGTCCTCTGGGTTTTTGATGTACCCGCACCACTCCCCGCAATGTTCATGGTCCCCAAAGGCATGTGGGACAATTTGTTCCAACGCTTGCTTGCACTTTTCTTGATTGCCTTTAGTTTGAGCTAGAGCATAGTTGAAACACTTCTTTAGAAATGCAATGACCCCACCGTTTAGTTGTTTGTGTTTGGGCTGTAGTTTATACAGACTATTGGTGAGGTGTTTTGAAGTGTGGTTCACATCGCTCCATTTGGTGATGCTGTGGGTCAGTTCCTTTCTTATCCTCGCCATGGTCGTTGTGTCGTCATCCATTATTATTGTTCCAACTGTTACTCCTTTCTCCTCCACAGATTTGATTAGTTCAACCCCCACGTCGGCCTCCATCGCCTTTGCACTTCCCGTCCAATTCTTTGTGCATGTGTGACTGGGAGCAGCTTCCCCAGCTCTTTCTGCTTTGGCACATAACCGACAATCCGACTGTTTTATTCCAAAAGCACATATCTTCCCAGTTTCGTTTCCAATTAATATACCCACTTCAGATTTGCTGTCGTATTTACAACCACTACCACGCTTCTGCCATTGCATATCGTACTTCATTTTCACGATGCCGTCTGGAGGATCTGCTGCTGGTGTCCCTGGTT
Source organism: Cerastoderma edule (assembly GCA_947846245.1). Taxonomy (NCBI): domain Eukaryota; kingdom Metazoa; phylum Mollusca; class Bivalvia; order Cardiida; family Cardiidae; genus Cerastoderma; species Cerastoderma edule. Next base: position 10,296,382 of record OX401411.1, on the reverse strand, counting down.
CAGCTATATCTGTTGGCGTGTCGGCTTGATCTGCTGCTGGTGTCCCTGGTTCAGCTATATCTGTTGACGTGCCAGCTTGATCTGCTGCTGGTGTCCCTAGGTCTGTCGGAGGAGTGTGGCACCTATCTTGGGCTGTAGAATTGCAAACAGATAAGAAATCCTATGAATATCAAAAGGTCTGATGAAGCCAGTACAGTAACACACTGCATGCATATATAGTTCTTCAATACCTAAAAGGTTTTTGTGTTTATAAAACATTGATAGCACCTTATCAACCAGAAATGTTTTCGATGAAGTATTTCAAAATTAGTACTGTATTTTCTTTATTATTGATAGTTAAACCTTTATCTTACCTTGTTTCTGTCACATAAAAAGTACTGTAGTCAACTGAACCTACAGATAGTAGACTATAAATTTAGTACTTTACTTATCCAGCTTATGCAGGATACAGACCTGTGTATGTAACTCCCCCACATGTCTTCTCGGAAAGATACTAGTACTGAATGTTGCATATCCTCAGATCGATATGACAAATAGCTGATACGGAAACAGAATGTAAACATACCCAGTGAGTCCATCATTCTCATTCTGCAAAGCAGACAGTGCAGCCTCTTCGCTCAGGGCATCTGAGCAGGAATCTCGAGCGACACCAAGGATAATCGGGGTGATTTCTTCTCTTCGTCTCATCATCCCAGTGTGGTGGAGACCTCCGACTTCTAATGCCGACATTAACCCTTTCATCTGTCTGTAGGTCAAGCCATTGTGGATGACACCTGAAACAGTGAAATATCCATGCGATTCATATATATATCATATAGAGTAACCCGAGTAAACTTCAAGTCACATGGGACTGGGTTCAGAATTACTAAAATAGATCATATTGTCTAAATCAAGCTAGATTAAATAACCATGGACTCCATGGGAGTTACAGGCTTCGACCTTAATCCCGAGATACAAAACAATATCATATGAAAGAAAGTTTTTTGAATGTTGTTTTATTCTTCATACCTATCTTTTACACTTGATAAAGCTGTAACCTTTATTGGACACGTTTGAAATGCATGAATTTTTTTCACTTATCTATTTTATAAATACATATCAAGTGTAGACTTTGTGTTGATGTCAAAAACGCTTTGATTTGTCAGGTGGGCGATGACTTTTCCCTGTTGTAATGGCATTGCTCATCCCACAGCTACACTTGATGTACAGGATACTGGCATACCCAACTGTCGTTTCACGATCAATGTTATGAAGAAGAAGAGGTCTTTCACAGTCACGGTCCTTACACTGTTTCAATTGGTTAGCTACATGTCCGAGTTTAATAATTCTTCGTCCACTACTCCAATCGGGATCGAGTGATGAACATGCTTGGGCCGAAGGAATTTCCTTTTCTTCAATCGAACATGAACTGGTCGAATCTCTACGGATTTCTTCATACTCTTCATCATTTTCTGCATTTTTCGCAGCGCGTTTACTTTCTAATAATGCCTCAAGTCTTGCAGCCTCACCCGGCTTCACAAATCGACCTTTCCGACGTCTTTTCATCGTTTTTTTTCTCACATTTCTTCAAACTTTTTGTATCTTTGTTTTCAAGCGGAAGTTGACCAGGGAAGTAATTCGTAGACAAAATCAACGTCTAAAACGCGGGCCGTTCTTTTTTCCTTGTTTGTTATTTAACTTATGAGTGCACGAAGGGAATAAATACATATGCCGTTTCGTTGATATACCAAAACTCTTGTCGGTGGGATTCTTATCTTTATTGCCTGTTAATTGAATTCGTGATTGTTCAACCAGAGATAAGTGAAACCCTTTACCCTTTCGTTTTGTGTCGTTGAATTTGATTAGAAAAAATATGTTATGGGAAAGATAGAAGAAAATCCCATTTTTTTTTCACATTTTTATGTGGTCTTTCTTTCTTCAAAATGTCCTATTAACACTTCACAAGCCTCAAATTTAAGCATTGAAAATTTGAGATGATGTGTAATATTGATTGGTGGAGATATATGTTTCCAATTTGTTTCCATTCAATATGTTTTGTGTGTGATTTAATACTCATTTGAATATATAAACAATATTTTCGGTAGAATTCATTCAGAGAGAACTACTAAAGTAAAAAGTTTGATTCTTTTACAAAAGATATCAATTTAATCTGATATTTTGAATCTTCATATTCAAATCCACCAATAAATTAATAGAAATATGAAATGAAATGAACAAAATCCATTTAAGTGCAATTAATTTAGAACGATGGAGTATTGTATGAAAATTGTAAAAGGTAAAGGCGACCCTGAATAAGGGATGGAAAAGGATAAAAAATGATAAGGGTAAAAAAGGGTAGATGCACAATTCAAACGCCATCTTTTAATAGGCGAGTGGCAATCCGTTAGCCAATCAGAAGCGACAATTCATTCTCTGACACCTGGCCCTAATGCGGGTTAGCATGGGCCAGGACTCCAGGCTAGATATGGGCGAATATCCCAATCGGAACTACTCGGGTATGTCCGTGAGCTGTGAAATACACCTCGGATATTAGCCTGGAGTCCTGCCCCATGCTAACCCTAGTTCGCGGTATACGAACGGGCCAGGCTCCACCAGGCTACTCGGATAAACACATTTTCTAAGCGTGCACGTTAAGTAGTTCAATGTGTGTGGAAGCGTTGGACATCCTGTTAAATCATTTTTTATCAGTAACTCATACCAAATGGCGAAACTGTTGTTGTGACATGTATAGTGGTTTCCTCGATCAAATTTAACGACTTTTAAAATTTCACATTTAAGATCTATTTTTAAAAACGAAAGTAAAGTGACATCATCCTCGCGGGAACCAATATGGCGTCATCCCTATTATTTCAGAGGTGTTTTCATCGGATAAACCCGAAGTGTTCAGATTGCGAATATCCCTTTAAAGCACACTGATAACGTAAAAGGAAGTAAATTTAGGGGACTTTTACTTCGTCGAACGTTTTATCGGCAGGTCGAAACATTAGATCGTCACAAACATATGCAATTCGTGTTTGTTACTATTCACGACTTAAGGTAAGCATGAATTAATCCTTCTGTCCTCTCTGCTAGTTATTCAATCGTTTTTGATAAAACCGTCGTTTGTCAATTACCCATTCAGCCAACCCATCCATAAAATATCGTCTGGTTACAGCCAAATGTTTAGTTCTTTTTTTAATTTGCAGATATTTAAAAATGTTCATGTTCCTGCCATACTGGGGTTCGAATCAGGAAGTACCGATCTGTAGATCGAAGCCTGAAGCCTTGAAGCCAGGGTTGTCATTTTGCTGATCAATCGAAACTCGATTTACACCACCATTTACAACGTGTCCATACTTGTTATTTGAGTTGTTAACAAACAATGTCGTTATCAGGGAGTAATAAATCGACAGGCGACTTTGTTTGGGCATTCAAGCAGACGATTTTATTGAAGCAGACGAATCTATTGAAATAGAATAACTGATACTTATCCCATTCTAAGTCTGATACTTAATAGAGTCTTAGTACACCGGTCCGAGTGACCTGTGTCAATTTGCTTAAAGGATTGTGGGTAAAGAACAACAATAACAAGGCCGACCCGGGAACGTGAATTAAATGCATTTTTAAGGCCATCCACCTACTTTCAACGTTTATAGGCATATTCTATTAATGCATGTGAATTTTTAGACTATTTTCAATTTACTGTTTAGCGAATATGGCATGCTATGTAACAACCGGAAATGTAATAAAACAGAAAATGTAATAATAGAAGTTGATATAAAACAAGTTTTCAAATATCTGCTCAAGTTTACTTTTGAATAAAGTAAATTGAATATACAAAGATTATTAGTGCATTGCGTATCTATATAAAGTAAACCTCGATCGAAACAACTTTAAAATATCTCACAGAACAATCACCAGCAGGTTTTGAAATAAATCGCTCTGAGTCATCCTGGATAAGAAATCAAGCAGATTTTCAATGTTAAGCGTAAACAAAAGAGTGAAAGGATGAGTCTGTACGAATACAAAGTTTATCCAATCATTTTATCAAAGCTGATTACATTTTAGATTTTATTAAATTTCCTGTTGACTATGTCGACCGGAATTGTAATAAAACAGGAAATGTAATAATTATTACATTTCCTGTTTTATTACATTTCCGGTTGTTACAATGCTTCTCTGTCAACTTCATCGCCAGTGTACAGAGTGAGCCGATCACGATGCTCGCGAAAACGAAACTAACGAAAATTCAATGGAATTCGTATTTACATGCATACTCCTTACATGGAAGGTTTATATGGCCAAAACGTGTGTCATTTATTCTCAAAAATGATTTATTAGTTAATTCCTATATTTGGTTTAATCTTAGAATTCTATTTTGGGTAAATATGTGATAACTTTTAAAACTAGGCAGAACAATTTATCGAGGAGGCACAAAGCCCCATATATGGGTGAATCCTAAGATTTAGTATAGAAAGCTTGTGAGGTAGTGCCTCTATTTATAGCTTGAGTCTTAGTCTGACATTTATCACATCCTTTGTCTGATAATATTCACAACCTAGGTCTGATATTATTCACAGTCTAAATCTGATTTGTACTTTAACATTGGTTTCAGCAAACTTTCGGTTATTTTGCAACGTTCTGTGGATATAAACAAGTTGTGCTATTTAGTATTAGAAATTAGTATTTCGAAACGGAGCATGCTTTTACCGTTGTAAAAGTCTCAAAAGTGTCATTGAGATAAGCCAATACCAGTTCGACCATTGTTGATTAATAATTGGTATGGCCAGACCTCGTTATCGAATCAGCAATTTAATAAAGGCGAGGTTAATACGTTATATCTGCACCACTGCCTTGTACAGGTGAAATCCTAGAAAGTCTTAAGATATCTAAACGTCTTGTTTAATGATAACACCTCTGTAGTGTTTGCTTCTCTCGATCGTTGTATATCATTCATGTATTTAAGGGGAGAAACCGTGCCGACCTAATTACGCCATCAAGGCCACCTACAAACCAGTTTATGTCTTTGTATCAAACTCCTCACAGTGGTTATTTCCGCTTCGATACACTCACAAAAGACCTGATTAACATGTTACACTCATCACTGACTTATCTTGAATTGTTGGACTGAATTTCAGCCCATTTCCGACCTTATTATTTGTCCAACATGATTATCAAGGCTTTATATCTCTAAGATAGCAGGGCCATAAGACTTTCTCTCGGACAAGAAATAAGACACATACGTAATTGACACTATGTCTATTCCGATTCTAGCAAAGACAACAAATTTCCGACGTTCGTCTTTTCGTCGGCAGGCTTTTTTGCGCACCTCTTGTAGGGATACCTTGTATTTCATGCTCATTACATTAAGCACTACGGAACGGTTTATTAGTTTGTTATCAGGATCACGGAAACCAGGTCGACAGGACTGGTCTGACTTAAATCAAGATGTAATGTTGTCGCTAATTCCAACCTTAAGCCGGTTCTGGATTTTTTTTGGCAATGTTTGAATAATACCTTACTTGCTGGGTCGAATTTACATTCCTGCTTTTCGCTTTCGTTGCAGGGATGTAGCTTATATTCGACATTTCTCTATCTTTAGTTTCTTTCCAGGCTCCATCCCTTTTTCTCCGAAAAGGGATGATTACTTGGAAAGGATCTTTGTCTGATGTGTATGTTTGTCTATCATCAGTAGTATTACATGTATTATGTTCATTGTCGCTGATGTATCTTCTTTTCTCAATTTCATTTCTGTTTGCTTTTCTTAGTTTGTTTATTATTTCTATTTTCTGCAAACATTATCCTCATATTGGTGGACAAATAAAATCAAACAAACGTAACATCACGTATACGATGGCAGTGTTTAATGTAGTGAAACGTGACATTAAGCAGTGAGAATAGATACGTGTAAAAGTATGTTTCCGCCCAATTACAATGTTTATCTTAGTTAACGATTAAGTTTTTGTCGCTCGATATCACACATTACGGTACATTTCACACTATTTCAAATAACCATTTCCAGTGTATCTTTTTACCATCTCATGTTTGTTAATTCTTCTGCCTTATCTGTGATATCGAATAGATCATCATGAAGCAAAGGGCGAGATAAATGGCACTCATCAGACAGTGGGATAACTTTTCAATGTTCCGAACATAATAAACCATACATTCATGTATTAAAAGAAGTCAATCGTAGCAACAATAATATGTCAACGTGGTAATTACTTTTCAATATATTTCAAAATGTCTTTGAGAGGGGTGGTTAGCTAAGTACATTTTCCAAGTGTATAACTTAAGCATGTTTCACTCATATTGACTAAATCCATTCTCACTAAACCACACATGAGTGTTTTGAAACGTGGTTTTAGTAATAGAACGTCCTGGGAGTGTTTTTTGCATTGTTACAGTTTAACTAATCGTGTTGAGTTTTTACTGTCTCCATCATTCTACCTTTGATTAAGCAGTGAACACCGCATTTGCCTTTCAGAGAAGCTTGTGTCAGGACTAGGTTTCTAAATTACAGTGTGCGCAAATGAGAATACAGTGTAAGATAATATCCGTTTACATGATCTATTTAAGAAGAAGTTCTGCAGGAAATAAGAAAGTGGGAATGGGCTAACTAAGAACGTATCAGAGCTTTGAAATAATCACCATTATTGTTATCGATCGTAGGTTTAGCGTGAGAAAAAGGCTTCGAAGATAACATACGATGTCGCCTAGCGATAGGCCTATATCCGGCTCGGGTAGAGTCGCGTCTCGTAAACCGATAAGCGGGCCTCCTCCTCCACCTAAAGACAAACAAAAGGACGAAAAGGACGAAAAGATCAAAACGAACAATAAAGGTACAGTCCAACTTGTGTTAAGCAGCCACCCTTTTAAGCAGCCAACCTGCCTTAAACAGCCACTACAGAAAGTCCCATTGTTAGATTTATAGTGTAAATCAATTTGTGTTAAGCAGCCAACCTGTCTTAAACAGCCAATTTACTCTGTCCCATAGGCTGGCCTCTTAACACAAGTTTAACTGTATATACGTAGATCCAAGTCGGAACCCCTCGGTCATTTCTACTGGCTTAGTAAGGTTCGGTCTGGCCTGCCTTAATTTGCCGAAGAGTTCCCCGATTGCGTGAAGTCGGACCTCTCTTTTTAACTCACCTGAGCATAAAGTGCTCAAAGTTAGCTTTTGTGATCGCCCAATGTCTGTCGTCCGTCGTCCGTCATGCGCCGTCGTGAGTCGTCCGTCGTGCGCCGTCAACAATTTCTTTAAACGTCTTCTCCTCCTAAACCGTTGAGCCAATTTTAACCAAACTTCACAGGAATGTCCGTAGGGTGATGCTTTTCAAAAGTCGTTCAAAGAAATTGATTCCATGTAGAACTTTGGTTGCCGTGGCATGAAAAAGGAGGAATTTCTGCAATTTTTAAAAAATCCTCTTGTCTGAAACCACAGGTCAGAATTCAAAACAATTCCACAGGAATTTTTTTAGGGGCCTCTTTTTAATAGTTGTTCAAAAGATTTTGATAACTCATAAATCATGGCCACCAGGCTGCGTTGAACTTTGAACATGTTTTTGTTTTCACTATATACATGACTATGGTAAATTCAATAACCTAACAAACATTTTCCCCCAAACCTCTGGGCCAATTTCAATGACACGGTGGTTAATCAAAACGGCTTCTATGCGTATAATCGGGCGTTGCATTGCTTCTATGGGTACAGGCACCGGCTTCTATACCGATAAATCGTGTTGACATGTGATGACGGGTGTGTTTATTAATTTAATATCTTAGCAGATACGACAAAGTTTCTTGATTATCTGACGGAGCATGTTATATATTTGTTCATTGATATAAACTAACATTTGCGTTCGACATGTTCCGTTATTCAAAAACAAACCAAAAATGTGAAGGAGAAATAAGTGAGAATTCTTCAAAGTTGATCTAAAAGACAATATTTCAATCATATCTAAAGGTATCAAACTCTTATTGACATTGTTTTGGCAATTTTAACGCACATTAACTGATACTTCTCAATAATTTCGGTTTTTAAATTTTGATTAGCCCTGGACATGGTAAAAAAAGAGATATTTTAATGCAACGGATAATATACGTACACGCTACCGGCTAATTAACGATGTAAACGGACAATTTTATGTAACCCGTTTCTGATCATTAATTAAGTTGTAAAACAGGATTTTTTCATTACATTTGTTTCGACATAATTGATTCAAATTAATATCTTGATATATTATGCTGATTTTTTTCAGTTTGTGTGTGAAATATGCATCATATCAAGTTGTTTCACTTGAAATAAGCTAATTAGTTTAACTCATGAAAGGAGGTATGTTTTTCTTTTATAAGACTCTATAATTTGCATTCGCATTATCATTACAAATAGTTTCATCAAGAAATATAAGACACATAGTCGAGACTATTGTATTTTATGATTTCCTTCCTTGAAAGAGAATCAAGCCCAAAGCGATGAGGGACCATTCTTAAAAGTCTGCGACATTAATACCTCGACCACAGAGGCCACTCCGAGTTATCTTGTCCGTAACTATATGAACGGTCTTTTTTTGTATGTAATAACAAAGTACAATAACAGCATGTATGTTTTTGAAAAACAATGCATACGACATTAAATAAATTTCCGTGTTCAAAGTTCAGAATCTAACACTTAGCCTTTCATGTCAACATATTTAAATCATTAATTGGTATGATCAACATAAACTTGGACGAGACGAAAGTGGTCATGGCAAACTGGAAAAAAAACGATGTAGGACAAGACAATGACAAACTCGGGCGAGAAATCGTTGGAAAAGACATTGAAAAATAGAAAGTAGGAACTAACTTGGGCGAGACAATATTGAACACTTCAGTGGAAGGACCGCTTTAACCCTTTCCCAAACAACAAATTTTCAACTGTCCCAAATTGAAAGAGTTTGCAGACGACAATTCAAAATGTGATGAAATTGGAAAATAATCTTCTGATAGGGCAGAAAACATTGTGGAGAAAGGGAAAATTGCTCGTTATGAACAATTTCTCATTTTTCCACAATGTTTTCTAAAGTTGTCTGCAACAAAGTGGTCAAAAGTCGCCATTGTTTGGGAAAGAGTTAAAAGACTTGAATGGACAGTAATTATCGTGGGGATGAACATGGGTGGGTAGCATCTGTTCGTCTCTCCTTTTGTTGATATAACCAAAGAGAGGCCGTCTTCGTTTTAACGTATAAAACAAAAGAATGAGGGTTCATATAGAAACCAGTGCCATCTGTTCGTACATTAGCCGGTGCCACAAATTACAGCTTTATGGATTATTCGTATATTATCCGTAGCCACCCCCATTTAGGATTTTTATATATTTCTTTTATTTAAAGACATTGAATATGACATTTCAACGTGGCACACATGGATCTTTTTTTTTTCTGATGAATTACATTTCGGAAAAGATCATAATCTCTAATAAATCAGACAAAAGACTATATTTTCATCGAAGTGTTTACAATGAGGACTCGCATGCGGCCAACTTGTTTTCTTTAGCGTGGATTAAATAAAATGTTATGAGACAAGACAAAATACATACTTTTTACAAAATAGTTTATACTATTTCGTGATACAAGTCATTTTGATAAATTATTTCTCTTTTTCGTTATATTTTTCTTTTTCACGGTCCATCTTCATGTTTTCCTTTGTTTACAAACGTATAGAAACGTTGCTTGTACGTATAGAAGCATGCAACGCTCGATTATACGCATAGAAGCCGTTTTGATTAACCACCGTGAATGAGATATCATGTGAAGCATTCCTAGTTGGAGGGTACAAAAAAAAAAAAAAAAAAATGAGTCATGTGACCAAAATGGCTGCCATGCCCATATTTGGTAAAAACCTTAAAAAATTCTTCTTGTCACAAACCACTGGTCAGATTTAGAAATAATTTCACAGGAATGTTCTTTGAGGGGCCTCCTATTACGATTGTTGAAACGTTTTAGGTATCTTGAAAACCATGGCCGTCAGGTTGTGCTGAACTTTGAAGGCGAATTTCGTTTTCACTATATACATGTATGGTAAAACTTATAACTTTGAAATTTAAAACGATTTGACAAAAAAAGAATTAGTCATTTGACCAGAATGGTTGCCATGCCCATATTTGGAAAAACCCTTGAAAAAATATTTTTGTCACAAACACTGGTAAGATTTCAAAATGATTTCACAGGATTGTTCTTTGGGGCCCCTTCTATAAAGATTGTTAATAAAAATAGATATTTCGAACAACATGGCCTCCAGGGTGCATTGAACTTTGAATGTATTTTTATTCTCACTATATACATGTATGGTTAAATGTATAACTATAAAAACATATTTTCTTCCCAAACCTCTTGGAAAATTTCTAATCGATGTCATGCTGAGCACCCCTAGTTTGAAGGGAGAAAGATTTGTCAAAGCAATTAGTCATGTTACCAAGATGGCTGCCACGTCCATATTTGGTAAAAACTTTAAAAAATCTTCTTTTTAGAAACCACTGATCGGATTTCAGAATTAATTCCGCAGCAGTGTTCTTTTGGGGCCCCTTTTCAAAGATTGTTCAAAGAATTTTTATATCTTGAAAAAACATGGCCACCAGGATGCGTTGAAATATGAACCTGTTTGCATTTCCACTATATACATGTATGGTAGAATTTTTAACAAAATACGTCAACATCAATTTGGATGTCCAAATATGACAAAATGATAAACATAAAATGGCAATGATAGATCATACTGGACAAAAGTGCAGGCTGATCTTCGTACATACAATCTGTAAAAGAAAAATGTACAGTTTCCCTATTGTAAGAATTATGTACCATTTTAATGTCTCATTTCAAGCATACAGCGTCAAACTTGTAAAATAGGAATACAGAAAAGGTCAATGCATAGAAGCACAAAAAAAAACTCTGTGTAAAAGGTAAAAGCAATGTTTCTAACTATTCTTCAAATAGGATGTAATCTTAAGTGACCGGTTATAGGGCCATTATGGCCCTCTTGTTTATAACCTCTCGTAGTGGTTTCTTCTCCTTCCTTTCGGTACTCGTACTGTTGTTAACCTCTAACATAAAATACCCGTTAACGCTTTGACTGAACACTCCCTTCATGGGTTTAAAGCTATGGAGTTTAGTTTAAACATAGTTTATTCATCAAAATATACACAATATACATAAATATCAAGTAATACAACATAGATGAAATAGATAAGAACGAAAGCAAACGCTTATTAGGTTCTTTTCAAGTACCATTAGCGGATACGTGACGTTGAATGTATTTATGATGAGGAAGCAAAATACTATAAAGAAAATATCAAAAGTTACACATTGATTAGATAAGAAAAAAGAAGTAAGACATTTTGTTTTTGAATGATAGAATGTTGGAGAGTGAGTGTGGACTGCTTAAGGCTCGGCATGAGATATGAACCATGTTAAAAGTTGAAAAGTCCAGCTCTACAACAAGTATATAAGAAGAATACACATGAATTGAAAAAATGTGAAAAGTCGACTTGCCTTAGGCAACCAAAAATACAAATACTTATTATGGACAGAGAAAGTCATAATTCCAAATTGAATTGTTAGTATTTAGTTAAATTTTTTACTATTTAGGATGTAAGAATGTACAGCGGCAAATAAGGTTTTATTTTCAATATGACCTAAGTTATCGTCGCCAAATAATAAGACCCGTAGGTTCAACGTTATATTAGGTATACCATCAAACAAAACATTTCTTGCATCGGTATACTTAGGACATTCAAGGAAAAAGTGCCCACTTGATTCTACTGAGCCGCAGTCACAAAGTGGTGATGGTGCATCATTTTTTCTGTAGAGATGTTGATTGAAACCACTGCATTTGTTGCGTAATCTTGCGTGGATTATATTGATTTTTCTGTCACCATAAAATAAAAGTTTTTTGTGCATTGGCTTATCAGCATTTAAACGGTATTTAAAAGTTGACAAAGAATCAGATGTTTCATGTCATCAACTAACATATTCCATTCGTTAATTATAGAAGGCAAGAATGAATCTTTATATAGGCTAGTCCTACATGCAATAGTTCTAAAATCATTAGGTTTGCGAATATTATATACTGATGAGTTTCCAACGGTGGACGGCAAGGGACCATTAATCATTTTATAAAATAAAATCAGTTTGTGCTTCCGCCTTCTTTGACCAAGACTTTCCCAGCCACATTCCGAGTACAGATGTACAGATCATATATTGAGGCAAGTTTCGAGCACCCCGTGACAATGCGGGCAGCTTCATTTTGTACCTTATCAAGTTGTATGTAGTTTTGTAAATGTTCCCAACTGGAAGCATTACCAGACGATCATTATCAGTTATAATGAATAACATTGCCTTTGTGATATTGGTTTGCTTTGATATTGGTCCTACCTACTTGAATACAACAAGAGCTTTATCGATATCATATACGGGACCCATTTCAATGTTTAATTTATGTGTCCTGTTTCTGTTTCTTTCAGAGAAAAAGGGCGACAAAAAGTGAACGATTCATTCAACATGACGAAAACCAGCACCATTGTTTGAACAAAATAAGACTTAATACTTATCAATCATAACCTACACTTCGCTGGTCTAACGCTTAGCTACGAAAAGATGACGAAGAAACACACATATATCATTATTGTTAACAATGTAGAGAAAGATTTCTGTATTTAGTCACATTATTCAAACAATGTATACCTAAAGTTCAAAATTTACAAAATAAAAAAATGAATGATTTGTGATGAAAATTGATGTATGCTTAATAAACTGATGCTCTCAAGCTGATTGAAACCATCGAAACTTTGCCCCATAAAGGAATTTCTGGCTGGCCGAAATTGAAAGTGTACGCAGACGACAACTCAAGCATTTAAACATTTCTCATACTATATAGATTAAAGCCATTGTGACAAAAAGGTATATTGATCATTAGGAGCAATTAATCTTTTTCTCACTTTATTGTCTAAATACTTCTTCAACACATGCATCAAAGTAAATAATATGTTATATTGTGACGTAAGGAGTTTGTCCTTTATCGAACACAACAATCTTAGGAAGAAGTATCAATCTGAACTCGTTGGGTTTATCCAACGAAAACACCTCTGACATAGTAAGCCGTCATGTTACATTTTACCACGTTAGTGCAGAGCTGAAAAGCAAACTGGCAAAAGGTATGTTGAATCAGTGACACTCAATTTGGTCATGGAAGAAAACTGAATGGCTTTTCTTAGACATGTGAGAATACGGATACCAACTACAGCATATTGACTTACGAAGAATATAATGCACATGCAAATGACAGATCGTTTTGAACATCACATGTGTCCAGTTCGTTAATTTCCAATGCTGCGGACGTTGGATAACTCCCATCCCCGAGAAGACTCTTTGCTATTTTTGGTCCTTGTTAAACACGTGTAAAAGGTATCTCCAATAAAATGACAAGTATTCATCCAAACGCTGCCACCAATGTAACGAAACGACCATAACGACCTATCAAAAACACATTCTAAGGAAGTACCTGAAATGGTCAAGCCACGTAGAACCATCGACATCCCGTAGGTCATCAAGGGAAACAACTCTCTTGAAAACCAAAATACCTCCACAGTGTTTAATGTATCATGATATTTTATTCTCCAAATAAAAGTCACCGGCAATTAAAGTCCAATTTATCTAGGTATCGTTTAACTAAACATATGCTAAGAACTTGCATAAGTTCAAAAGAACATTTCCTCTTATTTTGATATTGGGCTAAGCAAAATTACAAAGTTCTTGTAAATATCATTGGAAAAGTCTGCGGGACGCTTCCAATGACGTGTCTAATTGCATCATTGTACAAAGATAGAAATTAAGATGCTAACCATGATTTTGATATATTCCTCGAATTGTTAGCTCAAACGGTTCCCTGAAAAATAAAAAAATCCTGTGAACGAAAGACATATACCTTGAAAAAAAAAATCTGGAATTCATTGGCTAATGACAGGTGTCTTGGTTACTTTTTTCTTTGGCTACATCTATAGCTTCTTGCAGCGTGTATGTCACTTTTCACGTTCAAACCAAATATTCTCAAAGAGAAAGGGCATTCAAAGTTTTGTCATATGATTGACAAGTGTTCATTGTAAAATAACATACTCTTTAGTTAATCAAATCAATCCGAATTTATTTAACTATTTTTTAAGTGCCTTAGATTATTCAAGACATGTATGAGAGTATTGAACATGTATTCATGTTCTTCCTACAATAGAACCACTTTATCTCGAACTTCGAGGGACCTCATGAAAATTCTCAACATACAGAGAGTTCGACGCGTAGATGTCAGGAATATTAAGACGTAGAAACAGAGGGGAAATATTTCGGTAACTCGAAATACTTCGACGTATAGAAAAATTCGACGATCAGAAGTTCGAGGTATACATATATTCTACTGCGTACTTTGAAGTCTACTGTGGCTTTTAAATTGGACCAGACAAAGGTTTCCATATTTGGGAATGGATTAAATGGCATCAAGGTAATACTCGTATTCTTGATCTTCTGTTGGGACCATGTAAACCAAATACACATTGACAGTTCAAGACTATAACGAGGCTGGTCTCAATATAATGTTCAATTGTTTTACATCGCATGGAATTTTTTTTAGGTTATGATGTGGCACCAAACTTGACTGCACCCAAGATTCGTTCAAGCGGTTAGAACCATCTAAGGACATTTGCCCAGCGGTAGAGCGTCGGTCTCTGGTCAATAGGATCGTGGGTCTGAATCCCGCTAGAAGCAGGTTGTCCATTGTGACCTTTCATTAATCTACATTCGCCGAGAGTATTGGTTATGTGTCCAGGAAGCAGAATCGAGAGTGATTTTACTAAGTTGTAAGAACTTGTTTCACAATCGATGTAAATCAAATACATTTAAACCAAACTTAACTCTCTCGAGAAAATCAAAATATCATTACTGGTATTTGAGCCATTGTGATGAAGGGCTATATATACAACTTAAACTTGTATAAAGTTTTAGGGTTTTACATCAGCTCGCCATTATTACAGGTACATTGTGAAACAATACTTGAATCTACCGACGACGGTCAAGCAGGTAGAACCATCTTACTCAGTATGTCTTCTGTCAATCTGTCGATGCACCATTCCCAACAGCCATCTAAAGAGCAATCTGTTTTGTCTTTGCGTACACTTCAGTCTGGTTAATCTTTGACACACGATCGTGGAAGAAAAACCCATACCAAAATGATTGAAAGGACTTAAATATGAAATTGGTGAATTGAATAAATAACTATTAAAATCGTTGTTCTGGAATAGGAATTGTTTGAGGTGAGAAGTTTCAATATTTTGAGCAGTCGTCTACTTCAAAGGTATTTAATAAGTCGTGTTGAGGGTAGGCGCCATGACGATATTTGAGAAGGTTGTCGGTGTCAAATACATGTACAGTGATGTCTTGATAATCCGAACACGTCCGGTCCCAACACAATGTTCGGATTAACGAATCATCCGGACCAATGTAGCAGAGCTTGGTCTTATGCACATCAAGACATCAAAAAATAATCTTCTGGTATGGCAGAAAACATTGTGGGAAAAGGGGAAATTTTCGTCACGAGTAATTTCTCCTTTACCCACAATGTGTTCAAGAGTCGTCTGCAACAAACTGGTCAAATGTCGCTATTTTATTTGGTAATTGGTTAAGCAAATTACTGCACAATAATTCCGTTCCCGTACAATTTCGTTCGGATTTCGAGACATCAGGATAATCGGGGTCCGGATAAACGGGGCTTCACTGTACGTTGACGATTATGGTCAGTCACTCGTTCCATTAAACCTTACTTATACGCAACTGTAGCAGAGTTCGCAAGACACAACACTGACATCCGGTTATATTTCTCGTCATATGCAATTTCTCGTAGTTTCAACATGGTTTCTACTTTTACATATTTTTAAAGAAACTAGAGTTTTATAGTCTCCATATAAGTTATTTGCTGTTAGTTCCGATCTGGCGTGTTTTTTTTTCAAAAGTAGTAGAGTATCCCTGTCATGAGTAAATACGTACATCTCACTAATTACATGTTCGATTATACCTCGCGTTGGCGCAACTGCAGAAATTACTCGTGACGAGCAATCTATCTTGTTATCACAACAGTTTCTATTGAATAAGTTGTCATTACTAAAAAGAAACTAGTTTCAAAGATTTTATATTTGTCACCTCCTTTTGGTTTCGATTCATATGACATCTCATATAGGGATTGAGTTTATTGTCTCATATCGGATGACTTTGCTGTTGCGAAGTAATACCATCGAAGTGATGGTAAAAACAATATGATTATCGCGTATAGAAGGGAAAAAAACACAGGAGGTGATTGGGAGAAATCATTGCAGCAAAAAAAGAAAATAAAAAAAGAATAAAACCACTGTTTGAGCAATGCATTTTTTTATTAAATTCATTTTCTCTTATGCCGTAGAAGTTGTTTAAGAATAAGCAACCCGTGTTATTAAAGCAATACTTTAATCGAAGTTACATTATTGATGAACTAAAGCATTATTTGAAGCTATCAAGGCTTCATTATTGATAAACCCCCTTTAAAGGTGCTTGTTCACAGATATGAGGAAACATGGACATTAAAATTGTATCGGTTTACAATCGTATAACAGCTGTAACGTTAAATAGGGTGTACTGGAGCATAAATATTAGAAATAAAACAAGTTCGTACGCAAGTATTTAAAACCTGTTTAAATTGAAAGGATATTTAATCAGATCCAAAAGCATTACAGCGGTCTTGAAATATATCGCATAACGTCTGGACACACTTAGATATATTGGCACATTTGAAGGAAATTTTCGTTCGGTGATTATTCTTCATTTTATATATACTGAATAACAAAAATTTCATTGTTTCAACGATTTTTAATTTTGTCTTGCAAAATGTTTCACGCGTGAACCCATTACCAAAAAAACGACATTTGACCACTTTGTTGCAGACGACTCTTTAAAACATTGTGGGAAAATGTGAAATTGCTCGTAAAGAGCAATTTCTCCCTTTGTCACAATACTTTCTGCTATATCAGGAGATTATTTTCCAATTTTATCTCTTTTTGAACTGTCGTCTGTAAAAGATTTCAATTTGGAACAGTCGACAATTTGGCGTTTGGTAAAGGGTTAAACCACAGCGAAAATGTAAGAGGGAGATATTTGTTGAGGGGATTTTTATTGCGTCGAACGATTTACTGGCGGTGTTGAGACAGGTCCCAAGACGTAGTTGTTTGAAACATTTGATCGTCACAAAACAAACCACAATTCGTAACCATAACTTTTCACGGCAGGTAGGCATTGTATTAATCATTCTAACGTCTCTGTTTTAAACTAATTTAAGCGATTATGATCAAACAGTCGAATCTCGATTACCCATTAACCCAACCCTCCATAAAATATTGTTTGGTTAGAGCAAAATGTTTAGTTGTCTTTGAATTTGCCAATATTCAAAAACGTTTACCACAGGTTTCTGCCATAAGGGGATTCGAATCCATAAGTTGTAAATCCTTAGAACGAAGCCTGAAGCCTAAAGCCTGAAGCCCGGGTTGTCGTATTGCTGATCAGTCGAAACTCGATTCACACCGCGCTTAAGGACGTGTCAACACTTGTTATTTGGGTGGTTAACAAACAATGATGTTGTCAAGGAAGGAATAATAAACAGACAGGCGACGTTGTTTGGGCTTTCAAGCAGAGGATTTTATTGAAAAAGAACAACGGAATACAGAAATCCTTTAGTAACATTTTGATATAAAGGTTTTTGTCATCCGTCCGTCCGTCCGTCCGTCCGTCCGTCCGTCCGTCCGTCCGTCCGTCCGTCCAACTGGAAGCATTACCAGACGATCATTATCAGTTATAATGAATAACATTGTCTTTGTGATATTGGTTTGCTTTGATATTGGTCCTACCTACTTGGATACAAGAGCTTTATCGATATCATATAAGGCACCCATTTCAATGTTTAATTTATGTGTCTTGTTTCTGTTTCTTTCAGAGAAAAAGGGCGACAAACAGTGAACGATTCATTCAACAATAGATGACGAAAAACAGCATCATTGTTTGAACAAATATACACTTAATACTTATCAATCATATGACCTACATTACGCTGGTCAAACGCTTAGCTACGAAAAAATGATGAAGAATTACACATACATGTATATCATTATTGTTAACAATGTAGATAATTATTTCTGTATTTAGTTACATTATTCAAACAATGTATACATATAGTTCAAAATTTACAAAACAAAAATCTGAATGATTTGTGATGAAAATTGATGTATGCTTAATACACTGTTACCCTCAAGCCGATTGAAACCATCAAAACTTTGCCCCATAAAGGAATTTCTGACTGGTCGAAATTGAATGTGTCAGCAGACAACAACTCAAGCATTTAAACATTTCTCATACTATATAGAGTAAAGCCATTGTGACAAAAAGATATATTGATCATTAGGAGCAATTAATCTTTTTCTCACTTTATTGTCTAAATACTTCTGCAACAAATGCATCAAAGTAAATAATATGTTTGTATTGTGTCGTAAGGAGTTGGTCAATCTGAACTCATCGTGTTTGTCAAATGAAAACACCTCTGACATAGTTTTGAAGCCACAATGTTGCTTTTTTGCAAGATTAGTTTCATTGAACATTTGATTTCAAATATATTATCTAAACAGAAATTTAATTTTTATCAAGGAAGCAGAATATATTACAACATTAAAATTCATTATCACGTAAGAGTTACCGACCAAAAGTGATGTTTTAGATGATGCTCAAGACTTCCATATGGGCCACGTCACGTGAAAAGGGGCACTCGGACATAGCAAACAGTGTAGCCCCAGACCAGACGCCACGTCATTGACGTGGCGGCTGGTCTGGTGCTACACTGTTTGCCATCTAGGAGGACATCCAGTTATACCTTTAAATAAATACAAATGATAACTTTCGTGACTAGATGCTGGAATAATAGCGCTGAGATAGAGCTGAGTCAGCGCTTTTTTTTTCATATGTCTGAGTGCCCCTTTTCGCGTGACGCGGCCCATATATATGTCGACTGAACTACTCAGCATGGGCGTTCGCAGGAAAAGAGTTTTTAGCCGGGACACAAAACACAATAATTTTAACCCTACACTTATGTTCGAGATGTTTTCCTCAGTTCATGGAAATACTCAAGTAGTTGCAAAAACATTCGAAATACTCAAGTAGTTGCAAAAACATTCGATGCTTTTGGATTAAAACTCTTATTTGTTTCACTGTATGCAGAATCTAAAAAACTTGAAGACGATCTAACTTTGCTTCCATCGGCTATTCTTCGGTGTGTACCATTCAACAGCAAAACGGTTGTGCAGGTTTGAAGAAATTAAGTTTTAACTTCCAGATTTCCTCACATTTATGACGGCATGGAATAATTTTCCATGGAGTAATGCGATGGGAATCTATACATAGGGCGGACGTGCACATTTGTGAAGAGGTCTTCTGGTTGCATTGTTTCATTGTCACGTAGGCTTGTACATCGCGCCAAAGAGCGCCTTAACCCAGTGCCAAACAATAGCAACATTTGACGACTTTGTTGCAGACGACTCTGGAAAACATTTTGGGAGAAAGGAGTAACTGCTCGTGACGAGCAATTTCACCATTAAGGTGATCTGCTCTTATTGAAGAATATTTTCCAATTACATCGCATATCGTCTGCAAACTCTTTCAATTTGGGACAGTCGGAAATCCGGTGTTTGGTAAAGGGTTTAAGTTGTGTTATGCCCATCTTACGACTATCTAATTGTTTACCAGTTTATATAATTATCTGACATAATTTCACTTTGGTCGGTAGCTGTATAGTTATTACTTTTATTGGCACAATGAAGCTGAAACAAAATGCCTTAGAAATAAAAAGTTAAGAATGAAAAAAGATCAATATCTTGTTTCAGTTCCCAAAAGACTTTGACGTGATTCGGGCATTTACAGAGACGCTTGTATGGTCTAATTTGCATAATTGTTTTATATGCCCAAAGCAGTCTGGAAGTTGAATCGACCAATGTCAAAACAACCCGTTTGTCAAGAAACTCTACGCAATACAATTAAAACCCAGAAATGGCGTAGATACATTAGCCTACTTTGCAATAAATGGAAAACGATGTAAAATGATGAAGTATCAATCGTCTCTCGTCTTGATACTGTGAAATTTCGTTTCATTTGCAAGCATAATTAATTAATCACGTGATTCATGGAAACCCGCAAGACACGTTTTTGATCCATATCGGCGGGTAACGGAATATTCGTTTTTCTCTTATGATATGGGCGGACATTGAAGAAGAATGTTATCTTGGAATGTTATTTTATTATATTCCTATCAGTGAAATACTGGGATTTCTCAGTGTATTAATTTTCAATGTTTTCACAGTGATTATCGTCACTAGTAATGATATCAAAAAGTCGTATCATCACTAGTGATGATATCAGATTTGACGGAACTATTTTCTTTTCCTTTCTTTTGTCTAAAAGTCATGGCTGCAATTTTGCACACGGCACTAGAATGTTTGTATTCTCAAATGTATCCATAAGCGTGAAATACGTCATGATACACATAAATGACGTAATGGGCGTGATGAACTGCTTTGCTTCTCCCATTTTATATTCCATTTGGCGTATGAGGAGATATTTTGGCTAATAAATGTTATGTAGAGGAATAATCAACTCCATTGGATTGATATATAAATTATGTCACTTGAATGGGTTGTTATCATGTAGTTCTTCGAACTCGTTTTTTTCCCAACCTGACAACAACCCATTCTCGTGACATACTTTTTATATCACTCGAAAGGAGTTCATTATTCTCTATGTTTCTATCTCTTGGCAGGTAGAGCTGTAAGTCATGGATCATTAAACATTTAGACCGATATTTGTTTTACTTTGAAAAGATGGCCACTACACCACTTTAAGGTATGAACAGATACTGTCACCACGTGGTGACCACGAGGGATTGTTGGACTCCAAAAGTAACAAACAACACATTTTCGACTGTCCCAAATTGAAAGAGTTTGCAGACGACATCTCGAAATGTGATGAAATTGAACAATATTCTTCAGAAAGAGCAGAAAACCTAGTGGGAAAATGAAAATATTGCTCATTTCGCTTTTTCCTACAATGTTTTTTAAAATCGTCTGCAACAAAGCCGTCAAATGTCGCGATTGTTTAGGAAAGGGTTAAGCGCAGCTTGCAACGGGTTTACAATCAAATCTAAGAACCCCCATGGTAAATAAGAACCCCTTTTGATATGTAATTATGACTCGGAACTGGCTTTCCAAGTCGTAATTCCTTCATTATTATACAGAGTACCACATATAGAAGTTTATACGGTGATATTGAAACATCAAGAAAAAGCCCCATAAGAGACATTTTCTCAAGCGTTGGCGGGCATTATGTAATGAGTGTTATTTTCCGCTCGGAAACCAACTTTAACGGATCTTATAGTTTAGTTGTTAAAAACTCTACTCGCTCCAAAACAACTTCATTTTGCATCTGAGAGTATTTAGCCGGTGTGCAAACTGACAAAAGGTATGTTGAATTTATACATTTATTAAGGTGACGCTCAATGTACTAAATACAAAATTTAACTCGTAATTAAAGATACTCTCTCAGATATGGAGATTTGAACTTTTTGGAAATAAAGATAGAAAGGCAAGTCAATAGTAAGATAGCGTTCTACATTTAATAGTGTTTAAAGTACAATGTATTTGTATAAAGAACATCTTCCAGAAGAGTCAATACTTTCATGCCAGTTTTGATACATCAATGCTTGCTTTCATGCCAGTTTTGATACAAACAATCGGAGACTCGCTGCTTAAATATTGAAGAAAACACATTAACGTTGCCTATGTCCTGAATGAGCCATACAAATCCAAAACCATACGTATACAGAAGAGTTCTTATGTGGCTTACCCAATTTATTCTACCGATAGCATCATGTCGTTAAAGCAATAGTTATATTTTTTTGGGATATCGATGTGATTCCATTGCTAAAATATGACGCCAGTATTGCACACATTTAACATAATATGTACGACAAAGAGGTTGTCGATCATATTCCCCAAAAGCCATGCTGTTGTCGACATGTCGAGATAGTCCCAGAAATGATTTGCAGAAATTAGCATGAATAGACTCAACTTGCTCACAATGTTCGTACCCCCCAAATTTCACTACCATAGCACAACATTGGTTTCAACATCATATCAAAATGTTTGAAGGTGTCGTGGTGATCGAAGTAACCATATCTTCTTTAGTAAAGATTGATTGACAGAATAGCTTTTCTGGATTGAGCAGCAAATGCTTTTTTGGCGGTCGTCCATTTTGATTTTGGGGTGAACATAAGACCCATATATCGATAGTAAGATACGGCCTCGATCTGATTTTCGGGGTAAAACCACTTTTCATTCTTGCGTTAGGAACCGCCATTTCTGAAAACAATAACCTTAGTCGTATCGATATTAACTTGCATACCCACCAGTTCTTTTGCAGAATTCATCAATGACACGCATTTGATTGTTTAGCTTAATGGAACTTTCTGTGCAGTTGGCGATATCGTCCGCAAACATAACACTATACATACAGGGGATATCATTCGAGACGCTTATACCCAATCTGAACACATCGGGTTTATCCAATGAAAACACCTCTGAATAATAGGGCCGACGCCATATTGTTTTCCGCAAGAATGACGTCACTTTACTTTCATTTTAAAAATAGATCTTAAATGTGAAATCTAAGAAGTCGTTTAATTTGATGAAGGACACAACTTCATATGTCATAACTTACCATTTCGACATTTCATATGAGATACCTCTAAAGATGATTTAAAAGGATGGCCAACACGTCCATATACATTGAACTGCTTAATGTGGACCCGGTGGAAATGTGTTATATGCCGGGGCCGATTTACCCGAAAAATTGTAACCCTACACTTGTATCCGATCTGTATTTCAAAGCTCACGGAAATACCCGAGTAGTTCCGATTGGCGAATACCCTCATTACTTTGTTCACGTAAAAGTGATGCAAGGTCATTTATAAAAAGGGAGAAAATAATAGGTGAAGCAACGCAGCCTTGTCGGGTCCCTATTTAACAAGGGAAGTAACTCGTCATTCCATTTTTTGTACACATACGGATTGTCTCCCATACATTGATTTTAATATTCGAAGAAATTTCCCGTGAACACCTTTATTACTGAGACTATTCCAAAGAACCTCGTGTCTTATTCGATCAAAAGCTTTTGAAAAGTCGACAAAGCGGCACTAGAATCTGCCTCCAGGTTTTGTAAGATATTTTTGTGCTTTTCCCTGTAGATTAAACATATTGTCAATGGTTTAAAAGCCTGAACGGAAACCTGCTTGCAATTCATCAATTACGTGATTATCTTCTGCCTATCTGGTTAATCTCGTTTTCAAGATCGTACTAAATATCTTACTGATTATATCTTTGAGACAAATCGCACGAAAAAATGATTTGAGTCGTCTGAAGACCCCTTTTTGTGGATAGGACAAATAAGATTCTTACCCCAGTCTACTGGGAACTTTCCAGTGTCAAAAATAGAGTTGAAAATAACATGAAGGAGGGGTACAATATCAGAGCATGTTTGATTATAAAATTCAGATGGTATTCCATCCGGCCCGGGACTTTTCCCCGTTTTCAAATTACGGATAACAGAGAATAATTCCTCTTCTGAAAATGTTTCATTAAGTGGTTTTGTCGCATTTATCTCATCATTATATATTACCCTTGTTTGAGATTCGTGGAATTCATATCATACTGTACTCGAGAAAAGGTCTTTAAAATATATGAACCATTCACTTGCTGTGATTTCTTATACTTTGTTTGATGGGTAGGTTCCTTTTTGATACCCTCCCAGTAGCAAGAAGGGTTATATCGTACGCTAAGTAAGGTTTTACGTTGATCAGCTTCAAACCGTAGACGTTTGGCTTTGCATAGGGGTTTGAATAGGTTTCGTCCAGCAAAGTACGCATTTAACGTTCCTGGGTAATTTGATCGCGGAATTTGCGCATAAGTAAACATTTACGTGTTGTGAGGATATCATATTTCTCATCCCAGCATTCTGCATTAGAACAAGTAACACATTCTGTTCGATAGGAATTATATCTCATGCAGTTAGCCGCAGTTTGGAAGATATTGGTAAGGTTATTTATTTCAAGTTGTGTGTTATGGATGGCATTTTCAGTAAGACTTTCTAACAACGTTCGTGATAATTCCAATGTTAAGCGGTCTTTAACCCTTTCCCAAACAATAACGACATTTGACCACTTTGCTGCAGACGACTTTAGAAAGCATTGAGGGAAAAGGAGAAAATTGCTCGGGACGACATGTTTTCTGGCCTATCAAAAGATTATTTTCCATTTTGAAATGTCGTCTGCAAACTCTTTCAATTTGGAACAGTCGAACATGTGTTGTTTGGGAAAGGGTTAAATGTAGTCGATTTGTCTTCAGACAATACATATTTCGTATAAGGTTTTGTCCTCTGACACAATCAACAACAGCATGAGATTGGGTTAATTGGGAAAAACGTATATTAAATTGTAGTTTACAGGATAATGGAAAATGTACCGATTCGTCTCTGTCTTGGATAGAAAATGTTTTGATATATCTTATAAATAAGTCAGTGGAGGCACCGTTATATGAGACTACACTGGCCACTTCATTGGCTGTACACGTATACTCGCCATACACACAAACACGGTTTGCCAAAATTAGTAACATTTTTAAGGTGAAGGTCATTTTGAAACGAGGCTTTCGATTAAACAAACAGATTCCGTTGTACTGCTCAGTACCAAAATTATATGAGTTTAGAGTATCTAGCCTTCGGACACCTTTCGGTGCCGAAATTTCAATGAATTTTGAGTTCTTGTCTCAAGAGGGTTTCAAATTAGAGCATTGTCAGCGCTTAATATATTTTAATCTGTGCGAATACTAATCAATTACCCCATTATACCACACTTTAGGCACCTCTCACAAATGACTTTAAAAACCACAGCGGCCAAATGCAGAATAACTCCATTTGTTACAATCGTTTATAACGTTTATATATCAGAGGGAAATTGCTGTTGCATTTGAAGTTAAATAAGTCTCTCATCCCCATATGGGACAATGGATTGATCAAAGAAAGTCGTATCATTTTTGATAAGAAATTAGTACATAATAAAACAGTTTCAGTGGCAGATCTAAAAAAATTGTTTTGTTAATGTTGATGATACATTGTGCATAAGAAGATGAACTTAGAAATTATTTTGAAAAATTGAGAAAAATGCTCATGAATTTTCAAATACCACAAACAATTCAGATTTTCATATTTTTTTTATTTATTGTCTGCAATAACTATTAAGACCTGCCGAAATCGAATTAGAAGGAAAGAGTTAAAGAACGTTGGGACCTTTTCCGAATTTTTCTTTTGTTGCTCCTTGGTCACATAAGCATTTAGTCCGTATTACATAGGTTATTTCGAATTAAAAAGGAAAGAACAAACTAATATGGGGAACATCCCTGAATGGAACTGTTTTTTAATGATTCTTAAAGACCTCAATTGCCTTTTAATAAGTCAATCAGCTGGACAAAATGAGCTGCCCACTCATCATTTAAATTGGATCATTTAATTGCTTGTACTTTGCCATAAGGCTCTCAATAATCCAGAAGCATGAGTAGGTAATTGGTTTGTCAAAAGCACTTCTATTGAATATATATGATAGCAGAAAGCTACTGAATTTGGAGCAAATGCTTTAAAAATCGGCAATGTTGTGATGTTAGTAAACAAACCGGGCTGTTGCTTGAATGAAGTTTAAAAAATTCAATCGTTGCCTAAGGGGTTGGAAGTTTTCTACAATACAATATGCAATATGTTTTATTCGTATTAAAGGCCTCTGGCCCAATATACATACAATTCACAATTTTAAGTAACAAAGGAGTAGTTTAACATTTGTGCTCTCTAAAAAACAAAAATATCTCGTTATGACGTCGTCATTCATAAACATGTGTAAAACAGCAACATTGTTTCAGAAGGAGAAATAACTCATTATGCAATCAAAGTAAGCGGATTTGCGGTCATGGGTTTAAGCATATCATGACAAACATTACAATGCAATGAAAATACGAACATGACCCACACATATTATCTTGACAGTCATGATAATGCACACTAGTACGTGGAAATAATTTTCTCATTTTGATGGATAGAACACATTGTTACAGAAGGAGAAATGGCTCTCTGTGAAAACCTCTCCTTCTGTCGCAACGGATTATGTAATGAAAGCAAGCAAATTTGGAGCCATGGATTAATGCATAACGTCAATTAACTTCATTTCGATATGGTTTTGCAAAAATAAGCGTACCAGAAAAAGGAAAATAAGCATATCATAACACAATACAAGGAAAAGACGAATATGACCCACAAATATCTTCTTGAAAGGCATAGCAATGCACAATAGTACGTAAAAATAATTTCCTCATCTCGATGGATAGCAACCATTGCTACAGAAGGAGAAATAGTTCATTGTGAAAAACCTCTCATCCTGTCGCAGTGGATGACTATACAATCAAAGCAAGCACATTTGGAGCCATTTGTTAATGCATAGCATCAACAAACTTCATAACAATATGGCTTTGCGAAAAATATCATAACACAAAATATAATGCAATGAAAAGACGAATATGACCCACAAATATCTTCTTGAAAGGCATAACAAATGAACAATAGTACGTAAAAATAATTTCCTCATCTCGATGGATAGCAACCATTGCTACAGAAGGAGAAATAGTTCATTGTGAAAAACCTCTCATCCTGTGTCGCAGTGGATGACTATACAATCAAAGCAAGCACATTTACAGCCATTTGTTAATGCATAGCATCAACAAACTTCATAACAATATGGCTTTGCGAAAAATATCATAATTATTCTATATACTAGTATAGGGCTGTTAGAATCTTATGAATTATAAATCTACCTGCAGGATTCTTTTTAAACAAACAAATGTAAAGCCACCGACGAGAAACTACGACGTATCACGGTACAATAATTAATTCAACATGTGCAACGTTATTTTGGATGAAAGATAAGGAAAAAGATATGTTTTATGATGAGAAAAATTATCAAATTTCATAATTGTCTATATCATTTCTTTATTTTTGGGGGTGTAATAGAAGAAATATTTCGTAGAACAACCCCATGTACGCAATGCGATTATAGTGTGCGTTTGTCACGTGACTATTTGTTTACTCGAAAAACAAGATGGCTGCGAAACCGTGTCTGTGTGTATTAGTATCACCGGCAATACGTCTGTTTAACAAATGAACGTCAATCAAACAACACAATTCTACTAATAAAACACCAAAAGAATTATATCGGTTCTCATTCTTAGTTTTTCCGTGCATATTAAAGGCGTCGCCCTCATAATCATTTTCTTCGTATATATGGTATTAAGGGAGTCTTCGGGTATGAAATTCAAAAGATCTTTCCATCTTGCATTCAAATCACTGGCTTAAATATAACGCACAGTCCGTGTAGTCAGATAGAGCTGCGATTAACCCTTTCCCAAACAACAAATTTTCGACTGTCCCAAATTGAAAGAGTTTGCAGACGACATTTCAAAATGTGATGAAATTGGAAAACAATCTTCTGATACGGCAGAAAACATTTTGAGAAAAGGAAAAATTGCTCGTCACGAGCAATTTCTCCTTTTCCCTCATTGTTTTTAAGTCTTCTGCAACAAAGTGGTCAAATGTCGGTATTGTTTGGGTAAGGGTTAAGACGTTTTCGAGCAATTTGATACGATCTTTCTCTGTATTGTTTCTATATGAAGTCGATCCTTCAGGTGTCACGTATGAAAAGCATATGCTATCCCTAACGTGTTCATACAAAGACCTTGTACAATGTAACAATAAACAGTTATCTGCATTTTCATGGATTCTCTTTATATAAAATTTCTTACAATGGATTCTTTTATGAATGATATTCCACCACTATTTCTTCCATAGACGGGTTTTCGTCTGATATTATCGTAACACAACTTACCTTTTGAAAAATCGTCAAATTCTGATTTATAATCAGACCATGTTTCAACCAGTTCAATTATATCAAATTTTTGAAAATATTCAATAATACTATTATTATGCAAATACTTTTTCAAACGCTCTATATTCCATGTTAAGATATTTATGTTTTTAATACTAGTTTTATTGTAATTGGGATACGATAATATCAGACGTCAACCCGTCTCTGGTAGAAATAGTAGTCGCTCTTTGCTTCACTCCACACTATGTAACGGACTTAACCCTTTCCCAAACAATAACGACATTTGACCTCTTTGTTGCAGACGAATTTAGAAAACATTGTGGGAAAAGGAGAAATTGCTCGTAACGAGCAGTTTTTCCTTTTCCCATAAGGTTTTCTGCCCTATCAGAAGATTATTTTACAATTTCATCACGTTTTGAAATGCCGTCTGCCTACTCTTTCAATTTCGGACAGTCGAAAATTTGGTGTTTGGTTAACGCATGTCTATTTCAAAGACTCCATCGACCTAGGAGATTCAAAGGTAGGTCTCTCTGATTATTTATATCAAATGTTTTATAAGAAAAAAATCTCTGCAATTTTACGTAAGACAAGGAAAATCTCTGTGAAAAAAGGGAAACATATACCTTTTCTTCTTTTGTAATATTAAATAACACTCAATATGACACATGCTTTTTTCTAATTGGGTTATTGTTGTCGTTTTTTGTTGTTATATTTGGATCAACTATAAAACAACATGAGTAAATCTGTTAGCTAAGAGGGGTGCCATGTGAAATTATTCCAAATGTTTAGCAGTTCGACCATTTTGAAAGCGTAACGAATGTGGAACGTTCATAAAACTTTGAGAGCCCGCACGTTGTTATAGAGAACATGTGAGTGTATAGTTAAAAAAGAAACATATCAGTACGGAATCCTATGAGGGACACTTTTTCCTTAAGACAAAATGCCCAAATAGGCTTCCGTAGATTAGTAAACGACCTTGTTTTCATTGATTGATAAGTCTTGGCCATTTAGATGTCTCTTTACTCGGTTCGTTACAATTGTTGGATGACGATACCATCTTCTATCGGGGTATCTTCACGAAGGTGATTGTTATATGCCGTATGAAGGACGTTTATGAAATATTTTAGACATTTTGTAGACAACAATGGGGTTAGATATATAACTATCAAAACATATGAGAAAACTCGAAACGGATGTACATGTTAAGCGTCTCTGAGAGGAATCTTTGCTTGGTACATATGTACTGGGGACTCTGGGACGTTATGTTGTTGGACATGTTTCAGCCCAACCAACACCGCTTGTTTCGTTGGAGTGTCATTTATCAAGACACCTACGATCCATAGCCTAGTACTGGTGTTTTCAGGAAAGCATTTATGAGCTGAAAAAATGTTGATATGGTGTTTAAACTTAAACAAAAACTATCTAAAAAAGAACCTGTACAATAAGAAAATATTTTGATGGGCGTAGTTCTGTTCCTTCTAGCATCTTAATTGTTGACATTTTCAGCGAGTCCAACCACTCGTTTACAGCAAACATGCATATTTACAGTCGACATACATATTTACAGCCGACATGCATACTTACGGCATACATGTATATTTACAGCCGAAATGTATATTTACAGCCGACATGTATATTTACAGCCGAAATGTATATTTACAGTCGACATGTATATTTACACCCGACATGCATATTTACAGCCGACATGCATTCTTACAGCCGACATGTATATTTACAGCCGACATGCATATTTACAGCCAACATGCATATTTACAGCCGACATGTATATTTACAGCCGACTTTTATTCCTACAGCCGACATGCATATTTACAGCCAACATGCATATTTACAGCCGACATGCATATTTACAGCCGACATGCATTCTTACAGCCGACTTTTATTCCTACAGCCGACATGCATATTTACAGCCTACATGCAGTCTTACAGCTGACATGTGTACTTACAGCCGACATACATTTTTACAGCCGACATGTATATATTCCAGCTTGCATCTTTATTTCCAGCTTGCATGTTTATTTACAACCGACATGTATATTTACAGCCGACTTTTATTCCTACAGCCGATATGCATACTTACAGCCTACATGCATACTTACAGCCGACATGCATATTTACAGCCGACATGCATACGTACAGCCGACATGCATACTCACAGCCGACATACATATCTACAGCCGACATGTATATTTACAGCCGACATGCATACTTACAGCCGACATGCATACTCACAGCCGACATACATATCTGCAGCCGACATGTATATTTACAGCCGACATGTATATTTACAGCTGACATGCATATTTACAGCCGACATGCATATTTACAGCCGACATGCATATTTACAGCCGACATGCATATTTACAGCCGACAAGTATATTTACAGCCGACATGTATATTTACAGCCGACATGCATATTTACAGCCGACATGCATATTTACAGCCGATATGCATATTTACAGCCGACATTTATATTTACAGCCGACATGCATACTTATAGCCGACATAATACTTGCAGCCGACATGTATATTTACAGCCGACATGCATATTTACAGCCGACATGTATATTTTCCAGCTTGCATGTATATTTACAGCCGATTTACATATTTATAGCCGACCTGCATATAAACAGCCGGCATACATATGTCCAGCCGGCCTCTTATGCATATTTATAGAATGCTTGTATATTTACAGCCTACATTTGTATCAAAAGCCGACATGTTTATTTAAGACATAAAGTATATTTACAGTCAACATATTTACTTACAGGATATATGTATATTGACAGCCGAAATGCTTGCTTTAGAGCCTACATGTATATTTACAGCCGACATGTTTACATACATCAGGCATGTATATCTAAAGCAGACATCTATGTTTACCGCTAACATATATATTTAGAGTCTACATCTATATCTAGAACCTTACTGTATATCTAGAGCCTGCATGTACATTTAAAGCCAACGTGTCTACTTACATCAGACATGTATATTAACATCATACATAGACATTTACAGCTGACATATATACTTAGAGCCGACATGTATATTTACAGTCGACATGTACATTTAAAGCCGACATGTACATTTAGACATATATATTTACAGCCGACATGTATTTTTAGAGCCTTCATAAACATTTACAGCAGACATGTTTACTTACAGCACACATGTATTTTAACAGCAGACATGTGTATTTTCAGCCTACAAGCATACAAACAGCCAACCTATATACTTGCAACAGACATTCATATTTTCAGCCTTCATGTATATCTACAGCCTACATGTTTATATAGCATCGATTTGTTAACTTACCGCTGACATGCATATTCATAGGAGACAAATATTTGTAACAGCCGGTGTGTATATCTACAGCCTACATGTTTATATAGCATCGATTTGTTAACTTACCGCTGACATGTATATTCATAGGAGACAAATATTTGTAACAGCCGGTGTGTATATCTACAGCCTACATGTTTATATAGCATCGATTTGTTAACTTACCGCTGACATGTATATATAGAGGAGACAAATATTTGTAACAGCCGGTGTGTATATCTACAGCCTACATGTTTATATAGCATCGATTTGTTAACTTACCGCTGACATGTATATTCATAGGAGACAAATATTTGTAACAGCCGGTGTGTATATCTACAGCCTACATGTTTATATAGCATCGATTTGTTAACTTACCGCTGACATGTATATTCATAGGAGACAAATATTTGTAACAGCCGGTGTGTATATCTACAGCCTACATGTTTATATAGCATCGATTTGTTAACTTACCGCTGACATGTATATTCATAGGAGACAAATATTTGTAACAGCAGGTGTGTATATCTACAACCTAAATGTTTATATAGCATCGATTTGTTAACTTACCGCTGACATGTATATTCATAGGAGACAAATATTTGTAACAGCCGGTGTGTATATCTACAGCATACATGTTTATATAGCATCGATTTATTAACTTACCGCTGACATGTATATTCATAGGAGACAAATATTTGTAACAGCCGGTGTGTATATCTACAGCCTAAATGTTTATATAGCATCGATTTGTTAACTTACCGCTAACATGTACATTCATAGGAGACAAATATTTGTAACAGCCGGTGTGTATATCTACAGCCTACAGGTTTATATAGCATCGATTTGTTAACTTACCGCTGACATGTATATTCATAGGAGACAAATATTTGTAACAGCCGGTGTGTATGTCTACAGCCTAAATGTTTATTAACATAACCGACATGTTTATTTACAGACGATATATATATATATAGTTCACAGACGGTGTGTATATTTATAGCTTACATGTATATTTACAACTGATTTAATTTTACAGCTGACATGTATATTTGCAGCCTTAATGTATGTTAACAGCATATATGTATATTTAAAGCCTATGCGTATATAAGATTTGTGTATTTAAAGCAAACTTACTATGGCCGAACCCGATCCGTTCCCGTTTGTTAAGAGCGGTAATGAGGTACGCAAAAGTCTTAGCGGACAAAAGCCTTCGCCAAGTTACAATGAGCAAAATGACGAAGACAATGAGCCAATTGACGAACACATTGAGCTAATTGACAAATCAGATAGGTAAGGTTTGCACCTACTCGTTTTTGATTCTTATCTATATCAAAATTTAAAAAAAGGGAAATTCTCCAAAGAAAATAGCCTTTGATACAATTATTGTACGCAAGTAATCTAATTTAAAAGGGTTTGGAGCAATATCATTGAGAGTTTAGAAAGGTGTATCTCCATACCTTTCTTAAAGAATGCATTATACAAAATTGAACTTTAGTGTCGTAAGATGACTACAAAGATCAAATAGCAAACCTTCGAATTGCTATCATGAAGAAATACAAAATTGCTCTTTAGCGTAGTAAGATGACAGCATAAAACAAACAAAACTAACATGACAAACTATTGCCTCTTTACAAACTTTGTTATTGTTGTTAGATATGGATTCTCGCCAACTTTTCCTTAGTTCCTTTTTGTTCACAAAAGGTAAATGTAAAGCTTAAACTCTCCAAAAACGTCTGTGTTCAAAGTTGTTTTCATTTACAATTCTTAAGGGACCACGTCAGAGATTTGTTGTCTGTGAGTATGTATATTTACAGATGACATGCACATTTCGAGCTGTTCAACATTTACAACCGACATGTATATTTACAGTCTAAATGTATATTAACAGCCTTCATGTATCTTTAAAATCATTCGTGTATATTAAAGCCTTTGTGTAAATTTCAATACCATGTGTATATTCAAAGCCAATTGATTATGGTATATTCCTATCCGTTCCTGTCACCTAGTTTAGTCGGGATACGCAAAGTCATGAGCGGACCAAGACCACAGCCTACGCCTAAGCCTACGCCCCCGCCTCCGCCTCCGCCAAATACCGGTAAGCGAAAAACGAGCAATATCATCGGTAAGGTTGGCGACTTCTCATTTTTTATTCATTATTCATTATCTATATCATAATTAAAAAAATGGATTATTTTCCAGAAGAGAAAATAAACTTTGCTAGAATTATAATATACATGTATACATAGAATGCATAAACGAATTAAGTAAAGTTATCAGAGAAACGTGTATAGGTGGTATTTTTATTTCAACTGACATTCCAAACATTTTCTGTCTAACGTTTGTTGGCGACGAAGCTTACTCTGCTGATACTGTTATAAATCTTCAGTTGCAACTTAACACTATTAACACTATTCATTCATTTTGTAAAGAAACGGGCGTGATTGTTAATCTAATAATGTCAGATATCATTGTGTTTAAAATTGGGAGTCCACTTCGACATAATGAAAAATGGACATATAGGAAAAGCAGCATCAGAGTAACTTCCACGTATAAATTATGGGTCTTATCTTTACACCAAAATTGCCATGGTCCTCCGCTACAAAGAAACTTGCTAAACAAGCACGAAAAATTGGTGTAAGGCATTTTGGGAAATTTATGCATAATGACTACTTAAAGATTTTCGATTCCATGGTCATTCCTATCTTTACATATGGCGCTGAACTTTTGGGCTTTGAATGTAAGAAACACAAAGAACAGGTCCATTCTAAATTTTGTAAAGATTTTTAAGGTGTTAATACCTTCAACGACTAATTGGCTTTAGGTGAATGCGAAAGGTTTCCTTTTGCATTAAATTACCATATGAAATATATAAGATATGGGTTAAGACTTATTGGAATGGAAAACCAGATTCCCAAAATAATGTTTTTTAATGCTTAAAACGCAAGATTCAGTGGGTAGAAATAATTGGGTCACAAAAGTACGAGAATTTCTTTTTTCACAAGGTTTTGGTTTTATTTGGATTTCACAAGAAATAGGGGACTCAAAACAATTTTGTAAACTTTTTAAACAGAGATTAACGGATTGTTCTTTACAAACATGGCATACTGACATAAGAAACTCAACAAGATGTGACTTTTATAGAAATTTTTAATCACTTTTGAATTTAGAATGATATATTAATTCTGACTTCAAACCTTAATATAAACGTGCCTTAATTAACTTTACATTTAAAAAGTGATAGACATTTTAACGTTGATAGAAATGTCAGGGTTTGTTTATAACGTTTTCTCCAAACAGATACTTTGGTTGTTGAGGACGAATACCATGCATTTTTGGGAAAAGTTTGGAGACGTTCGACATATCTATTTAGACAACTGGTATAAAGCTCGTCAAAACTTAATAATATTTCTTTATAATCTTTTAAAAAGCAATGCTGATTCAACCTTGAAAACCCTAGCATTCTTATTATCAGAATTGCTAGAGCACATTTCTACTCGATTTTTATCCTTAAAACATAAAAGCAAATAGTATATTGATGATAGTGTGGACATATCTGATTTTGATAAGTATTTTGTAATATGTATTTGTAGTGTGGGCCGGAGGCCTTTTTGCTGAGATAAATTGTATTGTAAAATAAATTTCAAATGTTTGGAGCAACACCTGATTAGAAAAGCTTATTTGCACACCTTTCTTAAAACATGTATCATACAAAATTTCTCTTAAGCGTAGTAAGATGACTGTATAGAAAAAAACATGAATAACTACAGCATCTTTATGAACTTTGTTGTTGGTGTTAGATATGAGTGCTAAACAACTTTTCCTAAGTTCCTTTTTTGTTCACAAAAGGTAAATGTAAAATTTAAACTCTTCAAAGACGTCTGTGTTCAAAGTTGTTTCCATTTGTAAAATTCTTCAAAGGGCCATCTCAGAGGTTTGGTGTCTGTGAGTAATAAACGTTAATTATATGATATTAACAATCATTGTCCCTAAACCAGTAACCATTAACAATTACTTTACCTATACTTTGCTGATACGGCTTTAAATAATGTGAACCGAGCCTTCGCGGCTGCCCGCGATTTCAT
Source organism: Cerastoderma edule (assembly GCA_947846245.1). Classification (NCBI taxonomy): domain Eukaryota; kingdom Metazoa; phylum Mollusca; class Bivalvia; order Cardiida; family Cardiidae; genus Cerastoderma; species Cerastoderma edule. The sequence goes on along the minus strand of OX401411.1, from coordinate 10,260,881 downwards.
TGGAAACCGGTTTATAAATAAACTCAGGAATTCCTTCTCGGGTTCCTTGCTAACGTCCTGTGATAAGAGGATTAAATGTTTCCGACACCCTCGTGATGGTAGTATCTTTAAATAGCACCTATTATTCTTAGTTCTAGCTCATTGTTTACGAATTAAACCCGTTTAAAAGGTTAACAATATGTGCAATACAAAAATATTTTCTGTACGGTTATAAACGGAGCACAGAAACTGTCAATAATTTAATCTGATATTACTTAAGAAATCTATGTCGTCATTCCATAAGCCGAAGACAATTTATTTTGAAAAAAAAAAGATTAAAATATCATAGTTTCTGGACGTCATAGGATTCTTTTTTGAAACTTACGAAAATGAAGGAATGCACATTTATTTAATCTTTCAGCAGAGAAACAAATATCATATTAGATGAATTTGGTCATTTCTCGTTTTATACAAATCCGATTACAAGACGACCTAATCTAAATATAGCGTCAAGCTATCAATAGCCGGTCACGTGATACTCAGAATACACACTGCAAACAAACATACATCAAGTACACGCTCTTGCACTGAGATGTTTACATCGAATTAGCAAGAATAACATACGGTTGGCAATGCAGAACTTTTTCAGAGGACAACAGGGTAAACGGGCTTCATAATTAGCACAAAGAACCCGTTTCTCACAGAATTAAGATACATTATCCAAATCGAAAATGAAATCGCTTCGCAAATTCATCGAGTGCAGACACGTCCATTCTACTTTTCTGACGATTGCATTCCACCCAAGTTCTGTATGACAATATTTCTAGACGGTGAATATAAGTCCGAAATGTATCTTTTCTTGTTTGTTTTGCCTGTAGTTTTGATTCTGGACTAAGCCACTGCCAAACTAAACTCATCAGGTTTATCCAATGAAAACGCCTCTGAGATGCCACCATATTGTTTTTTGCGAGACATACGTTATTGTACTTTCGTTTCTAAATATAGTTCTTAAATTTGAAACCTAAAAAGTCATTTACTTTGATGAAAGAAAAAGAATATATATCACAATATCACAACTTACAAAGTCACTATTACGTTAAGTTAGCGATAAAATATCATTTAAAATGACGCTAAGAGTTACATATACATTGAACTACTTAACGTGGACGCTTATAGGAAATGTGCTATAAGCCGGGGACGATTTACCCGAATTTTTGTAACCCTATACTTATATCCGAGGTGTATTTCTCAGCTCACGGAAATCCCCGAGTAGTTTAGATTGTGCCGCTGCATCATTAAATCGTTCTTGTCTGCCATGTTTATCTTCTTATTTTGATGTACATCTTCACGTGACAGCCCAGATACCGGAACCATATATCGGATGCTTCATCCAGTTGGTGATGCCGTAGGGATTTTCCGGCAGAATCTTCATTTTTAAAGTGATTTTGGTGACATTAGTTTTATGAATAATTGTTTAAAGCATAGCTGAATACCATTCGCCAAATCCACTTATTACATACGTGTATTTTTATTGTATGACGTCAAGAAACTTTGATGTATGAGATTGTCCTTATAAAACTTTTATGCGATTTTATTAGAATAATCATTATTCTGAGACAGACACAAGAACAACAATTGACCAATCAGAACCAGACTTTTTAACCAATCAAAATTGGTACAAACAAATAATAACTTTTCTCTGGTGAGAATCCATGATTTCGAACTGACTAGATACCATTCTAAGATGTTTTATTGATTTAGTATGGACCTAGCATCACGTCAACAGTATTTCCGCTATGCTGTGGTGACTGGCTCCTTATAATAGGAAAAGACCCAGATCTTGACTGCCAATACGAGCTGGTAAGGCTGTTTAGAACCATCTGAATTCCGCAAGTCGGAAGACTACTTGTCATGAACATCTATATGCCGTCCAAGCGACTCGAACATGAATATTTACAGCAGACATGAATATTTATAGCCGACATGTACTTTAACAGCCTACATATTCATTTACAGCCGACATGTTTATTTACAGCTGATATATATAAACAACCAATATGAACGATTACAGCTGACATGTACATTTAGAGTTGTTTTAGATTTACAGCCGACATGCATACTAACAGTCTAAATGTATATCTACAGCCTATATGTATGTTTTAAACTTTCGTGTATATTAAATCCTTTAGGTACTACAGCCTCTTTACGAACTTTGTTATTGGTGTAAGAAATGGATTCTCACCATTTTTTTCATATGTTCTTATTCATTTTTTAAAATATTTAAAACAAACAAAAACACTGGGATGTCACACAATTGGTACTGAAGTATTGTCTTCAAAGACGTCTGTGTTAAAAGTTGCGTTCATTTACAGTTCTTAAAACTTTGAATGTGATTTATTCGAGATATTGACCAGGCAGTCTTAAGACTTATTAACCAATTTTAAAATTGAGAATCCTGGATTTCGAACTGACCAGTTATCATTCTAAGACTGTTATTTATTTAGTATGGGTCTAACGGGGTTGGGCATTATTTGCAGGTTCCTTTTAAATTTCAGACGATGACGAACACAAAGAGCTAATTGACAAATCCGATAGGTAGGCTTTGCATCTACTCGTTTTTTATTCTTATCTATATCAAAATTTAAAAAAGGGGAATTCTTTTTCTCCAAAGAAAATAGCCTTTGTCAGAGTTATTATATGCAAGTAACATAACTTAAAAAGGTTTGGAGCAATATCTTTGAGAGTTTAGAAAGGTTTATCTGTACACCTTTCTTAAAACATGTATCATACAGATTGTACTTAAGTGTCGTAAGATGACTGCATAGACCAAATAGCAAAACTCCGAATTGCTATCATGAAAACCTACAGCCTTTTGCTTACTTTGTTATTGGTGTAAGATATGGGTTTTCACCAACCTATTCTTAGTTCCTTTTTTTTTCTTCAAAGACGTCTTTATTCAAACTTGTTTTCATTAACAATTCTTAAGGGACCATCTCAGAGATTTGTTGTCTGTGATTATGTATATTTACAAATGACATGCACATTCAGAGCTGTTCAACATTTACAACCGACATGTATATTTACAGTCTAAATGTATACTTTCAGCCTACATGTATCTTTAAAGCCTTCGTGTATATCAAAGCCTTTGTGTATATTTCAATACTATGTGTATATTCAAAGCCAATTGATTATGAAAATTCCTATCCGTTCCTGTCACCTAGTTTAGTCGGGATACGCAAAGTCATGAGCGGACCAAGACCACAGCCTACGCCTACGCCTAAGCCTAAGCCTCTGCCTCCGCCAAATACCGGTAAGTGAAAAACGAGCAAAATCTTCGGTAAGGCTGGCGACTTCTCATTTTTTATTCATTATTCATTATCTATATCAAAATTAAAAAAATGGATTATTTTCCGATAGAGTAAATAAACTTTGCCAGAATTATAATATACGTGTATACATAGAATACATAAACGAATTAAGTAAAATTATCAGAGAAACGTGTAGATGTGGTATTTTTATTTCACCTGACATTCCATACATTTTCTGTCTAACGTTTGCAGACGACGTTGCTTACTGTGCTGATACTGTTATATAGCTTTAGTTGCAACTTAACACTATTTATTCATTTTGTAAAGAAACGGGCGTGATTGTTAATCTAAAAAAGTCAGAAATCATTGTTTCTAGAAATTGGGGTCCACTTCGACATAATGAAAAATAGACATGTAGGAAAAGCATCATCAGAGTAACTTCCACGTATAAATTTATGGGTGCTATCTTAATACCGAACATGTCATGGTCCTCCTCAACAAGGAAACTTGCAAATCAAGCGCGAAAATCGGTGTAAGTCATTTATACATAATGACTACTTTAAGACTTTCGATTCCATGGTCATTCCTATCTTAACACATGGCGCTGAATTTTGGGGCTTTGAATGTAAAACACATATAGAACAGGTCCATTCTAAATTTTGTAAATATTTTTAAGGTGTTAATACCTTCAACGACTAATTGGCTTTAGGTGAATGCGGAAGGTTTCCTGTTGCATTAAATTACCATATGAAATTTAAAAGATATGGGTTAAGACTTATTGAAATGGAAAACCACAAATTCCCAAAACAGTTTTATTTAACACAAGATTCAGTTGGTAGAAATAATTGTGTCACAAAAGTACGAGAATTTATTTTGTCACAAGGTTTTGGTTTTATTTGGATTTCACAAGAAATAGGGGACTCAAAACAATTTTGTAAACTTTTTAAACAGAGATTAACAGATTGTTCTTTACAAACATGGCATAGTGACAAAAGTAACTCAGCGAGATGTGACTTTTATAGAAATTTTTAATCACTTTTGAATTTAGAATGATATATTAAATCTGACTTTAAACCTTATTATAAACGTGCCTTAGCTCGTTTTAGATGTTCAAGTAATTAACTTTACATTTAAAAAGTGGTAGACATTTTAACGTTGATAGAAATGTCAGGGTTTGTTTATAACTTTTTCTCCAAACAGATACATTGGTTGTTGAGGACGAATACCATGCATTTTTGGGAAAAGTTTGGAGACGTTCGACATATCTATTTAGACAACTGGTATAAAGCTCGTCAAAACTTAATAATATTTCTTTATAATCTTTTAAAAAGCAATGCTGATTCAACCTTGAAAACCCTAGCTTTCTTATTATCAGAATTGCTAGAGCACATTTCTACTCGATTTTTATCCTTAAAACATAAAAGCAAATAGTATATTGATGATAGTGTGGGCATATCTGATTTTGATAAGTATTTTGTAATATGTATTTGTATTGTGGGCCGGAGGCCTTTTTGCTGAGATAAATTGTATTGTAAAATAAATTTCAAATGTTTGGAGCAACACCTGATTAGAAAAGCTTATTTGCACACCTTTCTTAAATCATGTATCATACAAAATTTCTCTTAAGCGTAGTAAGATGACTGTATAGAAAAAAAAACATGAACAACTACAGCATCTTTATGAACTTTGTTGTTGGTGTTAGATATGAGTGCTAAACAACTTTTCCTAAGTTCCTTTTTTGTTCACAAAAGGTAAATGTAAAATTTAAACTCTTCAAAGACGTCTGTGTTCAAAGTTGTTTCCATTTGTAAAATTCTTCAAAGGGCCAACTCAGAGGTTTGATGTCTGTGAGTAATAAACGTTAGCTATATGATATTAACAATCATTGTCCCTAGACCAGTAACCATTAACAATTACTTTACCTATAATTTGCTGATATGCCTTTAAAAAATGTGAACCGAGCCTTCGCGGCTGCCCGCGATTTCATTGGAAACCGGTTTATAAATAAACTCAGGAATTCCTTCTCGGGTTCCTTGCTAACGTCCTGTGACAAGAGGATTAAATGTTTCCGACACCCTCGTTATGACAGTATGTGTAAAATAAGCCTTTTATTCTTAGTTCTAGTTCATTGTTTACGAATTAAACCCGTTTAAAAGGTTAACAATATGTGCAATAAAAATATATTTTCTGTTCGGTTATAAACGGAGCACAGAAGCTGTCAATAATTTAGTCTGATATTAGGAAATCTATGTCGCCATTCCATCAGCCGAAGACAATTTATTGAAAGAAAAAAGATTAAAATATCATAGTTTCTGGACGTCATAGGATTCCTTTTTGAAACTTATGAAAATGAAGGAATGCACATTTATTTAATCTTTCAGCAGAGAAACAAATATCATATTAGATGAATTTGGTCATTTCTCGTTTTATACAAATCCGATTACAAGACGACCTATCTAAATATAGCGTCAAGCTATAAATAGCCGGTCACGTGATACTCAGAATGCACACTGCAAACAAACATACATGAAGAACACGCTCTTGCACTGAGGTGTTTACATCGAATTAGCAAGAATAACATACGGTTGGCAATGCAGAACTTTTTCAGAGGACAACAGGGTAAACGGGCTTCATAATTAGCACAAAAAACTCGTTTCTCACAGAATTAATATACATTATCCAAATCGAAAATGAAATCGCTGCGCAAATTCATCGAGTGCAGACACGTCCATTCTACTTTTCTGACGATTGCATTCCACCCAAGTTCTGTATGACAATATTTCTAGACGGTGAATATAAGTCCGAAATGTATGTTTGTTTTGTTTGTTTTTCCGTTAACGTACAGCCCTCAGTCTTGAGTGTTATAGTACTGTTGTTTTGATTCTGGACTAAGCCACTGCCAATCTGAACTCACCAGGTTTATCCAATGAAAACGCCTCTGAGATGCCACCAAATTGTTTTTTGCGAGACATACGTTATTGTACTTTCGTTTCTAGATATAGTTCTTAAAGAGGTATTATTGGCCTCAAATTTTGCAAATAATGAGAATTAGTGTTAACCAAAATGACGTTTTTTGTTGAAATCAATGCTTAAATGACTTGAAAAGTATAAATTTTTATCATATTAACAAAGAAATCACTCTTTATAACCCTCCAAAGGTATCATGGTTTCGTACATTTCACCGTTTTTGCAAGATTTTGGACATGTTTTCTCAAATTCTTGATATGAGCGCGAGCGAGTACCACGACCAAATGTATATTTTTGGAAAAAAAGTTTTGGAATTATGAACAGATGATGTAAAAATCGTCGTGGTACTCGAATGCGCTCATATTCTATTTTCAATAATTGCTTCCAAAAATTGACGTAAAATCTCCTATACCAACGTTACAAGGGAATAGTAACAATGTGTAATCTTGTAAAAAAAAAACATTAAAAGAGAGAGAAATAGAGAGAAATTATGCCGAAAATATATGATTTATCATTTTAAACGCTTTTTTAACTCAAACCTTCCCATGTGTTGTCGATCTTGTAAAAATAACATGAAAACTTTCCATCGGAACGATGTAAACAATTCACTCCATTTCGAAGCGTTCGCGGCTTTTGCAATCATAAATCCCATTTTTCAAAAGGTAAGCTGCTCAAATCTAAGCTTAAAATTTGATTTACATTGGCATATATGTTTAGTGAGAATTAATTCTGGGCTAACATCATAAAAAACACAAAATATATCGGCATTTTTCGAGGAACCCGAAAGGGGTCTTATCCTAATATAGGGCTAGTTTTTACCGAAATTGTAAAACACTGAGATCTAGTTTTAAGCTTTATCAGGTCTATGTCTCTATCTTAATGGTTCTACTTTTGAAAGAAGTGGAAATTCATAAGTTGATTGATATTCGATTGATATGATGAGTTGGATATATTTTGAAATAAAGGCTTTATTGTTTTGATTAAATATAACGTCAGTCCAAATCTGTTTTTAGAAAATGTTGATTTGGTATAAACTAAATTCCTACCATTCAAATAGTTGCAGGAATAACTCAGTGGTTTATTTGACGGCATATGTTCTATTTAATTTCAATATCTTTGGCTTGTATCAATCATGTCAATCTTTAGTATTATCAATTTTCATTATTCATATCATAGTGGTCAATTTATTTCCATGTGAACAATGTCTGGGACCATTTATTCATACCCATTCTTCTTTTTCAGTGAGACATGTTATCTATGTCTCTGATGATGCTTATTAGGCATATGTCCTAGATACATGATCATATTAATAGCCTTTCAGTCCATCTTCTATGACTTTTAGGATTGTATCGACCAGTTAAAGCCATTTAAGACAATTTGTTTGTATACAGCAATTAGGACAGAAGTTGGACAATGTTTCAACATAGGGTCAACTCTAGGCATTTGTTGAATACAACACTTTTATTCCGTCTGATGGAAGGTCTTGTACTGTGCATATCAGTGAGGATTCGCTATAACAAACCACAGTCTTCACTATTCAAACAGCAACATACGAATTTACAGCAACAGCTGAACTATATCTTAGTCGGACAGTCATGAATGTTTTTCAAAAAAGTAGACATGCATGGCTTACTAAAGATTTTTTCTTAAACTTTGGCAACATAATTGGCAGCGACTTTACAGCTCTGCCTAAACTTATTGGACAGTAGTTTGGCGATATTTGCATTCCAATTGTTGACAAAGTGAAAATCTTCATAAACAGATCATCCAGAACAATCATAGAATATTCCTTGTTAATTTTTTTACCTGTCATGTCCATAAAGCCTTTCTGGATTGATCATTCATATATCTTCTATTTGTCTGGCAGTCTTTACAGAGCGCCAGTCACTCTTGAGAAACCTTATTCATCTCTACCTTTAAATTGGAAGCAATACATGGCAAATACTTATCTAAGGGCATACTTGTACATCGTTTTGCGAAATCTTCGTTTGCACAGAATAATCGAAAATCAACTAAATAAAGTCTTAGATGGGACACCTATACAAAACGTCTTGTTCCAAGATTATATAATGGGTCAACATTCTTATCACATAACGGTAGAAAGGAGAGTCTAAATGCAACCCATTACCATCAATGATCCAAGTTTTGCAATTAAAGCACTGAATCCCCTTATGCCCATTCCACGAGAATTTATACATATAGGTTTTCAACATCTTAAATGTCGATATTATAATTTTACATTGAATAAGTGATAAGGACTGTTTAAATCATCTTTCTAACATGTGTTATTCTCACAACATATCTGGTGAGACTGTCCCAGGCCAGATGATCATATGACCAATGTTTATGATCCTATGTCCGAACAAGATAGCTGCGCCACAAGTATTTTTTTCACCTACTTTTGCCAATAGTAGCCACATTGTGTACCCGGCATGGGTTGACAACCAACTTTCCGGTTCTAGTGGTACATAAAAACAGTCGGTCTTCGACTGCAATTTCTCTGCCGAGTATTAAACGTAACGCTGCTATAAAGCAAAGGCTATCGTATGTCACCAGAACTGGAAAGTTGATGGTCACAATGTTGCCATCATTTGTAAAAGTCGGTGAAAAAAGCAAAAATACATATTCCGTTATTGGGCAGCCTTCTTGTTTAGACATAAGATTGTAAACATTGGTGACGTGATTCTCTGGCCTTGTGCCTTTAAGACCATTGACTAGTAATTACATTAAAGTGTGTCTACAGTCAATTGCTAGATATATGAAAACTGGTTAGATATTGAATCATAAAGGTATTACTACACATTAAAGTGAAAGCGTTACATACATAATCAAACTGCAAAATCAATGGTGCGGAGTTGTTTGCCAAACACCTAAATATATTCTTATACTCAATTTTCATATTTGCGTACAACACACAGTTAAAAAAAAACCTGTATTCCAAACCTAGAAATCAGAGTTGCGCGGCAGAAGTTTTGGTATTGTTGATGACCTACCCACGGCTGTCAGAGAAACCGTTTGTAAAATTCCACAGGAACACTTCAGGTCATGCTTGATAGGTTGATACGTAGGTGGGAGAAGTGTGTATCATGTGAACAAAATATTTTGAAAAGATGTAACAAACTACTGTTTCAGACAGATTTTGCAGATGCTATATTTCCTTTATGAATAAGTTGTCCCGCTCAATGTTACATGACGTTGCCCCGCTCAAAGTTACATGACGTTGTCCCGCTCAAAGTTACTCGACGTTGCCACAGTGACTATGGATTGTGCATCAGAGCAATTTGTATCATTTTTCTCTTTGGGTTTATGTTCATAGAATATCAAACTATCACTTTTGAAAAGTTTAATCAAATATTCGCATTAATTAATAAGTTATGAACATTTTCTGGATGTTTTTTCGAACATCCATCATACATTGGACTTGTAAGTCTGTGGTTAAGAACATTTACAATTTTATAGAATGTTTATACAAATACTGAATTGAATATTGTTACAATGGTTATCATTTGATAAGCAAAACAGTTCTACAAGGCAAGGTATGATAAAAGCATATTAAAGATACTATAGATGCAAATACAAAAGCAAATTATCTTTGAAATACACATTTACTTTGTTTAAGAACGTTCCTGAGTTTGCATTGAACAGTTCTTAGTTACCATAGTTACAAGAAATTGATGTTTAAATGAACACATATTAATCATTATGACATCTTCGACAATTACTTAAAAAACAACTAAGTTTGTGAGAATTTGGTTTAAGTTAAACACATAAACAAAGTATTTGATATATGTGCAACATGTTACCATGGTTACAGAAATATGAATACTAAAAATAAAATGCTGATGTTTGATAAAATTCTCTTGTTGTAAAATTGTTCATTACTCAATGTTATTATTTTGTCATGTATTCTTCATTGTAATAACAAAACAAAAATTTGACTTAACCAGATTCCTTGTAATAAGCATTCCGTTGCCATGGCAACCGCTATGCAGGAATCTAAAAAATAAACATGTTTTCAGTCAACCCATGCCTCAGACACAAGTTTGTGATGAATTCATCCATTTTTGACATTGGGCCATTTTTGATAGTTAATGAACCTACCCCTTTGAAACCTAAAAATGTATTTTGATGAAAGAAAAAGAATATATATATATATATATATATATATATATATATCACAACTTACAAAGTCACTATTACGTTAAGTTACCGATAAAATATTATTTAAAATGACGCTCAAGAGTAACATATACATTGAACTTCTTAACGTGGACGCTTATAGAAAATGTGCTATAAGCCGGGGACGATTTACCCGATTTTTTGTAACCCTACACTTATATCCGAGGTGTATTTCTCAGCTCACGGAAATCCCCGAGTAGTTCAGATTGTGCCGCTGCATCCGTAAATCTTTCTTGTCCGCCATGTTTATCTTCTTATTTTGATGTACATCTTCACGTGACAGCCCACATACCGTAACCATATATCGGATGCTTCATCCATTTGGTGATGCCGTAGGGATTTTCCGGCAGTATCTTCATTTTTAAAGTGATTTTGGTGACTTTAGTTTTATGAATAATTGTTTAAAGCATAGCTGAATACCATTCGCCAATTCTACTTATGACATACGTGTATTTTTTTGTATGACGTCAAGAAACTTTGATGTATGAGATTGTCCTTATAAAACTTTTGTGCGATTTTATTAAAATAATCATTATTCTGAGACAGACACAAGAACAACAATTGACCAATCAGAATCAGACTTTTTAACCAAAATTGGTACAATCAAATAATAACTTTTCACTAGTGAGAATCCATGATTTCGAACTGACTAGATACCATTCTAAGATGTTTTATTGATTTAGTATGGGCCTAGCATCACGTCAAAAGTATTTCCGTTATGCTGTGGTGACCGGCTCCTTATGATAGAGAAAGACCCAGATCTTGACTGCAAATACGTGCTGGTAAGGCTGCTTAGAACCATCTGAATTCCGCAAGTCATGACCATCTATATGCCGTCCATGCGACTCGAACATGAATATTTATAGCAGACATGAATATTTATAGCAGACATGAATATTTATAGCCGACATGTATTTAACAGCCTACATATTTATTTACAGCCGACATGTTTATTTACAATTGATATATATATAAACAACCAACATGTATGTTTACAGCTGACATGTACATTTAGAGCTGTTTTAGATTTACAGCCGACATGTATACTAACAGTCTAAATGTCTATCTACAGCCTATATGTATGTTTTAAACCTTCGTGTATATAAAAGCCTTTTGGTACTACAGCATCTTTACGAACTATGTTATTGGTGTTAGAAATGGATTCTCACCATTTTTTCATATGTTCTTATTTCTTTTTTAAATATTTAAAACTTACAAAAACACTGGGATGTCGCACAATTGGTACTGAAGTCTTGTCTTCAAAGACGTCTGTGTTAAAAGTTGCGTTCATTTACAGTTCTTAAAACTTTGAATGTGATTTCTTCGAGAAATTGACCAAGCATACTTCAGACTTATAAACTAATTTTAAAATTGAGATTCCTGGATTTCGAACTGACTAGTTGTCATTCTAAGAGTGTTATTTATTTAGTAAGGGCCTAACGGGGTTGGGCATTATTTGCTGGTTCCTTTTAAATTTCAGACAAAGCTGACGACAAAAGTGATGATGAAAAAGACGACGTCAAGGATGACGAAAAAGACGACGTCAAGGATGACGAACACAATGAGCTAATTGACAAATCCGATAGGTAGGGTTTGCGCCTACTCGTTTTTGATTCTTATCTATATCAAAATTTAAAAAAGGGGAATTATTTTTCTCCAAAGAAAATAGCCTTTGCCAGAGTTATTATATGCAAGTAACATCACTTAAAAAGGTTTGGAGCAATATCTTTGAGAGTTTAGAAAGGTTTATCTGTACACCTTTCTTAAAACATGTATCATACAAAATTGTACTTTAGTGTCGTAAGATGACTGCATAGACCAAATAGCAAAACTTCGAATTGCTATCATGAAACTACAGACTACAGTCTTTTTGCTTATTTTGTTATTGGTGTTAGATATGGGTTTTCATCAACGTCTTCTTAGTTCCTTTTTGTTCTTCAAAGACTTCTGTTTTCAAACTTGTTTTCATTAACAATTCTTAAGGGACCATCTCAGAGATTTGTTGTCTGTGAGTATGTATATTTACAGATGACATGCACATTCAGAGCTGTTCAACATTTACAACCGACATGTATATTTACAGTCTAAATGTAATTTTTTCAGCCTACATGTACATGTATCTTTAAAGCCTTCGTGTATATTAAAGCCTTTGTGTATATTTCAATACTATGTGTATATTCAAAGCCAATTGATTATGGTATATTCCTATCCGTTCCTGCCACCTAGTAATCTCGGGAAACGCATAGACGTGAGCGGACCAAGACCACAGCCTACGCCTAAGCCTACGCCTCCGCAAAAACCCGATAAGCGAAAAAAGGACAATATTATCGGTAAGGTTGGCGACTTCTCTTTTTTTATTCTTATCTATATCAAAATTCAAAAAATGGATTATTATCCTCCAGAGAAAAAAAACTTCGCCAGAGTTATATTACACGTGTATACATAGAATACATAATCGAATTAAGTAAAATTATCAGAGAAACGTGTATAGGTGGTATTTATATTTCACCTGACATTCCGAACATTTTCTGTCTAATGTTTGCAGATGACGTAGCTAACTGTGCTGATTTTGTTATCAATATTCAGTTGCAACTTTACACTAGTGATTCATTTTGTAAAGAAACGGGCATGATTGTTAATCTAAAGAAATCAGCAATCATTGTTTTTAGAAATGGGGGTCCACTTCGATATAATGAAAAAAGGACATATAGGAAAAACAGCATCAGAGTGACTTCCACGTATTAATTTATGGGTCTTATCTTTACACCGAAATTGTCATGGTCCTCCGCTACAAAGAAACTTGCAAATCATGCACGAAAATCAGTGTATCAAATTAAAAAATTTCAAAATCATTTTGGGAAATTTATGCATTATGACTTTTTTAAGATTTTCGATTCCATGGTTACTCCTATCTTAACATATAGCGCTTAACTTTAGGGCTTTGAATGTAATAAACATATCGAGATCCGTTCTAAATTTTGTAAAGATTTTTAAGGTGTCAATACCTTTGTCAACGACTCAATGGCTTTAGGTGAAAGCGAAAGGTTCCCTATTGTAGTAAAATACCATATGAAATTTGTTAGATATGGGTTAAGACTTATTGAAATGGAAAACCCAAAACAATGTTATTTAATGCTTCAAACACAAGATTCAGCTGGGAGAAATAATTGGGTCACAAGAGAACGAGGAATTCTTTTTTCCAAAGGTTTTGGTTTTATTTGGATTTCACAAGAAATAGGGGACCCAATACAATTTTGTTAACTTTTAAACAGAGATGAACGAATTGTTCTTTCAGACATGGCATAGTGACATAAGTAACTCAAGAAGATGTGACTCTTATATGAATTTAAAATAACGTTTGAATGTAGTACGATATAGTAATTCGGACCTCAAACCTTATTATTAACGTGCCTTAGCTCGTTTAGATGCTCAAGTCATAAGCTTGACATTGAAACTGATAGACATTTTAACGTTGATATAAATGACAGGGTTTGTTTATAACACTTTCTCCAAAAAGATACTCTGGTTGTTGAGGACAAATACCATGCGTTTTTATATGTGAAAAGTTTGGAGACATTCGACATATCTATTTAGATAACTGGTATAAAGCTTGCCCAAACTTATATGATTCTTTAGGACCCTTTAAAAAGTAATGATGATACAACCTGGCAAAACCTAGCTTTCTTTGTTTAACAATTACTAGAGCACATTTCTACTTAATATCCTTTTATCCTTAAAACATGATAGCATGTAATATATTGATGAAAGTGTGGGGCACATTTGATTTTGATTCGTGTTTTGTAATGTCGATTTCTATTGTGGGCCGTAGGCCTTTTTAATGAAATAAATTGTATTGTAACAGAACTTTAAAATGTTTGGATTAACACCTGTTTAGAAAAGTTAAATTGCATACCTTTCGTAAAACATGTATCATACAAAATTGCTCTTTAGCGTAGTAAGATGACTGTATAGAACAAATAAACAAAACTAACATGAAGAACTACAGCCTCTTTACAAACTTTGCTTATTGGTGCTAGATATGGGTACTCACCAACCTTTCCTTAGTTCCTTTTTGTTCACAAAAGGTAAATGTAAAACTTAAACTCTTCAAAGACGTCTGTGATCAAAGTTGTTTCCGTTTGTAAAATTCTTCAAAGGGCCAACTCAGAGGTTTGAAGTCTGTAACTAATAAACGTTAACTATATGGTATTAACAATCATTGTCCCTAGACCAGTAACCATTAACAATTACTTTACCTATAATTTGCTGATATGCCTTTAAAAAATGTGAACCGAGCCTTCGCGGCTGCCCGCGATTTCATTGGAAACCGGTTTATAAATAAACTCAGGAATTCCTTCTCGGGTTACTTGCTGACGCCCTTTGACAAGATAGATTAAATGTTTCCGAAACCGTCGTGACGATAGTATCTTTAAATAACGCATATTATTCTTAGTTCTAGTTCATTGTTTACGAATTAAACCCATTTGAACGGTTAACAATATGTGCAATAAAAATATATTTTCTGTTCGGTTATAAACGGAGCAAAGAAGCTGCCAATAATGTAGTCTGGTGTTCTTTAAGAAATATATGTCGTCATTCAATCTGCCAAAGACAATTTATTTTGAAAAAAAAAAAAATCTTATAGTTTCTTGACGTCATATGATTCTTTTTCGAAACTTACGAAAATGAAGGAATGCACATTTATTTAATCTTTCAGCAGAGAAACAAATATCATATTAGATGAATTTGGTCATTTCTCATTTTATACAAATCCGATTGCAAGACAACCTAATCTAAATATAACGTCAAGCTATAAATAGCCGGTCACGTGATATTCAGAATACACACTGCAAACAAACATAGATCAAGTACACGCTCTTGCACTGAGGTGTTTACATCGAATTAGCAAGAATAACATACGGTTGGCAATGCAGAACTTACACAGAGGACAACAGGGTATACGGGTTTCATAAAAAGCACAAAAAACTCGTTTCTCGCAGGACATTATCCAAATCGAAAATGAATTGGCTTCGCAAATTCATCGAGTGCAGACACGTCCATTCTCCTTTTCTGACGAATGCATTCCACCCAACTTCTGTATGACAATCTGACAATATGTCTAGACGGTGAATATAAGTCCGCAATTTATCTTTTCTTTTTTGTTTGGCCTATAGGTTTGATTCTGGACTAAGCCACAGCCAATCTGAACTCGTCAGGTTTATCCAATGAAAACGCCTCTGAGATGCCGCCATATTGTTTCTTGCGAGACTTACCTTATTGCACTTTCGTTTCTAAATATAGTTGTTATATTTGAAACCTAAATAGTCATTTATTTTGATGAAAGAAAAAGTATATATATATCACAACTTTCAATGTCACTATTATTTATGAGTAACCGATAAAATATTATTTAAAATGACGCATATACATTGAACTACTTAACGTGGACGCTTATAATAGGAAATGTGTTATAAGCCGGGGACGATTAACCCGAATTTTTGTAACCCTACACTTATATCCGAGGTGTATTTCTCAGCTCACGGAAATACCCGAGTAGTTGCATCCGTGACTCTTTCTTGTCCGCCATGTTTATCTTCTTGCTTTGGTGTACATGGTCACGTGACAGCCCACATAGCGTTATATCGGATGCTACATCCAGTTGGTGGTGCCGTAGGAATTTTCGGCAGTATATTCAGTTTGAAAGCGATTTTGGTGACTTTATTTTTATGAATATTTGTTTAAAGCATAGCTGAATACCATTCGCCTATTCCACTTTTTACATACGAGTACGTGTATTTTTATTGTATGACGTCAAGAATTTGATGTATGAGATAGTCCTTATAAAACTTTTATGCGATTTAATTTAAATAATCATTCTTCTGAGACAGACACAAGGTTAACAATTGACCACTAGTGAGATTCCATGATTTCGAACTGACTAGATACCATTTTATGATGTTTTATTGATTTAGTATGGGCCTAGCCTCACGTCAACAGTATTTTTAAGCATTCGTGTATATTGGAGCCGTTGTGTATATTTCAAGACTATGTGTATATTCAAAAGCTAATTTATCATGATGTATTCCTATCCGTTTCTGGCAGGTAAGATTAAAAGTATAGGCCATGTCCTGAGTGGAACAACATCCAAAAAGCGAAAGACCGAAAACCCTGTCGGTAAGCTTTGCGCCTACATTTTTATTCTTATCTATATCAAAATTTTAAAAAGGGATAATTTTGCTCTAGAGAAATAAATTTGCCAGAGTTATAATATACATGAAACATAACTTTAAAAAGTTTGGCACAACATCCGTTTAGAAAAGTTTTTCTGCACAACTTTCTTAAAATATTTATCATACAAAAGCGAACTTTAGCGTCGTATGATGACTATATAGAACAAATAACAAAACTTACATGAAGAACTATAGCCTATTTACAAACTTTGTTATTTGTGTTAGATATGGATTCTCACCATTTTTTCATATGTTCTTATTCATTCTTTAAAATATTTCAAACTTAATACTGGAATGCCATACAATTGGTACTGAAGTCTTGTCTTCAAAGACGTCTGTGTTAAAACTTGCGTTCTTAAAACTTTGAATGTGATTTATTCGAAAAATTTACCAAGTAGACCTCAGATCTATTAACCGATTTTAGAATTGAGAATCCTAGATTTCGAACTGACTATATATCATTCTATGAGTGTTATTTATTTAGTATGGGCCTAACGGGGTAGGGTATAATTTGCGGGTTCGTTTTAAATTTCAGACGAAGCTGACGACAAAAATGATGATGAAAAAGACGACGTCAAGGATGATGAAAAAGACGACGTCAAGGATGACGAAAAAGACGACGTCAAGGATGACAAAGCAGACGACGTCAAGGATGACTAAATAGACGACGTCAAGGATGACAAAGAAGACGACCAAAAGGATAACGAAATAGACGTCAAGGATGACGAAATAGATGTCAAGTATGACAAAAAGACGACCAAACGGATGACGAAAATGACGACAAACCATTGTTTCAGAAGACAAAATCCAAGATTATAGACAACTGGACTTACTTGAATAATATTTTGGAATGTTATTTTATTATATTCCTATCAGTGAAATACTGGGATTTCTCAATGTATTCATTTTCAATTTTGTCAAAGTGAATATCGTCACTAGTAATGATATCAAAAAGTCATATCATCACTAGTGATGATATCAGATTTGACTGAACTACTTTTCTTTACCATTCTAATGTCTAAAAGTCATGGCTGCAATTTTGCACACGGCACTAAAATGTTTGTATTCTCAAATGTATCCATACGCGTGAAATACGTCATGAGACACGTAAACGACGTAATGGGCGTGATAAACTGCTTTGCTCCTCCCATTTTATATTCCATTTGGCGTATGAGAAGATATTTTGGCTAATAAATTTTATGTAGTGAAATAAAATGAATAGAATAATCAACTCTATTTGATTGATATATAAAATATTTCACTTGAATCGGTTGTTATCATGTAGTTCTTCGAACTCGTTTTTTTTTTTCAACCTGACAACAACCCATTCTCGTGACATGCTTTTGATATCAATCGAAATAATTTCATTATTCTCTATATTTCTATCTCTTGGCAGGTAGAGCTGTATGTCATGGATAATTTAACATTAAGACCGATATTTGTTTTACTTTGACAAAAATGGCCACTACACCACTTCAATGTATGAGCAGATACTGTCACCACGTGCTGATGACCACGAGGAATTGTTGGACTCCAAAAGTAACAAACAACACATTTTCGACTGACCCAAATTGAAAGAGTTTGCAGTCGACATTTCAAAATGTACTGAAATTGAACAAAATTCTTCAGAATGAGCAGAAAACCTTGTGGGAAAAGGAAAAATTGCTCGTTTCTCTTTTTCCCACAATATCTTCAAAAATCGTCTTCAACAAAGCGGTCAAATGTCGTGATTGTTTGGGAAAGGGTTAAACGCAGCTTGCAACGGGTTTACAATCAAATCTAAGAACCCCCTTAGTAAATAAGAACCCCTTTTGATATGTTATTATGACTCCGAACTGGCTTTCCAAGTCGTAATTCCTTCATTATTATACAGAGTACCACATATAGAAGTTAATACGGTGATATTGAAACATCAAGAAAAAGCCCCGAAAGAGACAATTTATCAAGCGTTGGCGGACATTTTGTAATAAATGTTATTTTCCGCTCGGAAACCAACTTTAAAGCTTATGGGTTAATTGTTAAAAACTATACTCTCTCCAAAACAACTTCATTTTGCATACAGAGAAGTGCAAACTATCAAAAGGTATGATGATAACATTTTGGCAGTTGTCCATTTTAATTTTGGGGCGAACATTAGACCCATATATCGATAGTAAGACACGATTTCGATCTGTTTTTTGCGTAAAACCACTTTTCATAGTTGCGTAAGGTATCACCATTTCTGAAAATACTAACCTTATATTAGTCTTATCGGTGTTTACTTGCATAACGGTTGTTTTCCAGAATTCATCAACGACCCATATTTGATTTTTAAGCTAAACGGAAGATTCTGCGCAGTTGGCGATATCGTCTGCAAACATAAAACTATAAATACATTTATAGGGGATATCATTCGAGACGCGAAAACCCTCATTACTTTGTTCACGTAAAAGTGAAGCAAGGTCATTTATAAAAAGGGAGAAAATAATAGGTGAAGCAACACAGACTTGTCGGGTCCCTATTAACCAAGGGAAGTAACTCGTTGTTCCATTATTAAGAACATGCAGAAATGATTATTGCAAAGTAGTTCACTTCAATTGAATCGTCTCAGCGAGACGCCTGTAAGGATGTGTCACATAGAGACTGGATGGTCGGTGTCTTGAATCGGAAAAGTTATCGGGCAATGCATATGAATGTTATCCGGTGAGCAAAAGACACCAACCAAATATTCTGTTTATCATAATACCCTTTTGGAATCAAATAAAACAACAATGCAAATGAATTTGACAAAAATGAAACAAAACAGAAAGGTCAATCTAATATATAATTAAGCAACAATAAACAAGATGATAAATGTATGTATTGAGTCCATTTCGTCACACGTGGTCTCATGATCGTTAACGTGACTGAGTGTTATATTGTTCGTGCCAGATGTCCCGCTGTTACACGGCTTCTGGTTATCAGACAGGCACAGGTGACAGGATGGATTACACTATTGTATTTTTGTTCTGTTTAATATCCATGCGTATCGTTTTTAAATTACGCAAGTATTTTCCTTTTTGTTTGAAACATTTCAACAACAACACGTTTTTTGCCAATTCAATATAATATTATCTCAACGTTTCGGCTTACGCCTTCATATCAGGATAATGAATTTAAACATAAACAACGGACGTGACGTCATATAATAACTTTACGTTATTTCTTATCGGAATTTTTTGCAAATATTTTCCTTGATTCCTTTTGTTAATCGCTTACCCCGGCCAAACCAATGGTCAATAGCAAAAACGATCGTAGGGCTGAATTCGTTAAATGATAAAAACAACAAAGGGGGTATCATGAATATAAAGGTTAGACACCGGTCAAAAAGCTTTGGAAACACCGTTATGTTATTACCATATTGTTTGAAAAAAAGGCCTATTATACAGATTGAGATTTCGATCTTCAATAAAATATTCTTTACAAATTCGATTGTGTCGCAGATAGAGGTACAAAGAACTGAGGTAGTTAGTCACTTCACAATCGCTCACAACGATTTGCTTACATGTATTTCCTTCATCTTGTATGTATAATATATAACCGTTAAAATGGTTTACATTCAAAGACAATGATCTTCTTTTCCCATCTTGTGAAATCATCCAAATGGTTAGGAGCGTCTTGAGACAAGAATGCAAATATAGTCGATACTCTTATTCCTTAGAAGGCTGGGTAATTTTCTAATAATTTTAGGTACACTTTTGTGTAGTCTGCTTTCCAAAAGCTTAATTATCTGCTTAATTTTGATGAAGAAAAATACTCAGGGTAGCAAACCGTTTATATCACAGGCCAGTCGCCAATTTACTTAGCGGCTGGCCTGTCTCTAACCTGTTTGCATGAGCATGAAGTATGATTCAGCACCATAAGGAATATTTCGTGGCAATAGCAATTTGGCTCAGAGAGATCTAGCGACAATGTATTCATCTCAATTCCATCAAAACACTGGAAGGCGCTTAAACTCTAACCACACTCTTTTAATGTTTTCACAGGTTTTCGATATTTTTTAGAATACAGAAAATGATTCGAATATAGACATTTGTTTGTTGACAAGGATTGATTAAACCATTGATAACATTCGCTTTTGACAGAACACAATCTGTGAGACAGTTCCTTTTACCATTAACCTAACTTCGAATTTTCAACTGTCCCAAATTGAAAGGGTTTGCAAACGATATTTCAGACTGTGATGAAATTGTGAAAAATAATCCCTTGATAGGGCAGAAAGCATTGTGTGAAAGGAGGAAATTGCTCGTAAACAGCAATTTCCCCCTTTTCCCACAATGTTTCCCATGGTCGTCTGCAACAAACTGGTCAAATATCGTTATTGTTTGGTAATGAGTTAAACAAAACAACAAACAAAACAAAAGGCTAACTTTCTGTGGGCGACCGTAGTGCAGTGGTAGAGCGTCGGCCTCTTGTACTGAGGGTTCCGGTTCGAATCCCCGTTATGCGGGGTTAAAATTGCCGGGACAAGCCCACAAATCCCTGGTGCGAGTACTGGTTTAGTATCCAGGAAGCAGTCATCGAATTTTATAAGCTTCAAGCTTCCGTGCCAATCGATGTAAGAAAGATTAGTTTAAGAAAATGTCAAATAGAGTGTGAAAATCGTCTGGATTAGGTGAATTAGGTACGACAACACTCGGGGTTGTTTGCGCTCTACTTCAGCATGGTGTGTCTCGACCAATCAGAGTGGATATAGGCGTAGACTTCCTGCTAGTTTATCGGAGCGATCTGATTGGTCGATTCGGTTTGGGTACTGACCTTTCAATGGGAAATATATGACCCGGGGTTAAAAATGATTTATCGCGGTTAGGCTTTTGGGAAATCCTTTACCCTTTCACATTTATTTACGCATTTAGAGCAAATCAAGCAGACATCTCATTGTAACATTTTCTCAAAATAAGAAATTTCCTTAGTCGAGTAGTTGTCCCTTTTGTTTTTAATTCGACTATATATTTTCAGAAAGTGAATGATGTTTTATTTTTATGTTTTTCAAATTGATAATCTTGTCTGATGTGTTTTTCAAGTTGAACATGATACCAATCCTATATCCTTAATGCCTTTTACTGGTGATAACCTTTCATCTATACAGGCGATTTCAACGTATTAAAACGATTATTGAAACCATTTTGACAAAAGAAACGATTTGCTCACACTGCCTAGATATTCACACTACTTATTTAATGATTTTGCTTTGACATTATTCCATAGAACATTGTTATATCGATGATGATTAAAAAACTCTTAGTAGTGCAAATAAGGGTTCATATTAACCTTTTTACTTGTGAAGTGTTGTTGCCTGTAAATCAGTTATTGCGCAATATAAAATCATGCGATACGCCTAACCTGAATCGTTCGATTGAGATTTTATCATGGAACATGCAATTTCCATATTGTAGTTAAGTAAACATAACATTTGCACTCAACGTTTGTACAAGTGTGAATGGTGGTGCAGTCTTAACAAACTCCGCTGAATTAAAGTTTGACAATAGCAGAATACAAATAAAAAAAATAACGTGACAAAAGTATCAAAGAAAAATATGAGACCATTGATTAGTTAACATTCAAATCCCTATGAAAACCTCATGGGAAATTGATGACCATACAAGACTTAACCTTAGTGCTTGAACCGACTTCATGCCTATGTAACCAGGTTAGATCAGGCCAGCTGCCAAGTAGATTGGCGGCTGGCCTGTAATCTAACATGTTTGCTACTCTGGGTAGTCTTTCTTAATAGAATTCAGCAGATATTTAAGGATTTGAAAACAAAACGACACAAAAATATATTTAAAAACATACACAGCATGCTAAGGGTTTAATATTGTCTTACGCTTGACTATCTCATGTTGGAAGTGTAGAAGATTTGTGATCATCGAAAATACTAATGCCCGTAAGCGAACTGGGCAATAGTATGATAAAGGCGCATTTCTCCGTGCTTTGAATAAAACCCGTTAACCCTTTACCAAACGCCAAATGTTAGACTGTAAAAAATTCAAAGAGTTTTCAGACCACTTTTCAAAAAGTGATGAAACTGAAAAACAATCTTCTGATAGGGAAGAAAGGATTTGTGGGAAAAAGAGAAATTGCTCATGAAGAGCAATTTCCCCTTTTCCCAGAATGATTTTCCGAGTCGTCTGCAACGAACTGGTCAAATCTCCTTATTGTTTGGTGATGGGTTAAGTGAAAAGTTTTCGGTTCGATATGTTATATAAGGTAGGCTCAACCTTTTCAACCTACTTTGCATAGAAGGTCGCCAACTGTGTCACTGTTCGTATTAAATAAGCCAATCACGTGACAACAACCTGTTATCATCGAGTCACGTGATAATTGGTATCAGCCAATCATTGCTCCACGTGAAGTGGTTTTTGTCACCACCTTTAGGCAAAATGTTATTGTCACGTTAATGAATTTTCTGATTTGGGAGTTTTCATTTTGTCTAAATTGAAAGCAATAGCAGACGATGAAAAAAAGTGTTTGAATAGTTAGAATATTTGTTGATTTTCAAAATCCGCACTAACATTTCAATACTGTCGAACCAAATATTGCATTACGTCTTGAAAAGCTATCGCCAATACGATGAAATTCCACACAACAAAGACCAAATGGAGACTGGCTAGTTTATTTAAAAATAACATCATACGATCCAAAATAGCTGTCTGTTCAAGATATTTTGCTTAACATGTCCAAACATTATTAGAGGGTATCGATGATTTGGCACGATCAAACAACGTGTACAATATACCTTACAATGCCATTTTAAGACCAAGCAGACGAAAAAAAGAAAACAGGACAAATCGGCTGGGTCGAGTACTCTTTTCTTTATCATGGGTATATGTATACAGCAGCTAATTCAGTTTTGATGAGAGTCCAATCTTTTTCTGCGTCCTAAGGAGCAATCGCAACATTACATTATTTCTCCCTGAGAAAACACAATAAACCTATTGTTTATTGATTCATAAGAATCCAAACTAATCTGTTTTACTTTCACGAAAATTCAATAAGGCCAGACCGTTATGTGTTTACGTAGTGTTTTTTTTTTCAGAAGTATAAACAAATATTTTTTAACTTAATCATAATCCAAAAAGAATCAGTTTGTCTTTATGGGTTTCCAAAACAATGTACATACTGTTTTCATGAGAAAATATAACACACAATTCAATTAACAAGAGAAGACTTAAGAAAACGCATTCGTTCCAAGAGATTCCACAAGTAGTATCACTCAACTTAGTATTCTGCATATATGATGACCTTAACAGTTTCTATGAAACTCCAAAATATACAAGTATTCACTACATGAGAGTTCAATGTAAATCACTTTAGACATATTCATAAAAATGGCCGTTTGACTCCACATTACATTTATCTATTATACATTTCTGTCTTTTTTCTCAAAAGTTTTCCTTTGTCTCAAATAGTGTCATATTAGTTTTCTCATTTTATTTTGGAATATTTAAGAACATTTTAAAAATCAAAAACATTTCTTAATCTAACGGATATAGAGGAGACAATCTTTTTAAGCTTAGCTTTCGATGATCGACTCCTTTTCATCTGTTTATCGTATAAACGCATATCTATGTTTTCCTATATATCAAATGATGAATAAAATACGTTAAAATTGATATAGACAAAGCAAAACGATTCCCGCCATTGGTCGAAATACATGCATGACAGTCTGTAATTGAATATAATCTGATGCTAGTTATGACTTATTTGCTGGAATATCACATTGTTATTTCTTTTCTTTACGAGTGTCCCTTTTCACGCAATACTTTTATTTTAGTTTAAACATATTTTATTCAATGAAAAAAAAAAACATTATATACATTACAAACAATTTTGTGAAACGGATTGGAACGAAAGCTAAAACTTATAAGGTTCCTCTCCTTAATGGCGACACGCAGGTCGTTTACAATAAAACAATGTTAATTATTATTTGCGTATTGATGTTATACAGTGAAGAAATAAAGCATTATAATAGTAATGATAATCAAAACAACAAATAAACATTTGGAGTGACGAGAAATTGTTGGAACCAATACATGAGGCTGTTGATAGATAATGCAATAGTATCTAACAAAAGAAAACTAATGCAACATCTTGGCTTATTGTTTAGTATCTTTAAACATACTCTAAAGGATTGTGCTAATGATAGTTCAAACGTATTCATCAGAATCTCTTACTAGCACGAATATAAATATGAACAGCACTAAAAATGGTTTCGTTTTCTGTTACAGAGAGATCTGGATTACCGAAAAGTATAGAGTTAAGGTTGAACAAAGTAAGGTTGGTTATAGTTCTCCGTAACTCATCACGTATGACATAGTGAACACACTCAAGAAAGTAGTGCTGAGTTGACTCTATTGAACCACATCGACGAAGGGGAGAGACAACGATATTTTTCCCAAACAAATGTTGGTTTAATGCACTACATCTATTTCTCAATCTAGTGTGTAAGACTTGAACTTTTCTGTCTCCAAAGAAGAATAACTTGTTAGGGGTAGGTTTATCATGATTGATTAATGATTTAAACATACCCACTGATTCCGAATCTATCGTACTTTGAGGTAATGTGTTCCAAAATTTTACAACTGAGGGTAGGAATGAATTTCACAAAGTGATGTCTTACAATTTACATTTCTTAGATTATTAGAGTTACGAAGATTTCGAGATGACATACGACCAACTGTGGGTGGTACAAGAGTGCTTAAATAATTGGGAACAAGACCATTTACCATCTTAAAGAATAAAATAAGTTTATGTTTTTTTCTACGTTCGCCTAGAGATTCCCAACCTGACTCTGGTTGCAGATCTGATATTGATACTAGCTTTGTACATCCTGTGACAATTCTGGCCGCCTCATTTTGAATCTTATCGAGTTCTTCTTTTTGATATTGGTGTATGTTTCCCCATATAACATCCCCTATTTAAGAATATGTCTGATAAACGAATTATAATCTATCTGTAAAATTATACGGTTAAGGCGGAATTTAAGTCGTCGCATAACCCCAACTCGTTTCCAGGCCTTAGTGATTATGTCATTTAGATGATCATCCCAATGCCCATTATTTGAAAGATGGATACCTAGAAATTTATGCGTTTGAACAGATGGAATTTCAATGGATGACATAAAAGGATTAGGATGGTCTGGTTTGTTGCGTTTACGTGATATAATTAAATTTTCTGATTTGGCTGGATTAAATTTCACGAGCCATGTGTCAGCCCATCTTGATATTTTGTCAATATCTGACAGCAAAACTCTTCCAGTTTCATTTGGATTACCAACTATCAAAGAAAGACTGGTTTCATCGGCAAATAGATTTATATTTGATTCAATATTGTTGACGATGTCATTCATAAAGATCAGAAATAAGAGAGGCCCTAATATAGATCCCTGAGGAACTCCCGCATTTATAAAACACTGATCAGAGGTTCCCCCTCGAAAAACAACTTTTTGAGCTCTTAGATATAGATAATTTTCAAACCAAGATAAAAGATTACCTCTTATTCCTGCAGATTCTAATTTTAATAAAAGGCCTTTATGCCAAACCTTATCAAAGGCTTTACTTATGTCAAAGAAAACCATGCGTATTTCTAACCCATTGTCTAGAGCTTTACAAATATTATCATACAACATTGTAACTTGATTAACAGTCGAGTCCCCTGGTAAAAAGCCTGATTGAAAAGGTGTGAAAAATTGAATATTTATTAAATGATTAAAAACGTGTTTATATATTACCCGTTCTAGTACCTTTTCTAGTGTATTTAATATGGACACAGGCCTGTAATTAGAAGGTAAAGATGGATCACCTTTTTTAGAAATAGGACAAACATTTGATATTTTCCACGACAATGGATTGTTAGTTCTTTTTGCCTTATGATATTGACGTTTTCGTTGACGTATTTTATGTTTAACTAGACCATTCATCCACGGAGCCTCGTGGGGATTAACAAAAACGAATTTATTAGGTATTGCCTGTAGAGCCTTTTTAGATATGATATTAGTGATATTTTGCGTGTGTCTATTTACATCATCGTCATATATATCATTCCAATTAACCTCTTGAAAACTTCGTTTTAATTTGTCATAGTCACCGTCATCATATTTCCAAACAATCCGTTTAAATGATTTGAATTTAGGTTTGAGGAAGTTAAACACACCAAATACGGGACAATGATAACGGATAGGCAAATCCAGACATGGTTCCCCAACCCCTGATATAAGCAATGGTTCATTATTAGTTATAAAGAGTAAGTCGATTACAGACGAAGATGTTTCAGTGAAATGGCTTGGTTCTACTGTACATTGACATAAATTGAATTGATTACACATTCCTTCAATTTTCCTGCGATGAATTGTGTTTAAAACATTTAGATTGAAGTCACCTGTAACTATGATATCTGAAATACCAGAATCAACTGCAAGAGCTAAAGTTGTTTCCATAAGAGCGTCGTGAATAGAATCAGAGCAGGGTGGCCTATAATATACACCATATAGTACGTTCCTATGATTGGGTAACTTAATCTGTATCCATATGCATTCAACTCTGTTATTTTCTAAATCATATCTACGCGTGTAAGCTAGAGTGTTTTTGGCATATAAAATAACCCCACCATACCGATCACCCACTCGATCCTTACGTTCAGGAGGATGAAATGCAGGAAACAATAAATTTTCAGTCAACACTTTTTCATTTAACCAAGTTTCACTAAAAGATACAACGTCGAAATAACAGAATTCTGAGATAAGGGTATCAATCCTTTTAGCAATACTTTGAACATTGTAATGGACCGTCGACAAATGGTTAGGGAGATTCAAAAAACTATATAAATCATGAGAGCATAAGGATTGATTTGGTGAATGGTCTGAAGAGGGGCCAGGATTAGGATGAACATCGCCTGACATGATTAGTATGTATATTATGTTACAGATCACAAATGAAAAGTTACACCACATACAAATAGTCACATTTTTACAAAATAGCTCTTTGTTTTCAATTTGTATTATGCTTGTTAAAGGTTTCCTCTTTTCGTGATACTTTATTGTGCCAGACAAAGATGAAGATGTTTTTGAATTACTGTGCAGTTCATAAACATATGGTGGCTTATACACTACTGCAAGAAAACAATAAACAGTAACTATGAGCCTAAAGGAAAAGTCGGACGATATGTTGGCTTCCCAGCAATATATTCATTCGCGTGATGAACCATCAGGTTATACTAAATGATAGAAACAGAAAAAGCTGAAAGCGCAACATTCGTCCAAAGCAGTCCATATCAGTAAATACAGTTCCTTGAAAATTACATACATATATAAAGTCATTAAACGACACTCCAAATGAAAACATGTTGTAAGAAACAAGAGGTTATGAAAATGACAAAATTGAAAGACAAAATATATGAGTCCCAATAACATCCCTAGTAAATAAATAAGCATTAAGAAAGCAAATTCCTAGCGTCGAATTGCTTTTTCAAATAATAAGATTTAACAATTTCTAAATGTTGATTACAGAAAATGATTGATTATAAAATAAGATCAAAAATCAGTCTGCATTTCAAGTATTTCGAATGAATCCATCAAGAACAAGAAATGGTTAATATAATACGATCTCAGAAAGTACACGACCCACTTCTTTCGGATAATTATAAAGATTACGTTTTCTTAAAATTACATACATAAATCATTCCCTCCTTCATGGTTTCGTGAGTGGTTTAATTGGAAAGCATCAACAGGCGACAAACAGGGGATTGATTAATGAACGTTGATTGAAATAATAGGAAGAAGTCATTTCGGTAAAGCAGAACTCGCTTATCATAGACAATCTCCAGCTTTACCAAGCTGTTCCCCCAACTCGTCTGCTGACAGTTAATCACAAGCTACTGTTTTTATTTTATCAATATGAAAACAGACAGTCTTGTATACAGGGTGCCCACATGATATTTCGGTGTATTTGAGTACTTTTGTCCGTTTATGTTGTGCTGAGTAGCCATAAGAACAAATTCTTTTTTAAAATCTACCAGCCATATATAGAGATCTAGCTGTACCCATACAGGCAAATCTACAATCAAACATATATATCCACCCTCACTTAATTATACCAGCAATAAATATACAGGCAAATAAACAAACAAACATTCATGTGAACCCTTAATTGAGTGTACAAGCAATATCAAAGATCTACATGCCTTCATACAGGCAAATCTACAAACAAACATATATATATGAACCCTTATTTGAGTATACCAGCAATATATAGAGGTCTACTGTATTTCATACAGGCAAATCTACAAACAAAAATAAAGTCGCTCAACGGTTGAGATGTCGAGAGTGAAATCTCAAGACCACGTACTAGAATAAGACACTATTTGGCCTTTAGCAGACGACACTTTGCGTATGAAATCTAAAGAGCTATTCTCGAGTTGATTATTATAAAACCTCAAGATAATGAACTAGAATAAGACACTATTTGGTCTTTAGCAGACGACAAATTGAATTCAAAATTCGAATAACTATTCTCGAGATTTGTATTATAAAATCTCAAGACCATGTACTAGAAAAAACACAATTTGGTCTTTAGCAGACGACAATTTGGGCCTAGAATTTGAATAACTATTCTCGAGTTGAGTATTATAATATCTCATGACCACGCACGAATAACACACACTTTGGCCTTTAGCAGACAAAATTTGCGTTTACAATTTAAATAACTTTACTCGAGATAAGTATTATAAAATATCAGGCCATGTACTAGTTTAACACAAAATTTGGCCTTTAGCAGACGACAATTTACGTTTGTTATCTAAATAACTATTCTCGAGTTGTGTCTTATAAAATACCAAGACCATGTACTAGAATAAACACAATTTGGCCCTAGCAGACGACAATTTGTGCTTAAATTTTCAAGTTCAAATAACTTTACTCAAGTTGAGTCTTATAAAATATCAAGACCACTTACTAGAATAAGCACAATTTGACCCTTACCAGACGACGATTTGTGTTTAAGATTTGAATAACTTGACTCGAGCTAAGTATTATAAAACCTCAAGACTACATACTAAAATAACACATAATTTGGACTTTAGCAGACGTCAATCTGTACTTAAACTTTAAATAATTATTCTCGAACTGATAATATCTCAAGATGTACTAGAATACACACACACACACACACACACACACAATTTGGCCTTTAGCAGACGACAATCTGTACTTAAACTTTAAATAATTATTCTCGAACTGAGTGATATAATATCTCAGGCCATCATTAGACTAATTCGTATCTTAAGTATAAATAACTATTATCGTGTTGAGTCGAACTAAATCTCAACACTATGTACTGGATTATGACTTAACCTTAGCAGACGACAATTCGCTCTTAAAGAATTAAAAAAAAAAACTATTCTCGAATTTTGGATTTCTCAAATTTTAAGATCATGAACTTGATTAAGTCTATGTTGGACCATTAGCAGACGGCATTTCGCATTTAAAGTAAAAATTGATTTTTCTTGCGTTGACCATAACTAGATCGCAAGAGAAGGTACGACTATTAAATGATAATTGTCCCCTAGCAATAACAAATGTCAGTGAAAACTAATTAAATCTTAAAAGATCGTCTGATTTTAGGATTCTATGAATCCTGTCATCTCGGTCCTTCACGAGGATCACTCCATCAGCGGTCCAGGCACCTGCGATGATGGTTCGCTTTACCAGCTGTCTTGCATTATACATAAGTTTATTTCTGGTTTTGGTCAGGTCCTCGTTAATGTAACCTCGCGAATTCCCTGATGTTTTAAGCTTGGATCTTGCTTTGAAGAGGATTTGTCGCGACCTATATGATGTGAACTTCACGATGATCTGCCGTGGTTTGGACCTGTTTGGCGCTCCTACTCTGTGCGACCTATCTATATCACACTCACGAAGTGAAACCCCTACATCCTTGCACAGCTTCAGGACGACCTTGTCTGTATCATTGTTTTCGGCAGACTCGTCAACTCCGCTGATACGAAGATAATTCCTTCGGCTGTACTGCTCAAGGCTATCAACACCAAGCTCTAACTCGGCCACTTTCCCATTGAGTTCCTTGTTTTCTGCAGTAAGTCTCGTGTTATCCTTGACAAGCTTTGACATCTGCTTTTCTAGAGACGTTACCCTAGCATTTAAGCCAGACAACACACCATCAACGTTTGCCTGAATGGACGACGTCATTGCGGACTTAACCATCTCATCCAGGACACCATGGAAGGATGACTTGAGGACCGTGGCGATGGCACTGATGTCATCTGTCCCTAGGGATATCGGACGGACCGGGTCATCTGTCAGGGTTGGCGAACTTGACGAACCCGACATTGCTATTGGCTCAGTCAGGCTCTTCTTTGTTTCAGAATCATCAAATGGTTATGAAAGCGGACGTTTCTTTGAGAGTGCACTGACTGGGTGGTTTCAGAATCTAACTCGTTCATGATGGATTCTAATCGATCGCTGACTGATTGAACAACTTATATTATGTTTCCTCTACCTTTTTAGGTGACGCGGCTCTCAAATATTGGTGAGCGTTACAATTCCACAGATCGTAAGATATACCCTGAAGCTAGGATACATGTGAATTTCCGTGAAAACCGCGTGAACACGCTACACCCTTTACACACAGTTCAACAAAGGGTAATCAAATCAAATAGACGGGTGGGGTATTTCACAAAAGAGTCGTTTACTAAATGAGCCTGTTTTTACTAGGGTTCAAATTTCATATATCATCATTACATCTCTTCATTACCTCTGTATCTCATGTATCTGTTTCATGCTTTACTTGACGCATAGGAGGAGGTTTATCTTATACATCACACTATTTTCTTGAGCCGTGTTTTGTAAACAACCTTACGCCATTGACCGAAAGTTAATCTTTTATTTTGCATTTTATGAGACCTCCGGTCCATAGTACATACAAAAACCTAACAATATTTCCCTGATATACAGAACACAGTGCAAGTATATAAGACAATTGCGAACCAGATACTTTGTAAAGTAACAGCATAACTCATTTAACACTTTCCCAAACACAACATTTTCGACTGTCCCAAATTGAAAGAGTTTGCAGACGACATTTTAAAATGTAATGAAATTGAAAAACAATTTTCAGATAGAGCAGAAAACCGTGTGGGAAAAGAAGAAATTGCTCTTAGCGAGCAATTACTCCTTTTTCCACAATGTTTTCCAGTCGTCTGCAAAAAAGTGGTTAAATGTCCTTTCTGTTTGGGAAAGCGTTAAAGTACCAGTCTTATGTGTTTGAAACAACATACACTTTGTACAAATTACAAAACAGAAATAAAATATATATCTAGCCATGGCTGCTTATGATGAAGAGGTTATCAAAATGTAATCGGACAACACTGCAAACTTTGTGAGCAATAGTAAGTATAAACAAAGACCTAATGAACTTTTATTAGGTCTTTGGTCTTAAGAACTGCGAAACAATTATATTTAGAACTTCCCTATTACTATAATCCAATTAGGGTCAAAATCAAAACGAGGTCACATTCTTACGCCTAGTTCAATTTCAAGTGTTTTCTGAGATTTATTTCAATTTCGGATGACATAAAACCTTTGCGTCTGGTTAAGAGTAAAATAACCCGTTGGACGTTTGACAATATATGATAATCAAGCGCTTCGATCTCGTTTGTCGCGAGACCGGGATTTTATCTCGTCGTACTTTCAGTATTGACCTTAGATAACACCTACCTTACAAGGAATTGACTTTCTTCGAAGTCATTTCTTAATCGAAATTGTTCCGTATTATATGACGTTGTTTACTTTTCGGAAATAAGAATTAAATATTAAAATTTACATACTTAAAATCAGTGGTCGTGCCTCAAGGCGTTAGTATGAATTAATCTTTATAAGAAATTGTTCATAATTCAGCGCCTTATGTCATAACGCTTTTGGGAAAAAACTTGATACTACAAATTGTTTATTATATAAAAGTTCCATTTTCATAAAGTGTGACAGATTTATATAGATATTTTTACTGACAAAAAGAAAGAGACTATTTTCACGCACATGGAATACTTTCATCAACATACATGATTGTATATCAAGATTCGACAATGGTACGTATGGGTGAATAATTTTACTTATTTGTACAGGTCACAGGGAATCAGCTATAACATACATCTTGTATTGTTAATTATAGATATTCATAAAATAACTAGAATCGTCATTTTTTTTTACCTTGGTACGCGTCTTTGTAAAATCTTACCAAATATGTCCTCCTATCTTTCCTACTTGGAACGATATTGTTTAATATCAAAGAAGAGCTTCTTTCAAATGATCTTCAGACATTCGGCCAATGTATGAACAATAGCGTCGATTTGTTTGGTCTGAATCGACTTAATAAGTTTCGTTTTGTTTCTTTCGGATGATTATTTCTTTAATATCAAAATATCAAAAACATCTTAACAGATGATACCACTCATGCGCTTTCCTAACATATAAACATTAAGTCTAAACGTGTAGCAACTGGTATATTCAATTATCCGCGTTTATAACATAAACCTATGCAGGAACTGAGGGACTTTATCATAAAATGTTTTTAATGAATGATTTGCAGCCTGTCAGCCTGTAGTTGCTTTAAATTCAGCTAAGCTATGATATATTTTATGGGAATTGGTCTAAACTCCAAAATACTGCAATGAGAGTGCTATATTGTTACTTTCCAAATAAATGGTTTTTCAATTAATAGGGAAATTTGTTCAAATAAGTTGAAATGGTGTTAACGGAATAATATCCTTTATATAAACATAGTATACTTAAGTGTTCTATGGGATTGGATACGCAATAAAGACAAACTTTGATATATAATCGAATTAATTGTGGCATTAAATCAAAGT
Source organism: Cerastoderma edule (assembly GCA_947846245.1). NCBI lineage: Eukaryota > Metazoa > Mollusca > Bivalvia > Cardiida > Cardiidae > Cerastoderma > Cerastoderma edule. Next base: position 10,227,325 of record OX401411.1, on the reverse strand, counting down.
CGTTCATTGCGACACCACTTTTTTTCTTATTTAAATGGTAAAAGAAAACATGCTTAGGTAGTCTCAATTAGAACACTGAAGATGGCTAGAAATGCTTCAAGTTCACCCAAAGCGTAGGGAAAATGTAATGAGATGTTGTATAGCCATCTTTTCGGTAAAATGCAAATTTTCCAACTATAAGGGCGATATGATGGCACCATGTACTGATTACAAACATAAATATTCATGCAACAACATCAACACTTAATCAAAAATACGTCAACAAATGGCATGAAAGGATGATCAAACAAATCACTTTATTTTCTTTTAACGGGTGAATTGAATAAGCATTTCCTTAATTACATTATAAATGATACCAGTCACATATGCGAGAAGAAATTATCATCCAAAACTAGTTGACCAAAATGTTTAGATGAGAGAGGTGTATGCTCTCAAATCAGCGATTCCTTAGGAAAGGAAAGTTGAACGCATCCTAAAAAAAATGACAAAGTAAAATTAGAATTTTAATATTTAGCAAAGACAATCACAGTTTAAAGACTTATTTATAAATTTATATTTTTTTTAGTGATAAACACATCATTAATTGTTACATGCATAACTTTTGGAAAACAAAATTAGGGTCTGATTCATCGTTATGGTAGAAGATTCGGCCAATGAAAGATCAAAAGGATCCAATTGTTTTTGACATTTGTTTTTGAATAGATGAACCTGCTTTGTAAGGGTTGTTTTGTTTGTTTCGAATAGTTCAAGTCTTTAAGATCAAAATATAGAAAACATTTTAACATATGATACCATATATACGCTATTTTAAAATATAAACAATAGGCCAAATACGCCAGCTTTGCAACTGGTATACTTCATTGTCTGAGTTTATAACATAACCCTATGCAAGGACTGTATCAGAAAATGCATTTTCTATGATCGTCGCCTGTGGTTGCTTTGAATTTAGCTATGCCATTATATTATTAAACTTCTTATTGAGGAAATAATCCAAGTTTGTCGAAATGATTTAAGGGAATAACTTTTAAAATACAAACATAACACAGTTATATTTCTTTTGGAATTGAAAACGCAAGAAAACGGAATGTATCAATTCATATTCAAATATATGGTGACAAGAAATGATAGACATTCATTCCGACATCCATAATTTGTAATTCAAATGATTAAAAGTCTTCGGTATAAATTGGAACACTGTAGGCAAGAAATGCTTAGATTTCATTTCAATCACTATGGAAATGGTATTGGACATTCTCATAAGCATCGTTTCTGTTGAACATACTAAAAGTGTTAAATGAAAAGTGTCAAAATTTTCGGTCATTATCATCTTGGCCTGACCATGAACGTATAAATTCATGCAACAAAATATACGCTTACTATTCAAAAATACTTCAACAAAGGTTATAAAAGGACGACCACACATATTATTTCATTTTCCTTTAACGAAGAAACTTGAACAAATCTTTTTCTTAATTATACTATAAATGAGACCGGGCACATATGCGAAAAAAGTATAATCTAAACTACTTGATAAAATTGTTTGGATGAACGAGGTGAATGTGATTTCTTAGGAATTGAAAGTTGAGAGCACCCTCAAATTGTCAAAGTAAAATTAGAATTTAAATATTTAACAGAGACAATCGCATTACTTACTAATAAATTTGTGAGAGGGATTTTTCTTCATTGCATTATTCCTTATTTCCTCCTCAAGGAAGATTTTTTAATGTAATACAAACAAAAGATGTCATTACAATGAATACATTTACATACATGACAAGTTAAGTGATAAATCAGAAAAGAAAGATGATAGAGAAATAGAGGGGAGAATCAGAGGATATAGAAGAAAAATAAAGAGAAGTGCATGTTAAATAAAGGACGTTAAACCATACATACGGATAACAGATTTTACCGAAATTAAATGCCTTAAACGAAAAAAAAAAATGTATGAATATATGTATCCAAACCAGTGTATTAATTCACCATATTTTGTTTTACATCGATTATGAATTAAGCTTAAAGCTAATTAAGCTTAAAGCTTGTTCAAAGCCACTCTCGATGACTGCTTCCTGGATATTAAACCAGTAATCATGCCGGTTTGTGGGTTAGTCCTGGCAATTGTCACCTCGCCTTACGGGGATTCGAACCCGGGACCCACAACCCCTGCACGAATGTCGCCCACTTTATTGTAGTTTTACTTTCTATCTATCTGATAATTACTTTTTGCTTTGGAATTTTATTGCCTGTTTTGCAGTTTTCTCTTTAGAATTACTTCTTGATGGAAGATAATGTAGGCCTCAGGAAATCGAGATTTGTGATTCGCCTTTGCTGTTGTGAATATTATTTTCTTTGTCATGATTATTTCAAAAATTATATTATATATCTTTATTAACTTCTGTTGGGTAAAATATATTATATATCTTTATTAACTTCTGTTGGGTAAAATATTTTCGAAAATTCATTTTTTGACATGGCAATTTGACAAACTTGCTCCAAATCCAACGTTGCTGTCAGTTTAAAGGTTTAATACCAAAGCCCTGACGAACGCGAGCACGTTATGAATTCAAGTTCAAGTTCAATTTAATACTCCCGAACAATCAGTAGAGATTATGATTGGGAGGCGCTGTTAAATAAGTTTAAAAAAGGTGATTGCCTAGTCCATTTTTGAAGATGTTTAGACTAGGACTTGATTTAAGTTCACAAGGAAGGCTATTCCAGTGTCGTATAGTTCTTGGAAAGGATGAATTATGTGATATTGAGTTCTTGATTGGGGAATAAGAAATCTAGTGGGAGTGAGGTGACTATGGTCAACAAAAACTATTTTGTGATGAATTTTATATAACATTATTAGTGATGATTGAAGTCTTCTGTGTTCGAGTGTGTTCCATTTGAGGGTGTTCAGCATTTGTGTTACACTACTAGTATAATCAAAATCATTTAGCACGTATCCTGCTGCAGCACGCTGAACACCCTCAATTTTGTGTGTTAATGATTTCTTCCAGGGGTGCCAAATAATTGAACAAATTTCAAGTTGGGGTCTTACGTATGTGTTATATGAAGCTTCTTTTACTTTGATATTTCTAGTTTTGACATTTCTTTTAATGAATCTTAGAGTGTTTTTAGCTTTTGATACTGTGTTGTTTATATGATTTGTCCAGCTTAAGTCTTTTGAGATAGTTACTCCAAAGTATTTTGCGTTTTCTGTTGATTTCAGTATTTTGTTGTGTAACGTGTAAGGATGTATTAGTGGTTTTTTCTTTCATGTTAATCGTAATATTTCATATTTGTCCGAGTTAAATTCCATCATCCAGTCATGTTCCCATTGTTCAAGGCTGTCAATGTCTTTTTGGAGTTGTAAGGCGTCATTCTGAGATCTAATGGTGAGATAAACTATGGTGTCGTCTGCAAATAGTCTAGTTCTACTCTTAACACTGTCAGGTAGGTCGTTAATGTATGCTAGGAATAAACATGGTCCAAGAACAGAGCCTTGAGGTACCCCCGACAGAACTGGGAGTTCATTTGATTTATGTCCCTCTAATGCTACTGACTGGGATCTGTTAGTAAGGAAGGACTTTACCCATGTTGTAACCTGTAGATTTACACCAAGCTGTTGAAGTTTGTGCACAAGTCTAAGGTGGTCCACTTTGTCAAAGGCTTTGGAGAAGTCCATTACTACAACGTCAGTTTGTTCTCCTCTATTGAGAGAGTCAAAAATGTCCTGGGTGAAACTTATCAGCTGGGTATCTCAGCTTCGTTTTGACCTGAATCCATGCTGGAAAGGGGAAGCAGTTTGTGTCTCTCAAAATGATCCATGAGATTAGACAACTATGTGTTCCATCAATTTTGATGCAATTATCACTGGTTAACAACACTGTTGATTATTTGTAAAAAGTGATTTGGTATTTTCTATCACAGGGAACATTGAGTTTTTAAATGTAAGAAATGTAGTAATCCGAAAGACTTATACAGAGCATGTGTAAAAGCATCTGTCGTTGTCTTTAGTGTAAGTCATATCTTTCATGAAAAAGGTAAAACATCTAAATCTGAATGAGAAAGAAACAAGAGCTTCATAGTTGATCAACGTGAAACATAGTTCTAAAAGTTAATAATCAACACAGTGTTTCAACGTTTTCCTCGTTTATTATTTCAAGGTTACAGAAAGCCCATGGATTCCTTACACAGTATGTTGTCATCATTTCAGAGAATTGGTACAGAACATTATGCTTTCCTCTTTGGATTCTTCGCAACGATTGGAATCTCGGGCTCACAGGGCGAGCGGGCTATGTCTGCTAAGAAATATCACGCGATTTTACAGAGCTTGGCAGTACTCCATGAGATTGTAGCCAACAATAATCGAAGGTATGAAAACTCGGAATTGCAAGGCGAACTGCTTTTGTCTGCTAGAAAATATTACGCAATTTTACCGAGCCTTTCAGTACTCCATGAGTATAGGCAACAATAATCGAAGGTTAAATTCTCGTCCAAGACGACCGGCCAAGAAAGGCATAAGTTCGATATGAAAGTCATGGTATGCATGTTCATCTTGGAGCCATTTGAAAACTTAATAATGGGCCGCGTCACGCGAAAAGGGGCACTCGGACATATAAAAAAAGCGCTGACTCAGCTTATCTAAGCGCTATTATTCCAGCATCTAGTCACAAAAGTTATCATTTGTATTTATTTAAAGGTATAACTGGATGTCCTCTAACTGGATGGCAAACAGTGTAGCCCCAGACCAGCCGCAACGTCAGTGACGTGGCGCCTGGTCTGGGGCTACACTGTTTGCTTTGTCCGAGTGCCCCTTTTCGCGTGACGTGGCCCATATTATGTTAGATTGTAATATATTTTGCTATTGTATATGGGCCGAAGGCCATTAAAACGAAATGAATCAAAGAGATCAAAGTGAAAATATATTTCACCAATTGCAAAATTGTGGCTTGTTTGAAGATTTATGTTTTTGATTGTGATTAACTATATGTCCGTGTTGTTTAGGTTTGTTTGTGATTAACTATATGTCCGTGTTGTTTAGGTTTGATTGTGATTAACTATATGTCCGTGTTGTTTAGGTTTGATTGTGATTAACTATATGTCCGTGTTGTTTAGGTTTGATTGTGATTAACTATATGTCTGTGTTGTTTAGGTTTGATTGTGATTAACTATATGTCTGTGTTGTTTAGGTTTGATTGTGATTAACTATATGTCCGTGTTGTTTAGGTTTGATTGTGATTAACTATATGTCCGTGTTGTTTAGGTATGATTGTGATTAACTATATGTCCATGTTGTTTAGGTTTGATTGTGATTAACTATATGTCCGTGTTGTTTAGGTTTGATTGTGATTAACTATATGTCTGTGTTGTTTAGGTTTGATTGTGATTAACTATATGTCCATGTTGTTTAGGTTTGATTGTGATCAACTATATGTCCGTGTTGTTTAGGTTTGATTGCGATCAACTATATGTCCGTGTTGTTTATGTTTGATTGTGATTAACTATATGTCCGTGTTGTTTAGGTTTGATTGTGATTAACTATATGTCCATGTTGTTTAGGTTTGATTGCGATCAACTATATGTCTGTGTTGTTTAGGTTTGATTGTGATTAACTATATGTCCGTGTTGTTTAGGTTTGATTGTGATTAACTATATGTCTGTGTTGTTTAGGTTTGATTGTGATTAACTATATGTCTGTGTTGTTTAGGTTTGATTGTGATTAACTATATGTCTGTGTTGTTTAGGTTTGATTGTGATTAACTACACTGTATATGTCTGTGTTGTTTAGGTTTGATTGTGATTTACTATATGTCCGTGTTGTTTAGGTTTGATTGTGATTAACTATATGTCTGTGTTGTTTAGGTTTGATTGTGATTAACTATATGTCCGTGTTGTTTAGGTTTGATTGTGATTAACTATATGTCCGTGTTGTTTAGGTTTGATTGTGATTAACTATATGTCCGTGTTGTTAAGGTTTGATTGTGATTCACTATATGTCTGTGTTGTTAAGGTTTGATTGTGATTAACTATATGTCCGTGTTGTTTAGGTTTGATTGTGATTAACTATATGTCCGTGTTGTTTAGGTTTGATTGTGATCAACTATATGTCCGTGTTGTTTAGGTTTGATTGTGATTAACTATATGTCCGTGTTGTTTAGGTTTGATTGTGATTAACTATATGTCTGTGTTGTTTAGGTTTGATTGTGATTAACTATATGTCCATGTTGTTTAGGTTTGATTGTGATCAACTATATGTCCGTGTTGTTTAGGTTTGATTGCGATCAACTATATGTCCGTGTTGTTTATGTTTGATTGTGATTAACTATATGTCCGTGTTGTTTAGGTTTGATTGTGATTAACTATATGTCCATGTTGTTTAGGTTTGATTGCGATCAACTATATGTCTGTGTTGTTTAGGTTTGATTGTGATTAACTATATGTCCATGTTGTTTAGGTTTGATTGCGATCAACTATATGTCTGTGTTGTTTAGGTTTGATCGCGATCAACTATATGTCCATGTTGTTTAGGTTTGATTGTGATTAACTATATGTCCGTGTTGTTTAGGTTTGATTGCGATCAACTATATGTCCATGTTGTTTAGGTTTGATTGCGATTAACTATATGTCCGTGTTGTTAAGGTTTGATTGTGATTAACTATATGTCCATGTTGTTTAGGTTTGATTGTGATTAACTATATGTCCATGTTGTTTAGGTTTGATTGTGATAAACTATATGTCCGTGTTGTTTAGGTTTGATTGTGATTAACTATATGTCCGTGTTGTTTAGGTTTGATTGTGATTAACTATATGTCCGTGTTGTTTGGTTTGATTGTGATTAACTATATGTCCGTGTTGTTTAGGTTTGATTGTGATTAACTATATGTCCGTGTTGTTTAGGTTTGATTGTGATTAACTATATGTCCGTGTTGTTTAGGTATGATTGTGATTAACTATATGTCCATGTTGTTTAGGTTTGATTGTGATTAACTATATGTCCGTGTTGTTTAGGTTTGATTGTGATTAACTATATGTCCGTGTTGTTTGGTTTGATTGTGATTAACTATATGTCCGTGTTGTTTAGGTTTGATTGTGATTAACTATATGTCCGTGTTGTTTAGGTTTGATTGTGATTAACTATATGTCCGTGTTGTTTAGGTTTGATTGTGATTAACTATATGTCCATGTTGTTTAGGTTTGATAATAGCATGGAGAACACTAGGAACAAGAAACATCACAGGCAAAATCTTTATTCGCAGATGAAAAATGATGTTTGAAGTAAAAAGACTGACACTTGATTCGTGATTGAAGCCACATTAAACTGTATCGTGTTGAAAAGTCGTCCCTAAGAGAAACATAGAATTCTTTCAACTCTAGAATCGTCTAGATAAAAGACAGATGTCATGAAAAAGTCTCCATTAGGATTTTTATGAATTTACCCATGCACCACAATTATATTTTCTTTATAATGAATTGCAGGGATTCTTTTATCGTAGATATTGTACCTGGATATAGTAGATATACAGAAACAAAAGTCTGTGTGAAACAGTTGTAAAATGTGCTGGATTTGTTATTGTAAAATGGTTAAAATTGAATTTCATTTGTTGTATGTGGTATGCAAGGTATATTGCCTTCTTTCTGAATGAAATTACATTATTCTATCTCTGTGTATGCATGCCGATTTCGATATTCTATTTTTATTTGAAACACAGAAACACTATCTCCGTACTTCTTGTTTTCTTTCTAATTAGAAACGTTGTCATTGTTTAAAGATTGATTTTCGTTGACAAACATAGGTTACATACAAGGTTCCTTTCCTTTATTACGTCTATATGTTCACGAAATATTACATATTTTATTGCTTTGTGACATTCTTTAATCACAGCGCTGTGGAGAGAAAAGAACTATTAGATGGGTTTAACCTAAGAGATTCCGGCAGACGATTTTATACACCAATAAACCTGGAGATTCACGGTGATACAAAGTGTCCATCAAGAGCAGAAATACTGAAGAAGCGACATTTCCGCGTGTGTCCGGCATATTATGTTACAGAGTATGATCCATATCGTATACCGGCAATTGTGTTTCAGGTAATCCACAGAATTTGATTTAGACTCGTACGCCTGTTACCTCATACCGTTACATCCAATGGAGATGATTTAAGAAACCACTGTGACAAAATGGTACACTGCTCCTTTTGTGATATTTGTTTCTTTTTAACGTGAAGTTAAAACTAAAAGCTGCTTGGTCACAGAACGGAAACAGAAATTTCAAAATTAACGCGCACTTTCTTTAAAACTGAGGAAAGACTGTACTGTTGTATGACGGTATCCGGAGAAGTGCCCTCCCGGAGAGGTGCCCCCTAATTTCAAGGAGGCGAAGAACTGCCCTCCCACTAAATCTGCAGGGTCGGATATTAGCCACCCAGTAAAAACAATATGAAACTTTGCTCAATGTAATCCATACTAATTTGTCTTTTTGTCCAAGTATTTTGCAATTTTGCAAATAATGCGTAAAACACGTTAATGGTAGAAGTTCCTAGAATATTTTTTAACAAAAAATGACGGACTTTAAGAAACAGTTTGCATTTTGAGCAGAGCTTACCGCCATCCTTTAGTTGTGGGACCGGACTGACTTTAATTCCTGAAAACCTATTTGTTACATTTGAAGAGAGCAGGCAACATTTTATCATACTTAAGCGTCGAGATCAGTCATACACAAGAACAAGCAAACCAATCATTTTTTAAACCTTGATATGATAGCATGAAATTGCTTATTTATGAATTTTGTCACTGTTTGTCTGAACTGCGGGAAAAGGAGAGGATAAAATGTAATTCAGTGGCAAAACTTTGTGAGCATATGATGAACATTGACGATTTTTGTTTTTTTGTCTTTGGTTACTGCACATGAGAAAACATCTTGAAGAAGGGTATTCTTTAAAGAGAAACACCACCAAGGAGGGCTTGTTTATGTCATCAGTTTTGACGGGAGGGCACCTCTCCGCCATCTGAATTGTAGTAGGAGGGCAGTTCTCCGCCCAGTTAAAAATGTTCGAGGGGGCACTTCTCCGGGAGGGCACTTATCCGTGATCCTTGTATGACACGCAGTGAAGAATAACAACAATATAATAACTGTAGTGTTTAGACTACATTCTTCTTGGATTTAGATTATCTCATCTGTGTATGCGAACATTCAACATTTTCCAAACACCAAGTTTTCGACTGTCCCAAATTGAAAGAGTTTTCAGACGACATTCCAAAGTGTGATGAAATTAAAAAAAAAATAATCTTCTGATAAGACAGAAAATATCAAGTTCTCCTTTTCCCACAATGTTTTCCAGAGTCGTCTGCAACAAACTGGTCAAATGTGGTTATTGTTTGGGAACAGGTTAAATATTGTACAAATCAAAAGATGTATTATATGCAATTATATAAATATGATCTGTTTCACCAAGTCTACTATTGTGATTACCAGGTACGTTGTAAATGTGTTTCCTGCCACGGACCAGATTACGGTCACAAACACAAATGTTCTCCACTGTTCAAATTCATCAACGCATACAGAGTGAAAGACACGACTCCGTCTGGGGATTATATTTATGGAAAGGTAAGACTTAATTTCAATCGCTATGGATAGCGTTTATCTAGGCATCTTACGTTGAAAATTTGCGTAGGCTCTAAACAACATTCCCTTTTATTTCAATATGGAGATTTGGGAAAATTGCAAAGTGACACGTCATTTGAATCTTCTCTCCGTAGGTCCAAAACATTGTTCCATTTTTATTCAATATTGAGATTGGCCTTGGGCGTGGTCCGTGCGTATACCCCGCACCAATGCGGGTTATACATGGGCCAGAACCCAAGGCTTTATTAAGATAAGCAAAGTAACAGGTCACTGGAAACATCTGTCAACAATATTGTACTTTTATCTTAGACACTTTCCATGCAAACAGTTTTGGGTTTGGTACCCTAGTATCTCCGTATGATATGTTTGTTTCATGTAACAAATGAATGATCATTGGGTTATGTTGCTTCACTTGTGTTTTGGTTCCTCGGGTCACTGACTTTGCGCCAGTTTATACTTTTCATGAGAGATAGCCCCTTTTATCCTGTCACTACTGTCATTTTGGGACCGATAACAAGGTGCCGTATAACATTTGTGATATCCGGCACTAACCATATAACACATCCACGTGACAAATCATGACGTCATAAAAACGAAATGACGTCATGTTAATATCATTCTCTACATATTTTTCCTTCTTTCTCGTGTTTTATTTACATATTATTTGTTTGAAAGAATACATAAAGGTAACAGGATAAATAGAATAGATGGTTGGTGTCTTTGAATGGGAAAAGTTATCGGGCTCGGCTTCGGATTATTATCCGTTTCGCCTTCGGCTCACCGGATAATATTCCTAAGCCTTGCCCGATAACATTTCCGATTCACGACACCAACCATCTATTCTCTATTTCTGACCAACGGAATGCCGATGGTTCTACTCAGCCGTCCCAGTCAATCCTCCCATCATGGTGAGCCAGGAATCGCAATGTAACTAACAAATTGTTGAAGCGATGTAAGTAATTAATCAATTAAACAATCCAATTAACACAGATTTCACATTTCCAGGTACGAGAACCTGTATCCTACGGTTGCCAGTGCAAGAAGGACTCGTTCGGAATACGACAGGCTTACGTCCCACCGTAAACAGTTATTGTATATACATAATAGTATAAACCCACATTCCAACAGTAACGGAAAGTACTTATATGTCAATATTTATTAAAACGTTTTTTGATTACCTTTGACGTCACTTTGTTTTATTACATTGCTCTTTGTTATCTGACATAGTTAATTTACCTATTTCATATACGTGCCAAATGGCCATAGCTGTCGATGCACCCTATCCCTCTACCAAATGCCAATTCTTCGACTGTCCCAAATTTAAAGAGTTTGCGGACGACATTTCAAAATGTGAAGAAATTGAAATAATATCCTTTGATAGGACTGAAAACATTGTGGGAAAAGGAGAAATAGCTCGTTGGGAGTAATTTCTCCTTTTCCCACAATTTTTTTTAGGGTCGTCTGCAACAAACTGGTCAAATGTCGTTATTGTTTGGTAATGGGTTAAAACAACAATTGTCCCAACAATTTCTCCTTTTCCCACAATGTTTTCCAGGGTCGTCTGCAACAAACAAGTCAAATGTCGTTATTGTTTGGTAATGGGTTAAAACATCAATTGTCCCAACAATTTCTCCTTTTCCCACAATGTTTTCCAGGGTTGTCTGCAACAAACTGGTCAAATGTCGTTATTGTTTGGTAATGGGTTAAAACAACAATTGTCCCAACAATTTCTCCTTTTCCCACAATGTTTTCCAGGGTCGTCTGCATCAAACTGGTCAAATGTCGTTATTGTTTGGTAATGGGTTAAAACAACAATTGTCCCAACAATTTCTCCTTTTCCCACAATGTTTTCCAGGGTCGTCTGCATCAAACTGGTCAAATGTCGTTATTGTTTGGTAATGGGATAAAACAACAATCGTCCCTATACAAGTGAAGGAAGTAGGAAGCAGGCGACCAGGGCATAAATTGTTTTAGACAAAAACAAGTCCAACGGTGATAGAAGTTTTCTAACATTTCTAACATTTAACTATCTCCTGTTTGGAGATCTATAAAACATGAATTAAATGATGGTTTTCTATTTACATGTATTTTTTTTTTTAGACAAAAACTACCATGAGCTATTTCACGTCTAATTCATCTCCTATTTTTAAAGAATATAAGTTTCGGCTTTTCTTCTTTTTTTTTTTATCTTAATCATAAACCATCACAAGCAATATGAGTTTTTGCTAAGATGGTTCGATATTTCTTCTAAAAGAGGTTTGATATAACGGATGAATGGCAAGAAAATGGTTCATCGGGTTGGATGAGTGTCAACTTATCATTATTTTAACCCTTAGAATGCTAGGTAATTTTCTAAAAATAATCTTCTGGGACGTCTGCTTTCCAAAACCTTAAATATCTGCTTAACAGTTTTGCCGATTAATAATACTCATAACCTATCTAAAAGAAATAATCCGGTTCCTTCTTTTGAAGTCCTTTCTTCATAAACCTTTACTATTTCCAGGAGTTTTTATTTCTCACATACGAAAACTGTGGTAGAGATTGAATTTGTTTTCCCGTCGTCTAGTAATCGTCTTTGTCTGAAACAAAGGAGAAAATTTAGTTCATTAACAATGCATGTGTTTGTTTGAGTAAACATCTATAAAAATCAACAACTCTTTCAGTAGCAATATACCCCTTCTAACCTGTTTGTATAAGCATGTAGTCGGTTCCAGCATAACGTTTTAAAAACACAAAACGAGGATAGAAAGATGTCATTCAAATCTTAATAGCTTATAAAAAAAACTATTGTATCTGACCTCGTCAAAATTAAGCAGATACTTCAAGCTTTAGTAATTAGGCGACACCTAAATCTATTTTTAGAAAATAAAACAGCATTCTAAGGGTTCATAAGTCTGTATACGACTTGCAGACGAATCTACCCAGATTTGCCAGCCCTCACATACAGTAAGGATTGTGTCTTCGTTCGTCGAAATTGTGTCTGGTACGCTATATAACTGGATACTATTGACAACCTATTTAAACCAATAAAACAAACAGACTCACTTCCAAAGCCACACTGTCGCCCAATCCAGGCAGGAGCAATCCGGTTTTTCCTCGACACGATACCTCTTCTATGGTCGTACTTCCTATAACTGTAGTAAGATAAATAGATATTTTTAGTAACGTAAAGTGTCTAATTGCATGAAATCAATTAAAAATATATGCCATACGTTATATGTAAATGTTACTTTAATAGAATATTTAAAAAGTCTGTTCTTGCTCAGCAACTTGTTTTAAGTTAGATATTTGCATTAGGATTTGACAATGGTTATGTTGAAGGTTCCCGGTCACAGAAAAAATTTATAAGGCAAACTAAATTATCGTTGATACAATAACTTTTTGTATTGTTACATTATATACAATTGAAATTAGATGTGAAAGCATACATAATTTATGAAGCGTCAATATATCTAAATTTGTGCAGTTTATGTGAGTTGTAATTCAAACCCGTTGCAACGCTTTTGTATCTAAAACATATTTATTCAGTGTATATAGGCTCTTGAAACATTAATTCGAACTGATTTTACGGCCAAATAGCCCCACATTGCATGTCACACAACAGAACATCTGTTGTACAGTTTTAAAGAAATATAGCTTCAACTATGAACATTCGATACATCTGTGATTTAAGATCATTTTTTTAACCCTTTACAAAACGTCAAATTTTAGAGTGTCCCAAATTGAAAGAGATTGTAGACGGCATTACGAAATGTGATGAAATTTGAAAATAATTTTCTGAAGGGGCAGAAAACATTGTGGGAAAAGGAAAAATTGCTCGTCACGAGCAATTTTTCCTTTTCCAACAAAGTTTCCACATTCGTCTTCAAGAAAGTGGTTAAATGTCGTTATTGATCGGTAATGGGTTAATGAACAACACTTACTTTTTGCCTTTGAATACATAGATATTGCCGTCTTTTGTCTGCGTTATAGCGTCGGGCTTCTTTGGCATATGGTCCCAGTATGTTCCCGTATAGTATATGGAGTTATATACCATTTTGTTGGAATACATATTTAACTCCCAGAAGTATCTACCCTGTGTGTTATAAAATGAATACTTTCAGATAGATAGACTTTACAATCAATTTAGGATCATATGAATTTGTTTTGCCTGACCATATCAATCAACTATATAATTGAGTGTTGAAATAATAAAATGAAATCTCATATAAAGCCCGAGTATAAATCTATTTAGATCCCTTGCTTTTGAATTGATTTTACCGTTGAACGCTTTGTAATTACTTCACAATTTGCCATATGTACATCAAACTTACAACAAGAGATTATAATAGTTAAATGTTTGTAAAACAGTTATTTCGCAAGCGTCTACCGACAGTGGGACATGTCGTGTATTGTTAAGATAGTAACTGTTCAATAGTTCAACAGTATTTCGGAATTACAATCGTTCACAAAGTTGATAGAGGTGTCCGAATGCACTCTGTTAGTTCAAGTTTAAAAGTTTATTAGCGTTACTTATACAAGTTGTTGCTTAAATATAAACATATCATTATGACAAACACCATAAATCCATAAATTAAAAAAAAATACAGTCAAGTATTTTTGAACATAGTATTTTTTTTTTTTACATTAATATAATTCCTTTAGGAGAAAAGTGTGAGAATGCTATTGTTTATGTATTGGTATACATATATAAAAAGACAATTAACCATTCATATTAGTAATAAATTAATATTATTAAAGCTGGGTAATTTCAGTTTCCCGAACTTGACTCGTTAGTGATTCTACACCCGAAATAGGTACTGCCTTAGATAACATGTAAGCGGAACGAAAGTTCGAGCTAGAGCCCTCCACCAACAGTGCGAGTACTCTACCATGTGAGTTATCTACGAGTATATATGTTTCTTTAAGTTTTTCTTTTTAAAAATGATTTAATTGATGATTTGTTAAAAACAGCGTTTTACTGCAGTACTAGGTATAACAGAGTATTCTACCATGTGAGCTATCTATGCACGTTACATTTATCATTTGTTTCTCAAAATGGTTTGATTGATGATTTGTTGAAAATAAAATTTTACGGCAGTAGGCCTACTGGGTAAAAAGAAATCCTTTTCTCTTATTGATGTGAACGAATAATCAAATGTTCGAAATTTTCTACACATACTTTCTCGACCCCTCCCCCACAGAATCGTTTGTTTGGATTACAAGTTTTTCGATAGTTCACTTGCGCTTAGCTTATGGGACAATTGTTGTTACCACAATGTTATATAACTTTATTCTGTCCTTCATTTTTAAAAACACGTTTACTTTCGTTTCAAATGAATTACAATCAAGAACATTTCTTACGCTGAATACGTATAGCTGATAGTCAGCATACGGGGTCTTTTGAGCGTAGGCCGCGGACGGTTTGTAAGGGAGATCACTCGTATTCAATCGTAGAGGATAACCTGGATCGAGTTTTCTCCCTGTATAACGCCATACCTTCCGACCTGAGAGAGAAAATTGGGATTAACAAATTCGCATTTATAGGTATTTAACCCTTATAATGCTGGAACCGACTACATGCTTATACAGAGAGGTTAGATCTAGGCCAGCCGCCAAGTAAACTTTCCTCACCAAAATAAAGCAGATATGTAATGAAAAAAAAAAGACGACACATGAATCTAATTTTTAGAAAATTACCCAGCATTCTAAGGGTTAAGGCTGGTACAATTCGAAACAAACAGTATGCGAGAGTAGTGACCCATGACTGATACTTTTGTTTGTAATATATATATCTACATGAAGAAAAAATCAATAAGCAAGGTTTTTGAAGCCAAACGAATTGTTAGTTTAGTTAGTTAAACGTTTTAAACGTATTTTTATTTACATCGATTGTGAAACAAGTTCTTATAACTTAAATAAATCACTCTCCATTCTGCTTTTTCTGGAAACATAACCAGTACTCACGACCAATGCGAATTAATGATAGGTCCAAAGGTAGATCCTGCTACTCACGAATTCGAATCCACGACCCTCGTGTCCCGAGGCCGACGGTCTACCCCTGCACCACTGACCTCCACGAATTGGTTTTAATGATTTGCTTTGAGTGGCAATAGTATAGAATTATTGTTCTTCTCGCTGGTTTGTATTCAATTCTTTTGAAGGAGTATCAACGTATGATTGCATCCGTGGTATAATACAAATATAGTCAAGCTTGCGTTAAGAGGCCAGCCTATGGGACAGAGTAAATTGGCTGTTTAAGACAGGTTGGCTGCTTAACACAAATTGATGTTCACTAGAACTCTAACAATGGGACTTTCTGTAGCGGCTGTTTAAGGCAGGTTTGCTGCTTAAAAGGGTGGTTGCTTAACACAAGTTAGACTGTAGTATAGAACTAGAAACCACGCTACCTCTCTACGTTGGTCCAAATCCCGGTAACAGTATTTTGATATTCGAGAGAATGCATCTCCCCGTTGACTTACAAGAATTGCAAAGGTTATTCCCGGCTTGACCAGCCTTTAAAGGCCGTTAAACCTGGGTTCTACATCCATCGATTATATAACCGGCATTGTAATATAACCGAGAAACTGAGAACTGTAGACGCGATTTAACCCTTAGGATGCCGGTAAATTTTCTAAAAATAGATTTTTGTGTCATCCGCTTTCCAAAGTTTAGATATCTGCTCATTTTTTTATGAAAGATACTCAGCGACGCAAAAAGGTTAGATCACAGGCCAGCCGCCAACATGGCGGCTGGCCTGTGGTCTAACCTGTTTGCGTTAGCATGAAGTTAGTTCAAGCATTTAATGGGTTAAAGAAGCCTCCATCAAAACAAAGACAAAGAATAAATACCCGCTAATACCTTTCAAAAGCTTTCAAAGTTACTTGCCTTTAAAAAGATAGGTCCTCTTCCGTATATCCGGTATATATGCGGCAGCATGGACCCTTTTCGGTCCCTTTTTATAGACGGACCGAATAAGTTGAGGGAACCCCTCTAATACACAGTTCTGACCTTCTAGGCAATATGAATACAGTTTATACACGTACTTCCCAACAAACATGTTGATGTGACCATCCTTTCCTGCAAACATATATATGTTTTAATGTAATGTCACCCCTATTGAAAGGGCCGGCTAGTCTGGCTTATGAGACACTTTTCAATGATATCAAATGATCGGAAGACGACAAAAAAGAAAATCAATAACCAATCACTTGTTCATAAGTTGCAGTGTATCCTATTGTCAAAGTTGTTTCTAAACCCTTTTAGCAGATAAAGTCAAAATAAAGTATGATGGAATGACGGCGTAATAATTTCCCTTATTTAAACTCATTCTAGCAAAAAATATTGCCGCAGTTTAGATTCTATACATAGACAAAGACATTGACAAATTGTATTGACATAAGCTAGTACAGCTTCTAGTTATGTACAAAATACATATTTACAATCTCTTTTCATAACATGTTACCGTCGTCTCAAAAGTAAAGATGATAAATAATAACCGCCATGGAAGAAAGGTTTACGTTAATTGTAAATGAGAATAAGCATGGTGTACGTGTTGAATAGCTAACTGTCTAATCAGTTATCATCGCATTTATACATATGTTTTTTATTTCAAAATCATGTTTAATGAATTTGGATCAATTGTATAGGATCTTAGGAATTTTCAAATGGAATAATTGTACTAATTTCTTTGCATACGAGGACGTTCACAATACAACGACTACAATGAAACAAGGTGTGTCCTAATAAATCACCTGGTCTGGTGTTGGATTCAACTTGAAAAAATTCCAAGATCCCGTCTTAGGAAAAGAAGGTCTTACCTCCACACATAGCATCGACTCTAGCCGTACATATATTAAACCTGTCTTTCTTCTTCGTCCTGTTGTTTTGGGTAGTGTTGCTGGCCATCACTACAGTGGTGTTTCCTGGTATGCTGTTAGTCGTGTTGTTAATCGTACCGTTTGTTGTGGTATTTCCGTTCGTATTGTTGGAGCTCGTTATGTTTTCATTCGTACTGCTAAAGTTGGTATTGTTGTATTCCGAGGTGTTGTTTAACGTACTGTTGATTATCTCACCACTGTTTACTGTATTGTTATAAACCGTATTGTTGTCTTTCGTATTATTATTCATCGAATCGTTGTTTAACGTATTGTTACTTATCTCTTTGTTTTGGACATTACTTTTATTCACCGTATTGTTCTTTGATGTTGTATTTTTCACCATATCATTGTTATTCTTACGGATGTTTAGCTCATCGTCTTTAGTTTTCCCATCGCCAATGACTGGTGAATTTCTAATGCTGTTGGCATCTACTGTTGGTGCATGTCCTTCTTTAACAATCGGGGGTCCTGGTAATATGTTACAAGCAAATATATTTATTATGTGATGAATACAGGTGCAGCGTTGGCAAGCTATCAAAAACATATCGTAACGTTCATTCATAACATGGTTATCTATGATGCTTTTCGGATCAAAACAAACGGAAGGGATCACTTCCTCCGACAAATATTTAATCGTTCTGAACTTGTAATCTCAATGCTTCAGTCTCCATGGGTTAAGATCTTTAAGAGTGTGTTTTCAATGGATAATTGCGTTCACTCGAAGAGTTCATGCAAATCCCTTTCTTCATCAAAATCTTTAAAAAAGAATTATCGACAGGCAAATGAAAATGACAAAAATTGCCGATAGGATGAAATGGATATAGCTGATAAGTTGTTGGAGACAATGTTAACTCTTAAAATGCTGGGTTATTTTCTGAAAAAAATAGATATTTGTGTCATCTTCTTTCCAAAACATTAAAAATCTACCTAATTTTGGTGAGGAAAGATACACAGAGTAGCAAACAGGTTAGACCATAGGCCAGCCGCCAATTCACTTGGCCTGGAGCGAACCTGTTTAAATAAGCATGAAGTCGGCTCAAGCTCTATAACCCTTTACCAAACGCCATACTTTCGACTGTCCCAAATTGAAAGAGTTACAGAAATTAGAAATTAATCTCAGATAGGGTAGAAAACATTGTGGGATTTCCCCAACAATGTTTTCCAGAGTCGTTTGAAACAAAATTGTAAGATGTCGTTATTGTTTGGTAATGGGATAAGGGTTAAACAATTAACGAACCGTAAAGTTCCTGTATAGCCAGAACGTCGATTGGATGTAACGTAAACTCCGCCGTGTACTTCTTGTAAAACGGCGCCATGATAGACTCCCTTGCCGTGGAGTGAATAAGCCCTAACGAGTGACCCAATTCGTGTATAGCCGTCATCTGGAACTCCGTACCGTTGTTGTTCTGGAACGTCCAGTCCTCATCCTCGTCAAAATGGGCGCGGCCATCGGGCGGTAAGAACGCATGCGCGACGGATTTACCTGTAACGGAAGTCGTGTACAAAACGTACATGAAGGAAGAGTGGGTCAAGTGTGTAACAATATCAATACATGTTTCTGTTGGTCTCTTGAGCAGATTCTCCTTTTCGGTTTATTCACAATACTTGGTATTCATGTATTATAGATTATTTGAAAGTATGGAAAGTAACGTAAAGCCCAGAGTTGCAAAATGATATTGCAAAAGGAATAACTGTATCCAACAATAACTCACGGTTCGTAGCCACTGAATAACTGAAAAAGTCATCAGTTTATTCTGATATAATCAGACGCAACGCACGACATTAGATATAATCCAAATAGATTTCACCTTTTTGAGCAACAATCTGACTCTCCATCTAACTATGGTGTCATCTAATGCAGCGATCATTTATGGTACGAAAAATATCTCATCTAGACCTCCGACTTCCGCAATCCCTATATAGCTTGAGATAGCATAATGTTATAGAACCTACAACCAATAACACATACATTGTATATTAATGTGGTTGTTTCCATTGAAACTGGTTGGAACTAAGTCATTTTGCCGAATAAGAACTATCTCAACTAATGTCACTCCTATCAAAACCTGTAAATATTTAATCCGTTTTGGAAAGTTTACCTTTGCCGTCAAACTCATTTATCTTGCCGTCCCCATGTTCGCCTCTTGCAAACTGAATTACGATGTCAGCATCGTCTCCATCTGTCTCTTGGACGGTTAGACCACTGTTATCCGTCCACACACGAAAACTGTTCACAACGGCTTCGCTGTAGATAAAGAAAGTAGACAGGTATGTAAGGTTTGATTAAATTGATCTCTCGTATTGCAAGTAAATTGGCGGCTGGCCTGTGATCTAACCAGTTTGCTTTTCTGAGTATCGTCAAAATTAAGCAGATATTTAAGGTTTTGGAAATCAGACGACACAAACATTTATTTCTAGAGAATTACTCGGTATTCTTAGGATTAAGCCAAGTTGTGTAAGTATTCAGTGTAGCCCCTAAATTGACATTCATACGTTATATTACTAGAACTCGGTAGCTGACAGTGGTCTAGGTGAAGAGCGTCGACCTCTAGACACCGTGGTCATGGGTTCGAATACACTGAGAACCGGGATCCAATCTGCCACCTATCATTAATCCTCATGAATTCGCATTCGGCATTAATACAGCTTATTTATCTAAAAAAAACAGAATCGAGAGTGATTTATATACGTTTTAAGAACATGCTTCAAATTCGACGTGAAATGAATAAGTTAAAACCATTTACCAAGCGTCAAATTTTCGACGATCCCAAATTGAAAGAGTTTGCAGACGACACTTCAAAATGTGATGAAATTGGAAAATACTCTTCTGATAGGGTAGAAAACACTGTGGGAAAAGGAATAATTGCTCGTCACGAGCAATTTCTGCCTTTCCAACAATGATTTCCATAGTTGTATGCAACTGTTAAAATGTCGTTGTTGTTTGGTAATGGGTTAAAAACAAACATTTGCAATCGCCGGCTTTAATCAAAGTTTTTAAAAACCCAGCTCTTCCAGAGTTTAATTGACACGAGACTTTGACGACGACATGCGATGATGTCTAAGTTGGAGAGATTTGTAAAGATCTATAAAACTCATTCACATTTTTTAAGTACATGTACTTAAAGTAATCATGCGATAGGCTCTTGATTTTTCTCACCGTTGCTCCTCGATCGTAAGCTTCTTTGAAAACACGACTATCTTCCATTTGACAGATTTCGATTTCCATTTGGCGGCTGGAAATTAAAAGAGTTCTTTTATTGGATACAAAAACCGAATCATAATTGAACAGCGTAGGTGAACAAACGTTTGTAACATGCATAAATTGTCTTAGAAATTATTGTATGGTTGGAGTCTTATAACAATCGTTTTAACAGCTTTTCGTTATGACAAGGTTCTCGGTGCACGTTCCATATTCGTCCTCATGTTATTTCTATGACGATTTCGTAATATGCACCTTACTCTCCGTAAATTGGTTAACATATGATATAGTGATCGTCGGTGAAAGCACAGGGGCTTTGTCTTTGCTTGCGACTTTCAGTAGGAATGATCAACTACAAAAACAAATCAGAGTCCGGTGATTTAAATATACAAAGATATGAATCAAATAATGCATTCGATTAAAACAAGTCGGCCATTACAACGAACTATGAATTGTTGGCTCCATCATATACCAACACCATAATTTATACATCTATTTAATGAGTTCCTGATAACTCATTAACCATGTACTTACACTAGAACAACCAAGAAACTACTGTGATATTGTTTTCATACCTCCAACTGTATGCTTACCAAACTACGAATGAGTCATAATTAAGGTAAGAAGAATACCAATAATCGGCCATCTTGAAACCCATTCATTGCCCGTTCAATAAGGAAAAACGTTTTCGGCGAACAATTTGTCTCACGGAAATCTCCATTGAACGGACTGAACTTTTCGCAAACGTTCGGTTATAAGGTATATAAATCGAATCCGATAAAGGGAAATCACCATGAGAAAGTTGGGAAATCGGTTACGAATATGTATGTGTGCGAACATGGTCAGAATATTGTCAAACTATTCCTTTTGTGGATAGATGGCAAATTATGCCTCATATTTCTCATAATGTAATTTAAAATTAAAACAACCGTAAAACGTTAATTTAGAATTTGTAATGAACCAACCTTTATTCATTACACAATCAATCAACACATTTAAACGAGGAGTGAAAGAATCCAAAGTCAACCATTTTTGTTCGCCTGTTTGTTATTCGCGAGTCAACAACTCGAATGGTCAATAACATGGGACAAGTGCTTACGGTTTTCTAACTTCATGGGCAAAGTCCGGTCTGTATTTGGTAGTATATCGACAAATCCACATCGAGGCTTGGACATCATTTCGGACGTAGGTCCGTCCACTCTACCCGTCTGGTTCATGTTGGCAAATACCTGAAACGTTCTGTAAATGGATTGATACTTAGACCCAGTCTTTAGTTTAGTGCAATTCTGGTTACTTTGCATGGATAGAGAACAAGTTATTACAACATAGATTAATCACTCTCGATTCTGCTTCCTGTATCATAACAAGTGATCGCCGGATTAATGAAATGTCGCAAGGTGGAACACGCTTTTGACGGGATTCGAACCAACGTGTCCGGAAGCCGACTCTCTACCCCTCGACTAATGCCCTCCACCCAGTCTTTCGACCTTTTCAAAAATAGGAACCTAATTCTGACAGAAACAATAAATGTCAGAACAGAAAAGAAATGTTTTTGTATCTTGAGTCTTGAGACAAAAATCGGATTTCATTCCTTTGTGATGACTATATGAAATCGGAACAACTCGGGTATTTCCGTGAGCTGAGAAATACACTTCGGATATAAGTGTAGGGTTACAATATTTCGGGTAAATCGTTCCCGGCTTACAACACATTTCCTATAAGCGTTCATGTCATTTAGTTTAATGTATATGGAAATGTTGAACATCATTTTAAATAATATATCATCGGTAACTCGAATGTAATAGTGAAATTATATAACTTAATCGAATTAAATGATTACTTAGCTTTCACATTTAAGACCTATACTTCCAAACGAAAGTATAATGACAAAAGTCTCGTGAGAAACAATATAGCGGTTTCCCTATTTTTTCTGAGGTGTTTTCATTGAGGTTGGATAAACCTGATGAGTTCAGATTGGACTATCAGAAATGTCAGCTAAGTAGTAGTTAGTCGGGTTTCATTTAAACTAAGGACTTTAATAAAAAACAAACGTAAATTATGTTCTTAATGTGCGAAGTATGTACAGCTACACTATTTACGGATATGCGTCCTATTGACACATTAACCCTTTCCCAAACAACAAATTTTCGACTGTCCCAAATTGAAAGAGTTTGCAGACGACATTTCAAAATGTGATGAAATTGGAAAATATTCTTCAGAGATAGCAGAAAACCTTGTGGGAAAAGGAAAAAGCTGCTCGTTACGAGCAATTTCTCCTTTTCCCACAATGTTTTGTAAAGTCGTCTGCAACAAAGTCGTCAAAAATCGTTATTGTTTGGGAAAGGGTTAAAAGCCTCCTAGATGGTATTATAAAGAAAGGGCTAAAACGACTCCATAAATCAGACGAAAAATAAAGTAAAGAAGAGATTGAAACATGCATTGAAAGGAAATTTTAATGGTTCTGTGTTTGAATCGATTGTGAAATTTTGGTCAGTTCTTTTTTTTCATATAAATGATCTTCTAAAATTTAACCCGTTGAAAAAAAAAACACGAAATTGGCTGATTCGATAGATAATTACATCAACAGATCAGCTTTAGTTTTCATTGTCGTCAAAAGTCCCTTTTTTAAAAGTGATTTATAGATTGGGAGTCATTTGACCCAGATCCTACATAATCATATAACCCTTTCCCAAACAACAATTTTTTGACTGTCCCAAATTGAAAGAGTTTGCAGACTACATTTCAAAATGTGATGAAATTGGAAAATAATCATCTGACAGGCCAGAAAAAAATGTTGGAAAAGGAAAAATTGATCGTCACGAGCAATTTCTCCTTTTCCCTCAATGTTTTCTAGAGTCGTCTGCAACGAAGCGTCCATATGTCGTAATTGTTTGGGAAATGATTAAGGGAATCAAACCTTATGGCATGGTCTTTATCCACATTAGAATGGGCACGATCCTCTGCGTTGTCCACAAGTCTTTTGGACAAATATCCGTATTTCTCTAGATAGTCCTGAAACAAAACAAGTTATTGAGCGTCTTTCAAATAATAAAGCTCCGTTGTCGAGTAGATTAAAGGCCCATTAAAGGAAACTAATGCTTTATCAAACTATATTATTTGGTAAACTTTTGGACATATTCAAATGGTTATCACCAGAAAAAACCATCAGCACAACTTAAATGTGGAAGTAAACCAGAAATAACCCAGATTAGCAAGTTTTACAATTCAGATTTCCTGATTCTTCACCTCTGACGTTGACAGTTGATACACATATTTTTTAACCGACCAATCAGAATTCGTTATTGTGAACAGGTTGTTGATAAACATGATTGAATTGGAGACATCTATATTTCAAGCACAAAATAACTTATTTTAAATGATTCTATTAAATAGTGTCTCAATGCATTCCTAAACTAATTCTCAATACTTTTATGAACATAATAAAGGAACTCCATATATTTTTTCAGTAATTTATTTGTACTCCTCAACTTTGATGTGCCTTTAAACAAATTCATTTTCATCTAGATATAACGGCGGATACTTATGATTAGATGTATATCTTGCTTTCAGAATGCATAACCAGTGTTCTCACCAAATGTAAAACCATAGAATTCTTGGTAATTTTCTAAACACCGATTGTTTTGTCGTCTGCTTTCCAAAACCTGAAATATCTGACTAAGTTTGATGAGGAAAGATATTCGTGGTAGAAAACAGGTTAGAACACAGGCCAACCGCCAATTTACTTGTGTATGAATTGATCTATTCCAATCGGCGTATTTGTTTTATTTATCTGGTGTTTAACGCCGTATTAACAATGTTTCATTTATGTAACAGCTTTCCTGGATGCACCAGTACTAGGCTAGGGCTCTGAAGTGAATTGCCAATGGTCACTTCTACGAAACCAGAGATGAAGGATGGGCTCGAACTAGGGACCCTCGAATTTTATGGCCACGCAGGACCTATCGGTGTTATAAGACTATGGCAGTATTATA
Source organism: Cerastoderma edule (assembly GCA_947846245.1). Classification (NCBI taxonomy): domain Eukaryota; kingdom Metazoa; phylum Mollusca; class Bivalvia; order Cardiida; family Cardiidae; genus Cerastoderma; species Cerastoderma edule. The sequence goes on along the minus strand of OX401411.1, from coordinate 10,202,669 downwards.
TTTGTCCTGTCACTAGTGCCATTTGGGACCGATAACTAGGTGGCGTATAACACTTGTGACATCCGGCACTAACCATATAACACATGCACGTGACAAATCATGACGTCATAGGAACGCCATCAAACAGGACGTCATGTTTACATCATAATCTACCTTGTTTTTATTTCCTTTTTTGCTTGTGTTTATTTTCATTTTGTTTGTTTTAAAAGAATACATAAAGGTAACAGGTTAAATAGAATAGAAAGTTGGTGTCTTTGAATAGAAATGTTATGGGGTTCGGCTTCTGATACTACTTTGTTGCAGACGACATTAGAAAACATTGTCGGAAAAGGAGAAATTGCTCGTAACGAGAAGTTTTTCCTTTGCCCGCAAGGTTTTCTGCTCTATCTGAAGATTATTTTCCAATTTCATCACATTTTGAAATGTCGTCTGCAAACTCTTTCAATTTGGGACAATTGAAAATGTGTTGTTTGGGAAAGGGTTAAATAAAGCTTTCTATACAAATAAGATGGAAAAACATATGTCTTCAAACTTTGTAATGTTAATCTTGAAGTTACTTGAGTTCAGGCTGGTAGTAAATGACATCACAAACAAATGATATACTCTAAACACTTACCACAACTTTAACATCAAGTGGTGTTTCTTCTCGTAAATGTTCATCAACCAGTGCCGATCCATTTTTATGATGTTCCCCATTAGGTACGCAAACACACATTTGTAAACACATTTGTAACAATGTTATAAACGTTAACAAAATCACACACATGTTCTTGTTATAAAATGTACACATCAATCCAGATAACTCAAAATGCATTTCAACACTTGATACAATTTAATGCGATGCGTATACCAATGCAAACAATGGTATTCTTTCAGAGAGAATCGACTTCTGAAATGTTCTGTAAACTCGCTGAATCTAATAAATATCTGAAACTGTACACAGCACGATTATATCTTTAAAACAGCCTTCAGAACATCGTTTAATGTTCTATCATGTAAAATATTTACTTCAGGTGTATGACGTGTCTTTGATTTATTAACAATTTTAGTAACACTAATCGAACAATAAACATCTATAACAGTTTATGTTTCGCGACGTGCAGTCAATGTAGTTTTTCTCGTCTTCTTGCTCTTTTAAGATCACTCCTGTTTAGGTTGATTGTATTTATCTATGTTTATAACATGAGCATATCGCCCGGAGGCTTGAGATTCTGAGATGCAAAGTGTTTCAGTGAGCGAGTTATCTTCAACTGTGATCATAAATGTTTTAATCTACAACTATATAACGCTTCGTCAGTAGCCGGGTATGCCGTTCTGATTAAAGGTGCAGACTCGAACCAAATAGTTGGAGCTAACCCTTTACGTTGTAACGAGGTAACTTTGGGGTATCAAAATTAGAAATCATTGGGAGAACATATTCAAATCAAATAGACGACCTCGTATACCACGGGTCCCGCGTTCGATCCCCGTTAGGCAAGGGGAAATACCGGCGCTAGAAATGTCTAAGCATCCAGGAAGCAATTATGAGAGTGAATTAAGTCAGCCTCAAGCTTCCGTTACAATCGATGTAAAATAAATAAGTTTAAACTAACCAATACTCCATGGATGTTTCTCTTTTCTTCCGTTTTTCAATGGGTTTTTTTTCAACTTGTATTGATCCTTGAGCGAGCTGACTGAATTAAGTCAATAAAACTTGAGTATGTGCCTTTAAAATATGAACAGCAGTAAAGCCATCGACGTAAGACTAAAATGTTGTATCTCCATCCTTGAAATGAAAAAGATACAACCATTTGATTTTACAGCGAATGCATAATACCTTTTTGATCGCCGTCACGGTTTGCTCTTTTCTGCACCAATATCCTTGCGCCACACCTCTATGTTGCTTTCTTCTTTAAATTTGACTTATCATTCATTGAAAAAGGCACATCACACAAACACTATTGCAAAACGTGTTGGCTACATTTGGTAGATAATTGAGGTGTGGATCAAAGGTATGATCAGTATAAAAGAAATTTAAATAAACATGCGTACGATAGATTTAGTTGCAAAGCTGATTGATTGTTTTAAAATGTTGTCAAAATTCTTTTTAAAGAATAAAGTTATTCTTGCATAGGTCTATCTCATATTTGACGAACTAGTCATAAGACTCCATGGCAGATTAGAAAGACCTAAGTATATTTTTGTGAAGGAAAGCGCTGAGTGACTTTGAAAATACAGTATAGAGCCGACATTTCAAAATGTGATGATATTGAAAAACTATCTTCTGATAGGGCAGAAAATATTGTGGGAAATGGCGAAATTGCTCGTTAAGAGCAATTTCTCCTTTTCCAACAAATTTTCCAGAGTCGTCTGTAACAAACTGGCTAAGTGCCGTTATTGTTTGGTAATGGGCTAACTGACACCACAACGTAGATGAAGATCAGGGTTTTTCTAAGATGGTTGGAATGTATCTACGGGTGTGGTCGATTGAAACATAGCTCGAACCGAAGCCGTGACAATTTCCATTTCGGTATTGTATTGTTTATGAATGAGTGAAAGAAATCTTTAACCACAAATTATAGGTTCACTCAGATCATGTTTTATGAGATAAATAATGGTAATAATAATAATGATACATTTTGTACATACGTATAGCACACTCCCTTACAGCGGGCTTTTTGACAAGTCCATATTGAAAACAACTGTTGACAACTTTTTATATGTTTTTTCTTCTTATTATTATCATTATCATTATTTATCCACTTTTATGTACTTGTAGATATATGTGTTAGATCAACTTAATGTGTGTCTTGTTCATTTTTTTTTTATTATGTTTGTCAAATTTTGTATATTTAACACGCTTGAGTATGTAATGTTTATGTCTGTTTGTACAATATTTTTTAAATGTGGTATTGGCCAAAAGCATTTATATGCTGGTTTTTGCCAAATTAAGAAATAATTTGAATTAAATTGGTCATTATTTTATTTTATTAGGATATACATTTCGCCAAACATATTTCAGTTATGTTTCGCTGTACGGCTCATGATGCTGTTGGAAGATCCCCAAACTTGGCTGTACGGCGATGATAGATTATAATGTTGCACAAAGACTGTTGTTTTAAAACAATAAGAGCCCCTATGGGTAGTTGAGAATGGGGTCTTCCTCCATCATTAAGAGTCGGGCATCGCTACATAACTGAAATAATGTTGATGTGATGTAAAACACATAAAAAAAACAATAAGACGAAACCATTGTAACAAGGAAACAATTATGAAACAGTGAATTAAAACATATTTTGATGAAATCGTGATATTCCAGCAATGTACAACGCGTTGCTGTGCCCATAATTTCAATAATACAATTCCATTAGAATGCGTTTATTGATTAACTAATGTTATTGTATTGACGATATTGCTCAATTATTTTGTATACCGCAACCCCACCGTCACGTTGACTCGTGTGACAACCATCCTTATAATGGGGCGTGTTTGATTGTGGTTTTAATCAATTCTCAGAAAAAGTTCAGTTATATCACAGTTCTTTGTATTTATCCAGTGGTGTGCTGTCGAACTGCTGTCCACCTGTTCCTCCAGAGTGCCTTGGGTGAATTGGCACTACCAGCGTTATTGTTATTCATTGTACCTACGATCACTGGTCAACCATAATATCACACTTATTTGAATTCAAGTGCGTTTATCAATAATATGTAAAAGCTTTCGTATTGTACTGCAAATAAAACTATTAGCCTATATTGTTTTGTACTGTGACGGGTGTCCTAGACCAACATCTTACGTACCCATCCCTTTATAAGGGCGTTTGCGATTGGTCTAAATTTGAAATATTTCTCTCGGCCACCCTAGAGGTACGTTCCGATTAAAACATTCGCGTTCATTAAACCCTTTACCAAACACCATTCTTTCGACTGTCTCAAATTGAAAAAGTTTGAAGACAACATTTCAAAATGTGATGAAATTTCTGATAGTGCAGAAAATATTGTGGAAAAAGGAAAATTTGCTCGTCATTTCCCAAAATGTTTTCCAGAGTCGTCTGCAATAAACTGGTCAAATGTCGTTAGAGTTTGGTAAGGGGTTAAAGTATTCATTTCCTTTGAATTAATATGTATATATTAACTTTAATGGTGATATGGTTATACAAATTGAATCATCGACAGCTATAAACGACCGCAGACTTATACAGGGATTAGGTGCATTATCCATCCCATGTAGCCTACACCCGTTTGATCTCTGATGCTGACAATCATTAACCTCAATGACTCCTGGGTGTCAAAAAGATTTCTTTCTTACTTAGTTAATGACAAGGTCGTATAAGGTAGGGACCATGGTAGAAGTCTGGTTAACGAATTCATTTCTTCTTCGTGTAAATTATAAATCTGAACTCATCAGGTTTATCCAGTGAATACGCCTCTGACACAAATGGAGGTCACCACATTGCTTTTATCAAGACAACTTTCGTTGTTCTTTCGTTTTCAAATGAAAATTCAAATGCAAATTTTAAACAGTCATCTAAATGCGAGGGGCGCCGTGGGGGAGTACATTCCGACCTCACAAATCGCACCCAGAACAATACCCATATATATATAACAGCTACCATTTTAACCATGTACAAGCAATAAAATCTTCAAGAAATTGTTGTGGTATTGAAATTTCTAACAAAGATGATACTAAACACAGCTTCATTTTGACGTACACTCATCAATATTTACGAAATCACCGTAACAAACAGAACATTTGGCACAGTAAATACTTACTCACATCACGAATAATAATGCGTTCCAGGGCTTTTTTGTACTTTATAACAGGAGCCTATAAAAGGCACCTTATCAATTAAAATTTTCTTTACATCCATGCAGCTTTCCAAAAATTATAAAGACACACCAGCTTTTGGGTTCCCCAGTTCGGCAGTTTCGTCGATAAACCCAAAATTCTACAGATCTTTGCCGCTTTCCAATCAAAGGGGGGGAGCTCTGCATCAAAGGTATTGTCAGTATTGTCTGTCGTTGTGTTCAAATAAGGTTAGTCTAAAAGTCGAGTATGAGGAAACGTATTAAGATGAAATACCCATAATCCGTCATTTTGAAACTCATTCCTTCGTCGGATTACTTCGGTAGAAATTGTATAAGGTAATAAGGGAATTGGTTGTACACTCGTGAAACAACTAAAACAAAAAGAAGCCAATAGCATAAATGATAGCGTATACCTTCTTACTTCACATATTTTTCACTAATCATAATGCCACATCGGTGCAAGTAATAAGTGTTATATGTAGAATCTGTTCGTGACGTGCTCATTTTATCACAATGGTCTCTTCCAAATTCAAAACAAAAGTTCTAAACGTTTTTGTTTTCTATTTCATTATCGATATAATGAATATGACAATAGATATGCTATAGGTTATTCAAGCAGAGCATAGACCTTTTGTTTTTCTGTCACAATTTACTGGCCGACCTATTTATATGTACATGAACTATATTCGAAATCCAATGACACATTTACGCATTATTCACAATTACACGATTTTAAAGATTTGATTTTCTGCAGATAACTTCTTTTATTTGACAAGCTAACAATTTTACCTTTTGTAACTATGTTGTCCCAAATCATGCATAGGGGATTTTTACCATTTTTACCACGTTCTTATTTTCGAAATGTCGTTTTCAAACTCTGTTCATTTGTGACGGTAACAGTTTATCGTTTGTAAAAGGGTTAAATTCCTTTTAATGAGGTATTGTGCTGCGGTTGATTATTATAGTTTTAATGTACGAAATGATCATTCGGAAAAGGAAATTGTAACGTTCATAAATTCTAAAATCAAAAGTTTGTTGGATTAGATAAATCATAAACAAAGGTATATTTAATAGATAAAAAACTTGTTACATTGAATAGGAAAAGGAGAATGTTTGTTTTTTAACAAAAATAATAATACAGGCGTATGTCTTTAAAAAATGATGTTTAAGATTTAGGAAGTTTTTAAAATGTGATAACTTTAAAAGTTACAATTTCAAATTGTAGTTAAACACGTGTAAGAAGAACTTTGCGTATAAACATCTGGAGAGAATCTTCAGTACGTGGAACATCACGTGACAATGGGACACGGGGGTCGGAAAAAGCGGGTCCGGATACGGGATGAGTTACGCTGGTATGAGATCCTCATGTGTTGTTGTAAATGCAGGAAGGAGTGTAAATCATGTGGTACGTGTATTCTTTTCTTATCATCGTTTGCTTAAACCCTTTACCAAACGCCAAATTTTTTACTGTCCCTAATTGAAAGGGTTTGCAGACGACATTTCGAAAAGTGATGAAATTAAAAAATACTCTTCTGATAGGGCAGAAAACATTGTGGGAAAAAGGAGAAATTGCTCGTTAGAAGCATATTTCCAGTTTTCCCACAATGTTTTCCAGAGTCGTCTGCAACAAACTGGTCAAATATCGTTAGTGTTTGGTAATGGGTTTAACGTTTAGATTTTGATTGATGGAAATACATTGGTTATCAATAATGAAAACCACGATCGTTAAGACGTTAATTTTTAGTATTTACACTTTATTCATTAATAAGCTTATCTACCGTTTGGTCTTAAGATTAACCCTTAATGCGTGGGTGGCAGTGGTGCAGAGGTATAGTGTCGGCGTTTTGGACCGATGGTCCCTGGTTTGAATCTTTAGACGATGAGAACTTTGCCAGGACTGACCCACTATTCGGCGCGAGTAATCGTTAAATATCCAGGAAGCAGTCATCGAGAGTGACTTTGAACAGGCTTCAAGCTTCTGTCACAATCGATGTAAAACAATGAATAAGTTAATCAGTAACAGATTCAATGCGAATTTAAATCAGTGTGACAGTGTGGAGTCTTTTCACTTCTTAAAAAAAGTATTCTTTTATCAAAATGATATCTGACATATGAATCAATTTGACCAAATGAGAAATGATATTGTTTAATTGATAACACTGGAAATGTAGATTTAAAATCCTGATTTTATTTTTTGCAAAAATGTAATGAGTTTTACAAAAACAAAAAATGACAGGCAATGTTTTTCAATCTGGAAATGTGGTCGGTTGAAAGAATAATTATATATTACATATAGACATATATACAGATATACATATACACACATTTATACAAACACACAATTCTCTAGACATATGCACAAATCTACCCAGAGACATAGGCTACAGACACACAGAAACCAATACACATCCGGACACTTATACATATGTAATTTTCAGTCAGATGAACATCAAAATGATACAAAAGTGATTGCAAACAAAGGGCGAAATATGAAAACAGTGTGGCAAAAGAATATTCTCACTATCACCAAGATATCAATTATTTTAATGTATACCATATGTTTCATTAATTAAGATTTAAACGTTGCTTTGATTCCGTTTCATGATAATTGATTTGCCAACAGAAAATGTTATCATTTGGACGAAAATGAAATAGACTTTATTGACAGCCCTGATTAAGGCTGATTTCTTGTAGGTGTGGTAGAAAACCCATTTTAACATAACATTTCTCATCATGATCGTCTGCTAATTACTTGAGTTGTGATTGTGTTGCATTCCTTAATTCCGTTCACGAAACAAGAGTCATGAAAACGCTAGATCAAACACTTGGTTTCACGGATTTGCATTATCTTTAGGTTTTAAGAAACGATTTCACTTTCCTCTATGAAACAGGGTAGAAACTATTGTGACAAAAGAAGAAATTGCTCATGATAATCTATTTATTATCCTTTCGTCATAATTCTTTTGAACCCCTTTGCTGCCCGTGTATGAAAGCGGAAAAAAATAATTAATAAGCGAAGGCGTCGAGAGGCGCGTGTTGTTTCAAAGGTCACTTGTTTTGAGGAAAGTAATCGAGAAAGACGTATTCATGCATGTCTTTACGAGTTACTTCCCTTTTATAGTCTTTTTTTTATGTCGTTAACTACGTCATCATGGTAAATGCACTTTAAAACAAGAGACTCGAAGAACCGTATCAAATAGATGCAACTCTTCTGCTTCTGACACATTAAAGATATACTGTCTGGAAGAAGGACATATCGCTCGTATGTGTAATATCTCCTGTTTTAAACATTAGCCAGATGATGTCCAGTATATCAATAAACAGTGCAACTCATTACAATTTCTTCTTAAATTCTTTCACATTTTTCGTCTGAAAATTCTAAAATATCTCTCTATTTCGATCGAGTATTTTGTTTGGTACGGACTTACATGTTTTTCCACACTTTCTATTTTCAGTTGCGACGCTCTGGTTGTATTTTATCCCGACCATACTGCTTATACTGGTGTCGGCCGGAAGCATAACATTCGGTAAGTGAGTTATGCATTCTACACCCGCCTTTTCACAGTTTCTCCAAACATTATCATAAAAATAATTATGGATCTGCTTTAAAGTCAAAATTTATTTTTCAAATCTTTTTACCGTGAAACCCTTGATATGCATGTCGGTGTTTTTAGTCTAATACCTTGTGTTGCAAATAAATAATTACGCTTTTTAATGAAATCTAATCAAAACTGGTGAAAATTCTTGGCCGCATGCGTTGGACACCAAAGTTAAGGTTCAAATATTTAACCCTTTCTGAAATTTTCGACTGTCCCAAAAAGAAAGAGTTTCCAGACGACTATTCAAAATGTGATGAAATTGGAACATAATCTTCTGATAGGGCAGAAATCATTGTGGGAAAAGGAGTAATTGCTCGTAACGAGCAATTTCTTCTTTTCCAACAATGTTTTCTAAGGTCGTCTGCAACACAGTGGTCAAATGTTGTCATTGTTTGGGAAAGGGTTAAATGATCTCCAGGGGTAACCCAATCCAACTTTGATTTACTTGTCCGTAAATGGCAATTGATGTTCTGCACTTGTCCATATGATGGTTATATAGTAAATTTCAGTAAGAATTCACTTGTCCATAAAGGCATTTTGACAAGCTTGGCAATACAGACAGTTGATGTTCTTTAATACCAATTATTTTTCTGCTCTTGTCCGTATAATGATATTATATTTTTTTTAAAGTAAAAATTCACTTGTCCGTTAAGGCTCTTGGACAAGCTGGGCAATACTGACAGTTGATTTTGCCTCTCCTGTTTCCCCCTAACGATAATAATGATCATAATAATGATAACAGTATTAATGATAAAGACTTATTATATTACAGGGGTCATCTGGCGAACAGACTGTGCGCGTCACGAGTCGATCCCATACTGGCTGTTCGGGAGCGTGTTAACACCATTCATCCTACTGACGTTTATCAAAGCGCTGAAAGAACAGTATCACGGTATCACGTTATGGAGGATCGTGGCCTTTCTGATGTATCTCTTGTTTACAGCGTACCTTATATATGGTGAGTGTTTGGGGTGGATAGCCTGTGTAATTCTTCTGGCTTATGGAACCGACTTCATATCTATGCAAATAGGTTATATCACAGGCTGGCCTCAGTGGTCTGTGATATAATCTGTTTGCTACTCTTATTATTGTTACTCATCAGAATTAAGCAGATATTTAAGGTCGGGGAGAGACGAATTCAATGATGTGTTACTTTGAAATATTTCGAATCTGAAAATTGAATTAACAGGGAAAGTTAATAAAGATGTATGCAAATGTTTATCATAAAATGTTTAGTTTAACGGTTCCCCGGACTGCGTTTCGCGAAATACCCCATTTAGAGAACGTCCCAAACCCCAGAATTTCCGAAATACTCCTTTATCATAATAGATTTGTACCATGTAAAACCTGAAATCGTCTCTCAACTGATTGTTCTCAAATCTGAGTGAATTGCTTTACGGAAAACGCATAAGTTGATAAGAGGCAACTTAGACTTGAAACAGAGCTTTAGTCTGGTTTCCTGGCTTTAGTCATATAACGTAGTATGACATAGTGATAAGGGGAAATAACCCAGGCTATAAGACTAAACTGGTCCCACACTGTCTACTTCCTCCACTATATCTCACAATAATATATATATAGAAGAGAGACCGGTTCCCAGTCTAACTATAGGACATCCTCGAAACGAAATGTTTCGCGGAAACTCAAAATGCTATGGTTGGCGATAGTTGCCACATCATTTAGGCTTTCCTTCGTCATGTTTTCTTTGCCAGGCTGCCTGTTGATCTACGATAGATTGTTGTCACACTGTCCATGCTTAACTTCCCTATATTTGTCTTTGTCAGGCTGCCGGTTGATCTGTGACAGATTGTTGTCACACAGTCCATGCTTAACTTCCTTATATTTGTCTTTATCAGGCTGCCTGTTGATCTACGACCGATTGTAGACTGTCCATGCTTAACTTCCCTATATTTGTCTTTATCAGGCTGCCTGTTGATCTACGACCGATTGTTGTCACACTGTCCATGCATAACTTCCCTATACATTGTATTTGTCTTTGTCAGGCTGCCTGTTGATCTACGACACATGGATACACGGAGACTCGGACAGCTGTAACGAGTACCTGATGTGGTACGCGATCGGCGTGACGCTTCTCCACTGGGTGATCTTCATCATAGCGACCGTGCTCCAGGTGTTCGTACTCACCAAGCTCTGCTGCTGCTGTACACAGAACGCCATAAAGCCTTTAAAACCAGGCTTCGTGGACGAGGAATACTTGTGACTTGTAATAGAGTCTGTCGAAATAAACATGTGTTACTGTTGGTGTAATTATTATTGTCGATTTCGAATACAAAGTTCCTGAGATCTGTACACAGAACTCTATCAAACCTTTAAAACCAGGCTTCTTGGACGAGGAATACTTGTGACTTGTAATAGAGTCTGTCGAAATAAACATGTATGTGTTATTGTTGTTATTATTATGGTTGTTAAATCAATATCTACCGAGACTTATCATCACTTGCATTCTTTGTGACAAGCCATATCAACTCGGTTGAATTCCGATTTCGAATACAAAGTTCCTGAGATCTGTACACAGAATGCAACTAAAACTTTAAAACTAGGCTTTTTTGACGAGGAATTCTTGTGACTTGTTGTAGAGATGGGTATTTTGCTCTCGTTTTTTTTCACCCTTTACCCAAACGCCAAAATTTCAATTTTCAAATTGAAAAAGTTTGCAGACGACATTTTGAAACGCGATGAAATTGAAAAATAATCTTCTGATAGGGCAGAAATCATTGTGGGAAAAGGAGAAACTTCTCGTTACGAGCAATTTCTCCTTTTCCCACACTATTTTCCAGAGTCGTCTGCAACAAACTGGTCAAACGCCGTTAGTGTCTGGTAATAAGATAATCTCACATATTTTACAATAGCCATGCAGAAGGTAGATATAGCAAACCTATCATCTTTTTCAACCTCGCCGCTAACGCAGATAGAACCCGGGTCCCTCAGTACCAGACACCGACGTTCAACGTTTTCCCAAATGTCCGATTCGGTTTTTGGGCCTTTGGTACATGCCGTCCGGACCTTGAGATGGATTGATGGGTTTTACAGCACGGCAACAATTTTTCACTTATATTCTATATCGGTTTCCCTGTAATAAAGCTGTAACTAGACGGCTTTGTAATGTCTTCTCAAAGGATACTTCCACGAAACAAGCGGGTCGGTGGAATTGAATCCCAGACCACATAGCTACAATTTAAACGCATTTGACATTTTGTCTCTCAGGAACCGATCTTGAACCAATAACCTTCGGCACACGAGATGTACGGAGAGTCTTACTTAATAAACTCCTCACAGTAAACTCTCATCGCTGTGCTGAAACAATCCAATAAGGGAGATAACTGTGACAGGGGGAGATTTAGTCTTGTTGCGCACTAGCGTGACATGACCCTGTATAGGAGAAATATTGTTGAATATGCCTACTATACTATGTTATTCCAAATTTTACATGCTAAACCCAGGTGAAACCATACTGCACCCTCTCACTTGTTTATACATGCTAACGTATGCCTCTAAACCTTTTCTTGATTCTTGAAAAGGGGCAATAACTCCGATATGGCTTAGTATATTAAAACAGTTAAGCAATTCTTCAATATGCCTATTACCAAGACCCATGGAATTTCATCACCTGTTCATTTCGATAATGCTGCATTTTTCCTTTTGTGAAAGCAATCAGTAGCTTTGAAGAGATATTGTACAGTTTACCTTTTGTTTATTCCTCTTCGTGTTTATATTTATACTTCCAATACAGACAAAGAAAAATGCAGAGGAGGAAGAGAATGAGGATAATTGTGGAGTACTAGAAGAATGAGGAGGAGGAAGAGGAGGAAGAGGACGGGTAGAAGGATGAGGAGGTTGGGAAGAAGAGGGGAGAATGAGGAGGAGGAAGATGAGGAGGGGGAGGGGGAGAAGGAGGACGGAGGAGGAGGAGGAGGAGGAGGAGGAGGAGGAGGAGGAGGGGGAGGAGGGGGGGGGGGGAGGCGGAGAGTGAGGAGGGTCAGGAGGAGGAGATGTGAAGATGAATAAGAAAGATGAAGGAGGAGGAGAAAGTGGAGGAAGGGGAGCGGGAGAAGAAGAAAAAGATGAAAAGGAAAAAGAAGAAGAAGAATAAGAAGGAAGAGGAGGAGGGGGAGGAGGAGGAGGAGGAGATGGAGGAAGAGATGGAGGAGGAGATGGAGGAGGAGGGGGAAGAGGAGGAGTTGGAGGAGGGTGCGATGGAGGAAGAGAAGAGGTCAAGAGAAAGAAGAAAGAGTAAGGAGGAGGTTAATGAGGAGGAGGAGGAGGAGAAGGAGAAGGAAGAGTAGGAGAAGGATGAGGGGGAGAGGTGACGAGAAAGAAGAAAGACGAAGGAGGAGGAGAAAGAGGAGGAGGAAGAGGAAGAGAGGGATAAGGAGGAGAAGAGAAAGAAGAAAGATAAAGGAGGAGGAGGAGACGGTAGAGGAAGAGAAGGAGGGGGAGGAGGAAGGTGCGATGGTGGAGGAGGAGGAGGAGGAGGATGAAGAGGGGGAGGGGGAGAATGGTGAAGAGAAAGAAGAAGGGTAAAGGAGGAGGAGGAGCAGGGGCAGGAGAAGGAGTTGGAGGATGGTGAAGTGAAAGAAAAAAGATGAAGGAGGAGAAGAAGAAGGATAAAGGGGGAGGAGGATGGTGATGAGGAGAATGGTGAAGAGAAAGAAGAAAGACGAAGAGAAAGAAGAAAGACGAAGAAGGAGAAGAAGAAGAAAGAGGAGGAGGAGGAGGAGGAGGAGGATGAGGAGGAGGAGGAGGAGAGGATGAGGAGGAGGAGGAGGAGGAGGAAGAAGAGAAGAGGAGAGGAGGAGAGAGGATGAGAGGAGGAGGAGGAAGGAGGAGGAGGAGGAGGAGGAGGAGGAGGAGGAGGAGGAGGAAGAAGTATAAGTATTTGAATATAAATATAAGTTTGTGTTGTGGACCCCCCCCCCTTTTTTTCCCTCTGAACTTAAAAAAATGTATGAAGGCAAAGACAAATTACAAATAATTCACCTATTCTTGCTATTTTATAAAGACCAAATGTTGATTTTGTAAGAAAACATTTTTTTTCAAAACACCTTTCAATTTTTTTAACCTAGTTTTTCCAAATGATGAAAAGAATGTTCGTTTAAAAATAAATCCTGTCCGTCCATTTTCGTTCAAATCGATTCGTTAAGTTGATATAACCCAGACTAGGACGAAGCGGAGAAAATGTTATTTCTAAGCAATGTTTGTTTATGAAACGTGAGTATGATTTTTAAAAATATTTCATTTATGTCATGTCCCTAGGAGTAAACGACTTGTCGGAAATTAAGCATAGATTATTTATGGGATGTTTGTGTGTTTTTGACACCTTTGCTCGTCTGCTACAAGTTTCCCAGAAAACGTGTTTCGACAACCGACTCCAAAACTGTGTCAATGCGCCATGATGCCCGGGGAACATTCCCAGAGTTGACCCACTTTGCAAAAGTTTGTATTCCGGAAAAGAAGTTCTTTTAAACTTAGTGCTTGGATTTCTTAAAATGTTTCTGATGCTGTCAATATTGATCGACAATGCCTAATCATGCTAATTGGTTAATTATTGTTTTAAGTGATTCGCGAAATTGGAACGGAACGGCCAAATTCAATCCTTGGAACAAAACTTTGTTGGACTTTGAACTCACTTTTTTCCTTGTTTTACACCCCTTTTCGTCTATGCATGGTAAATTTGTAATATGATGTATTTTCCCATATTTCTACGCTTGTTAATTGTCTTTAAGAAAATGTTATTGTGTTAATGAAACTTATGTTTCGTGTTCATTTGTTGATTAATGTTATTTTGGATTTAGAATGCAATACTTTTTATAAGTAAACAGAAAATAATTGAAGATGGGATTAAGACTAATCTGATACAATAAATGCATTTCTTAAAAGATGTTAGATTGTCTTGTTTCTTCAATATACAGCAGGCAACAATTTGTTCTAAATGTTTAAGGTATCAATTCCCATAGATCTCTTTTAAATCCAAACATCTTTACTTGAAAGGAGAATGATTAAATGATGGACTTGTTTTTCTTCAATTAATACCAAACATGCAGATTTGATTCAACATTCTTATATCTACATATGCTAATTGTGAGGAAAGCTGTTGCTGGAAAATGGTATTTAGTCTTAATGAGGCAATACCAGGGCTTGTGTATAGAACTGGTTACTGGTTACTTCATGTCAAAACTGTCAAACAGTGCAGGTTTTTTCATTAAGTCTGAGTAAAATACATCTCTTATACAAACTTTCTCTAGTAAGAAAAATACCTGGTAAATGTTTTGTGTGCCATTTAATCTTAAGGACCTTACAAATGTAAAACTTGGTTGTGCCTTTCTTATAATCTGGGATGCCTCTAGAGATTCTAATTAAGCAAATAATATTTATGTATTAAATTGCATCATTATTTTCAAAATTCTTAAATGTAGTTCTCAGAGTCCCATATATACTTTTATTTTTTCAGGCAGTGACAGAAAGCTATGAGTAACCATGGGTTCCATAGCTGGAGAAGTCAGACCAGGGCTAATATACCTTCATAAAAACACAAATCAACAATTCACAGAGTCCCTGTCCAAGACAGACCATAGAACACCCGATACATTCCTCAATGAGTTAATTGATCTGTTTGTAACAAGCAATGATCAATCTCAGGCCTTACAGGTCAGCTCCAACCTGGCCTTCAAATTCCTGGCCGTGCTATCAGGGACCGCTTTCGAAAACGGCAATGATTTGATGAAACATCTACTGAACTTGTACACCCAGTAAGTAATGTTGATTATCACTACCATTTTTTTTAGTTTGTAGTGATTAGTATGTGTAAATGGAAGGGTCCTGTGTGGCTCAGTGGTTAAGGTTGCGGACATATGAATCAGATGTGTTGGATTTGATCCTCACTGGTACCTCTGGTTGTGTGGGAGTGTGTATTTGCAAAACATTTCAGAGCCCAAGTCTAGTACTGGTGTATTCAGGAAAGATGTAACTAAACATAACTGAAAAATTGTAATACCACTGACCACATTAAATCCCATAAAGAATAATGTGGAAAGGGTATCGGTATGATATTTTGGGTCTATTCGAAGTCATTTAGCTATGGAATAAATATTCTATCTTGCTGGTCCTGTTAAGAATCATCTCAATAAATGCCTGTTTACCTGTAGGCGAACACCATTGCATGATGTCACAGAAAATAGAATAAAATCCTTTAAACACTTTGTATAAACACTTAAAGCAAATTGCTGAAGAAACAATTTTGACAAAAGGCTATATTATTTATAACATGGGAATTTCTACACATATCTCTATGGCTTTAACAAATTCCATTAAAAAGAAAAACCACTCCTTATTCATTTCATCTGCTTTTGATAAAGATACCTTGTTATTTTTTTCCACAGATCGCAGGCGGCTAAGACCAAAAATACTCAAAACGTTCCACAAGAAAGAAGCTCAAACAGGAAACGAAAGTCTCAACCTCGTAGAAATGTCAAACAAACTGTATCCAATGGAGAGGACAGTAATGCTGTCCTTGACGTGCTTGATGAAGACTGGACAGAGAAGTCTGATCCCCGCGCTGATCTTGACAGGTCTTCCAGCTTTGACTTGTCGGTTGTTAAACAAGAGCAGCCTGAAGAAGTTGAGGATGGAAATACAGACAGTAAAGGTTGGTACATATATATTATCATTGATTAGTTCAAAATTGTTCAATTAGTCACTCTCAATTCTGCTTCCTGGATACATATCCAGTACACATGCCAAATTTGACTGATGAAATGTTGCAAATTGGATTCTGTTACTCACACTATTCTGATGAGAGTGGAAGTATTGTCCATACACTGAAAATTGAGCATTTAAAGATAAACTTCTTTGGAAGATTTTATCAATTCCAGCCAATTTGTATATATCGAAAGATGTTTGTTTAAAGGTAAAACATTAAATTGGTAATGCAAAGCATTGACACAGGTTATTCCAGACATTTGAAGAATTTTATGGAAATGACTATGGTCCTATGGGAGATTTTCATGTATTCCTTAATTCAGAATTACATGCAAAATTTTACAAAACCCTTTAAAATGATTTTCATGTATTATAAATACTATAATGGTTTCATAAATCATTTTTCATTAAAAAACCTGAAGTTTGATATGAGTAGAATTGAAGGTGTTTCCAAATTCATAAAAACTTCCAAATGTTCTGACGGCAATTAAGAAACATTGATTAGCAACTCTGCTTCTTAAATCACAAAATGTTCTGGTATAGCCTGTGACATTTGGTGTTAACGTTTCAAAATTTTAACAACATTACAACAACTAGCCTTACTAGGAGAAACACATCTTGCTTAAGAATAAATTTCATCATTCCTTATTGCATTTTTTCCAATTATCTGATACATAGCTTAAAAGGTTTGGTTACATTGAAAGGGGAATTCTTATCTACTTCTTTGAAAAGAAAACATTACATAGATACATTTGTATTTAGTGGTTCAAACAACATTGTGGGCAAAGGAGAAAACAATCTTTATGAGGAAGTTCTTCATTTTCACAATGATTTCAAAGACCATAGATCTGCTGTAAAGACTGTTGGTTGTATTTATTTTTAGAAAAGGATAGAATGATGTACTTCGTTGATTGATTAAGAAATATGCTGGCTCATAAAATTTCCTTGTTCTTTCAATTGCAAAGAACCGAAGGTCAATTGTTTTTGTTATGAATTACTTAATGCAATGCCTGTTAATCACTTTGTATGTATCATTCACATATATCCTCTCTTAAATGACCCTTATTTATTAAGTATTTCTTGAATTGTTATTACATGAAGTGTTGTGGATAAAGAGAAAGATCCCTTATACAAGCAATTTTGACATCTTACAACATTATTGTTTAATTTTCTAGTGGAACATCTTCAACCTCTCTTTCAATTTTAATTATCTTGTCACTCTGCCGTCTTTCTGAGTTCGGAATGCTCTTTATGCATGGGATTTGTATGGCATTGACAAATTGCCCCATAAAGGATATTGCTTGTCTGGGCTAAAGTGAAAGCAGTAACAATAATCTTTTGAAAAGTTTTAAAGAAAAACTTTATTTGTGAAATTAGGTATAAACCATTTTGACGTGGAGGAATGTTTAACATGATCTGGTTTTTCTTTCTTCAAAATGATTTTTGCTGCAAATGCATTAAAGAGGGTCTGTTTGAAATGAGATAATAAGTGATTGACACTAGCTACACCACAGCAGATAGGACTCATTCTTCGATTCTTTCAAGCACATTTTGTTATCTTGATGAAGACAACCTTTTACAATCATGGCATCAATTAAGAATGATATATTGATAATACATCAAACTTCGGATCTTTTTTCATATACATTTTCACAAAAGTTGTTTTTAAAAAAACCCCACCAACTTTATGGGATATGTCAAAAAATAGAATTATTTCTGATTTCATATGAGCTCGTCTCTCGGCTTACTAATGGAATCCTTTATTGCTTCCTTCTCCTTCGATTATGACATGGGTATTCCAATATTTGTTTGAAATACTATTAGTGTATTTCTGATGTAAAACGCTTAATGACTTTAGCCGTTGATGTGCCTTAAAACACCAGTCATTCATTCATTTCTGATATAAAAACCATAATAAACAATTATTAATGGTGCGAATACATAAACTTATCAATTAATTTACAATTTACAAACAAACATCTCAGTGACAATGGCAAACTGAATCATAACAACAAACCTACAGATAAAATTGTTCTGAAACAAAATCTTATAATACTGAAATTGTACATTCTCTTGTCAAAAAAAGATACTTAATGGGCTAATTCAAAGCCAGCTATTCTTAACAAAATATGCTTCATGTTGAAATTGCTTTATCTGTAAGAATTGTTTAATAGCTATCAAAAGTGAGTGCAATATAAAATGCATAGAGTACACACAGTTCTTGAGGAAGAACATATGAATAAATAAAGAATTACATTTGGTTCAGGCTGCTAGGGCAGATAGTGACTTGCATAATTTAAAGACATCCATTGAATACATAATGGTACTGTTTATACTTGTTACTACAAGACTATGCTAATGAGTATTCTACACTATAAGGTTTAGAGTAGACATCAAGACATGAAATATGTTGTAAAGAGATCTTTAGGAGTAAAAAGGAAGCTTTGAAAATAATCCACGGAAAGTTTAGTATCATTTATAAAACACTAAACAATTGTTTAGTTTCCTGTATTGTATCTTAAATGCATCCACATCAGGTAATTGTCAACTTTAACCTATTTATTTTACATTCATTGTAAAATAAGTTGTTAGAAAATCATTAATCACTGTCAGTTCTGGACATTTCTGGTTCCTGACCCTTGAAATTCTTTTTAAAAAAAAGAAAACCGTAGGTATTTAGATTAGTTTCGATTACGAAAAATACACTCCGTATTTCTTGTTTTGGTACTATGTTCTATTCATTAAATTTCATGCTAACAATCATTTCATATTGATAAATGTATTGTGACATGTTGTATTGAGTACATCATGAATGGAGAAGGGTTAGAAACATTCAACATGTCATTTGAACTATAAACCTCTGGTTAATCATTTCCTTTGAATAGTTTCAGACCTTATACAGGTGGAGTCTTGTCGAAAAATTGTTGATTGTTAAGCTGTGGGCTGTCTGCTATATTGAATAGTTATTGCTTGTAACCCTTACCTTTTTCTCAGAAATGATATGTGTGATTTAGAACTTAGTTTTTACAGTATATAATGGAAGTTCAAGATTATCCTATTTTAACCTAATGAAATTGAGTGTTTGTATAACAAAAAAGGAAAACAGGGAACTATTTTATAATGAGCTCCTTTTGCCGCTATATTTATTATTACTTTTTTCATTTTTCAGGAATCTTTTTCTTTTTCTGTATTTTTATGATCAAAGGGCTAATACACTGATATATGCGAGGGTCTCAGGCTAGATACACTGTTTCCGCACTGCTTTATGCAAGTTGTAATACGATTGTCTAAATGCTGAATGAGCAATTTTTCCTTTTCCCACAATGTTTTCTGCCCTATCAAAAGATTATTGTCCAATTTCATCACATTTTGAAATGTAGTCTGCAAACTCTTTCAATTTGGGACAATTGAAATTTTGTTATTTGGGAAAGGGTTAAGATTAAAGGGTCCAAAGATAAAAATGACACTTACGGGGCTACCTCCTGGAATTGTTACTATTGATTTAATTAAATAACATTTACTAAAAATGTCTATGTTAATGTTTGTCTAATGTATGAGAATCTATACGCCCATTATGATAAATCTACTGAGCAAAGTCTCTTAGAATACTTTATTTCTTACAAGAAAGGAAACTTCAACCAGATAGATGGATAGTGTAGATTTCTCTTTTTCATCAAACATGGCTTCTTTTCCAGAATCATGGGAACTTCCTTAAATCTAAATCAGGAAATTTTAAAACTCTTATCAATAGTTAAAACTTGATAGAATAAGGTGGTGTGTAATGGGTAGAGGATTATGGTTAAGAAGGGTTTGCTTGGCAAGTGCCTTATGTAAATAAAATACCTCCTTTGTTCAGGAATTGTAAAGATCTTAAAATTAGCCCTGAACTTTTGTAGTCAACTTAACCCTTATAGTGCTGGAACCAACTTATTGCTTATGCAAACAGGTTAGATCGCTGGCCAGCCGCCAAGCAAATTGGCGGCTGGCCTGTGATCTAACCTGTTTGCTACTTTGATTAGTTTTCCTCAACAAAGTTATGCTGATATTTTAGGTTTTGGAAAGCAGACAACACAAAAATCTTGTTTAAGAAAACTACCCAGCATTCTAAGGGTTAATGCCCTTTACAGAACTTTGTTATTGGTCCAAAATGTTACGGAGGCCTCCCTGCTGATGTGAAGTACAGAACTTAAAAGTTTTTATGTCTTCAAGTCCTGTAATTGAATATTGGGTCCTGTGGGCCAAGTGGTTTAGTTTGCCGTCTTAAAACTCTGATTCCCAGGTTTGAGTCTCATCAAGACCTCTGGTTTCGTGGGACTGACCTTAGGCAAGTCATTTCAGAGCCCCAGCCTAATGCTGGTGGATCCAGGAAAGCTGTTACAAAATTGAAAAATTGTTGATAGTGTGTTAACATCATTGAAAGGAATTGGATGATAAGAGTTGTGCTCTTGACAGCCTAATACAGAAATCATTATAAAAGTGTTTGATGATAACATTTAACCTAGAAAATTATTTAAGCATATGGTTGGACATATCATTTATTTTCCTGTTAGGTTCATGATATTAAATTTTAATTTTGATCCAAATCCATAATTGGTATAAAGATGGGTGGTTTTGGCAACATTTGGAAACATTGTATTGAAAGGAGAATTTACCTATCATGAGTTGATTTTGTCTTTATTTCATAGAGGAAATGGAAATCTGTTATGTTTTTTTTGAAGAAACATTTCCTTCTGCTTCAATAACCAATTTACAGCTGTGTCTGCTATATATTATGAGGAGCAGGCAAGGGTTTTATTCTGGATGAAGGGTTACCTCTGCCAAATCTTTGTGTTCTAATAAATAGCCCGCCTGTTCTAATAAATAGCCCGCCATCTCCTTGGATATGCCCTATATGGTGTGCCTAGCAAACAAAGAAGTCTACCTGTCGAATTACCTGAACCGGTAATTTTACTTGAAACTACTTGAAAGGCGATATTTCATATTGGGGAGGGGGGGGGAACTACATTGAGAGTTGGAGCTATTTTTAGGACCTGGAATCAGATATGATGTGCCAGTGACAATTCAACCTTTAGAATGTTGGTTAATTTTCTTTAAAAAAAGACTTTTGTGTTGTCTCCTTTTTCAAATTTTTTAAATATCTGCTTAATTTTGTTGAGAAAGATACTCAGAATAGCAAATGGGTTATATCAAAGGCCAGCTGAAAAATTTACCTGGCGGCTGGCCTAGATTTAACCCGTTTGAATAAGCATGAAGGCACTGAGAAATGGTTAATAAACAAGCATTATCGACTACATTTCCATTTTCAAATGGGAGCCATACCATTTATTTTTGTATTCGACAGAAATGCCTTTTGTAGAAAAGGCAGCAAGGATACTGCGGTCATCCCTAACTAAACAAGCAAATCCTGTGTAATTGGTACTTATTAATATTGTTCTATTTATATGAATCAATGAAATTGTTCAGTATTACAAACCTCACAAATGCAGTCAGAAGCAAGTCCAACTTGCAATGAATACAGAGTCCTGAGTTTAAACAGAGCCTTGGTGGATGTAAATTATTATGGAAAAAGTTTTCGCAAGTCATAATTGATAAACATGGATAGTATCTTCAATGAAAGTACAATGTTGCAATGTGGCACTTCATTGGAAGCGTCTCGGAGAGACGATTTCAATGATGTGTCACTTTGCAATATTGCTTCATCCAATATTGAAATAAGAGGAATTGTTGTTTTAGACTTACGCAAATCTTAAGCGTAAACTGTTTAGTAAAACGGTACCCAGAAGTTTAGGTCAATACTAGATGCTAGATCTATTTCTCAATAATTGTGTATTTTTGTGAAAATTGTGTTTTGCTCAGGAAATATTTTGTAATGTTTATAGCGTATAAGTTCACTGAATATGGTGATCAATACAACTAGTAGATTGCTGTCGATGTCAAGCTGTAATTAAACAAGGGCATTTTTCCTAAAATTGGGAAAATGTTTTGACCTGTTAATTCTGGGGAATTGTATATTTATGAAATTGCTGAATTGGAAATCAAAAAAAGCTGATTTGACTTTGAATTTTTAGGAAAATTGCATGATTTAAGGATATTTCCATTTTGGAAGGCGCTTTTCTTAGGCCTCATTATATAACAAAAAAGCCCTGTCAACCAATGATTGAAATTATTAAAATGATGTACTTTAAAACGGAAAATGTACTTTAAAAGTGTAACAGCCTAAGGAGTGTTTCATTCTGAACTATAAAATCTATAAAATATTTGATTGCCAACAGCAACTAAGATACGCCTACTAACGGAAATTGTTGAAAAATAAATCTTTCGCAAAAGAGACACTGATTTGTACTAATGTTTCTTTCTCTTTGAGAATTGATTTCCTCCAATTATTGATATGTTATTCTCGCGGAATTTGTTTTCCTACCAATTATTGATATGCGGTTTTGATAAAGTTATCTACCATTAAAGAATGGTTTTACCGTTTCCTTTATTTTAAAAGGTTTCAACACATCTGTAGTAGATGATGTAAAAAGTAATTATGGTTTAACACCTTACCAACTAACAGCACATTTTTTGTCTTGCAGCAGACAACTTTCTAAAAAGCATTGTGGCAAAAAGAGAAATTGCTTGTCACAAGCAATTTCTCCTTTTGCCATTGTCCTTTTTTCAATGTATTCACATATCACAACAGCAGAATTATATTTAAAAAGCTTTTCTCAACTCGTCTGCTTCGAGTAAAAAAAGAAAGTTTTCAGCAAGTGGTAAAGAGTTAAGAAGAAATTATTCAACATGATCAATTTCTTCTTACATTGCAATGGTTTTTACCAAATATTATAAAGAAAATGTTAGTTTTCATACTTGATATAGATCAAGCACAAAATTCTTTGTTATGAGGGAACTGGTTAAAACTGGTTATTGGAGAAAAGATTGAAATGATATTACATCAGGCACACAATGATTGGGGTTCTGATAGTTTAATTCAAGGGAATATTTGGGGGTTTAGATAAGAAGATTAATTGCTAAGTCTTTACCAGACAAATACTTGACAATCAGGGTGCAAATGGTTCTTTCCTGTTTGACCAGTTGATTGTGGGGGGTCTTCCTCTAGCATTATGAGTCATTGCAACATACCAAGAGTTCAATGCAAGACACATAGTTAGCCTTTCAGAAAAAGGAAGGACTGACACCAGTCTAGAATTGAGCTCTCAATAATGTGTATATTATGAAAGCAAAAATAACGTTCAAAGGCTTCCTGAGTGGCTATAAAGTGACTCATGTTTGGAAGTTATGCTAGCACTGCCTGTCACGGTCCTCGTCTCAATTTTCCAGCATAAATTGTGTATACTACAGTAAGAATGTATATGTACATGTACATCCTGGGAATTGCGACAAATTTTGAACCTGTTTGGCACGAAGGGCAACAGTGTTGCCCAGTGGTTAAGTTGGCTGTCTTAGAATCAGGGGTCCCGGGTTCAAGCCCCATGGGTTCCTCTAGAAGCCTAGCCTAGTTAGTATTGTAGAATCCAGGAAATTCAAAATATAACTGAAAAATCATTTACTCTGCGTTTAACCCCATTTAAACAGTTTTACATTATTTTTCCGGTCTCTCATCTGTGAACAAGCACTTTTGAAACATCTTCAAACTGCTATCCAACCAGCAAAACTAACCAAAACCCCATATACATGTACAGAAATGATTAATTTGAGAATAGGTAGTACACTGTCAATCAAGGGACTTTGAGTTGATACCTGGCACAGGGTCCTCCCTACCTTTGCTCAGGTTTCGTTACAGCATTGTTCAGAACTATTTTTACCTGAATAAATAGTTTAGGTGTATGCATACAGGGACTCCCCCTTTATACTTTACCATATTAAGGATTTAATCCATTGCCAAACAATAACGACATTTGACCAATTTGTTGCAGAAGAATCTAAAAGACATTGTGGGAAAAGGAGAAAATGCTCGCAACGAGCAATTTCTCCTTTTCCCACAATGTTTTTGTCCCTGTCAGAAGATAATAATTCAATTTCACAACATTTTGAAATGTCGTCTGCACACTCTTCCAAATTGGGACAGTTGAAAATTTTGTGTTTGGCAAAGTGTTAATCCAACTTAGACTAAGGTAAGTCCTTCTCTTTTATGAACGACACACTATAGTCTTGCTCAGAACCCATTATATAAGAAATAGATTATTGTTTACTGTTAATTCTTGTTTCTGTTACAAATGAACCACCCAAAATATACACCCAAAATAGAGAAATAAGTTTTATCAGAAAAAAAAAAAGTATATTGGTATAACAAATATTTAAAAAGCAGAAGTTGTTTGATTGAAGAAGCATTTTATACTCGATTGCAAGAGACGATAATTTTAACTGTTTTATGGCTGCTCATGAAGGTCTCTTTTTTATTGCTTCTCATGGAATATATTCGTCATTATGATCTTAAGTAGAAATATTGTCTGTTGTGAATTACATGGAACGGCACATTGTAGAACCTTTTTGCTCATCAAGGATTTGCCTTAATTGAACTGATCTCAAGACAACAGTGATGAATGATAGACATTTTATTTGATATATAATGGTAAGCGATGAACTATTGTGACAAAAGACAGAATTCTCATCACTAACCATATCTCACCAGTATATTTGTTATTTCTTGAAGTGTTTGCTAAAGATGCCTCATAAATTGCGTATGTGTTAAAGATCGAGTTAGATATATTCCATGTTCATATTGGATGTGGTTTAATTCCCAATTTACACCTACATTATTGGGAGTAAGGGTATTTTAAGTCTGAGTAATAAGGGACTAGTTGTTATCGTCTTTGTTCAAAAATGGTGTACTGAGGTCACTGCACCAGATAATAATCTCAATTCTAGCCGCTAATGGATTTCCCATGAATGGTATTCGTATAAGGTTCTCTGCGCTTGAATTGTTTTGCCGACATTTCGGGGCCTATTTATCAAGGGCTGTGTGTGTGTCGGTATGTCTCAGGAAGTTACCCATCACCCTACTTGGAATTTTGTCTCGAGTCTAGGCTTTACCCTCCCCTTCCTTTTGGTATTGTATTCCCTATTCCAAATTGAAAGCAGCAGATGACAACAATTATGAAGCATCATGAAATAATATTTGTCTTGTGTTTTTTTTTCTTTCTTTCTAAGTAACCATTGTAATTATTAAAGGATAAATTGCTCATTTTCTCCCTTATGGATATTTGAGACTGTTCTGAATTAAAAGCAACAGGGGACTTGAATCCTAACCCTTTTCCAAACATCAAATTTACGACTGTCCCAAATTAAAAGAGGTTGCAGACGACATTTCAAAATGTGATGAAATTGAACAATATTCTTCAGAAAGAGCAGAAAACCTTGTTGGAAAAGGAAAAATTGCTCGTTACGAGCAATTTCTCCTTTTCCCACAATGTTTTCTAAAGTCGTCTGCAACAAAGTTGTCAAATGTTGTTATTGTTTGGGAAAGGGTTAAAGTATCAATGCTAAAATTCCTGTTGAGTTATGAAACTATTGTTACAATAAGGGAAATCATGTAATCAAATGATTGCTGCGAAGCAGTCTGTTATTGACAAGGGAATACTGTCACAAAAGACGAAAATTCTCATTACAAGAAGGTTTTTCCCCCTAGAATTGTTGGTGTCTACAGGAAGTGTTATTTATGTCCACCAAAAGCATGAACAATTGCTTGAATGTTGAGGTTTTACAATGCATATTAGTTGTGCAGTCATATTGTGATGCCAAACTCATAAGTGCAGGCGGGGAATCCCATGACCAATGTTTACAATCTTATGTCCGACCAAGATGGCCGCTGTGAGTAGGGGAACCATGCCTTAGTGTTCAGAGTACAAAACTTGAAATCACACGGCCCCTCTCTGTGTTGGTTCAAATCCTGATAAGGGCATTTTAATTTTGATAAGAGGTAGTCTCTTGGTTATTTTATGGAATTCTGATTGATTTGCCCTTCTTGATTGGTCCTAATGGGCAGTTTAGTATGGGGGTCTTCCTCCACCACTAAGAGTGTAGTATCCCAACATAAGTGAAATGACATTGATGTGATTTAAAACCCATATAGAATAAATATTATGCAAGAATGGATTGGAACCGCTTGCAATGATATTAAACTAAAAGCAGTGAAGGGTCTCGAATCTTCTGTGAAAATAACACTTCAAACAGTGTAAAAATTGTTATTCAGAAAAAAGAATTCAATATAGATTATATGTTGACGAGAGATAATGTTTCGGCAAGATATTTTCTGTCAATTGATACTATAATCTTAGGTCAACCATTATCACAGTTCAGAACTTCAGTAGCGTTTTGTTCTTACCCTTGATTCCTGAAAAGAAACTTGCATCAGATTGTCTGTAGATTAAAGCTTTCAATAGGCTATTGTTGAATGTATGACATGTCTTTTGTGTTGTCTGCCTTCCAAAACCTTTAATATCTGCTTAATTTTGATGAGGAAAGATACTCAGAGTAGCAAAATGGTTAGTTCAGAGGCCAGCCGCCGATTTACTTG
This sequence comes from Cerastoderma edule, assembly GCA_947846245.1. NCBI lineage: Eukaryota > Metazoa > Mollusca > Bivalvia > Cardiida > Cardiidae > Cerastoderma > Cerastoderma edule. The sequence continues at coordinate 10,176,051 of OX401411.1, read as the reverse complement.
GTGGCTAGCCTGGATCTAACCTGTTTGCATAAGCATGAAGTTGGTTCCTGCACTATAAGGATTAAGAAAAACAGCAGTTGTTACAGCTAAGGTGTTTTGAATTGTATGTATTAATCAAAGGGGTATTTTTATCTCAAATGTCACCCTTTATATCATGGGTACCTGCAGCAGATTAACCACATTTTCTTCATATCCTTTATTCCATCTCTTCAGTTCACATCTGTCCGATATTTTTTTTTTCAATTCGTCCAGTGCATAAGAGTTGTCATTGAGCAAGTACCTAACAAGCATTTTATCTAGGATATAATTAAATCTTTTCACTGGCTTCTGTCAGACTGGCTCCCCAAGAAAATAGGATCATATCTGTATTTTTTCATCATTTTTTATCTTTTAAGGTAAAAATATTGTTGATAGATTAACTATAACACCTGCAAACAACATTTTTTAACTTAATGCTGACAACTTTAGAAAAGCTTTGTTAACATATGAAAAACTTTCAGTTCTGCTAATATGATAATTATGCAAATAAATTGTAAAAAGCAGTGTGGTCGAATGAGAAATTGCTTGTGACAAGCAATTTTTTCTTTTGCCACAATGCTTTTCGAAAGCCTTCTGCTGCATTACGCAAAAACGTGGCGTTGGAGGTAAATTGTGTTAACCAAATATCCAGATTAGGGGTAATGACCCTGACTTACTCCTAGTGCATTTCTAGACCCTACACAATTAGATAATTCTATAGAATACTCACAAAATGAAATTTGGGGGCCTCTGTGGCTAGAGTTAGAGTACAGAACTGATATCACATCAGTGACGGCATTCGGATTCTCATGATGAGTGTTACGGAATGCTGATGATTCTACCCTGGTTGACCGTCCCTAATGGACAGTTGAGTATGGGTCTTCCTCCGACATAAAGAATCAGGCATCGCTACATAACTGATATAATTTTGATGCGATGTTAAACCCAATATAAATCATATTATCAAACAGAATGGATTTTGTACAAAAGTGTTTTGAAAAACTGTGTGTGAAATACCCTCATACTTTAGCTCCCTTTTCTAGACCACTCTTAACCCTTTCCAAAACAACAAATTTTTGACTGTCCCAAATTCAAGGAGTTTGCAGACGCCATTTTAAAATGTGATTAAATTGAAAAATAATCTTCTGATAGGACAGATAAAAATAAGGTGGGAAAAGGAAAAATTGCTTGTTACGAGCAATTTCTCCTTTTCCCACAATGATTTCTAATTTCGTCTGCAACAAAGTGGTCAAATGTTGTTATTGTTTGGGAAAGGGTTAAAGACTCCTGATACATTCATGTCTCAAGATTCATTATCAGTTCTGGGTCAAGCTTCCCCTGGAGACAGGAAATTGCTCCAAACATAGTCATCCCCCCCTCCTCTCCTTCACACCAATGTTCACTGACTATTAACCCATTACTAAACAAAAACAACATTTTACAACTTTGTTGCAGACAACTCTGGAAAGCATTGTGGGAAAGGAAGCAAATGGCTCTGAACGAGCAATTTCTCCTTTTCCCACAATATTTTTTTCCTAGCTGAAGATTATTTTTCAACTGATCACATTTTGAAATGTCGTCTGCGAACTCTTTCAATTTAGGACGGTCGAAAATTTTGCGTTTGGTAAAGGGTTAAAGCGTTAAGTAAAACGGTATCCTGGTGTTTGTTACATCCTTTTGAGTCTTTATGGATGAACATGTTGTCAATCAAGATACAGTGTAACAAATAAAAACAAATGAAAAGGTTTTTTCATCAACTCCGTACCAAATCAGGTCCTCATGTCAGCATTTCATCTGTTCAAAGTTTAACCCTTTTAGTGCTGGAACCAACTTCATGCTTATGACGTTTTGTTGGTCATAAAGAGTTGAATGTGCACACCTCATGTAGATCTTGTTTTCATTGCAGACAAGGACTTTCTACAGAGTGGGATGGGCTTGAAACTGCAGAAAACACCATCTACATGGGATGCACGCCAGCAGGACGCCATGAATGTACGCAGAATGGAGACCCAGCTTCGCTTACTACAGCAGCAGCAGGAAAAACTCCTCAAGATGGAGAAGACGGGACATATGTCTGATGTAAACCGAAACCGTCTCATTAAACCAAAGATAAGTGGGAACCAGTCTACCCGCGCCGGAGACGAGCACTTGATCAACAACGCCAACCGTTACTCTATCATGAACCAGTTGACTGGTTCCGAGAAAAAGCAAGCTGACGTAGAACGGTCGCCTGATAATGATAATTATACTTATGTTCTTAACAGTTTAGATAGTCCAAGTCCAGGTGTGACTAAAGGTTTAAACAGCAGTCTTCCACCCAGCCCTATGCTAATACCGGTGAAGTTTCCGAAATCCAGCCCTTATGGCGATTCTTCTGAAGAGGATTCCCCCAAAGATTTATCATACACCAATGAGCAGCCCCAGAATTTAACCCTCACTAAAAAGGAGAATGGAAAGGTCAAAACAGAACATGTGATTAAGTATGATAAAAATGGAAATGCTCTTCCTGATATGCCGCCTCTAACTAGCCCCACGGGTAAAAGATACCAGGCCCCGACCAACTTAATATTTAATGATCTCCATGCCATGAACAATGGAATGATGGAAGAGTACCCACCACTGACCTCACCCTCAGGAAAACAAACCAAAAATCTTATGGTCCCAAGCAACGGGCTTATCGGTCCAAATCAGGCAATGTCAGCTCTTCAAAAAGATGGTCACCAACCTGGTAATAAATCCTCCGTTGCCATGACACCGGTAGGTCCAGTCCGGTTCCAAGTATTGTTGCCTGCGTCCCAGCCGCTCGGTCAGCCCGTGTTTATGCCAAACCCGATGATATCACAGTCCCAAAGTTATCCAGGCATGCCTCTCCTGATGGCAGTCACCTCCCCAGATCAGGGAATAACTCACGCTCAAAGACTACCTCAGGTGGATCCGTCTCTATCCGATGCCAAGTCTGACAACTCCGGTTCTGAAGAGTCGCGGAGGAAGCGCAAGAAGATGGACGACACCACATGCTTTAGAGATCCACCAGAGACATCCTTACCCTTCAACGGCCCTAACAAATATCGCTTCTTCTGTGATGTCTGTGATACAGGCTTCACACGACGGTATACATTTAACCGGCACAAGTGTAAGGGGCGTGTTGAGAAGCACTACTGTCAGCTCTGCGACAAGGCCTACCTCTCCAAGTACAAACTCAAGGACCATATCCTTGTAAAGCATGAAGGTCAAACGGTCAACTGTCCCGACTGCGGAAAGAAGTTCTCTTCCCGTTCCTCCATGGAGATGCACAAGAAGCAGCAACATGAGGGTCAGTTCAGCATCTGGTGCAAGATCTGTGGCAAAGGCTTTAACCACACCGGCCACTACTACGGGCACATGAATAAACACACCAACACTAAACCTTTCTGGTGTCAGCAATGTGGGAAACGGTTCTACGGCTCCTCGTACCTGCATAACCACAAACAGGTGTGCCGGGGAAACTCCGACCTGAACTACAACTGTACCCTCTGCGAGAGAAAGTTTAAATGCGAGTTGTACCTGAAGAAACATATGAAGGTTCATGAGACCAACCCAATTCTACTGGATCACCCAGGAGAGTCTCTGGACATGGATATGGATATGGATAACAACAACATGCCTATGGAGTTAGCCTTGGGCAAAACCAAGGAGCTTTCCAATGAAGAGGATTCGGAAATAGCAGGCTTTACTCCCAGCGGTGGGGCTGTGTTCCCCAATGGTCCTGACTCGTTTGATTCCAACTCCAACCCAGGCATGTTAACTATTGATGAGACAGAGGGGAATGCCATGGAGAAAAACAGTTTGGACACAGGAAATAAGTTAGGGGCTGGTTTGGAGGAGCATACATGAATTAGTTGATACATCTACCTATACATAAACCATTTGATACCAAAAAAACTTATCCTCTTTAATACATTATCAACATTGAGCTTGTTGGCATTCTACCATTGACACAAAAAGATGTGATTTTCACTATGATGTGACTATTTTAGTGCAGCATAAGGAGCATGTGTGATTAGTTGATGTTGATGTAAAGTTGACTTTTGAAAACAACTCATTAGTTATTATCACATTAGAGTCTAGATGTTCTAGATGATATGGGTGTGCTGATGTCCGAAAATGTATATCGGAGGTGTTATCGAAGGAAAGCATTAGAATCGTGTGTTAAATAGATTATGCAACAGTATTTTTATGATTCTATTTTTTGATATAATACATAGCTTAGTTATATTTGTGTATATAACAGTGTGCGACACTGGCGGTTTTTGATACTTGATTATTTTTGTTAACAAAAAGTGTATATTTTAATTCTGCATATGCATTTCATGAGCCTGTTTTGTGAATGGTTTACCGAACTGCAACATTCAAGAGCAATATTTCCATTGAGTGAAATGCTCATGAATCCCAGGGTTCTATGTGGCACAGTGGTTAAGGTGGCAGACTTAGAACTTGGGGTCCTGGATTCAAGCCACACCAACACCTCTGGTTTCTTGGGAGTGACCTTTGGCAAGTCACTTCAGAGCCCTAGCCTAGTACTGGTGGATCCAGGAAGACATTTCATAAGTGAAAAATTATTGGTTGAGCTGTGATGAGCTGTGAATTTTATTGTTATTATTAGGCCTTTTTCAAATTTGGATAACACATGGCAGAAGTTTAGAAAGCATTGCCTCTTGAATATCTGAACATGGAGATGGCTTGTATCTTTTGCAGAAAATCAATTTATGTTATAAATCTGATGACAACTTTTATTTTACGACTATGAATTTCAGATTATTGAATTAAGGGCATTACTTACAAACCTTTTTTACATGTTTCTTACGATTTTTAATGATATGTTAATCTTTTGTATTTTTCAATCTCTTAATAGTTCAAGAAATCTGCCACATATGGCCTTGAACATTTAGGCATAAAAATGGAAAAGACCTTTTTGCTTTTCTGTCTTTGACTGCACTGTTGAAAGACATATGTATAGAGCTATGTTTTTGTAATAGATAATTTGTAATGTTTCACTTTTTTCTTTCCATTTTCAAAACATTCCATCTAAATATTTGATCAATGTTTTAGAGATTCTACATGTATAACTCTAAGAATACATTGAATAAGGAATACGATTATGTTGTGGGTTTAAACCCTTGTCACTTAAACCTTTTTACACTAACGAGTACTTTTGATATTGATTATTGTACTTCAAGATTGAAAGACATAAGAACATTTAGTTGATGTTGAATTACTATTTATAATAGAGTAGTAATTATTGGTCTTGAACAGTAAGAAAAAACTTCCGTTTCCAAATTTCAAAGAGTATGTACAGCACATTTTTAGGGGACTGTGATTGCTTGTTAAAGGGCTATATTTTAATTATTGTTCTTAAAAAGTCAAGGTCAATGAAATCGGTTGACTTTGCCAACAACAACTATGATAGCTATCTGCAGCACATTTGTTTAAGTTTTGCGACTGTTTAGTTAAAGATTAGAATTCACCTGGGTAGCGTTTTTTCAAACATCTTATACTATGAAATTTGGTAAGTTCAAAACAGCATTGAGAAAAAAAGTATTGCAAAGTAACACATCATCGGAATTATCTCTCGAAGACACCTCCAATGACATGACACATTACAATATTGTACTTTTGATCATAAAATATTGGTTATTGACTTGCTCAAACATTTGCCCTCAAGACATTTGGTTAAACACTATCCTTGTGCATTATGGTATTTTTTCAATTATGCAAGGTTTAATATTTTTATAAGTTTGAATATGATCTAAGATAGACATGAAGGGCATTTCTTGAAAAGAGTCCAATAGATTATTTTGTTCTTTTCGAACAGTTGTAATATAAAAAGCATTTATTCATTTTATCATTCCTATTACCTTTAAGTTTATTTGTATATGATGCTTTTATTTGCTCTGTTAGTTTCATTCTATATTTGTGTGAAGTAGTTATCCCTTTTTCTTGTTTGATTTTTGTCATGTTAATGAAAGAAACTGCCCAAGGTGGTTGTTTGCCAAAACATAAATCTTTGTTTTTAGCTGACTTAGATATACTTAAGGATTTTTTTGCTGAAACCTTTTAACCAATGAATGCAGGTGAAATTACGTTTTCATGATATTAATTTTTGTTATCTTAGGATGAAAGGAACCCAAGACTATAACCAAAATGTGATAAGAATTTAAAAGATCAATGTCAAAAATATAAATTGTTTCTCTGGTTCATTTGAAAAGGAGAAAAAAAAATCAATTTTTTACAACAGCAGACCCTCAAAGTCCAAGGTTTTATATGCCAAGTTATATTGTCTTCAATCTTAACATTCTTAAAGTCATCTACATTGCTTAATGTTATGTTCATATCAAGAGATTGTTTATTAGTTCCTCCGCTGTTGCATTCCTCTGAGCTATATTGTGATTTTCTGAATATTGTTTTGGTAAGAAAAATATTTTTTTATGCAATTTACCATTTGTTAAGTGCCTTAATCTATTTTAAGCGTATAGACATGTATTTTGGTTAGTATGTTGGGAATTTGAATTCATTTTCAAAGGCTTTCATACAGCATAGCTATTGATTAAACAATATGTTTTGAACCATACCTTCGTAATGCCAAAATTTTGTCAACACATTTCTGTGATATATATGACACATCAGACATCGAATCAAAGTATGGGTTTTGTGTACAAAATGTTCTATATTATTTTTTTATAAAAATAACATTTTGGAATTCAGAGTGCCTTTTATGCACAAACCACCTCACGTTTCCTCTCTGAGTTGTCTCTTAGTTTTTTTTTTATCCAATGTTTTCTTCAACCCATTACCACACAATAGCAACATTTGACCAGTTTATTGCAGACAACATTGTGGGAAAATGAGAAATTGCTTTTAAGGAGCAATTTCTCCTTTCCCTTCAAAGTTTTCTGCCCTATCAGAAAATTATTTTTCAATTTCATCTCATTTTGAAATGTCGTCTGCAAACTCTTTCAATTTGGGACAGTCAAAAAATTTGGCGTTTGGGAAAGGGTTAAAGAAAGTTTCTTGCAGTTATTTCCATCATGTGCAAAACAAGTACTCTTCTGTTGTTGAAACTGTTTCAACAAAAACAGGAACAACTTTTGATGAGCATGTTTTTCTTTTGTCAAAATGTTTTTGAATGGAAGGTTTCTTAACAGTTGTTATTTCACAGAATGCTGCATTTCTATTAGTGATAGAGATAACTTTAAAGAAGTTATTAAGACATAACTTTAAAGAAGTTATTAAGACGTAAGGAAATTTGGTAAAAAAGTTTGTAAACAATTAATCATTGTCTAGCACTTTCCCCGAAATGTTATATTTGTTATATATGAAGCTTTGTTTTATGATTGAAAAGATATGTTTTGATGAAGTTTTTTTTTTGATTATCAAAAAATGTATATTTTTATGACAATTTGTATGCCTTAGATGACTGGTAGAACGATTCAATGTGAAACAATTGAAATGCTTTTGATGCTTTGTAAAGACCACATTGATAAAACATTTTCGGTGCAGTTATATTTTTTAAAGGGGGCCTCCATGGCCTAGCGTTAAGAGTATAGAAGTGGAAATCTCAAGGCCCCTCTCCACAAGTATAAGATTCACGATAGAAATAGATTTAAATGGTCATAAGAGGTACTCTCCCGACTGACTTGATGAATTCCCATTCTTCTACCCAACAAATTATTGGGGTCTTGCTTGGACCAGTGGTTAAGTTGGCCAAGTTAGGACTCGGGGATTCCTGGTTTGAGCCCTACCGACACCTCTGGTTTCATGGAAGTGACCTTTGGCAAGTTACTTCAGAGCCCTAGGCGAGTACTGGTGGATCCTGGAAAGCTGTTACATAACTGAAAAGTTGTTGAAACTCTGTTAAACACCATACAAACATGTAAGGTATTCCTCTATCAATGGGGATGGGGGTACTCTGTGGCCGAGTGGTTGTAGCACAGACCTTGAAATCACATGGTTTTTCTTCACATGGGTTCAAATCCTGATGACATTTGGATTTTCATATAAGGTAGTCTCCTGATTGACTTATGGGATGCCAATAATTTTACTTTGCTAGACAGTTGAGTTGGAGTCTTCCACCATCACTAAAAGTTGCACATCGTAACTGAAATTACATAGCTGCGAAGTAAAAACACACATGGATTGAAATGAATCTTCCATCGATAACACCTTGGGTATTGCAGTGTAACTAAAATTCTGTTTACATGTAAACCCCTAACAAGTCATGTTTTTTCTTCTTTCTTTTTTTTTTTTAATTTTTTTTTTTTTTTAGGAAACCTGATATAATTCAAAGCTGTAGAAGATTATGCTCTTTTTTTTTTTTAACCATGGGAGAAAATGTTCTGCTTGTTTCTGGTAACTATTAGAATCATCTTATTGAGACGATGCTAACGAGTAACCATAAACAATGATTTATTGACTATGATTTATCAATGAGGTTTTTAAATATAAAAAAGCTGACGATTTTTTTTATCTAGAATGCTGTTAATTGAAGCTTTGATATGTTTTTGTTGATTGATAATTGCCTTGGTGTGATTGTGTTATTGATTACGAGTTATATAAACATGAGTGTTTGAAGTTTTATATACATTATATATAAATGATATATTTAGATGACTTTGTTAACAAGATTTAATCTTTTGGATTTTGTTCATAGATATTTTTGTATACTAACATTTTTACTTTAGTACATTCGTTACAAGAAGAAATAATATTTTTTTTGTTCATCTTTGAAACATTCTGAAAACATGCATCGAAACATTCCATGAATAGTATTATTGTAGATAGCATAATTCATTCTATTTTTGACACATTATTACCCATTGATTGGGAGAAAGAGCATTCCAATGATGCCAAGGAGATATGTCTACAACTTTGGGTTCTGACAACAAATTGAAAAAATTATTGCCATTTTTTAGCTCTATTTTTTAGTCCATTCAAACAAAATTTGAAAGGAGTATTCAATTTGTTGACAAATTCTTTTAAGCCATTTTTTATAGTTCATACTTTGTAAATTGTTAGATCTACAAACGAGTATGTGCCTTGGCCCAATTTCACAAAGGTTTGTTTTGTTGAATTTGTTGTTTTCATCCAATTTTGTTTATATCTGCTATGGGTTCAGGTTTTGTTCCCATCCTCTGCAGCTGGTTTTGATGGAGTATCCTTTGGCAAAACACTTTAGAACCCTTGCTTTGCACTGGTTAGAATTCCATGAAAACCAAAATGTACCTGAAATAGTGTTAATATGATGCTCTAAAATTCACAAAAACAAATTGTTAGTTTTGTGAGACTGGGACTATTATGATTGAAATAGAAATTAGTTGAATTTTGCCTTAACCCTTTCCAAAACAATAACGACATTTGACCACTTTGTTGCAGACGACTTAAGAAAACATTGCGGGAAAAGGAGAAATTGCTCGTAACGAGCAATTTTTCCTTTTCCCACAATGTTTCTGCCCTATCAGAAGATTATTTTCCGATTTCATCACATTTTGAAATGTCGTCTGCAAACTCTTTCAATTTGGGACAGTCAAAAATTTGTTGTTTGGGAAAGGGTTAATTCTGTTGTGATGATGAGAAAAACTCTGTAACCCTGGGCATTTATGTTACTTCAGTGGTATTCATGAATGCATGAGTAATTTCTTTCTGCTCTGCATTTGATTATTTGACAGTGTTATGCCTATTGAAGTTGAACCACACACAAATAGTACAAAATATCGTGTAAATTGGATCACATACAAACAAATACAGCTCAACCAGAAAAAATATATTTGAAATTTGTCTGTTGTGTGAATATTGCATAGTGTCGATAAAACACTATATTTTGTTTTGATTTTACTTACAAATTAATCTATGCATTATTGTATGTTTGTTACATAACAATTTTGGTGTCTTCCATTTATCAATGATAGAATTGTTGATCTTTTCATAATATGAGTTTATATCTATTTTATGGACTAAGTCCAGGAGGTTTAGTATGTCAGACTTACAAAATAACAAGGTTTTTTTTAACTGGCAGTAACTTGATTTTCCCTGTGTGTGAAAACCCAATTATTACATTTTTACAAAAAGCTAAATGTGAAATTACTGAGTGTTCATTTTTTACACACTCTCATTATGTCACACAAACATCAGAACATTATTTATTTTCTAAATAAAAAAATTCTAATAGATTCAGGAACCAGTCCTGTGTGGCCCTGTAGTTAAGGTGGCGGACTTAGAACTAGGGGGTTCCGGGTTTTAGCCCAACTGACACCTGGTTTTGTTGGAATGACCTTTGTTAAGTCACTTCAGAGTCCTAGTTTAGGACTGGTAGATCCAGGAAACCTGTTACATAACTGAAAAATTGTTGATAGAGAGTTAAACACCATACACAGAAAAAATCAGAACACAATTAATGAACAGTGTTCAATCTTTGCAACTTCTGTTTCCATTCACCAAGCCAATAATGTTGAATATAATCAAAGTTTCTCAACATACAAACCTGTTGGTAAGCACAAGTTTTTGAAATCTATCAAATTCACACATTTTGGAATTGGAAATAAAATGATCATGTCAATCTGGCTAATGAGAAGTCATGTCCATCATATTGATTTGCTTAACATTTATTTAGAATTATGACACATATTTTGGAGGGACCTGCGTGGTCCAGTGGTTAAGGTGGTGGACTAAGAACTCAAGGGTCCCCTGTTTAAGCCCCACCTACACCTGGTTTCATGGGAGTGACCTTTGGTAAGTCACTTCAGAGCCTTAGCCTAGTACTGGTGGATCCAAGAAAGTTGTTGCAAAACTGAAAGACTGTTGATATGGCGTTTAACACCATACAAAGAATTTAAAAAATGAATTGTTTTGGAAATGTTTCAGGGCACATCAATGAAGAGAGTTCAATATTCACCGGTTTGTTTGGTTTAGGTGTAAATCCCAGAGAACACATTGATGATTCATTATGGCCCTTTTCCACAGATGTGCAGGGAACATCATCTGAGTTTTTTTTTTACTCAAGTCTTTTCACAGGATCTTTTAACACATTACCATCTTATGCAACATTTTTCCTTCTTTCAGCAAGTGACTTTCAAAAATTATTGTGTCAAAAGGAGAAATTGCTTGTCACAAGCAATTTCTCCTTTTGCCACAATGATTTTTCAATCTATTCACATATCACAACAGAAGAACTGAAAGGTTTTAAACATGTTTACAAAGTTTTTCTAAAGTCGTCTGCTTCAAGTAGAAAAATGTAATCTGCAGGTGGTAAAGAGTTGACCAGTCCAAAGTGAAAGATAAGACATCAAAAGCTATCCAAGTTTGATAAATAACTTTTTTTTTTTTGCCGTTGTATCTTGCAGATTACTTGGAATAGGTAAACTTTTAGCACGAAATATCAAAAGTATACTGCTGAGGGAAATTTTCCCTTTACCACAATATATTAAGGTCTGCAGGTGATAAAGAAATGTATATTATGTTGACCAGGATATATAAGTATTATAGTGTTAGAGAACCTTAGAAAACCTTACATGGTAGACTTAAAAAACTTAGTGTAGCTTTTTATAACCCTTTAATCATTCCATCGGATGTCTTAGATGCTAAAAATTTGTCTAAATAAAAGTAACCTTTTATATTGCTGTGTTTACTTCAATTAATTTTGAACCATTGGGCCTCTACAGTGAATGCTTGTGTCTGTTCCTTAAAACAGATGCATCGGCATGTTAAGGATAAATAAAGTGTTCCTTTGTTCTATCCCTGAAGTACTTTGGTACTAAAGTCAAGGGTTTCATCAAAGACTAGTTAGTCCTTCTCAAACATAAAGTACTTACTACATAAAATAGTATTGCACTGAACCCTCGAGATGATAAGATGTATAAACCGGTATGCTCATTTTTATATCGAGAAAAAAAAGAAAACCTCATAAGAAAAACAAGGCTACCGAGGATTTTTGAATGATGGGAATGTTGTATATTTGTTCATGGTGGGATGGTGTGTAATATGAAAAAAACCTTTAATATCAATATGTGTCAATATTTCTAAGTTCAAGGTCATATTTGGAGCTCAAAGGTCAAATATGGCCATAAGAAAGCTGGTACAGAAGCAATATCATTCAAGATGTAATTCTTAAAACAGTTGACACACTGTTTCAACATGATGATACAGCTTCAGTGTTTTCATTAAGAATTGGTTTAACAGGTCAAAACAAAATCTGAACAGGCCGCTTGGAAGGGGGGTTCTTAACATCTCTACAAATTTGATCTGGCCAACACATAATTTGAAGTGGTCATTTTGGCCTGCAGGCCTCTTCCAATTGAGAATACTGAAGCCAGCCATATTGTAAAAAGAAAATTAAAAAAACTTAAAACTTAAAAAAATATGTAAGTATCTTGAAGTTCAAATTCACACTAGGAATTCAATGGTCAAAAAGGTCAACGGTTAGCGTATACAGTCTGCATAACAGTCATTTGAGGTGGAATTCTAAATTGAGACGGCACATTTTTTCAACATGATGATACATTGTGTCATTTGTAAAAAGAATCACATCGATCTCGCAATATAAAGGACACACTAAGCTACAAATTAGCTTGTACAATCTATAGTTTTGTCATCTAAGATGCAGTTTTTTCTCCCATGATTATTGTCAACGGCCTTAGATTTGGATCAGTATCAAAACCCCATTATAGGGAATGTATGCTTTTAGTTTTGCCTATTTGAGCAGATGTAATGCTTAGTAACTTGATAAGCATTACATGTACTTCAGTGTGTTCTTGCGTCTTTGATTTATCTTATTTCTTTTGTTTTCTACTCAATATAAAGTAAATGATGTTCACTTGATAACACCGACTTCCCCACATGTTATTATGGGACAAATCCAAATTGAAAACATTAGCAGAGAAAAGTCATTTAATAACATTACTGCCACAATTTTGTGTCTTGCAGGAGACGACTTTCAGAAATGATTGTGGTAAAAAGGAGAACTTGCTGGTCACAAGCAACTTCTCCTTTTGCCACAATGCTTTTTCAATTTATTCAAGTATATATTATATTGTATAACTGCAGACAAACTGAAAGGTTTTTCACATGTCTAGAAAGATTTTTTAAAGTTGTCTGCTTCAGTAAAAAAATGCTGTCTGCAGGTGGTAAAAAGTTGAGTATCCAAAGTTAAAAAAAATAAAACATTTTTTACAATGTTTTTCTGTGTTTTTGTGAAGGCTTCAAAAGCAGGATTGAAAGACCTAACAAATGTGTCCCTAATATGCAAACCTAATATGCAAGTGGTTTTGAGGTTGGGTTAAAGAAATTGGAGGACAGTGGTCCAGAGGTAGAGCGCCGACTCGGAACACAAGGGTAGTGTGTTGGAATCCTGTGATAAACAGGTTCCTCTAAGCAACCCTTCATTAATCCACATTCAGTGTGAGTGGTGGTTATATCTCCAGAAAGCAGATTCAAGACTGATTAATCTTAATTGTCAGAACTTATTTCATGATTGATGTAAAATAAAGTTTATTGAACAAAACAAATTCCATGTACTACAAACATACCTCTTTATGGTACATTCCGAAATTCCAATCAATGTGTGATTTTGTGTCAAATGAATTTAACAGCAGAATACATTTCAACATGCCAAAAACTAGGTTTATTTGTTCAATTAGAATGAAACAATCATGATGGAAGAATTAATTGCTTGCCTATAATGGGCAAATGCTTCATTTGTCACAATTGTCTCTACTGCTGTCTGGTACAGGCGAGTTGAAGTGTTTTTTAGAGAATGAAATGGTTTAAGAATCTGTTAATTGTGACACATTATCTATTCTCTGAGTTTGCAAAGGACAGATAGAATTACAGTCAAACTTGTGTTAAGAGGCCAGCCTATGGGACAGAGTAAATTGGCTGTTTAAGACAGGTTGGCTGCTTAACACAAATTAATTTACACTATAAATCTAACAATGGGACTTTCTGTAGTGGCTGTTTAAGGCAGGTTGGCTGCTTAAAAGGGGGGCTGCTTAACACAAGTTAGAATGTAATCTATTTATACATTAACTCATATAAAGTTTTGGGAATCATTTTCTGGTTGATTTTCTTCTCATCAAACATCTCCCGACAGACTTACAGAATGCAGATGGTTCTACACACCTTAACCAGCCCTTATGGGCAGTTGAGTATGGGGTCTTCCTCCATCATGAAGAGAATCAAATCAAAAATGTTTGGCTGTAGACCAAAAAAATATATAGTTATTGTATCAGTCTAAGCACCATCAGTATTTGTCCTTTTCAACATATATGTCTACCTGTTGTCTTCTAGGGACATTATTTTGTGATGGTTACAAGCTCAAAGCATTAGCTTACTTATGAAAATTAAATCATGGAAAATAAATAAAGTGATATTGAATACCATTATGACAAATAGGGATAAATATGCACTAGAAGCAATTTCCTCTTTTGTCAAATAGGTTTAAGTCCAAGTCAACCATAGGTTAACAGGGTTCTAGATACAGAGGCATTTTGCAAAGATTTGTTAAATTGCTTGCAGTATTTCTATTGGACAAACTGTATTGTAGGTACTTCAAAAACATTTTGACTATAAGACCAATAAGTACCCACTCTCTGCCTAAGTTCAAATCCTGAGAGGGATGTAGATTTTCATGAGAGGCAGTCTCCCGACTGACTTACAGAATGCAGATGGTTCTACCCACCTTGACCAGCCCTTATGGGCAGTTGAGTATGGGGTCTTCCTCCATCATTAAGAGTCGGGCATCGCTACATAACTGAAATAATATTGATGTGATGTAACACCCATATATATATATAAAAAAAATAAAGAAGAAACATAGGAGTGAACCAAGGAATACATTCATTTGACTTATTGGGTATAAGATTAACATGTGAGTGTTTGAATCCCAGTGACGGCATTTGGTTTTTCATGAGGGGGTAGTTTCCCAGTTGACTAATATAATGCCTATGGTCATATTGGCCTTGACCTGCCTGAATAGGCATTCATGTTGGGAATGTCCTCCATCATTACTTTAATAGTGCTGGAATAGACCTCATGCTTATGCAAACAGGTTAGATTACAGGCCAGCCGCCAAGTAAATTCGCGACTGGCCTGTGATCTAACCTCTTTGCTACTCTGAGTAGCTTTTCTCATCAAAATTAAGCAGATATTTAAGGTTTAGGAAAGCAGACGTCAAAAAAAAAATATTTTTAGAAAATAACCCAGCATTACATGGGTTAAAAGTATCATAACAGAAACAATGGTGAGCTATACATAAAAACAAATATGAATAAAACAAATAATTACGATTTAATCTTTATATGCAGATGATGAAGATGTTCTCCCTCATGATGATTCCATGGAAGGAAGCGAGGATGGGATACCAGAAATAACAAATGTTGAGAGCCAAGCGGCCACCAGGAACCGGTCAAGCAGACAGCAACCATTAAAGGGGAACAAGAGTGCAAAAGACAACACAGTCACACCTCAAAGAAAAAGCAAGAGGAGAAGGAAGGAGGCTGAATGGATGAACGAATTGAAAGTGAAAAGAAAAGCATCCACGAGACCAGGAAAGACTGAAACGGAGTCTCATAGAAAGGCTGACCCATCCAAAGTCAAAATGAAAATAGTAAATGTGAAGAGTTTGCAACCAAAAGGTGAGGATCCAGATTTTGAAGTAGCCAAGTCTTTGAGTGGTGCGCATTCTTGTCAAGAATGTAAAATGAGATTTAAAACAAAAGTAGCTTTCAATCTTCATAGGCACAAGGCTCATGGGTACATGAAAGGTAGTGAGACAATGTGCAAACTATGTGGAAAACAAGCCAACTTTGCATATAGACTTGAAGTTCATAAATTGTACATGTGTCGTCAAATAGTCCGTAATTATGAATGCGATGTTTGCAAGTTAAAGTTCAAGACAGTCACCGAAAGAGCAAAACATCCTTGCACGAAAATCCCCAGGAGACCATTTTACTGCACGCAAAAGAATTGCCCATTTAAAGCCAGGAAAATTACCATTCTTATTGAACACCTTTCGCGCCATTTTGGAGTAAAGAGTTATCTGTGTGGGACCTGTGGTAACCCCTTCACCTCTAAGAAAGAGCTTGATAACCACATGGACATCCATAAAGCATCCAAAGACTGGATGTGTCAGGAATGCGGGAAGTCGTACAAGTGTAAACACTCCTTGTTGGCCCATCTACGCAAACACAGGAATAAAGGCCGTTATAAGTGTGAGCTGTGTCCCTACACATCACCTGTGTACGACGGCTATAAACAACACATGCTTAGACACAGGGAACCAGCCTTTAAGTGCGAGGTATGTGGACTTAGTTTGAAGCGTGCTATCAATCTAAGGGTGCATATGGAGAAAAAACACAACCCCTCCCGCATATTTGCCTGCAAGCACTGTGATTACACCACGAACAAGGGACAAGGTTTTGCCAGTCATATGAGACGTCATAAGAATGTCGGACAGAATTCCGAAAATGACGAGGCGTATACCACTGGAGATGAGCCAATAAGTACAGATCATGCAATGTTGGAGCAGGGAACCAGCACACAGGGGTTTGCCAGCCCAACAACATACTTCTCCATCAGTAATCTACCACCGCCTGTTACACCTACTCCGCCTCTCCGAGGATCCGGAAACACTCTCCCTACTTCCGACTGCAGACTCAATCAATCCATATTGGGAGATCCCTCCTTAATCTATGACGGGGAGGTGAATATATTGGGGACAAATGCCGACACCATGATGGGGAACATTGTATCGACTGCCACAAGCCAGGATATAGGCATGATTACATCTGACTCACCGAGTACCAGTCTGAATCTGTACAGTACTGAGTCGATCAATAATGGCCCGACGTCGATTGCACTGCCAAATTTGATTCTCTCTGAATCGATAACTTCGATGAATGCCGAGGAAACATGGACTGCTTGTGAACAGACTAGTTTGAATGGGTGAGGCATTCAGGAGATTTTAATATTTGTTTGATGATGTTTCAAATCGTGATTTTAATGTTTTAAAGGACTATTTCACAGATTGGAATTTTAAGTTTAGAAAATGAATTGTCTTTTTATATCAAACTTTTAAGTCTGCAATACTAGATTACTGACAGCTGTCCAATTACGTTCATAACCATTTAGAAATGATAAAGAACCTTTATATTGCACATATTGCAAACCGTTAAAACAGGTTTTTGGTAAACAACAATCTAAATATAGAATAAGAGATGGATACTTTAGATTCCATTGTCAAATGCATTATTGAAAACTTTTAACGGCCCTTGTCACATGATACTAGCAACATGCGCAAGGAAGAATTCCTGAATAAATTTATAAAAAGGCTTTCCAAAACACTGGAATTTAGCAACTTAGAAGTAAAGAGTGAAAATGGTATTTGGTAAAGTGACAATGATTGACCACATTAAATTAAATGTTTATCACTCCAAGAGCACAAATTTCTGAGTTAATCCCTTTTAACCCTTTCCCAAACATTAAATTTTTGACTGTCCCAAATTGGAAGAGTTTGCAGACGACATTTCAAAATGTGATGAAATTGGAAAATGATCTTCTGATAGGCCAGAAAACATTGTGGGAAAAGGAAAAATTGCTCGTCACGAGAAATTTCTCCTTTTCCCTCAATGTTTTCTAAAGTCATCTGCAACAAAGTGGTTAAATGTCGTTATTGTTTGGGAAAGGGTTAAAAGAAATAAGGCTTTTGTAGCATCAAAGGATTGTGTAAAATATGTGATGATATATCCTTTTGCAACAATGATGTATGGCAAATACTACATAGGAAAATGTTTGCATACTTAATAATTGTGGTTTGTTGTTGATTTGAATTTGAACCTGTTACATAATCTGATAATTGATTAAATAATTGATTAAAGTCATCTGATGGAGGTTTAGTACATTTTTGAATCTGAAAAAGATAACCTATTGTTTATAATAAATATTGTGTTCATGTTAGCTTGTTCAATTATAGTGATGTCTTTTAGTATATTATTTGCTTATTTGTTTTTTAACCACACTCCAATCCCTAGGATCTCTGTGGCCTATGTAATATTATTAAGAAGGCACAGGTTACGTTCTAACTAATCATTATAGTAGGTCCTGCATGGCCCAGTGAGCGGACTTGGAACTCGGAGGTCCGCGTTCAAGACCCACCAACACCTCTGGTTATGTGGGAGTGAGCTTTGGCAAGTCACTTCAGAGCCTTAGCCTTATACTGGTGGATCCAGGAAAGCCGTTACATAACTGAAAATTGTTGAAGCAGTGTTAAACACCATACAAACAAATTGATAAAAGAATATACATTAATGACACAAGCACTTAGAGAGACTAAATAGAACTGCTCTAAATAGGACCATGCAGTTATATATGCTACAGCAAGGGAGTGAACTCCTACACTCTTAAATGTCCCAGTAAGGATATCACATTACAGAATAGAGGTTAGAGTACTGATATCAAAATCGGAAATTTGACCCTTATAGTGCTGGAACCGACTTCATGCCTATGCAAACAGGTTGGATCCAGGCCAGCTGCCAAGTCAATTGGCGGATGGCCTGTGATCTAACCTGTTTGCTACTCAGAGTCTCGTATCTGTCTTCATCAAAATTAAGCAGATGTTTAAGGTTTTGGAAAGCAGACGTCACAAAAATCCATTTTTAGAAAATTATCCAGCATTCTAAGGGTTAAATTGGTCCCCTCCCCACATGGGTTCTTCAGATCAAGGTAGCGATGTTTTGGATTTTTCACAGGAAATAAGTCTCCCAACTGTCTAATGTAATGCCGATGATTCTGTTTGCCCGACAGCATGTATGAGATCTTCCTCCAAGCATATTGAGCTTAGCAATTTAACCAAAACAAATTGTTCCAAAATCTCATTTAAGTGCTGTCCATTTAACGGTGCTTGTTCTGAGAAACGAAAATTTGAAAGTCAAAATAAAATCTCATTCAAACAATATAGTTTTGTATTCATGGAACCCATTTGGTGTTCATGTCTGTTCATGAACACGGTGAAGGAATTCTTCGCAGGTTCTGGTTTGAAGGGCATATTGTACAAGAGTTTTTGTTTCACAATGAAAAAAACAACTTGTTGAATATGATATTAAACGCCAAACAAATAAACAAAGAAGTAGTAGTTTGTAACAAGGGAGATAATCAAGGAGAAAACCCATTTGCATCATCAATAAGTTATTTCCCCTATTGGTTACACCCAAAAGAATTTCAACTTGATTCGGACACTTAATTCTTTTAATTAAACTCTTTTCTCTCTTTGAGAATTTTAATTGCTCCAAATTATCTAGCGTCAGCATCTTATTTTTTTTTCTTTTTATTTGACTTTAAAACGGGTAAGATCAAACAAGCAGATGACAAATATGATCTCTGGCACATATTTTACCCTTACACTAGACATGTATACATCAACATGTGCCGTCTGTCGAAATGGTGTTGGAATAAATACTTTCTTAACCCTTTCCGAAACAATAATGACATTTGACCACTTTGTTGCAGACGACTTTAGAGAACATTGTGGGAAAAGGAGAAATTGCTCGTAACGAGCAATTTTTCCTTTTCCCACAATGTTTTCTGTCCTATCAGAAGATTGTTATTCAATTTCCACATTTTGAAATGTCGTCTGCAAACTCTTTCAATTTGGGACAGACGGAAATTTTGTGTTCGGGAAAGGGTTAAATGAAAACTTGATATTGCCATGTGACACATCATTGGAAGCATCTCAAAGAAACGTTTACAATGATGTGTTACTATGTAATATTGCTTGGCCAAATATTGAAATAAGAGTGATGGTTGTTTTGAACTTGGGCAATTATTTAGCATGAGGGAGAGAGGGAGGGAGAGAGAGAGAGAGAGAGAGAGAGAGAGAGAGAGAGAGAGAGAGGGAGAGAGAGAGAGAGAGAGAGAGAGAGAGAGAGAGAGAGAGAGAGAGAGAGGGAGGGAGGGAGGGAGGGAGAGAGAGAGAGAGAGAGAGAGAGAGAGAGAGAGAGAGAGAGAGAGAGAGAGAGAGAGAGAGAGAGAGAGAGAGAGAGAGAGAGAGAGAGGTATAGTAAAACAGTACCCTGGTCTTTATCTGAGACACACAACCCCCCTGCCAACCATCCATACATGAAGAATCCATTAAATGTGGTTGAGGCAACCATTTAAAGTGGTCTAAAGCAATAATAAGAATTGTTTATTTTCTGACAAAAGATCCCAATCAGGAGATTTTGTCCCTTTAATTTTCATCAATTTTCCTTGTACATAGATTTTATACAATGTGCGATTATATATACAAAATTACATATATACAGAATCTGATCTCTATATGCATTTCACAATTGGTGTAAAATCGAAGAAATTTTTAAAATATGAAATAACTAAACTGTATTAAACATAATTTTTCCCAAATGTCCACACACAAAAACATAAACTGCCAATAAACAAAACATAACTTCAAACAATACATGCAGAAGTTTTTCACAATCCTCAAGCTTGATTTGTTTTAGAATAACAGTTTTAGCCTTCACTTATGACATGTGCTTTTTAGCATCTCAAAAGAAACATTATTTTAATAGATTGCAACAAACATCCTAGCTACCTCAGTATCAAGGTCTCAAGACTTAAACTTCCAGGACAGCAGAGCAGAGGTTCCGTTGAGGCTCAAACCAAGGACCCCTTGGTTCTAAGACCTTAAACAATGGGCCACGGAGAACCCTAGCTCTAGATTACCTACAGGCAATACTTTATGTACATTAAGAGTCAACTGACAAAAGTCTAACCATAAAAATAAATCATTTCAAGGATTCAATGCACTACTATAGTAAGTGCTTCGCATTTGTGAAGGACTTAATATAGTCTTTCTTGGAACCCACAATATTTAAGAGTCATTGACAATCATTGGGAGGTTTAAGGCAAAGAAAGAAGCTGTTTAAAATAGCACCAAAGGCAAGTTTAGCGATGTTTTTTAAATAATTAACACTGGATAACAAAAAAAAACTATATCCTAAATACTGAGCTAATAGATCCTAATTTCCTCTAGTGATGAACCTATTTTTTCTTAACCCATTACCAAACAATATCGACAATTAATCACTTTGTTGCAGAGGACTCTGGAAAAAAATTGTGCAAAAAGGAGAAATTGCTCATGTAACGAGCAATTTTTCCTTTTCCCACAATGTTTCTGTCCCTTCAAAAGATTAATTTTCAATAACATCACAAATGCCGTCTGCAAAATCTTTCAATTTGGGACCGTTGAAAGTTTACTGTTTGGTAAAGGGTTAAAAGGTTACAAGTGAGACATTGAGATAAAGGTTAGGATATCTTGTATAACTTCTCCTTTTGTAACAACGTTTTATTTAAATGCTTAAGAGAAGCATCATATAAGCAAAAATATTACAGTAACAGCCTAGCCATGACATTGTTATCATTATAACTCATGTAGCAAGCACATATGGCCACAAAGAAAGAGTAATTCTACATATTTTGATAAAATTGTCTCAACAGAGAAACTTAAATCAACATAATTATGAGAAATGTGAGAGTTCAGTGCAAGACTATAGTAAGTGCTTTAAACACTTGACGCACTTACTACAGTCTTCCATTAACTTTAACTCCAGAATTTATCTTTCAAATTTTATTCCTAATGTTCTAAACTTGAGCATATTTCTTTTTCAATTGAAAATGCTATGACAATTTTTGAAAACTTTACAATAAAATCAGAATTTGATAACCATTAGTAAAAAAATTTCTATTTTTTTTTTTTCAATTAAGGAGTTTTTAAGTGATTTCTTCCAACCTTGAAACTTCCTAAATAATGTTGATGTAAGCTGCTGCTTATAAAAGTAGAGAAATGGTTTAAGATTTTTGTTTTCTCAATAAGTCATTCAATTCTTGGTTTTGTATAATCTCTAAAATGTTTTCTCACATTAGCGGATCAAATTCGGTTTCCTAAGCAAGAATATTGGGCAAATAATAAAAAAAAATATGAGTATATATGACATGGTAAATAATAAACACACTTTTATTCAATTTAAACCTGAGGTGATAAAACTTTAAAACGCTTAACTTCAAGGAAAACTACTATTTGGGCTGTGGTTGGTCAGTGTTTGATGGAGTTGTATATGGACCAATCAGAACCGAGAATAACTAGTTAAAGTTCAACATTAACCAATCATATCATATTACAGGCCTGCTTTTGCTAAGGAATGCTAAAGCCTGAAAATCATTACTTGAAGCCTGAATTCTAACATCTTCAATATGAACAGAGAAGGAAAATTAAAAATCTCAAAGCCTGAAATAAGGACTAGACCTGAAAATAAGCAGGTCTGTATTATCTTACATTGAGACGCCTGCAGCAAAAGTTTCAAGAAACGTTAATGACAGAGAAATTGCTAGTAAAGCGCAATATATCATTTTTGTCTTTAAACTTTCAACCTCTCAAAATCCCATATGGGAGAACAGGTTGAAATCAATGACTAATACCATCTAATCAGATATAAGACTATTCAAGTTGACAAAAAACTTGAACTAGTTCACTTTTTGTCATAATGACACACAGTTCTCCCACGGACATCTCAATAACATAAAGGATACGTTTTATATCACTTTTTGGAACTTACTGAAAATAGAGATTTACCAATCTGCTTTCATGGGATTTTTGTAACTGGTCAAAATTGATATTAAAAGCAGACATCCAATTAGAGAGAATGAAAAATCACATTTTTATATTGGATAAAATCATATTGAGACAAAGGAGAAATTATTTATTTCAACATTTCCGTAATAAAAGATGGTGCCATGCACATATAAAACAATTCCTTCTTTTTCATCGCATTTTCAAAGGTTATCAACTGCATGAAGTGTAATCTAACTATGGACAAAAAGAGACTATAACAACTTATATAAATAACATTTACTGACATTCCATTATACAACCTGAACACAAGAAGAGAATTGTCCAACAAACATTTCAACAATTAAACATATATTTAGAGACCATACTTTAACAATACACCACATTTTGATCAATAGTTATTATCTGAATACATGTGTCAAATCATGCAGGAACAAGAGCTTTCTACATGACTTGCAACTAGGGCTGGGACGGGTACCAAAGTACCCGGGTACCTCGGGCCGGGTACAGGCCACTACCCGGGTAGCAAATCACTAACCGTTACCTGACGTTATTTTTACCTGGGTCAAATGTTAATGTGGGAATAAGCACTTCTTGACGAGTGAATTAGAAGTTTGTAAATACCAAACTAGCAATCATTAATCCCCAACCATTTTCTGAACATGTACACAATAATGTCACACACGCTATACTCTCCAACTTGAAGGCTGCTCACCAGCTATCGAAACTATCAACATTTTTATGTTCTGACCATCGCAGTAAGACAATTGCGCCTGGAACCATTACTCACTGCCATTATACATAAAGACGGTGATCTAAGGGAGGGAAAATTAATGTATCTAAGGGAGAAAAATATCGGCTTGGGTATCCGGGTACCCGCGGGTAATATCCCCTCGGGTACCCGGGCAGTAAATTGCTACCCGTCCCAGCCCTACTTGCAACCCCAAATTCAACAAAAGATGTCACATACAACCAGATTTTATGTATGGGTACATAGCCATATTGATTGATTACTAAAAGACACTGGTGTTCATTGGGGTGTCTTCAGGAATCAATATTGTGATGGGAATCAATATTGTGATAAAATGCACCAAAATGTTATGGCAGATAGCAACTTGACCAAGCTCATTAATAATGAACACACCATACATAATAACTGGCAACCCATCACTTCATACTTAATCAATTAAATATACCTGTAGTTGAAGCATGAAAAAAAATAGTATGACATAACCAAAACATTGCCTGTAAGAATGGCCCAGTTTAACCCTTTACCAAACGCCAGATTTTCATCATTCCCGATTTGAAAGAGTGTGCAGACGACAATTCAAAATGTGTGGAAATTGAAAAATGATCTCCTGATATGGGAGAAAGCATTGTGGGTAAAGGACAAAAAGGCGGTATGGGAGGCGGTATGGGAATGCCAATGGGCAAAGGTGGTATGGGAGGCTCATTAAGAGCAATTTCTCCTTTTCCCACAATGTTTTAAAAGTCATCTGCAGCAAACTGGTCAAAAGTTGTTATTGTTTGGTAATGGGTTAAAACAGGTAGAAACGATTGTGACAAAAAAAAAATGCTCATCAAGTTTTTTAGAGTTGTCAGTTGCTTGCTCATTAAAGCCAAGTTATATGAGAGAAAAATCTATAATTGGTAATAAAGGTTCTCTAATTAGCATACATTGCTAAGAAGCGCATACTTATTAAAATCAAAGCCTATGGATTGAAACTCTTGTTTTTTATACTTATTGCATCATTGACTTGAATGCATATAGAGCGAAGGCCCTGTTGCAATTTTTGCTGTCAAATTAACTTATACTCAATATAAAACTGAAAAAAAGAAAAAGTCCCCATATGCTACCATTGTTGATTGCAAATGGATCCATTTTCTTGTGCATCATAACTATGAATGAGGCAAAGGGTGAAACATAGCAGAAAAAGCAAATACTTGTTGGAATTGACTGCCTAAATTCTTTAACAAAAATATTTAACGCCTTACATTCATATTACCTCATTTTAACACATCTGCTGCAGAAGGTTTAGAAGCTATCCTGTCAAAAACAGAAATTGCTTATGACAAGCAATTTCTCTTTATGTCTGAATGATTTCTACTCAATATCATAAAAAAGACGTAATTTTGTTGCAATCTTTGACATCAGCTGTTCTGTTCAATTTTGCCCAGAAAAAAACATCTCCTATGCAGTAAAGGGTAAGAGTTCTGCAGATGTCCAATAGTAAAAAAAATTCCACTGAAAATGTACTGTCTCCTTTAACCCATTCCGTTTCATGCAAGGTTTTGTCTCTTGTCCAATATGAAAGCAATAGCAGACAACTTCAAAGATTGTAAATTCAACATTGTCTCAATGTTGTTGGGCAGAAACTATGACAAAAGAGAAATTGCTCATCATGAGCAGTTTGTTCATTTGTCACAATCATCTATTTTTATTCTGATACAGGCATGTTAAACACACACTCATATATGTGTGGGGAAAACATGTATTAATGCCATGATGAACAAAGGACCGACTAAATACTATCAGATACTGATCTATCTGCATCAATTTGGAGCCAATAAAAGGGAACTAAGAACCAAAGTTGTTGCACAAAAAGGAAACTGCACAGTACATAAGCATTCTCCATTTGAACAGTCTTCAATTAATGACATCTTTTAAAGAAAATAACTTTTGAATCTTATATTTATCTTGCCTTTGTATTTTCTAATAATCACAAAAAATTCATTCAAGGTTAAAGGTATAAATGTTTATTTCAATGGAATGGGTGAAATAGAGGATCTGTTGAATTAGAAACATACATATTTAGACAAAACAGACAAATTGACCTCTTTCACTGGGTGACAATCATTGTTTTTCAGTCCTACATTAGCCAATGAGAAGCCTGATCCGTAACTCTGCTCAGTTTTTAACTCCTTAAAAATATTTGAGAAGCCCTTTTGGCCAAAGTACCATACTGTGTTTTCATACTTTACTGTCATGTATGTTTGCTTGCAATTTTAAAAAATAGATTTTTGTGTTGTTTGCTTTCCAAAACCATAAATATTTGCTTAATTCTGATGAAAAAAGATACTCAGATTAGCAAATAGGTTAGATGACAGCCCTGCCGCCAATTTACTTGGCGGCTGGCCTGGATATAACCTGTTTGCATAAGCATGAGGTTCCAGCACAATAAGAGTTAAACAAGTTATAGAATCAAAGGCGTTGTTAAAGTATGTCCTTTTCACTTTTGTTTTTTGCGCGATTTCCCAGAATCTGGTTTGTTGGCTTTTTCCTTCGCTGCTTTTCGTCTCTGGACTTGCTTCTGGTGCTCTTTTTCCATCTCACGTTCTGTAACATTTAATCTCAGTGACTGAAAAAGAGGATAATAGTTTTTTATTACTTATAAATGTTGTTCAGTACCATTAAAATCAGAGTGTATAAAAGTTCATAGAGTTATTTGCATATCCTAGTATTTCCTTACAAATACTAAATAATTTCTTTTCAAAATATATAACCCTTTCACATGTAATCTCTTAGTAAATGAATAAATATCATTGTTTAAGCTTTCAATACAAATAGGAATAAGTATTTAACTGGAACAAATTCAAAGTTATAACCTTTCATTGAAAGTCACTAGTAAGGGATTTGATTCATCACCTATTGACTTGAGTATAAATGGCTGACTAGTAGATAAAATATTACAATATTACAACCCAATTAGACAAATTTAAATCACAATTACTCTTTATCACAGATTTTTCTAAAACTCTTTCTGTTCATTAAGACCCACTTTGATGTAACAAATTACAAAATATAAATAAATAAATAAATACCAAAAATCTAACAACAATACCTCTCTAACAATAAAGCTCTCGTCCACCTCCGGAATATGCCGTAAGGATTGTAACGTCTCGTACATCCCTTGACTGGCGGCTATTCGCTCAGGAGTTCCAAGGCACAGTCTAACCAGCACCAGTCCAATTCTAAATATCACTTTGACTCCTGTAATAACAAAAACAAGTTCTTATCTTAAGTCTTAGAATGCTGGGTATTTTCTAGAAATAGGTTTGTGTGTCATGCTTTCAAAAACCTTAAATATCAGCTTAATTTTGTTGAGGAAAGATACTAAAAGTAGCAAACAGGTTAGATAACAGGCCTGGATCTAACCTGTTAGCATACACATGAAGTTGGCGACAGCACTATAAAGGTTAACATGATTATTTTCTTGAGAGGCATTTTCCCTCCTTATTATTGAAATGCTGGTGATTCTTCTCAAATTACCAATGCAGCATGTAAAGGTTGCTAAGTTGTGGCTCTTCCTACCATCAATTATGACTGAAATTCTGTTTGTGAAATGTAACGACCAAATGCAATTTTAAAACTATCTTTTGTAATGAGCTATTTTTTCTTTTGCCACAAGATTTGCTCCTTATCACTAATTCTTGTCGGGTCAAGATTTCCTCTTTTGCCACAATGTTTCCTCCCTACCATTAATTCTTTAAGTGTTAAGAAGCCTCTTTATGAAAAAGATACACACCCTTATCGAAACCTCATTTTCATTTCCTTTCACAAATGGAAAAGCTTAAAGTTAGCAATTGGAATAGTGACAAAACTGCAAATAATTCTTCTGACAGATCCAGGAACTGTTAAGGTAAGATTATTGTATGGTGTTTAAAGCCGAATCAAAGGTTTTTATTGATGCAACGACTTTCCTGGGACCACAAGTACTAGGTTAGAGCTATGAAGTGACTTGCCATAGGTCACTTCCATAAAACGAGAGGTGCTTGGGGCTCGAATAAGGGACCCCAGAGTTGTAAGTCTGCCAACTTAAACACTTGACCACACAAGACCCTGTTAAGGTAAGATTAATAAAGCTACATGATAAAATATTCAAAATATTACCTTCACATAAAAACATATCCCATACACGCAACACACAAGACCAAGGCAGAGTTCTGATAAATACACACATAAACCACTCTGTCATATACAGTATTGGCTCAATCTTGTGTTTTTTCTGAAATAAACAAAACAGGAAAACTTTATTTTTAAGAAAAATCTAATCATACATGACGGTAATAGAAAATTATAGATATCTTTACACATATCTTTGAAGTTTTAAATATTTCTGCAAAATCTTCCGAACAATTTTTTTCAATAGATTCAAACCTTTTATTTCTAGATCGGCCTCCATACATAATTCAGGGTTCATACAGAAATTGTGTAAAAGAAATTAATGCATTTTCAAGGACTGAGGCAGTCAGATTAGGTCCCTGATGTGTCAATATGATTTCGGATACGAATTTAACTGTTTTCAAACAACTTAACATATGCCTTCCACATATCCTCTACGTCCATAAAAACATGGGTACTTTAATATCCAAAACTTATCAAATACACAGTGACATAACACACTTTTTGCCTCATTTGTGTTTGAAAAACAACCACTACGCAAGAACTTTCTGATTCATACAACTTATTATTTAATCCAAATTACACCAGTTTGCCAAAATTAACATTTTTTGTTTGTTAAAAAAATTGATGGCTTTTGACAGATTACAAGGAATTTTTAAGCAAAATTGCATGTTTTTAAGCAATTTTCATGGAAACCCCTTCAATTCAAGCACTTTTCAACGCTGTGCGAACTTTGCATATGTTCAAAAGTAATGATAATCCTCTGGACATTTTTATGAAATATGTAACAACCGAACAATTCATCTTTAAGGGTAATAACACCTTTGATATAATTGGTTCTCTTATCATGAGTGAAACTTTCAATTTGATGTTTCTCACAAAAATGTGCCCTGATGTCATTGATGAAAGATATTTCCTTATAATACAAAGTTTCTAAAAATCCTTGTATGCTACTAAGACGTCTAAAGGAGCAAAGAGTTTGTATCAAAGAAAGTATTAAGCCATCAAATGTTTTTACAAATTGTACACTTACTAAATGCTTGTATATTGCGGGGTTGTTCTTTTTAATCAAACCAAACAAAACATCACCATCTACATATAATGCCTCCTGTTGTAAAAAGAAATGTAAAGTAAATGTCATAGTTTGACTCCCTTACTACATATACTTGTTTTAACACTTAGAATGCTGTGTACATTTCTAAAATAGATTTTTGTGTTGTCTGCTTTTCAAAACCTAAAATATCTGCTTAATTTTGATGAGGAAAGATACTCAGAGTACCAAACAGGTAAGATCACAGGCCAGCTGCCAATTCACTTGGCGGCTTGCCAGGATCTAACCTGTTTGCAAAGCATAAAATCGGTTCCAGCACTATAAGGATTAACATATATGAAGCAGAAGTTTATTTAATAATGAAACTAAACAAAATGGGAAGTTCCACATTACAATGAATAACACATAACATTTCAATGGTTTCATATATCACAGTTGTTGTCTGCAGTTACATTCAACTTGGACCAGTAAGAAAAACAAACATGAGCAAATTGATTGAGAAGTCCATTAGTTTTCAATTTGTGCTTCCTTAAATATTCACTATAAGACTACTGACTACAGAAATAATTTGATTTTAAACAATATTTGATAACAAACATACACAACTAAACAAGTGGAAAAGGAAATAATTAACCTAATATTGAGGGTGCAATTCAACAATAAAGCAAGTTCCTCACAAATGTGAAGCATTAATTATAGTCTTGCAATGAATCCTTGATATTCATGTATTTCTGTTTCTTATTATTGCAACATAAATAAGATGTTTAGACATGAGCTCACAATACAGGAGATCTTGTAATATTGTAAAAAGTTATTCATTAAATTCCAATTAAATTGTGGATTTTAGAAACGTCTTGATGGGATAATTCAAATGTGATGCGACAAATTAAGATTTTAAGAGAACTAAAACAGTTATTGAGGTAAATAGAAACAATCAAAATGTGAACCCACACCACAGGATTAAGAGAGATATTTAAAGGTTATAGAAGTAAACAGAGACAGTTCAAAATTTATGGAAACCCACAGAATAGGATTTAGAAAAGAAATAAAAAAAAAAGTTAGCCAAGTAAACATTTCAACCTATATCTCGACCAATCAATAATGTTGATTAGATACAAACCAGGCCAGCGCTGTAATATCCAGGAAGGTATTTTTCACATATTGAAACAAAACACCAAAATGCTTCCTCCGCGGGCATGTGCATCAACAAAATGGCCGCTATCGGAGCTTGAGCTTGGCAGTAGCCGTCGGTGGGGTTATGTACAGTGTACGCTTTTAATAATCGGAATAAATCTTCTTGACTGAAATTTGATGAAAAGTTTTAGAAATGATAATAAACCTGGCTGAATCTACTGTCTTAAGGTCGAATACCCATAATCTTCATTTTGAAACTCATTTTGTCATCAGATTACTTTAGTTCTCAATAAACCTTAGTTGGGGTCGGAACAATTCGATTCAATGTAAATAGGAATAGACTGAGGTATAAAGAGAACAACCAAAGTATTTCAATAAAAGAATGAGTTTCAAAATGGCGGATTATAGGTATTCCAGCTTAAATGGAATTTTGTGACGGATTGACATTAATGGCAAAAGCAGACAACAATTGATAAGTTTTAAAGATTCCTTTTATTTCTAATTACACCCATTGTGACAAAAGGATTAACTTAAAAATATAAGCAACTTCCAACTTTGTCAAGGCTGTTTCCGAAATTTGGAGCCGCAAGAGTGCTTAAGTGAGATATTATACATGTCGTAAACGATTAAAGCACAAATAATATGATATTCATTGAAATAATCTTCTATTTATCTATCTTGTACCAACAGACAGATATTTACATTTGCGGTGAAACAGTTGACCATAATTCATTCTCAATTGAAAGCATTTAGAGATGACATTTATAAAAAAATATATTTTCCTATGTAGTACTATTTAGATATCATAATGACCAATACAGAAATCTTTTTTCTTAATTGTCTCATTTTGTCATATTTGTTTCTAATACCTTCTTCTGCAGGTACACTATAGCATACATATAATCAAAGGGTACAAAGGTTCATAAAGATCAACAATAGCATAGATTTGTGTGTTAGGATTTTTGATAATACATTGTAGTTCAGTTGTATTGCAATGTCCTGCTCATATTCTATTGAGGAAGACCCAAACCAAACAGCCTAAAAGAGCCAAATCAATCAGGGTAGAATAATTGGGAGATTCCCTTATTATTTTATTGGTATATTTCATTGCATGAACAAACTTTAGTCAAACTGCTATATCCAACCAATCATAGATGGAGGAAAAAGCCTGACTTAACTGCCTTGGAGGGCAAATAAAGTTTATAAAAACTATTAGCATTCCATAAGTCAGACAGGTGCCTAGCTCACACGAAAATTCTTATATCTTATTTATCTTATAATATAGTTTTACATCACTTTAACATTAGTTCAGTAAAGTTGTGAGGTTCGACTCACAATGATGGAGGAAGTCCCCAAACTAAACTACCTATAATGGCTGGCCAAGCATCCATCAGCATTACGTTACTTAGACAAGAGACTTCCTCTCATGAAAATCCTAATGATTGAATAGTGTTTAAGAGTCATCAACAGCTTAGGTCATTAAGCGTGTTGAAAATCCTAATACCTGTACGAAGATTAACCTAAAAGGAGAACGACAATGTTATATAAAGTTTTTTACTCTAACCACTTGACCATAGAAGCCCATCAGCTGGAAGACTTCCTGTCATGAAAATCTTTCAGTAAAGAGATTCAGACCCAAGAGGAGAGGGACCTTTTGACTTCAACTCACCCGTAGCCTCCTCGTGACATGAACATTTCATGAAGGGGAAACTGTCGATGTAAATCTTTCTTTATGTCTTCTATCCATCTGGGATCGCCGGGGTGACTCAAATATTCCTGAAAAACAAATAAAATATGTAAAACAAGCACGACATGGATGGATCAGTTCAAGGCTCTAACTCTCAAGTGATGGATTTGCTATAGTCTTCCACTGAAACCTGGACATGTGTATATCATTAATTTTCAGAAGAACACTATTATGTGGTCCCTGAAACACTTTTTTGAAGAACATTGGTCCAAGCACTTTCATTATAATTATGAGCAAGATTAAATTTGTAACAATTCAAAACTGATAAATGTTTATACATACTCACTTCATATGGACTGAGTGGTTCATTGTCAATTGACATTTGACTTTCCTCATTTGCTAATTATGCTGAAACTACATTTTTGCCATAGCTTTGTTTTACTTGATTTGTACTACTAAAGTACAACAATATCATAATAATGCCAAAGCAACTCTGGACTAATTCTAAAATGGAAGAAATTAACGATATATTTTAGAACTATTTGTTGCATCTTTGCATAAAGGAGAAACTCTATATCTAGAAAGAAATGTCACATTTATTCAAGCCACCAAGTTGTGTCACACAACAATTGGTATGCATGGTGTTATGTAAATGTTTGTGGTTTGAAAAGTTTGTAACAGGATAAATAGAATAATAGATTAGTGAGATAAATAAGTTAAGATTGTCGGGCTTGGCTTCGGTATTTATTGGGTTCCTACACCTTGCCAGTGCCTGAAAAACCTTACCAATGAAAGTCACCCACCTATTATTCTCTATTTATCCTGTAACTTAAAATCATCTTTATGATATAGGATGACATGAGGCATAAACCACAACCTCGTGGTACAAAGGAGGCTTGGACACTTACAGCAAACTTCCCTGGGTTATGGTCCATCATGAATTTACTGCCACATAGATACTGCCAGGCCCGACTCCTCACAGACGGCGGAATGCCCTTCCTGCATCTCTCTTTTACCTGAAGATCAGACAATTATCATGGATTAACTCTTTCCTACTTATAAACTCATTGTAGTGCCCTTACGGAAGAAGAAATATGGGACAGTTTTGACAAAAATAAGAAATTGCTTATTTCAAGCTATATCTCTTTTTGTAAAAGGGGTTTCTACCAATGTCCTTTTAGAAAATGTTGTTTTTTATGATTTAAACCTGTCTCCTATTATAGCTTTCAAACTAGTTTGGACCAGTGAGAAATTTCTTTATGAAGCATTGGAAACCCTCAAGCAAATAATCCCTGAGATTTTATTTTTGTTTCTGCCAAAAATCCCTATCAAAATTATATTAGGAAATAAAAAGTTATAATCCATCAATTCTTTTAGCAACACTCCTGGATTATTTTTTTGTATGTGTGAGTCTTCATCTTACAAATTCTAAAATTACACTTCGAAAATTATGAATTTACAGATAGATTTTGAGTATTTTTATGTACAACAGACTTCATTCATATATTCATATCACAGCAGAAACTTTTTGTACATTTGTTAAGAACATGCCTTTTCTTAAAATTCATAATTGTTATCTGTAAGGTTTTCAATTTGGACCATTCACAAAATTTCACACATGTGAATGTGAAACAGATCTATGAACCTGCTCAAATCTATCAAATAAACCAAATGCACAGCATGGTACTCATAAAATTATAATAAAAATCTAAATTTAAGCGTTAGCCTTTCCAGGCTGAATAATTTTACTATTCATAGCCTTTCCTGCTTCACTAACTTTTTCACTGTATTTTGAATACCTCTTATATGTTTATGTGGGGTTTAGCTCTGTGTCAACAGTGTTTCAGTTGTGTTAC
Organism: Cerastoderma edule; assembly: GCA_947846245.1. NCBI lineage: Eukaryota > Metazoa > Mollusca > Bivalvia > Cardiida > Cardiidae > Cerastoderma > Cerastoderma edule. The sequence continues at coordinate 10,142,760 of OX401411.1, read as the reverse complement.
GGCTTTCCTGGACTCACCAGTACTTGGATAGGACTCTGAAATGTCTTGCCAAAGAGCTCTCCAAAAAAATCAGCGGTATTGGTTGGGCTAGAAACCCAGGACTCCTGAGTTCTACGAAAGCCCCCTTCACCACTGGGAACTTCATGCTTATGAAAACAGATTAGATCCTGGCCAGCCGCCAAGTAAATTGGCAGCTGGCCTGTGATCTAACCTGTTTGCTTCTCTGAGTATCTTTTCTCATCAAAAATAAGGAGAGTTTTAAGGTTTTGAAAAGCAGATGACACGAAAATCTATTTTCAGAAAATTACCCAGCATTCCAAGGGTTAACTTTACTTATCCATTATTAATTGATTGTAAACATCAAGGAAAGGGGTCCTATAAAGCCTAGCCCTATAGACCAGTCAATTACTTTCACCAACCATTGGTCCATAAAACACTACAAACAAAAACCAGAAAATTCTCTCTAAATCACCTTTTTGAATCTTTTACTCATCCATTTTTCCCAGTTCTGGAACATGTCTAACCATTTCAGCTCTCTTTTTCTGAGAATTTCTATGGGTAGTCGTCTCTCACTGGAAAGAGAAAAATAGCAGCATCTCAGGAAAAACATAATCCTCGCACCAAATAAAACACTTCTCTAAGCAAATAAGAGAATGACCAATAGTTTAATGACGTTTCAACCATATGAATATCTGAAGATTTAATTGTAAGATTCCTTAAACATACCAAAAAATTGGACATGTTCAATTATGATGCACTTAATTACTAAAGTATTGCATTAAATGTTCAATTGGAGAGATCAATAGTTTAATTCTTTTTTGTCAAGGACAGTGATTGTTTCAGAGGTAAAGCCTCTACCTCGGGACACGATGGTCATGGGTTTGAATCCCATGAGAAGCGGGATCTGCATTGCAACCTTTCATGAATCCACATTTGACGAGAGTACTGATTATGTATCGGGGAAGCAGGATTTAATCAAAAGTGATTTATCTAAGTTGTAAGAACTTGATTCACAATTAATGTAAAATAAATAAGTCTAAATGAAGCAAACTTCTATATTGTTTCTCTAAACCCTTTATTGCCAAATACACATAAGAACTGTCTTGATAAGACCATTCCCATGTGAATTCCTAACTACGGTTTGTCCACTTGTTTCAGAAACACTGTATCTTAAAGACCCAACTTAAAGTCTTAGCCTCCTTATCTAGAAGTCTATAATCTAATATAAATAACGAGCATACCAAGGAGTCAATGCACGCCAATGGTTATTGCCTCATGTTTGTGAAGGACTTACTATAATCTTGCATTGAAACCTTCATAAAGTAGAGCATTTTCATATACCATTTTATTTCGTTCTGGTGTCAATGTGCAATGCAAACTGTTTCAATTTGGACAGTCATAAGATTGGTGTTGGGAAATCAATATAAAGTTGCAAATGCAGTACAGTGTTAAAATCTAATTTCCTTTCCTTGCTTGAATCATCCATTCAAAAAGCCAACATTTACTACAATGTCATGTGATGACGCAATGCATTCAAAATGCAATGAAACCCTTTCATTAAGCAGCTTCTAGTCCTCATTCAAATAATTGATAAGAGTTTCTAGCCAATATATAAAAACAACACCTACTTCCATAATTCATTATCGTTAACTTAATTATGAGTTGAGGGTTCAAGAACAACTTAACCCTTAGAATGCTGGGTAACTTTCTAAAAAGATATTTTTGTGGCGTCTGCTTTCCAAAACCTTAAATTTCTGCTTCATTTTGATAAGGAAAGATACTCATAGTACCAAACAGGTTAAATCACAGGCCAGCCACCAATTTACTTGGTGGCTGGCCTGGATCTAACCATTTTGCATACTAGGATGAAGACGGTTCCATCACTATAAGGGTTAAAAGAGCACTTAGTCCTGCACTGAACCCTCAAACTGCCGTATTTTCATTTGATCCAGACACAAAACAGAATTATGGGTAAAGGGTAAAAAAAGTACACTCATTACTGTCAGATCAGCTCATTCACAATTAATCATGTCCATGTCCCAGGTACAATATATACTGACAGTGCACTGTGCAGATCTTTGTAACCAGTCATCTTTAACCACAACTACTAGATCTCTCAATGTCACAATTTACTGTATCAGTTACAGAAAGCTTTTGAAACCACTGTGGTAAAAGGATAAATTGCTCATGATGAGCATTTCATCTTTTCATCACAATTCTTTCTACCCAAAATTTCATTGAAAAGGTATTCTATTGAATACAGATAAATGAAATTTCTATCTTCTGCTGTTGCTTTCAAATGAAGACAAGTCATGAATTCCTATATGGGTTAACCCATTACCAAACAATAACGACATTAGACCACTTTGTTTCATTGCAGACGACTTTAGAAAACATAGTGGGTTGCGAATTTTCGGCAAGGGTGACTTATAGTCGAGTTTACACAGTAATGATGGAGGAAAATCCCAAACATGAATGCCTATTTAGGCTGGTCAAGGCAGGTAGAACCACTGGTTAGATCACAGGCCAGCCGCCAATTTACTTGCATATGCATGAGGTCGGCTCCAGCACTATAACGGTTAAGTATTCAATAAAGTGGTCACTAGTTGTCATTTCTAATGAGAACCATGGAGTATTCACAAAATTAAAAGGACATGATACATTATTGAACCAAAGCCTTGCTATATTAAAAGCCTATTTTTAAATACTGCCTGCAAAGTACACTAACAATCCCACTTATCTTAAGCCAAATGTCTTGTTTACCACACAACTTCCTCAAGCGGAAGTCATGGTTAACCATGTCACTTGCTACTTTGTAAACAATCATAAAGTTGACTAATGATCTCTTTATACCATTGACAAATTCCTACTTTGGTCTTTTAACATGTCCAAATCAAAGGCAAGAGTAGACTACCAATGTGAAGGATTCAAAATCTTATTTATGAGCGTTCAAGCATATTAAATGGCCATTCAGGAACACAAAGCTGTTCTCTACTTGTTCAAGGAATTTCAAGAAATTGTTCATGAATATTAAGAACTGGTACATGTATTCATGAACCTGTTCTTGATGTTCATGAACCTGTTCTTGGAATTCATGAAAATGTTCTGTTTTCATGAACAACAATTAAGTGTTCATGATCATTCATAAAGCTCATGAATAAGTTCTTGAAACTAGAACAGGGGTAAAATAATTTCGCAATCATTTCTTAAAATATGTGCTACAGGCTTCTTAAATGCCTTTCTATGGTTAAAATAGGGTTATACTCTTAGAAACCTTGGGTTAAGCAAATGGATTTGAACATTTTGGAGTGCCTTCAATGCTTTTTATAAGACACTATATTATCAGATTTATAACAAAAGCTCACTATTTAACTACTATTATCACTTTATAGAGAAGACTGGTCAACAGCCTTTTAAGAAGGTCAGTGACTATAATAAGAAGGTGTTATCCATTTCTAATACCCTAATACCCTGTCATCCTTTTTGTATTGAAAATGTTACATGGAACGCACTCACTTCTTGTGTCAATGAAACAAGGTTCGATGCTTGAACAGTGAATGACCACAGCTTTCACCCTTTTTCCATATGTATAACAGGTTAAATTAAAGCCTTTGGCAAGTCCTTTGCTATTGTGAGTATCAGAGTATTTCAAAGAATCTTCAGACAAAACCTATAAGTTTGAAATCGTCTCTGTTATAATGAGAATCCAAGATGTAGGGTTTAGAGAAGTAACAACAAATTTAGGTAAACAAAACACCCTTATTTTGATTAAATGGATCTACACCTCTCAAAATAAAAGTTATTTGATGCATTAAACGAGAAAGTCTTGCATTCCATTTCAATAAACAAGTAAACTGCTGCATGCAGATAACAAGAAAATGTAAACAATGTCAAGAAAAAACCTTTCAAGTGATTTACAATTATCAAATTACATAAATTTTGCCAACAGCTACTTGCTCCCTTTGCAGCCAATATCAAATTCTGGTTATATACAACTCACATGCTGATATTTGTAACCGCTCTTTAAAACTTTCAACACCCCCTTATTTGGTCATTTCCATTTTCATCTTTTTTACCCATATTGTATCCAATAGCACTGTACATCTGTCTTAGGTGTAAAAGGTAAATTTTGAAAATATACATCAGTTTAAACAATTCTTAAGTTTATATACACTTGGATCAAAACCATTCTATTTATTTATATTCGGGTTCAACATCATGTCAACAATTCCAATTACACTATACCATTCCTGGATTCACCAGTGCTGGGTAAAAGCTCCGAACAATTCTGCCAAAGGACACTTCCACAAGAACCTGTACTGCTGTTTTTTTTATTTTTGACCAGAGACTATCTTTACTATTATAACCCTATTAAAACCATACCCCCTCGTTCAAGAGCATCAATTTTGATCTTTTGGAATTCAGTTTGACCTGGCAAGGATTTCTAAACAGCAAACATTCTACACTTAAGGCAAGGGTCCTGCATGGACCAGTGATTAAAAGGTGGTGGGCTTGAAAAACACTAGCACCATGGTTTTGTTGGTGTTCCCTTTGGTTAGATACTTCAGAACCGGAGCATAGAACTGGTGAATCAAAGAAAAAGTCGTAAATATAACTTACAAATTGTTGTCTAACAAATTAAACCCATTCAAAAGAAACACTAAAAAGGCCAAGTACTCTACATATTAGGTTCAACAATATTTATTTGTTAGGGTTTTCCATCACATCAACATTATTTCAGCTTTTTTGCGATGCCTAACTCTTATTAACAGATGAAGACCCTTTTCTAAACTGCCCATAAGGGCTGGTGTAAAGCCGGGTAGAACCATCTGCACTCCAAGTCAGTCAGGAGACTGCATCTCGTGCAAATCCAATGCTGTTAACAGGATTTGAACCCACGCAGAGAGGGGCCATGTGATTTTAAGTCCTGTATTCTAACCACTTAGGCCAACAAGGCGCCCTGCTTCAACACTATTTTAACTATTCATGAAGTTAAGGGTTAAACAACCACTGAAGCTTTTGCACATGATAAATGGGCTCACTGTTGCAATAAGATGCATGACAAAGGAACGATATCATGACAGTTTTACACTTATGCCCTACTACTGCTCATGAATATATACATGACTTGCAACCCTTATAGTGCTTAGCAACAGACTTCATGCTTGTGCAAACAGGTTAGATCCAAGCCATTCGCAAGATAAATTGGCAGCTGGCCTGTGATCTAACATGTTTGCTCAAACTCTGAGTATCTTTCCTTGTTGAAATTAACCATAGAAATTAAGGTTTTGGAAACCAGACGACTAAAGAAATATATCTTTAGAAAATTACCCAGCATTCTAAGGGTTAACCAATGCCTGCATATATTCCCATTTAAAATGCTGATACAAAATAAGACTTCTGAAAAACAATTGTAACAAAATGGAAAAATTGTACACTCATTGTTAGCCATACCCCCTTTAAAGACGATTGCTTCTGTCTCTTTGCACTATATTTATTTGCAATAAATTAAAATCATTGTAAGTTTACAACAATGAGAATACTAGTTTTCATTCATTATAATTCTATTCAGCTGTTGTTTTCAAATTCTCCTAACTCACAAAAACACCATAAAGGAATGGGTAAACCATGATTTCCTACTAAATGCACAGTAAATGTCAAAGTTATAATAAGCAATCATTGGAGGACCACACACCTTATTAATAGTCTCAGCTTCAGAGCACATAGTAAAGCAAGCACCTGTGTTGTCCTTTATCACTAGTTTAACCCTTTACCAAACACCAAATTTTCGACTGTCCCTAATTGAAAGAGTTTGCAAACGACATTTCAAAATGTGATGAAATTGAAAAAATAATCTTCTGATAGGGTTGAAAACATTGTGGGGAAAGGAAAATTTGCTTTATAAGAACAATTTCTCCTTTTCCCACAATGTTTACTAGAGTCTTCTGCAACAAACTGGTCAAATGTCCTTATTGTTTGGTAATGGGTTAACCCAATCGTATCTACTCGGCAATCCCCGTAACAAGTCGGTAGATATACCTCGTAGGCAGTGCATGAATACACCAGAAATCCTGGGGTAATTCGCCTTATTTTCGGCGGATAACGCAAAATGCACACAGGCACTAAATATGGTATTGAATACACACAAATTGGTTATATATCACAATTGAATGGAGTTTTTACCCTTTTCATTAAAGATGATCATATCAACACATCTTTGTTTCATATTTTGTCAATCGGCTTTTTTCGGCAATCCCCGGCTTGTTACGGGGATTGCCGAGTAGATACGATTGGCCCTTCGTTGCTGACCTACTTTCAAAAATGGCTCCCCATTACCTCCGAGGTTATTTTAAGAAATGACCGAGGTGTTCCGAATGGGGTTAACCCTTATAGTACTGGAACCGTTTTTCATGCTTATATATGCAAACAGGTTAGATCAAAGCCAGTCGCCAAGTAAATTGATCTAACCTGTTTGCTACTCTGAGTATATATCCTCAACAAAATTAAGCAGATATTTAAGGTTTTGAAAAGCAGATGACACAGAAATCCATTTTTTTTTAAATTACCCAGCATTCTAAGGGTTAAGGTCTAAATCAAATCACTCAGTATGTCACACTCAATGCAACATAATAGTTGCTTACTAGAACACTTGGAACATTAAATTCAATTCAAGGAAGAATTAATTGAACTCTACCCTAGTGAAAAACACCATTGGTATTCCACTGGTTTACCAATGGTATTCCACCGGTATGCCGGTGGTAAAATCTGCCGGTATTTCATTGGCTTTCCAGTGAAATACCACTGGTATTCCAAGGTAAAACCACTGATATTCCAGTGGAATACCACTGGAATACCACTGGCATTTCAGTAAAACACCAGTGGTAAAATCTGCCGGTATTCCACTGAAAACCAGTGGCAAACCGGTGGAAACCACAGGAATACCAGTGAAATACCACTGGAATGCAAGTGAAGCACCACTGGAATACCAGTAAATTACCACTGGAATGCCAGTGAAACACCACTGGAATGCCAGTGAAACACCATTGGAATGCCAATGAAACACCACTGGTATGCCAGCAAAATATCACTGGAATGCCAGTGAATCACCACCGATATTCCAGGGAAATTTACTACTGAAAAGATCAGTCTGTTTTCTTCTGACAAACAATAAATGCATGGGCTATATACACATGTAAACTAAAATTTAAAAAAAAAATCAGTGTCAATTATACAATGAAGCATTAATGAACATTCAGACAAATAAAACTAGAATGGCATCTTTAATGCTAATTAGATTAAATATAATCATCAATATTCAAATGAATTGTCAATTTTCATTTTCTGTATCCTCAAAATTAAATCACCATCTTTTTCTTTATATTCCGGATCTTGAAATTAATTATGCTGCTGAGTTCTTCCTAATCCACATCTTTAAACATCTGAGATATGTGAGCTGAAAATAAACAAAAGGTCAAAACACAATTAGAGGCATTTGTAAAACTTGTATGTCTCTACTGTCCTAAGATTTTTTTTTTATCTTATTACCACCTGCAAAAGACAATTTTTTACTTGAAGCTGGTGACTTAAAAAAAGCTTTGTAAAACATATCAGTGTTGATGGTGTGTTGATGTTGTGTGTGAATAGATTGAAAAAAGCATTGTGGCAAAAGGTGAAATTACTTGTGATAAATAGTTCTTTTGCCACAATGCTTTTTGAAAGTCGTCAGCTGCAAGATGCAAAATTGCGGTGTTATGTGTTAAGGAAAGCTTACAGAAGGATGCAGTAAATATCATAGTTATGACCGCTTTGAAAGTGACAATGCTTATTAGAAATTAAATAGCCTTAAAGACTATTGATACAATTGGCCAAAACTTTTAACATGCAAATGCTTTCAGTGGAATTCAGGTTTTCGAGCTTATGGAACAGGTTTATCCATTTAAACTGATTTCTTAATCACCTGCAGCAGAAAGAAGACTACTCTTACAAAAGGATAAATTGCTTCTTATGATCAGCTTATTATACAATGGTTAGTTAACACATGTCAATTCATTCTGACAATGTCATGGTTTTTTTTTTATTTAATTACACATACAGTACTTAACAGGTTGGTTCATACCTTTCATGATAAAAGTGGTGCAAATGTTGCTTAGAGCATTCCAACAGTGGGGCGCCTTCATTCACTTGTGCATGTCAAACAACTCCAGAAAACTCGGTCTTTGTTAGAACATGAAGTTAGGGTTCTAATGCACCTCTGAAGCTGAAAATAAAATCAACCACAAGTCAATTATTCAAATTAATATGGGCTTGATTGAAAAATGCATTATTTATAATGGTAAACAGACGAAGTCAATGCCTTCATCTACAACAAATACACATATTGAATGGAAAAAATGGTGTAAAGAACCATTGCAAGCGTAGAAATCTGTCAAAGAGTGAAAGACATGATCCACATCTGATCAGAAATTTGCACCTCCAAAACAACTTGTCCTCAGCATTGGCCAATGGAAAATATATTTATGTTGGCAAGCTAACTCTTATAGAAAGAGAAAGTCATCACATCAAATGACCATTGCCATTAATGTGACAAACTTAGCAAACAGACAATCTAAAAAAGATAATCACATCTGATAATGATAAAATCTGTCACAACTTTGTTTTGTTTGTTTGTTTTTCCATTAATGTACTCATTGAAGGGCTTTTTCTCGTAATATAACGGCCAACCGATAAAACGCATCTTCCTAACTGGAAGTTTCTTTAAAATCATGCAGTTTTCTAAAAAAAATTACAGATACATGACTTCAGCAATTTGGTTTCCCAATTAAGCAATTTCATTGATACAATGTCCAAAAATCAACAAGCCTTTTCCCAATTTATGAAAAAAAAACCCCACTGCACTGTAGAGTTATAGTATTAGTGTACCTACCAGTATTTAAAAGCATGCAGATTTCTAAAAAATTTACAGACACATGACTTTAGCAATTTGGTTTCCCAATTAAGAAATTTCATTGATACAATGTCCAAAAATCAACAAGCATTTTCCCAATTTATGGGGAAAAAAACCCACTGCACTGTAGAGTTATAGTAAGTGTACCTACCAGTACTATGCTAGGATACATGTCTTGCCAAATTAAGAACACTCCCCAGTGAAATAGTTGATTGCCATCGTGAATCAAACCTGATTTGACTGGTCTTTAGTCCTCAGGGCTAACCATTACCCAACCGCAGCTTGTTGTAGTGTGTTAACTGCAACACCTGTCCTGAATAACAGTGTGTGAATGTTCTGTAAAACATAGAAAAAATGGGAAAATCAAAATCTGATTCCGTTACAACATGTGGAGATCTAGCAAAATCATATATATATTTTTAAATTGTTTATTTAAAAAGAACCACCACCTTTCAAAACATAAAGTTAAGAAAGCCTTCACAGACTATTTTGAATTATGATCATGGAATGACCCAGGCCCCTGTGCTTGAGACAACTTGGGGAAAAAAGTTGAAAAGATTCTCTATATATATCAATAAGGCACAAACTGTATGTTTCAAACTAAACGCATATATCCATGAAAAAAGATTTTACTCGTGATTCTCATGATAAATGCCAATAACAACATATTTAATAGGACTTTCAAGGTCTATATTCAACTTGTGTTAACACGTTCAGGAAGATGTCTTAAAAATATTATTACACATCAATAAAAGTCAACTTTGTATGTCATAAGACAAAATTGACACAATCAGGGCAAATATAGATTTGAGGGGGAATTATGCTCGGTCAATTTGGGTAAAATGACGATTTGATACTTCAAAAACACAAAACATCATCTCATTTGAGATAATAAAAGGATAGAAAAAACTTCGTACTTACAGCTAAAATCAATAATGATTCCCGGAGATGTTTAACTTTTACTGTGTAGTTCGCCATTGTGGATTTGACGACGCGTTTTTCTTCGAGAAAGCTGCAGTCTGTTCGAAATTGATTTTAAAAAACGCGCACTGTTTCATTTTGGCCAATGAAAACCCGATTCCAGATTTGCGCATGCGCATTTACTACTTCCTGATTAAGGCAAAGACCCAGGCAAAGGTAAATAAACTTGTTCCCCGATCATTTACATGTATATTTTTCGTCGAATTATACGTCTTTTGTTTTCCTTTACAGGTGGGACAGCATGATGAAAACACTGGTCGATTTTTTGATACAACAATTCATTAAATTGTCTGTTAACATTTCTACAAATCACCCCGTTGTGATATTTTTTTATGTAGGTGTTATTTCGACCGTTCCACCAATTCGGATGGCCGTGAACATTGCTTTGCATTGCTTTTTGCATCATCCACGGATAGTTGTACTTCTGCATATTTTTTTACACAAATCATTGACTTCTTGTTTCCATGCGAGTTTGTGTGTGATAAAATATGATAGGATTCTAATCAAGAGGCAGTGACAAAGTATATATACTTGTATGTTGTTCATCATTGCCACTTATTATGGTTCCTGACGAATTATTATTATGGTTCATTATTTTCATAATTGATTGATTGACAGGATCTTTGATATAAGTTTGGAATTTCACCAGTACTAACATAGCGTTCTGAAATTTGATGTCAAAGGACCACATTTAAATGTGGTCAAATATTTTAAGGATTTGATTTGTTTCCTGTCTGCAATGGTCATGTAATTTTAAGCTGTGTTTGACAATCAGTTTCCTCCTTGCTTTTATGTGTTAATTATGTCAACCAAACTGAACAATTAAATGAACTGTGTGTCTATATCTCTATATGGGGTTTAATGCAATGTCAAGATATTATGCAGTTATATTACAGCTCTCTTGGGATTTTAATTACCAGTATTATGCAAGTGCTTTGATCTAAGTGTCTTGGGTCACAATAATTGATTACAAATATGGAGATATTTAAGCATGCAGTATCATTGAAATATTACTTATAACTAATTCATGAAGTTAAAATAGTAAGATTTTAAAAAAACATATCCAGAGTTACAGCTTTTTTTTTATTTGGTCATCACATTTAAAACATAACTTTATTTTTCCAAAGACCAAATAAACACATTTTTCAAATGATCAATTTTATGGTTTTCGTCTTTATTCAAGATGAGGTCTTACGTACAACACTGCAAGTGAAGGACAGTTGCATACGTCATGTTATGGAAGCCAAATGTTAAGCTTTGCAGATGAAATTGGATAGTGTGCAGGGAAAGTCAAAAGTGTTTTCAATAACAAACATCCTGTCTATACCTGACCTTCATTTGAAAATAGGTGGGTATTTTCATGAAATTGTCTTATAAAATGTGACATAGTTGCATACAGAACAACATTTATCTCATCGATGTCAAATGTTAATAACATCATGTATCTGACGGTAGAGTCAAAATAGTTAGTTATTTTTGATTGAAAATTGGAAGAATAAGGAGAGTTTAACTTCTTCATCTGGAGTAACATCAATGTGTTAATGGTTACAGATTAGTGTGTGCAAGTTAGTATCTTATTAACTACCTTAAGAAATGTATTGAAAGTGAATTCTTTTGGTCATAGTATGTTTTTATGAAGACTCCTTTCTACTGCCTAAGAAGGTGTGTGAGTATTGGTATAACCACCAGAATTTCGTTCTGTTAGTTAGCTGAGTCAGACACTACCTCTCATTAACATTCATATCTTGTGTTACAATAATTTGAAAACATGCTGAGAGAGGCATCGTGATTTGAAGTTTTTGTTCATAAATGTACAATAAGCTTCCTAAAATTGAGCTTCACTGTTCTTATGATTTCAAGTTCTGTTTTGCAATTTATAGTCTTTTCCAATATTTTGTTTGTAGACTTTTCGTATATCTTTTTAAAGAAACACATTTGTAAATCAAAGTTTCTTTTTTGCCTATTGATTTTAGGTCTCGTTTGCTGTGGGAATGTCAAAGTATTCTTCTTAGATTGTTTTGATGGAGTTGATGAAGAAATGCGGCATATATCTCAGCAGCTCAGTTCGATATTATTTGGTAAGATTACTTTATAGAATAAAATTTAAGTCTTCAGAGCTGTGCTCATAAAGTCAATCGGAATTTCAAATTTTTCTAAATCATGCAGTATGATTGATCTTAAATGATCACATAAGGAATTTGTCTAAAAGGGAAGGATTTTTCAAGAACAGATATATAACATGTGCTATATAACTATTCAGGACAGCCACAGGACACATTTGATGCACCTAACAAGACTGTGTTGTCAGACTTATTTTTTTATCATTTCTGCTTCAAAAGTATCTTGCCTAGCATACAAGAGAGCACAATTTTTTTGTAATTGTAAGCCATCTTAGAATAGTTTTGTTTCTTGATCTTATCAGTTATAATTTGAAAAAGAACCTATGTATATCATAATACATCAACCACAGTGTAAAAAGCTTTTCCCAAACTTCATCTAGATTGTTATTCATGGGCAAATATGATCCTTCTCCACCGCTCTCATGTTTGACCTCTGGTAGTCCTGCTTCCAAAACACTTAAACAATGATGCTTGTCATGACTATTCTTTCCTTCCCTTCCACCTTTTCATTAAGTAACTGTCTCACGAATGTTGGTCTGTATAAACTGATGTGTGGATCTGTTGACCATTTTTATCATGTGAATATAAGGGCCTTCAAGAGTCCATATACATGTAAGCTACAGTCTGTCATTAAATATATTTTTTATCATTTGCAGTTAAATCTTGGTAGAACTTGGAGAATACATCTACATTGCAGACAAAGGCGACTTGAATCAACCAACACAAGACATGAAGACCCCCTGACCGCATGTGACCCATTGTAATGTATCAGGAAGTTACCTAAAGACACTGGTTTCTTATTTCCATGCATTTCGTTTACTTTAGTTTGGGAAAAATGTGCAATGTATTCTTGGGATAACCATAGTTATGCAGTGGCTGACTAGTGTGATTGACTAGAAGCTGGAAATGGAGCACACAACTGTACTGCTAATCTTGACAGAGTATTTATATTGTTATTCAACCATGAAAAGCAAGAATTATCAGGATATTTATTTTTATTAGCAAAAAGTAAAAAAGGTTTCAACTCATTCTAAGAGTTCTTGTTTTGACTCCCTTTTGTTATTTCTGAAAATGTCAGTATATGTGGGGATTTTCAAAGTCATTCATCCAATATTCGCAGAGTTTTCTTGATTTTGGAAAATAAATTCAGAACAACTTTAAACAAATCTTAATTCAAAAATATTTCTGGAGATAATTAAGCACTACTCAGATAATGTTCAGAAATTATTCAGACTGTAAACAGCTTGTGTCAGACAATATTCAGATGTCTGAATCTAACCTCAAGACTGTTTTCAGAATCAATCCAGACTACCTCCAGACAAAATTCAACATAACAGCTTCATGAGGGAATGCCACTGACATACCAGTGGTACTGTTCTCACTGGTATTCCACTGAAATGCCATTGCTAGTGGCATTAATGCAGTGGTATACCAATGAACAGTTGCCAAATTCCACTGAAATACCACTGAAATACCACTGACCACTGGAATACCAACACGATACCACCGGTATTCTAAATACCAGTGGATTCCACTGGTATTCCAGTGGTATTCCAGTGGTATTCCACTGCCATTTTCTGTGGGGTAGATATTGTAGTATCTGATTGGTAAAAAGTGACAATGGTGGAAGTTGAATAATGACAAATCAGACAAGATTAATTGACCTTCAACAGGACAGTTACCACGATTTTAAGAGGTTAAAAACTCCAAGTCTTTTTTCTCTTTAGTACTTAGTCATCTATGCCCAATTTTCCTTATGTTAAATATTTCATAGACTAGATGATGCACAAGTCCTCTCAGATATTCCCTCTTCCCAATGAAATTACACACCAACACCTCTAAAATAAGAGTAAGTTCTCATATGGAAGTTTGAAATTAAATGCTAGTTAAGTTATATAGTTGATGAGGGTGTACAGTCTGATATTACACCATATTTAATTTATAAAATATGATCTTTCAGTGAAAGTGAATGGATACTACAAAAGATAAAGAAATAACAGATCTTATAACTTTGTTTTTATTGAACATAGAAAAACCATTGTAATGTTTCGTTTTAAATATGTGTGAACAATATTTTGCTTTAACCATAATTGTCATGAGAATCACCAGGGTACCGTTTTACTAAACAGTTTACGCTTAAGATTTGCGTAAGTCTAAAACAACATTTCCTCTTATTTCAATATTGGGTGCAGCAATATTGCAAAGTAACACATCATTGGAATCGTCTCTCCGAGACGCTTCCAAGGACGTGTCACATTGCAATGTTGTACTTTCATTGAAGATACTATCCATGTCTTTCAATTATGACTTACGCAAATATTTTCCGTAAGTTGTTTAGTAAAACGGTACCCAGTACTAGGCTATGGCATGGAAGTGAATTTCAATTGACAAAGACCAAGATACCCATGATGCCATAATGGCAATAATTCTGAGGTCAGCTATGCTAGTGGGGTTTGAACCTGGGAATCCTAGGTTATAAGTCTACACTCTGAACCAATAACTCTTAGTTTAAACCTATATATTCTACATCGAATGTGAAACAAGTTCTTACAACTTAGAATAATCATCACTCTATTCTGCTTTCTAGATAATAACCAGTACTTGCAACTAGTGTTGATTAATGCAATGTCCCAAGGCTGAACCAGCTTCTCACAGGATTCAAACCCACAACCCTCATGTCCAGAGGCCAACGCTGTAGCCATGGACCACTGTCCTCTACTAACTCTTATCCATGCAGCACCCCAAACAATAATTGAAAAGCCATGAGCTACAAATGAGGGAAACTGGTTCAACCTAAAACAATGGCTGATGCTATCTACAGTCTAACAGACAGAGTTGAGACACTTCATGTCATATCATTACCCCTCCTTTATGATAAGCCTGTACACTCATTTCCCCATCATGAAAATTTGGGACAGGTACCAACAGCAAGCTACAAAACAATAGGAAGTAAAATACCTTTACTCTACGGTTACTGGTAGTAGCCCTGTGAGGGAAGGACATACTTCTCATTAAGAGTAATTAATCCTTTTGTAACAGTGGTTTTTTACCCTTATAATGCTGGAACCGACTTCATGCTTATGCAAACAGATTTGATCCAGGCCAGCCACCAAGTAAATTGGCAGCTGGCCTGTGATCTAACTTGTTTGCTACCCTGGGTACCTTTCCTCATCAAAATTAAGCAGATATTTAAGGTTTTGGAAAGCAGAAGACACAGAAATTGATATCAAGAAAACAATCCAGCATTCTAAGGGTTAAAGATATGTGAATTAGATGCTGCTGCAAAGGAAGTTATTATAGAGTAAGTCTGTATTAGTCATCGTGTCAGTAATCTTAACTGCTTTATATACATTATTTGCAGATGCAGTTTGGAATCGTTGTGGTTAAAGAAGAAAAATTTACTAAAATCTTTTCCTTCGCAAGAACTTATCTCTTACTCTGTAACACATTGTTTTACTTCATAATATTAACCCTTATAGTGCTGGAACTGACTTCATGCTAATGCAAACAGGTTAGATCCAGACCAGCTGCCAATTCACTTGGCGGCTGGCCTGTAATCTAACCTGTTTGCTACTCTAGGTATATTTCCTCAACAATATTTAAGAAGATATTTAAAGTTCTAAAAAGCAGACAGCATAAAAATCTACTTTGGGAAATTTCCCAGCATTCTTAGGGTTTAGGCTGTCGCCTTAACCATAGGCCATGCACAACCCGTTCAAGTTAACTACAATAACCACTAGGCCATGGAGGCTGCAAACATCATTACAAGATGTCTGTATGCAGGAAAAGCTTAATTAGGTTAAACGCCTTTCACATTAGGTCATCTAGATTAAATTTCCTTTTATCTCAAATACACCATTATAAGTTATATCCTTTCTGAAGGAAATTAATGCGACAAATGAAGAAAGGCTTGTACTTTTCCTTTCTGAAGGAAATCCATATGACAAATAAAGAAAGGCTTGCATGCTTTGGCAACCATTTTATGACGAGCAATTTTTCTTTTTCCCACAATGTTTTCTGCCCTATCAGAAGATTATTTTCTAATTACATCACATTTTGAAATGTCGTCTGCAAACTCTTTCAATTTGGGACAGTCTAAACTTTGTTGTTTGGGAAAGGTTTAAATAGATTTACAATTTATCTAAAACAATGCGGTTTTTTTTCCTCTCATTTCAGACTTTATGTCTGAAAGTGATGGTTAAAGTTTAGGGAAAAAAATGAAAGACTATAGTAAATGAATCATGTTTGTAAAGGACTAACCAAAGTCTTTTATTGAACCCTCGTGACATCGGTTAACCCATTAGGTGTTGGCCCGGTGTTGAATCACTCTGGTCGTTGTAGCCTAGAAAGTAGTTCTTTGAAATATTGAATGTCCCACTTCCAAGGTGTTTTCACAGGAAATTGTTACATTTAGAGTATATATGACGTGCGACGTGAGAAAACCCACCTTATGGTTTAACGCGCAATAATCGATAAATCGCTGTCAAAGTGACGTCATTTATTACGGCGTTGTTTAAGTTTCACCGCTGTTTTCAAACGCGATCTATTGTTTGAACATTTAATCTTTAAACCCTCGGTAAAATGTCCCAGTCTCCGAAGGAACTGCAGTTAAGAGTAAAAATCATTCTTCATTCATTTACTAAAACATTTACTATGATCGGCCTACTCCTTTTCATTGAAATCTCGGCCGCGATCAGGAAAGAAAACATATCAACAATGCTACCGACAAATCTTTTCTCATTCTTCTATACCTAGTTTAATCAATTTTTTTAAACTCATTCTTAATTGATTGCGTGACTACATGTAAAGTATGACAAATCGCCTGCGGATTATCAGTCAATTTTTCGAGGATTCAACTTTTAAAACCGTGATTGCAGCAAATCTGACTACCGCGTCGTTATGTCTGACAATTAGATATACATACAACTGTTATTGGATTTCTTTATTCGCTTTCCCTTTTAACAATTAGATTCTATCATGATATGTATAAATGTTATATATTTATACAGTCGTTTTAAAATTAAAGTTCCCCTTAGGTTTAACAGTTATGTCCTTGGATTTTTGGAATTAGAATCATTCTTATCAAACCACTCTGAAAGAAAACCAACCATATCAAAGGACTTGTTGGAGGATGATTTCAAAGAAAACGACAGCGGACACCCAGTTACAGATCCCGATCACGGAGCTTAAAAAAGGCGGGGCAAAAAGACAGAGAGGTGAAACAAACTTCCGTGAAAATGGAATAGTTGTCTGTGGTGAAACGTTACCACTATTCCACGACATATCCATTGATAACATGAAGAAGCTCCAAAGGCAAGAATGCCTGTGGAAATGCACCGGTCACAAAACAGCACACAGATTAGAGCATTCCACATTTGACTTAAGTCAAAGCTTGAGCCTCTAACACTATGCTCGACCAACGGAAAGATCCAATTGTTTGGAGTCCGCATAAATCTCCAGTCAAAGCAGGTCAATTCCCCGAATAGATGAGGATCAGACCATCGGGAAAGATGGCAACAAGACACACGGACCAGACACCGTTATCTCCTTGATACTGAGTTATGGAGAATTATAAATGAGATTACAATGCATATTCAATCAATGTAGATAACTGTCGTGTCACGCCACATATCTAAGTACAGACAAAATCCGTTCCACAAGACGTGCGCTCTTTATGTAGTTCTCTTCTTTTTTGACTGACATTGTTTTAATAAGTCATTTCGCCATTTTTTATTTGTGTGTCACCCATAAAGAGTTGCATGCTGCCTTCGATGAATAGTGTCCTCCATCTGTTATGACATACAAAAAACATGGCTAGTTTTACTGAATACGGTGGCATGACTGGAATACTTTATTATAGTGATATATAGACAATAGATGATGGTTTGTGTCATGAATCGGAAATGTTATCGGGCAAGGCGTAGGAATACTATCCGGTGGGGGCAAAGGTCAATCGGACAATTATCTGAAGGCTATACCGATAACCATTTCTAGAAAAATACACAAATCATTTATTCTGTTTACCCTGTTCGTGATATTGATTCAAATCAAAAGTCAAAAATGAAAAATTAAACATGAAAAAAGGAAAAAACAAAGCTGAAAATCTACATTAAGCGACAGGTAACATGTAGAGAATGGCGTCATATGTCATAACGTACCTATGACCTTATGATTCATCACGCGGCTGCATGTTATATGGTAAGTGTCCAACATTACAATATTATGTGGCATCCAGTTATCGGTCCGTTATTCGCATTGCTGACCTGATAAAATTGACGCTTGAACAAACGCGATTTCCATCATTAGTGACACCTTTATCAATTTGACAAGGCATTTTCTAAAGTTGTATATTATAGGCTATTATTTTTTTCAATAAACAGCTTACACTGTATTTATTTTGGGGTAAAATAATAATTCGTCGTTGTCTACTTAATTTGGAGGATGGTGATAGGGTAGCCCAAAAAGGTAGTATATCAAATGGATGTTTCATGTAGGTCTCGGATTCACAACTCATTTTGACTGAAAAATATCTTCTTTTCCAATACGGAAAAACTTGTCTTCAATTATTGACTGAAGGACAATTACCGCAATATAACGCATGTAGGCCTATACTCCGCAATTAAACAAATATGCACACACATAAAAAATCAATTGAAATGATTGGCACATGCAGCTGTGTGTTTTATGCGTATACTAATGAAAGATAATGTCTTCAATAGAACTGGTCATACTAGGTGTTTAATTAACTTTGACTTAGCTCACATAACGTTAAAGTGTCGCCGCAACGACTCCGAAACTAGAGCTCAGCTGGCATATGTGACAACAGATTGTTAGCACATTTATCTTTACATGTTTTGAAGGGTGTTCTTCGAAAAAGACTTATCGGCTATTAGCAAGGATCAGGAAATCTCCAAATCCCAATCGGTCCCAGATATATACGGCCTTCCCTCCAATACTTCTTCGCTACCCCCGAGGTGAAAAAACATATCTGTGCCCTTCGTACTTTAAACCATACATTGTGCTTAGATTACAATATCAAATAAGCCTTGAATTTGACATCGCATAAAATACATTTTAAATATATTTCATTTTGTTTCTGAATTGTTTACTTTCAATAACTATTGTAGAAAAAGTCAATCAATTTCAAACATAAACAGGTTGATCTGTTTGATGTTTATCATCTTAAAAAACGATCTGAATCTTCAAGCCTCACAGTTTATAATGAAAATTGTTCAATGTTAATAAAACGCGTTTCAATAAAAAAAAAATACTCCCTGATTTCTTGCAATCTACCATAAGCGATTAAAAATGGACCACATGTAGTTGAAATAATCGGTTCTCGTGAAATAAACGTGTCATTTGTACTTCTCAATCAAGCGTGCCGATTAGTTTCCATAATCAAAACCCGAAATACACACTACAGACATGGTTTTACACGGGAATTACAATTAACGGATTAATTTTGGGATAACAGAGAAACATGTACGGTTAAATGAAGATTTCCATATCTGTCTGTGATATCATGACCGATTTTTTGCCAGTTGCAATCGGTCCGACACAACCGAAATCGGTCCAAAACCGGCAATTTCCTGATCCTTGGCCATTAGTGAAAAAGATAACAATGCTGCCCTTTTCAAGTAGAGACCTGTTTATTTCGAAGGTTTGACTCAATAATAACGTAAGTCCATGTCAAAAGTGAATATTGCGTTTTGTTGACCGCTTGATCTGTACTGTTTGATTTCCTTTGATGTAAATATAATTCCACTGAATTGGATTTTTTAGTTACTTTGAATTAAATCTAAACATGATAGTTTTGTTTCCTAAGCTTTGGCACCAGGATGAACAAGAAAGATGTTTCCATATCAAGAAGAGCTCAGATATGGTAACTCGAAAATTCAAACGTCGATTTAGATTACGCCGTTAGCCAAAACGCTGACGTCGCGTCACTCGCGTGATATTTCTCTACTTACCTGACGTCTTTGAACGCTCATAGGAACCGTATTTTTTGACGCATTTACATGAGACTTATATCATTTTAACAAAGGAAAATCGAACTAAAATAATCGCTGAAAAAACGAAAATCGAAAATTTTGACCATAAGGTGGGTTTTCTCACGTCGCTCCCCATATATTGGTACTGTGTGATTGCTTTGTCTTCTCCTGCATGTTTTAAATGTGTTTTGTTTGTATTTTACAGGACTACTTCTCCATGCGGTGAGAATCAAAGATGTCTGTTATCAGTCTGGGCGTGACTTCTACCATTTGAATTGACACGCCCCCTCTCTGGAAATCAGCCGATAGCAAAAATACGGATCGGTCATGATGCACATTTAACCCCCCAAATGGATTGTGTCAAGATAGTTTAAAGGTGACATGGTCACGAGAAAGTACGGTATGGGAGCAGTTTGTCTCTGTGACTGCTCAAACGGTTGTTATTTAACATGGTGGAGATGGGTGAAAATTAGACCAGGCCAACCCTATTACCAAACAATAATGACATTTGACAAGTTTGTTGAAGACGACTCTGGAAAAAATTGTGGGAAAAGGAGAAACTGCTCGTTACGAGCAATAACTGCTTGTTACGAGCAATTTCTCCTTTTTCCACAAAGTTTTCTACCAGAGCCTCCCCTGGAATATTTTTTCTTGTCGCAACCACTTTCGCAAATTGGATATTTTTGGAGCCAAATTTGAAAAAGTGGAGCCAAAATAGGAGCCAATTTTAAGTGGTCAATAATTAGCCGTACTTGAGTGAAAGCTTCTTTTTATTCTTAAATCTAGTGCAGCTCATTACTGTATTATGAGTACTTAGAAATTGACAGACAAAAACAACTAATCACATCATTTTTTACATTTTATTTTACATACACTTTATTACAGTACATAGCATCATTTTTTACATAACAGTATATTTCCCTTTTCATACCTTTGGAGTTTGCATGCTTTGTCACATTCTCCTTCTTTAAAATATTGCAACCATTTGAAAAGCTGTTTGATTTTTGTGCCTTCTGGCAAATCTCACAAAACATTGATTTTAACTTCGGATCATATCTTAACCAACTGTTCCCTATTTTCCATGAGTCTTTAAATGCTCGAGTTTTGGCAATTTTAGAAGGAGGCAATGGAAAGTCCAAGTCTAAAGGACGTTTCGAAGCCATTTTTGCAATTGACAATCATTCCCGAAAATCATCAAGGTTATATAGCAAATGCATCTTGGATGCAATTAAATAGTCGCAGTGTTTGAAGTGTATGCTTAATTGTAATTAATGAGCAACATATCCAAAAATATGTACGCAATTACTTACCACCGTCTTTAATTTTCAACACCCGACACTGATTGATAATTGCCAATTCAATTTCCTATTGTCTCTGATCATGCGTTCACGCCAATATGTCTTAATATGTCTTAATTACATACTGATTTAAGCAAAGGGTGTAAAGGCAAACACACGTGGCGTAGAAATAATTATTGCCGCTAGATCATTTGTTGTTTTTATGACGGGATTAAACTTTAATCCGATTATTGACAGTCAATTGTGTACGAACTGGATTGGGTGCAAACTGCAATACATACGGGTCTTTAAGAGCTGGTTCCCGTGTAATACAGGTAGAAATTCTCCGATAAGAGCGGTAAAGACTTGCTATTATTTCGGGGGTCGCTTAGGCCTTCCACAATTGGAAAATATGTTTTGTCGCAAACACTTTCGCAAAACCGTTTTTTTCTTCTTAAATCGGCGGAATTTTTCGCAATTTGCGAAATTGGCGATCGACAGCGGAGGCCCTGTCTACTGTATCAGAAGATGACATTAAAATTTCATCAAAGTTTGAGATGTCGTCTGCAAACTCTTTCAATTTGGGACAGTTGAAAATTTGGCGTTAATTATAAAGGGTTAAACATTAGTGGGAGGACAATCAAATTAGGATTATAAGGGCCAAGTTAATGAATGCCTGTTTCACTATGTACATCTATAGATTTTATCTCAAAACTCAATTAATTCAGTTAATCCTTCTTTTAGCACAGAACTTGTACATATTTACATAGGAATTAATTGTTTACTTGGAAACAGGATGACAAAAGAGGAAATGGTTTATGATATCTCCTTTTCTGTCTACTGTTAGGTTTGAAATTTTACCATCTCTGTGTGCTTTAATTATTGTTCACATGTGTGGTAGTTTGCGAGTCAAATTAAAATGTCGTTAAAACTTTAAAAATTCTGTATCACCATATAATAATTCAAATAAAAAGTAGCGACTGAATGCAAACTGAAAGATGATAAATAGGGACTGCATGCAAACTTTATTAAGAATGTATCGGTATAACTACCATAAGTATTTACAGATGGTATGAGACGAGTTCTAAAACAGTTGCAAGGGTTTTAGTTCTGAATACAGAATAATTCATTGAACACAGGCTCTAAGTACTTAAATACAAACTCATTTTCTTTCATAGGCTTTTCTCCATTACAACTCAAACAACAGTACAGCTGCTTTACAGTTTTAAAGAAATAAAATTTTAATACCCATATTTCCTCAGATCAGATACTCAGGAGAGTAAAATTCACGAGAAAAAAAAGTGTCAGTCTATGAAGCTTGATCTAACAGCCAAATCATACTATCACACTATTCTGGTACAATACAGAGTGAACCCAATAAGAGAAATCACTATAAATGGTAACAATTTGTTCCCCTTGCCACAGTGTTTTCAAGCAGCGTTACTTTAACCCATTAGCAAACTTGAAACAAAAACAACTTTCTACCACTTTGTTGCAGACAACTCTGGAAAACATTGTGGGAAAAGGAGAAATTGCTTGTAACCAGCAATTTCCTTTCCCCACAATGTTTCTGCCCAAGTAGAGGATTATTTTTGAATACCATCTCATTCTAAAATGTCACCTCCAAACCCTTTCCATTTGGGACAGTCAACAATTTGGCGTTTGGGAAAGGGTTAAAATCAGTCTATCACAACTTTTAAAAGAACCCATTACCAGGACTGGCTAGTGTTCCACATTAAGACAGTCAGAAAAGTTCATAAACTTTTGAAGGAAGGAAAATAGAGTGCTTACGCTTTGAAATCAAATATGACCCCAATTGATTGTGTAAAGCGGGCTAGAAATTACATAAAGACAGATAGGGGCCTCATTAATTCAGAAATTATTCATCAAACATTGCTCATCATTTCTCGTCTCATTTTCAACATCTAAAGAAGCTGACATTTCACATATTATCTGAGGAAGCCCTTACCTTTAACCCATTACCAAACAATAACGACATTTGAACAGTTTGTTGCAGACGACTCTGTAAAATATTGTGGAAAAGGTGAAATTGCTCTTCACTAGCAATTTCTCCTTTTCCCACAATGTTTTCTGCCCTATAAGCAGATTATTTTTCATCACATATTGGAATTTTGTCTGCAAACTCTTTCAATTTGGGACAGTCGAAAAACTTGGCGTTTGGTTAAGGGTTAACCAACTTTCCACATACAAAAATTTGTGAATTGTACAAATTAAATGGGTGGGTTGATTTTTAACTCCTTTTTAAAAGTATTTCAGTCATACAGTTACGAAAAATGTGGCTACACGTCATACTCTAGGTATTTCATCACCAGTTTAAGATGCAATATATATTCTTTCTAACATGAACGTAAATGATCAGTGGTCACTGGTGAGTGACAAATGAATCATGTCACATTGTCTTCATTATCCAGCATTGGACGGAAAAAATATTGCCCAAAACAGGTCTCAAAGAAGAGATTGTGAGAGTGTTTACAATTTGTTAACTGGTTACAACAGCAGGCCAGAAAAGTCAAGCATTTTGTTTGTGATATTGGTTAGAAATCATTGTCACAAAAGAAGCATAATTTACATGTCAGAAGCAATTCATTATTCTGTCACAACTGTTTCTTACGCTGACCACCTGCTTCAGGTGATTTAAAGCCTACATGCATTAAGGAAAAGTCAAGGATAAAGAAATTGCTTTACAGGATACAACCATGTTTTGTTTAATTTATGGCTTTTTGATAAATAGACAAATACAGTGAAACACTCCCAATATGAATAATAGGTTTTTAAAACCAAGTATGTGTACTTTTAAAACAGGGGTCTGCCAAATGAATTGTCCATATTGCCCAAAAACCTTTAATGGACAAGTGAGTTCTTACTGAAATTTACTAAATATATTTGATCATTTATACAAACAAGAACAGAAAATTTTTTTGGCATTTACGACCAAGTTAATCAAAATAGAATTTCGTCACCCCTGATCAGGGACTTAAAAAATATTTTGAAATTCTAAAAGAAGGAAATAGTAACCAGGAAAAATGGGTTTGTGCGCTAATAGCTGTAAGGCACATCAGCCACAGTTGAAAATTGACATAAAATGCCAAAGCCAACAGTTATATTTCTAAATATGAAATGTTAAAGGATTATAATGAGAAGTGAATGCCAGGTGCCCCTCCTAATCTGATAACCTAATCAACATGGACAAGGAAAGCTGTTTAGTTATGATAACTCCTTTTTTTCTGTTTACTCTTTTAATACCACACCTGCATATGTGTTTAATGCCTCTTTGACCTGCAGATGTGATTAACGCTTCTTTGGAACACTTTAACAGATGAAAACATTGGGGCAAACAGAGAATTTGCTCATCATAAACAAATTTTCCTTTCCAAGGACTGGGTTGGCATATATCTTTGGAGTAAGAGGCAACCTTTCGATTTTAGGAGGCCAATGAAGCAAACACCCAACAAAAGTGTAACTTATGACCACCTTTCATATCTTTTGTTATTTGAGCGGCCCAAAAAGTCATTTGAAGCGTTCAATAAGTCCGAAGCTGTCTCTTCTTGACAATCCTGATTTCCACCCATTTATCTTTTATATAAATTTCATCAACCGTATTCATGCATTGTTCCTCTCAAAAAACAAGTTTTAATGTATCTTCCCAAGGTGACTTTCGAAAACTAGTCCAAGACAAATATTCTATAGAAAGATTTCAGATTATTCACATGATTTTTTACCCACTAGTTTCTCTGATGAAAAGACATTTATAAGGTTATGTCTATGAGGGAAAAGGATAACTTAAAGGTTGATGTAATCCAAAAATGCAACCAACACTATTGGATTCACCTTAAAAGTTTCAAGCACTCAATTTGAGGACTCTTAACCCTAATAGTGTTGGAACCAACTTCATTCTGATAATGCAAACAGATAAGATCCAGGCCAGCCCCCAAGTAAACTGGTGGCTGGCCTGTTATCTAATCTCTTGGCTACTCTGAGTATCTTTCCGCATCAAAATTAAGCAGATATTTAAGGTTTTGATAAGCAGGCAACACAAACATTTTCAGAAAATTACCCAGCATTGTAAGGGTTAAGATTACTAACTAGGGTAGATTAATGACCTCTGAGTGAGTTTGTAAACACACAACATTTACCTGAGGCTGAACATTCCCACATTTACCTGTAACTAGACTAGCATCTGCATGTAGACTATCTCAAAATGACTTGGGATATAAAAACATGACCTTAGTTAAGTTTTTTTTCCCACTGAGAGATGCCGATAATCGGCGTCTTCCCCTACCAGAATTTTTTCCCCTAGACATAAAAAATTCCACAAAATATAATATTTTCCTCTAAAAGAATTTTTTTCCCTTTGGAGATCAAAGTAAGTTATGATGTGTAAAAAGAGAGCATGGGGCTTTTTCTACCCTTATTGATTTCTACACCTCTTAGACAGCTTTCCTACATATGCAGACAATTTAAACAATTATACGATCTAGTTGGGGAAAATTACGGCATTAATTTTAAGACAAAAACTCAGCTTCTGATTGGATAAGTAGAATATATCCAATAATTAGGAATTACTTAATATTATAATAATTAACACAATTCTCAATTGGGGGTGATAATCATGTACTATCTACCAATTAGCGGTTGCTTTCATCATCTCAAAAATGGAACTGTCAAAAAAATAACCAAGAAGTGGCCCCTTTCCTCAGTTTTACATTCAATAGTTGTTTGTCAATTCAATTATTTGAAACTCCCTTTGTCAACTTAAGATGTAAAGATGCGTCGTATGTCAATTAGAAGATATAATCACAGGAGTTAATTTGGGTCTGACTTTGGGGAATCCTGACTTAAATCATAGTGGTAAAATGCAGCAAATAGTGTTTATTTATTTTGAACAAGGTTTGTCAAGTATTGAACAAAAGATCATGTCTATAAAATCGGACATTTAGAAATATAGTTTCTTAAAAAATCGGACACAAACAAAAATAATTATTTGATTCTGTAATTACCTTACCTTTAGCTAAATCTGAAATTATATTAATAGTTTTTATTTTTTCCCCAAATATTTCTCTTCACGCTCTATTTTTCCCCTTTCACCCAGCGTCTTCCCCTTTTTCTAAAAAAAAACCTGCTAGTAAAATAACCCATTCCACAGATTCCACTCTGAATTTGTCTCAGGACATCTTTACTTTCTAATATGAGAATCATTTGAAAAATAGGAAAGTCCCCCATATTTGAGACTCCAAACATAATAAGTCATTAATTTAATTATGTAATCATATGAAAGAAAAGATAAATGTAGAATTTTAATATCACATAATTATATACAACAGTGTGAAAAATATGGGTAGATCTACAGAGATGAAAACTTGCAAAAACATTATGTTCCATTTTATAAATGTCAAAAGTTTTGGTTTTATTTTCAAAGATGTTTAAAAAACCTGTGAAAATGATGTGTCCTTGTTGATTTCAAAGGAAAAAGGTAAAATAAATACCCAGAAAAAGAGATGTATGTTTTGACAGCTCTGTTTAAATATGTATCAAATATATTAAATTCATATTCTTTTAAGGAGAAGACATTGGTGGTGCAACAATTCAATAAGATGCACCCAAAACATCTGCCAAACCTACAATGTAACCTGAAAAGGTCTTCTTTAAATATATCAATGTTTTGAATAGGGAAAAGACTAGTCACCTAGGCATGTTAGTAATCGGATCTGAAGTTATATATCGCTGTTATTGCTTAAATTGTAAACTTAAATAGGCTGCTATTTTACTAACCAACAAAACATATTTATAATGCCTTGTTAAACTTTTGTTTCATATCAAATCACCTTTTGTTTTCTGTAACAGGAACTAAGTGAAATAAAGGAAATTGAAATTACAACACCAAAAAGCCTTGTATCAAGATCAAAAGAGTTGCAAAGGAGTTTGGTTTTATGATGGTACAAGCCAACAATAATCAGTAATAACTGTCGAAAACAAACTCATTTACTAGGACTGTTTAGCTTTTGTCAAGGCTTTTTCCTGTTTTATAACAGAGGCCAATCAATGACACCTTCCCATTAGAAAGCAGGGTTGTCATTAACTTTTGGAGTAAAAGGCCACCTTATGACTTGAGGAGGCTAATGATGCAAACACCCAACAAAAATTAGGTGTAACTTATGACCACCTATCATATAATTATTCATTTAAGCCGACCAAAAAGTCATTTGAAGCAGTCAAATTGGTCGGTGGTCGGCTCTTAATGACAACCGTGAAAAAGTTCTTTATTATCATGCAGGTTTCCCAAAAATTCAAAGTCACATCAGGCATACAGGCCCCTTCTCAATTCAAGAGAAAAAAGCCATGTTGTTTGTTTCGAGGACACATACTGACATAGCTTTACTCAATGGCGACATTGGTGTAGGGGTAGTGCGTCAAGCTCTTGTACCGAGGGTCCCGAGTTCGAATCCATGTCAGGCAGGGTGAAAATTTCCGGGACTAACCCACAAACGGGCACGATTACTGGTTTAGTATCCAGGAAGCAGTCATCGAGAGTAACATTGAATAAGCTTTGATTAGCTTCCTTCACAATCAATGTAAAACATATACGGTGAATGAATGAATGAGAGTCCTGCAATTCAATATAACTTCCTGGACAAAACTGTGCTGCCATGCTTGAAAACTACCCTGAATAATGCTGTTATCAATTTTGATTTTGCTTTAGCAGACTCTTTCATGACACATCTTTCAATGTCTGTTATGCAATATTGTCTTGACTTTCATTAAAAGACTAGGTATCCGAGAAGTGCCCTCCCGGAGAAGTGCCCCCGAATCGAAAGAAGGCGGAGAAGTGCCCTCCCACTAAATCAGGAGGGTGGGATATCAGCCCCCCTGTAAAAACAATATGAAACATCTTACAGAAGGGTTTTCTTTAAGTGGAAACACCACCAAGTAGGGCTTGTTTGTGTCTCCAGTTTTGACGAGAGGACACCTCTCCACCCCCTAATTTCTAGTAGGAGGACAGTTCTCTGCCCTTTTAAGAATGTAGTTAAGAATGTTTGAGGGGGCACTTCTCCAGAAGGGCACTTATCCGTGATCCGAAAGGCTAGACTCTCATGGGTGAACCTATTTTTAAGTCATTGCATCTTTATCTGCACAATTTATACAAATGTCTCTGGTGCTTATTTATCAAGCCTTCTCTAAAACCTTTGTTGAGAGTACTCATTTTATCATATCATCAAGACAATTGTATTATAATGAGCCTCCACTAACATCAAAACAGAATTTTTCTTTTTAAGGGTTTGAATTGTTGCATGCCCAACACCCATCCTTGTACTATATTGTTTTCCTCTTCATCAAAAGTTTTAAGTATTTCAAAAAAATACATACTGATCAGGGTCAGTGAATTGGTTTCCTCCGATGAAGCCGAATCTGTCTGCAGCTGGAGCACCAGTAGCTGTTCCATTCTGAATGGGACCGTCACTTTCATCCGGGCCCTGTGGAGTCTGTCCATGGTGTGAGGAATGATTATTTGATTTGGAAGGCGAGGGATCGGAATGACTGGGTGATTTATGTGAAGGCTTCCCTACATCCTCTGTTTGAGGGATAAAGTCATCAACATCGCTCTCATCACTCGAATCATTCTCTTCATATTCTGCTCCATGAGTCTCTGCTAAATCCGCATTGCTTGGTATAGCCATTGCCATAGTAGGGATAAAACTTCACTTTTTCACTGTCTTACAACATTGTTTGCATTGAAGGATACCTTCTTACCACAAATACCATATTTCACACTCCTTTTTGGTTACACCCTGTAAAACTTGCACACCCACAATTTCGGCGTATTAAACTTCCCAAGCGATGTCATTCAAATTAGTTACATTTATTTCGTCCCCACAAATCCAATTTACATTTTTCTTTGTTGCATAAAGTCGTCATGTTCAATATAATTCCACAAAATCACATCGAGATCTTTAATTGTCAAAAAAAAAACACCCGGAAGTAAACATACATGCATCAATGCGCAGGTCTAGATCGGTTCAAGATTTATTATTTCCTGTTTGGATTCGATACGTTTCCATCCCATTAGTTTTCGTAACTACCAACCCCGCGGTCCAAAGGATTAGTATATAAAATATGTACACACGTGGTTTGATTTCGATCTCAATATTGTGTTTTATTTAATATAGCACGAACATTAAAACAGGTTTATCTTACAACCTGAAATCGTTATTCAAAGCAAGACAGTCACAAAATTAAGTTACAAATACCGTTGAAAAAAAAATTGTTTGATAATGTGTATACCAGTTGAACACATAAGTTTACATAACTGAATCAAGAAATCTCTCTATTACACCCTACACCTCCTTCTGTAAAAGTTGTCAAGTTTTATTAAAAGTCATCACCATCACCATAGCTATAGCAATCGCCACTCCTGTTTATTTGTCTGTTTGATTTGTTTTACATCGATTGTAAAGAAGGCTTAATAAAGGCCATCGCTTCACTCTCGGTGACTGTTCGATTTGTGGTATATTTTACGTGTATGGACAACAGTTTACTAGTGTAAACGTGTACAAGTGGACAATGTTTTGAAAAAATGCCTCTTTAAAATAACAAAACGAAAAAAAAAGAGAAAAAAAAAAACCACGCAGCAGCATTGTTAAGCCTACCATAATCTCTATTGCATACAGGGCTTTGGAGCAATGTGTGCACATCAATTAAAGTCATAAATAATTTTCAGCGCACAAAATTCTGGGTGGCAAACAATAAATCTTCATTAAGAGACGACCGTGTGAGTCACAACTTTTATATCAAAACAACAGAGTATGTCTCCGATAAACTATGCAAGGATAGGGAAAAGACTGGCATAATTCTATGTGACTTCTCAAAGGCATATGGCGAAATTCTCCACAAATGATAAATCTACAAAATTGACAACTACGGTGTGAGAAATGAGAATATGCAGTGGTTGACATCATTCGGTCCGAAGCAACAGAAACACGACTGGTGAACGCTTTGTCGCGGTTCTGACGACGAAATCGGTTGCGCGACTTTCGGTTTAGCGTTTTTAGGGTAGTTCTTTTGCTATTTCTATGCACTTTAAGACGAGTAATCAAAAATCCAAAAACATGATTCAAACCTTTTTGAAACAAACCACCTATAGGTAAAGCCTCAGTTTTGAACTCGTTGAAGTGGCTGAGATTTCCTAATTTTTCCTCGTCGAAGAAACGCGGAAAGACATCCTCCCTATACCCCGTTTTCAAACCCAGTAAAATATCATGCATTTTGCTATTTTATGTCAAGATAAATGGAATTTCTGATCAATAATGATACTCAAAACTACCAAGTTAAAATTTGCTGCATTTTAGGTTAGTTTGGATCACAATGTTTACCTGGTGGTGCGGTTGCAGACTTTCGAATCACAATTCTGAATTAAATCGACAAGAAAAATAATGAAAACTCAGCCAATTCCTTGAGTCATCTCTTCAAGAAGGCGTCTCGGAGAAACAACTGCCAGGCGCGTGGCTCCTTGTACGCATGGGACACACGCACCTGCAAACAGGTTGTTCATAGAAAATGAAATTTAAGATAAACATATTGAGCCTCCTTTATCAATTTCATGATCTGTCCCCATGTGTTTTATGCATACATATATCTCCCTGTTCGAAATACCCTTAGTTTGCACCAGATCGTGCATAGAAAATGAAATATTCACCTGGGGGAACATGCCCTTAAACACACCACCCCCTGACCGTGCGAACATACGTAAATGCCTTAGCTAAGCCCCTGACACCAATTACATGTCGCTTTACAGCATTGTACATATATATAAGATAATATTCATGCTTACCATATCTTACTTACGTAAATAATTTTAAGTCATTTAATGACACGCTAGACTTTGGGACGTCGTAAGCTGCAGGATACTAAAGATTGGTGTTCTGTGGTCAGTCTCGCAATGGTATGTAGGATAGATTTTCGATTCATCGTAAATATCAAAAGGAAAAGGGATCCTCGGGAAAGTCGAAGTCTTTATTATAGAACTGTAAAATGCATATTCTAGTATGTGTACTTTTCTTATGCAAAAACAAATATACCTTTGAGATCCAAAGGTTACGACAATTGTGTTTAACGTAGGTTTACGTAAACTTACGGATCTCTGTGAAACAGGCACTTGGCCTGTGAACATCTCTGCAATGCGTAGTCATTAAACGTATGTCCCGGGTAAAGGTATAAAATTTAAAAATATAAACGCTTTCACCCATATAGAATTTTGAGACTGGCTAGAATAGAGAGAGACAGTGGACGACACAATTAACATTAAACCCCAACCATTTCTTTGTGACATTGGCTTGAAACGATATCGGAAAAAAGGAATAGATGCAAATTTAGAGCAGTTCATCTTTTATTTGCAGTGGTTTTAGAATTTTCAATCGCATGTTATGCACTCGAAAGCATAACAGTTGGTCGAATTCAGGAGTGTTCAGACCTATCGAGATTGATAGAATCAATAGGCTGTATTTTGAGAAAAAAGTATGTGAGATATAAATCTAGGGTTATACTTGCTATCATTCTTTGTGGTGAATGAAGAAATCTCAAGTACTTCAATAAGAATTCGCGTTAAGTAAGTGTTGTGAAAATAAGATAGATATCATAAAACTACACTAGTAGTACACATACATACTTACGTGATTTGAAGACTCGACTTTGAACAAAATGGTTCCAAAACTTTTGAATAAAGGGAAGCAATTCTTATCGTACTAATGAAAGGTAAAGAAATAGTTGTCCTTCTTACCAGTAGCTGTCAACACAATGTTTAGATGAGATCATATGTTAATACCTTTTGATTTCGTTCACGCTCATAAAGATTGATTCATAAG
Organism: Cerastoderma edule; assembly: GCA_947846245.1. Lineage (NCBI taxonomy): Eukaryota > Metazoa > Mollusca > Bivalvia > Cardiida > Cardiidae > Cerastoderma > Cerastoderma edule. The sequence continues at coordinate 10,110,573 of OX401411.1, read as the reverse complement.
CTAGAATAGAAATCCATATGTTTAAATCAATATGACGAATAGTTTGATATTCATCAATTATCAAAATGTTACATCATCTAATCAATCGATGGTTCTTCTGTTGTCAAATGTTTTACGAATTATGTCCTTTTTGAAATCTTCGTCAAAACGTGGAAGGAAAATCAAAAACTTTAAACATCTGCAAAAAAAAGACAAAATAAATCAAAATATACACATAAGATGACAAAGACAAAAGTAATAACGAAAGGAAATATACAATAAAGATAAGAGGACGACATCGACAATTAGTGCGAATTCCGTAATATATTAACACCGTCTTATTCTAGATAGTTTTATTTATTTGTATTTTTTTTTAATTTCATTTTATTTTTTGACTTCACTGTATTTTTTGCTCATACAACAACAAAATTCATTTTACTACAATTTATTTCACTGTAGTATGGATAAATCATTTCAAAATAGAAATATTAACTAATTTCTGAGAATGTCTGAACAGGAAATGGTATTTCGGCTAAAAAAATAGTCCAGAAAGTAGTCCACAGCTGCATCCTTAAGCCCATTAAAATCCAAATTTAAACATCTATATTTTGGTAATAAGTAGATAAGAATTTGTATAAGGAATACGATAGAATAAAAAGACATGCTCTTTGCATTTCTTTTGACAATGCCATCATAAATGATTTGTTGCATCGCAAGTCAATATATTATTACGCCGGTATCCCTTCGTGTTTCTTGGGAAAAACTGGACTAATCTTGTGTTTTGATAGCTGTCATCTTGTGTTTTTGTGGGGTAAAGACTGTAGCGGTTACAAGCAGGAGTGACTACCGCTGCAGTTCCATTAGAAGTCACTCAGATAACGACATGATAGCATAAGAACACTTTTTACGAAGTAAACCCCAGTCTCTCCGCCTGTCTGCCATGATGAACAACAACCCATCAAAGAGAAATAATCGAGGGGGCCGGAATCCTGGGGCCAAACGCCAAGTTTACTCACCCGACAGGTATGGTTATGGCACATTGAAGTTCGAACCCCAATGTTTGCAAGTTTGTTCAATGTATACAAAACTAGGGCATGATCTATTCGGCATGACCTTTCGTGTTATGCTAGACGCAATCCAAATCGCTTCAATGTGACAGAACAGGCATGATTGTCTTGTGATTTGCGTATATACGATCTTGCAAGCTAATGTTTAGCCACGGAGACTTAATGTATTCATGATTCATATGAGTTAGCTCTGCTTTGATTGCAGATTTTGATAGAATTTTGATAAATGCACTGGAACCACTATGGTGGACTGAAAGTGCATTTTGTGCAGAGTGGTCATTTTATCTCATTGATAAACCCTTTTCAAAATGCTGCACATGCCAGTGAATATTGATAAGACCTGTAACTTATTTTAATTGAATAACAATTAATGATAATAAATTACTTTAAGCATGACCCAATTAATGGGATTTGTGTACAAATGGCATCTGTTTTAAACTGATGAAATTGCATGTCAAGCAATCATTGTGCGTGGAGTATGCCTCTTTTGAGGGTTTTAGTCGGGGAAACATAATGTATATACTGTAATCAGGTTGTCTGTTTGCTTTGTGTACTATTTCACCTTAATATTGATTATTTTTAAATTGAAATAAAGCCCATTTGGCCTCATTTGTGAAAGGACTAAAAAATGTCATGCTTTTAATTAAATTTTCTCTTCTATCCTGCTTTAAGTATCTGTCTGCTTATATTCCATAGTGCATCATCAATATCCAGATATGCTGGGCCTACATTAAAAGGAACCTTGCAAATAAACCTTTCAGACCCAATCTTACCCAATTAGTGAAAAACAATCATCATTCACTGGCGGATTGAGATGTCGTTAAATACCTGCATGTTCTCAATGACCCTAGATTTGTATCTTAAATTTACACTGTACACAAGCATTACATATATGAATTGTTATAGAGGATGTACATGTTTATGATCAGAGATCATGTCTATTAAGAAACTGACTTGTTAAAATTGACTGACTCATTATATATAGATACATGTGATTGTCTTTTGAGGGGTCTCTTTGCTTGTTGATTAAATTGATGGCAGCAGTGGGATAAACACCTTCATTTTTTGCATTTGATTTCCTGAGATCGGAGTTCTTTATATTTGTTTAACGTCGCACCCTATCAGTGAGGACCAAGATTTTATCACTCATAGGATGTGATTGCGTTTTAAGAGGACTTTTATAATCGTTAGTGAAATATATAATAAATCGATGAGACATTAATGCCAGGTCAGGGTAAACAATACATAAATTTTTCATATCATATGCTGACTATCATTTTCTGTATTGTTCACACGTAAAAGGGTCATCATTTATCAGATAACAATATTATTATTTTTGTTTCTTACCCTTTATTTTCTGGTAGGTTAAAAGAATCATCTAAAAGAAAATGCATAGAACTGAGGCAAACCATTAGATATTTATAGAATCCATAGCGCACATGTACTTTTTTTGTATTATATAACACTCTATTGTTTTTTATACTTCCAGCTTTAGTCAAAAGGTTTTGCATACAGATACTAAAATTGATACTATCATTTTTATCTTTCAGCAGACCACCCCCCAAACAGCGAGGGTCTATTATTGACAAGAATATGAATGTAAGTTTGCATCTACATGCAGGACTACACAAAGCGGCGCATACCACTTACTTTTTCCATGAGACTTTGTAGAAACTTTCAAATCTATAAATTCTCTCATGCTTATCATTACCCTATAGAATTGTCTCAAAACTATTCCAATGGGTAATGACTTTGATTTTAAAATGAATAGAAAGAAATGATAGGTTTGAATGCTGAAAAATGCCTTTTAAATCTGAATCTCTTAATGCTCTCTACTATGCCTATTTTTTGGCATTCTATGATGGCATTAGAGGTGACAAGCTCTTTACATATGATACTGGTAGCATCAAATAATTTCTTTTTTTCTACTGTATGATTGTTGTCTGACATTGCTTTCACAAACATGTAATCTCTTTTTTGGGATTTTAATAAATCATACTTTGTTATTGGGCAAGCAGGACTTGATATAAAAACACAACCAACAATCTAAAATTTATGATAACTTTTTTGGACTTCTTTCCTCCATTTTGTTAAAACTTTGTCCCAGTTGGCAGTCAGATATTCTGAGGTCTAAGGGTATTAGATTGGGAGATTTTCCGAGCTTTTTGATTTTTTATCTTTCCCTACAGTTGCTCTTTACTTGTGGGAATTCATGACAACTCTAAACTGAGTAATGAGTACTGAAAAAGCTAGGCTTATTTATAGATTTGGAACGGTGCATTTAAAGGCCTCTTATACGCAAATTTGTCCTGACTCCAGTAAAAATTTGAATCATGATTAGAATTTATATGAATTAATTTGAAGTAATGTTGCATCATCTATTTTACTGAATTATGAAATTATGATTATTAAAACATTGTAACTTCTCTACCTGTGACTTCAAGAAATTATTGAAATTTTTGTTTGTTTATGTTGTACAGGTTGATGGAGTTTTCAAGAATCCACGAGTTACACATGTTGTTATTACATTAGTGGTAAGTCTTATTTTATTTTTCAATTTGTCTTAATTGACAAACAGCAGTGAGTTGTAAGCTATAGAACTACTCAATACTTTGTTTTAAAGGTAAAAAGCCAATGGATTTTTCACTGTTTTCATTGGTTGACAACTAGAATCCGTTTTAAGCAAACAACTTTTAACTCCCTTCTTTAAGAAAATGTTGTTTTTTTCTATATAAATTTCTTTTGTATAAAGCTCTTGCTGTGTTTTTGTGTATTTTTTAATTGTTTTCGATTAACAAAACTGATTTAAAGCGTATTAATTATGCCAATTGCAACGTGTAGACCGCTATAAACGTTTTCAAGTCTCTTGTTGATGAACACAAGAATAATAAGTTATAACTCTCCCTTTTCAACATTTAATTTCAGGGTACTAATGTACAAGTTCAAGTTAAAAATGGTAAAGTTTATGAAGGGGTGCTTAAAACAGTTTCCCCAAAGGTAAGTAATTCCAAGTTAATGTTTATTGAACGTTAAACCCACTGATGGTTCCTACATTGTAAATGTAGATTTAACTGTGTGGCCCTGCGGTTAAGGTGATGGAATTGTTTCGGATTTGAGTCCCACCAGTAGTTTCATCCATAATATAAATGAAAATTGTTGACATAGCTTTTAACCCTATATAAACCAATCATTATCACAAGTTATATCTTTGATAATTCCTTCTCATTGTTGAATGTATATATTTTACATGTTTCTGCTGCTAGAGATTAAAGATAGCCATTTGACTAAAACAGTTCATTATATGAAAGTAGTTTCTTCCCCATATCATGATTGGATATGTATTTTTTTTAAATTGGAGGTATGTTAGGGCTGTTTCTTTCTAATTGGAACAGTCACAAGATCCAATAAGTTCGGTTTTCTTTTGTTTAAAAAAGTAAGGGTCTTATTAGCCAGGATTCCTCTGTATTTATTCTTTTGTTTAAGTTACGTTCTTGGTTTAGAATTTCCAAGTGATATCCCTAAAACTATTAGACAAACCTATTTTTTGTGTTTATGAGACAATTCGATTGAGTAACCAGTATTGGAATTAGAGAAACAATACTGAAGTAATAAAACAATTTTCCACTCCTATTTCATTATTGGGTTAATCAATACTTCATAGTAACACATTGAAATCGACTCTCGGAGACGCTTCCAATGACATGTCACATGACAGTAGAATGTTTTCATTTAATATGCTATCCATGTGTATCATTTTTGACTTGCAAAAATATTTTCTTTAACCCATTTCCAGACAATTACGACATTTAACCACTTCGTTGGAGACGACTTAAGAAAACATTGTAGGAAAAGGAGACTTTGCTCTTATCAAGCAATTTCTCCTTTTCCCAAAATGTTTTCTGCCCTATCAGAAGATGATTTTTCAATTTCATCACGTTTTGAAATGTCTTCCGCAAACTCTTTCAATTTGAGACAGTCGAAAATTTGGTGTTTGGTAATGTGTTAAGTCATGCAGTGAAACGGTACCTAGGACCTCTGTTATCTTTCTATTTTTAGGGCGATATTGTGTTAGAAATGGCCCACTTGTTAGAGGACAATGCAAATGGCAGTGCACCATCTACTGTACAATCTAGAGATAGCATTATAAACAAGTTTATCATTGAAAGTGCGAAAGTTATCATGGTGAATGCTGCCAATGTAGATCTGGAATATGCTGTGAAAGGTTGGTTTATTTAAAGTGACTTTCTCATTGATTTAGATATTTATCTTCATGAAATAATTTTTTGTCTACAGACCAAAAGAGATCTGTATAGTATACAAAAGAGATCTGTATAGTATAAAGTTGAGCTATTTTTTTAGTCACTTTACCAAGTTAAAAAACATTTTCGTAAAGGTGTAGCAGATTTATATTGCAGATTAAAGTGAACTGTGTATCATAAACATGGACTTTGAGTATTCAAAAACTCCATTTTGCTAATTTAGAAATGGTAATGATAATCTGCATGAATGATTGGATTTGCTTTTTGTCAAGCAACATTTCTTTTATTCCAAAATAAGCTAGTCACATTTTAAAATGGACCATTGTTTGGGATAGAATGTGATGTTTGGGAAACTCAAAAAATTATTTCTAATCCTCTGCTTCGGACATGCAACAAGAGACAATAACCACTGTGACAAGAAGTTTTATTCACCAAGCCTTTTTTACAAAGACTAATGACAAATATCAATCATAATGAATACTTAATCAAGTATTCTAATTGAAACAACACAACTACAATTTTGTACTACAGACTCGTTCACAGACAGTGGTATAAGTAAACACAATGGTGATTTGAAGGAGACAGACCTGAAAGAGTTACAGCCTTGGGATGGGGAGTCCTCAATAACAGATGAACTGTTAGATGATAAATCAGCTGTGAGTATACATGGGGAGACATTCACACACTCTCAAGGGTCAACAGGAGAAATTTCACATAAAAAATCTATTCCTACATACTTCCTAACTTTGGTCTGCTGTTGCTAACAATTTTAAACACCAAAAAAAAAGATTCCATACGGAGGAAGACAAAAAATTCTCCTGTTTTGTTTTATCAAGTACCAACACAGCACCTTTGTTTTTCATTTTTTCTGCAGAATTAATTGTTTCCATATCTCACTGTAGTTTGATATCTAGTAAAATCAACCAAATATGATTTTAAGTGTTCCAAACCTTCTGATCAGTTCCGAACCTTCTGCGCCTATAATGTGAAATGTTAAAACCCCATTTCTTTTTTAAAAAAAATTGAAAAATTGTTTCCATATCGCAATTGATGTATAAATGACAGTGGTTTGTCTCTAATTTTAGAATGGATGGGATGCGAATGACATGTTTAAGACAAATGCGGCACAGTTCAATGTAAAGTCATCCTACGACGATTCCTTAACACAGTATACGTGAGTATTTGTACTTCTTGATAGGCTCGAAGGATTATTTTGTGGATTCTATGTAAGACTATAACAATTCCTTCGCCTTTGTGAAGTGCTTCCTATAATCTTTGCTTTGAACCCTCAATGGTATGGCGTGTCTTCAGTTTTGTTTGTCCAATTGGCAATTTTTGGTGTGCACTAGATTAACTTGTTTCAGTTGATGTAAAGCAGTAATGATAATTTTATAGGATATTCTGTGAAAAGTTAAAATGACCAGTAACTTAACTGAAGATATGCTTGCTATATATTGATGTGAAAAGAAGGAAGTTAATGAATGCATTGAAGACTGCCAGGGATTTTATCATAACATAAAACAATAATGTTCCATGAATTTACCTCAGCTTTGTTATATAATCATAAGATATATGTTACCTTTTACAACAAAAACGTCACCAATCAGCATTGGTTGAGCCATGAATTTACCTCAGCTTTGTTATATAATCATAAGATATATGTTACCTTTTACAACAAAAAAAGTCACCAATCAGCATTGGTTGAGAAGCATAATTATAAACATTGGGTTGTTCGTAAATAATGTAACCTTGTATTTGTTTAAACTTTTTGGTGTATGAAAGTAGAAAATTCATAACATAATTTGATAAATTAAACACAAGGTTATTGTTCCCCTTTAATTTGATTGTTCTTAAAAATTTAATTGAATGCACTTTTATTTTTCATTTTAGCACATCTAAAATGTTTCAAATGCATTTAGTAAAACTATTAAATCTGATTATTTCTTTCATTAAACAGGACGAGGCTGGACAAGACGAATTCTGATGAGTATAAACTGCGCGAGGAGAAGGCTATGAGACTGGCGGCAGAGATTGAGGGCACAGATCAATACAAACAAAATATAGCCCTGGAGAATGGAGATGGGGAGAATGAGGAGGCTTTATTCAGTTCTGTTCAGAGGCCAGGCGAAACGAGGAATAGTCAAGTGGGAAGTCCAAGTGGTTCTGGAAAGTAAGTCCTCGTGGATAGGAGTATGATTTTCTGAAATGGCTGGTTCGTGAGCTGCGAGCTAGTTAAACTAATAGTTACCAACTCATATCCATTTAGTGCCAGCATAGTGATAGAAGTTTCCAGGTACTTTGTATAACAAGATTCTCATGAGCCCCTTTACTAGGGGTAATGCTGCAATAAACAAAACCTTAACCTTTTATATTTCTGTACAGGCAACTGGACAAGGAGGCTTGTCCTGTTATAAAGATATATTGAATCTTACACATTTAAAACAAAATGTTTTTATTTTATAACTAAATAAACATGCTTTTTTTAAGACATTTATTTAGAGTCCATGTAAATCGTATCTGATATAAAAGCTGTTATTGTTAATAGTGTGAATGATGTCTCTATTTTGAAGTATTGTTGTAATTAGCCTCCTGAAATAGGGAAAAAATGTGTAAATGATTTTCAATGTTGTCTTCTCTTGTCAAAAAATAAATGTTTGTGATATCATTTGTGAGCAGCTGCTTATAAATGTATTATCATGGTCAATCTTGTTTGCAGTATGATTGCATGCTGTGTGACCACAGATGGCTGTGTGGGATATATGTCACAACTGGGTGATTTCTTTAAGAGTTGAAATCTCTTTGCTGGCTCATAGAGGATTGATGGTTCCAGCTCCTAAGCAATGCAGTAATTGGATCTTCTTTATCAATAATGAGATATGTGGATTGTGGCAATTTGATATAACTGAAACTTCTTTTCTTTTGAGGTAATGAAAAGAAGATTGTTTTCACAGTTTTTGTTACAAGTTTATACTTGATAGTTAAGCTTAGGGTTCACCTCCATTGATAATGAGTTGGATTTTGCAATATAACGGAAGTACAATTAAGGCAATTCATCCTTTTCAGGTATATACCCCCAAATAGACGGCATGGGGGTCAGCCCCACGGCAATCCCAATGTTGGTAAACAGGGGCGTGGTAACTACCAACAACAGTATCCCCCACCGTCTGTACAGCAACAACATCATCAACAACAACACAGCTACCAGCAACAACAGCCTAGCAACATGCACAACCATCAACACTCCTTACCCCATCATCCAAAACATGAAACAAGCAGTAATATGAATGGAGGTAAGTTTGAAGTGTTATGATATTGTGTGGTTTAAGACAAAGCACTTAGATAAGATTATTTATTACCTTAAACGCCTTTTTAGCTCGACTTTTCGAAGAATAAGGAGAGCTATACTACTCACGCGGGCGTTGGCGTCGCTGTTGGCGTCACATCTTGGTTAAGTTTTTAGGTGCAAGTTTGTATCTCATTTACTACTGTATGGAATGGGTTGATACTTTACACATGTGTTTAGGTTCATACTTCAAGGTCCTTGGCTAAGTTTCATATCTCTAATTGTGAATTTAAGCAAATTATGCAGCTTTTTGTAGGGAATCATTGTTTTTACCCTTATATTTTAGAAACAATAATATTTCAATGACCTATACTCCTCTCCGACATTACAGAATAGTTGAGCATGCTTTTTTACGGACAGCTCTTGTTTATTATATATTTGTTGCACTGTTCAAACTGTCTAGGCATCATCATGAAATATAGCCCTATCAAGTAAGTGTTAAAAGGAAAATCATACACTAAATTTTTCTAATAGTAAATGCAGCATATTATTGAATCCAATAATCAAAATGACAATGGGTGGACATGAAATTTATATATAGTGAGATCAATGTTACCACTATGATATTTCCCTTATAAGTTTCAATACCAGAGTTTGGTAGAGAGGTTGAGATTTGCTTCCAAAGATAGGTTTTTTAGTGTTCTTAGTTTGGTATATTCATGTTACACAGACTAAATATTACCTCGGCTTTGTGACTGCAGGATTTCATTTATGCATACCTTTGGGGTAACATTCTGGTATTATACTGGGAAAATGTGCCTTGCTGATGGGCACCTTAATGAGAAATGACAAATACAAGCGAGGATCAAGCCATGTTGTCTATTTCCAAATCCAATAACTTGACAATATTAAACCTCTCCCACAGGGTTTTGTGACTGATTCTGATTGAAATCTCCAGTTTGTGTCAATATCTTTAGTTTGTGACAATATTTTTAGTTTGTGACAATACTTTTAGTTTATATCAAGTATGTTTAAGCAGATGTTTTCATATGATGTGTTTGGTAGATAAATGTGACAGAATCTAGCAATGGCTTCCCTTCATGGAAACTTTTGTTATGGAGGTAGCATTCAAAACTGGAAAAATCAATTCCAAGTTTGAAAATTTGTCATATTGTCATACTGAGTTTGATCCATGGTATAGGGTTATATTACTGAATGAGATGTTAAAAGAGAAATTATATGTTTGTAGATGATGTTGGGAGAGCCAGTATGCCTGCGTCTACAGCAGGTACCACGGTGAAAACTAGTCCTGTATCTGATCATGCAGTCCCCAGTATAGACAGTAAACAAGAGCCTAATCCACAATACTCCAACAAACTTGAAACAAAGAAACACAATAAAGGTAAAACTATTTCATGTATATAATCTTGCTCTCACACATTTGATTGCATATTTGATGTGATACAGGATTTCTTGGGAATGTGTGCACAAAGAGTAGTTACCAAACATTGCAATAGTTTGGACTTCCCTTGCAAAATTTGCATTTCATTCTCTTGGATAATTGGGCTTTAATTGCCTGGAGTTCTCATGGCTTAGAATAACATGCCTCCTCTATTTGTTGGTTCAAACCACAACAGCAGTAAATTTTGATTTTCATAAAAGTAAATCTCCCTGCTACAGATCTGGCTTTACAAGTTCTTTTGTGCTTTTGTGGTATTTGATCATCCATTATTGTAAATGTTCCTTTTTTTTAGATTCTGTTATCAAAGTAGCTTTGAATAATATTACATTCAATGTTTAGATAAAACCTAGTGATTGGACTTTTCTGTAAATGACTAAAATATTTTTAAAATAATTTCAATCTCTATTCCAAAGATTCATATAGGTCATAAAGTTTAAGCTATGCGATGTGTAACAAAGAATTTGTTCATATAAAACTTTTGCTACATAAAAACTATTGGTTACAAGCTAACCTCAATGAATTACCTTTTTGTAGGATTGTGTAAGCTGATTGTATATGTTTCAAATGTCAAGGTATTTGATGTTATCTTCCCTGTGTATTTATTATTTAACTACAACTAAACTTACATTTACAGGTCGTGATGAAAACTTAAAGATTAAACAAGAATTAAAAGAGTTTAGTTCAAATTTTAAGGTATGTTGTATTCTGTAAAGATGTCTTTTAATTACAGTCGAGCCTCAATAGTCCGAACGTCGTTAATCCGTATTATTCGCCATCCGAACAGAATTTGTAGGGAACAGTCCTTACCTTCATTAATTTCACTGTTTAATCCGGAAATTCCGCGTTCCGGCTGCGGACAATACAAGTCGGGAACCAAGCCTAGCTTCTAATAGTATATGCTCACGACTAATCCGGAAACCAGCATAATCATTTTTTTTTTGCGTTTATTGACAATACCATAATCCAACATTCACACCTTTGGCAAATTCGCATGTATGCTTGATCATAAAATGTCACCAAGTGTAGTGTAATGAAAGGCGTGATTGTTTGTAAATCGGTCATTTAGCCAGTTAACTGGTCTAACCTAATTGTAATTATCGTCACATGCTGAAAGTCGAGTTTGTAAAAGGTGTTAACTCGCCGCATTGACAGCGATCAGGAGACAATGTCTGGCAATCAATTTCACCTATTACGTTTTTTTCCTTCATAGTAATTATTATGAAAAACAGTGTATAGGTAAACATTTGACTGTTACACTGGAAACTTGCCGATTGTTATTCTGGATAATTCGTTAATACGAACATTACTCCTGGGAACGAAAGTGTTCGGATAAACGAGGCTCGCCTGTAGTTTATTTTTTTCCCATGGGGATTCTGTTCATAAAATTTTGTAGAATAATAATTTTTGAGGTAATGATAAATACTGCTTATTGATCTTGTTTTTGTTAATAGTCGAGGAAATCACATACATTTTAACCCTTTCTTTAGATTAATTTTGCTAAATTTATTGAAAACAGATGCCTTAGGAAACTCATTGCTCATCATATGTTTAAAGAGGCAATTGTTCATTTCTGTATATCAAGATACATCTATTGTTATAAGGAAGGGACCTGGTTTAAGGATACAAATTACAAGATAACGAATTATAACACTATTGTTATGTTCAGATTATTTTGTAGAATCCAACATAGGAAATATTTATAAAATGAAATAAAACATGCTTTAGAGAATGATTTGGTTAGTGAATCACATTTTGGTCTTGTTTTTCTTCCAGCTTAGTGATAACAAAGATAAAGAGAAGGATAAAGTGAGTGTGAGTGAAAGTAAAGACAATGTTAGTGATGATAAAGAGACTGTTAGTTCAGATCGAAGATATGGGGATAGTTCTACGGCTCCACCCCAATCTGTGCAATCTGTGTCGAGCTCACCAACGGAACAGGAACATCAACAACAAAAGCGGGCCTCGGATGTGCTTGAAGGTTCTCAAGAACATGTGGACAGTGCGGAAAAGAACGAGTAAGTTGAGGCATAGATGTGGGTTAAGCGAAAGTTGTGATAAAATTCTATCAAATGTATAATAAATGTAAACATCTTATTTTTGTGGCCTTTCACAATAAAATTAAAATTGTCATGAAAAAACGATTCCCACCCGAACCCAAAATATGGAGTTCTGAGGAAAATATATATCGGAAATTTGATAAGAAATAAGCCTCTGATTTGGACCAATGAGTGCAGGCCTTTTTTATGTATGTAAACCTTTATGTAAACCCAGAGCTGTAGATATGAATTTATTCATATTTTCTCTTATATCTATGTTGTCGGCACTCAATAAACTCTTCTCACCATCACATGGCCCCTCTCCGCGTGGGTTCAAATCCTGAGAAGGATATGGATTTTCATGAGAGGCAGTCTCCCGACTGACTTACAGAATGCCGATGGTTCTACCCACCTTGACCAGCCCTTATGGGCAGTTGAGTATGGGGTCTTCCTCCATCATTAAGAGTCGGGCATTGCTACATAACTGAAATAAAGTTGATGTGATGTAAAACCCATATACTCTTCTCACCAAGACAGCTCCAATGAGTATCATGGTAAATGTGTTAATAATATAGAATAGGTTAAGTAACAGCATGTAAAAGTGTCTAATATGCATGCTGATTTGGGGCCTCATGTGCTTCATTATATGCTGATTTTCAAATCGTCTTGGACAGAAATCTGTTGATATTAGAACTGATTGTAGTTGTCCATTGTCACTTATTTTTTAACCCTTCATGTATATATATATATCAAATATAAAGATTAAATTTCCATAGTTTGAAAGCCTTTACTATGTTTTCTTCTTAATATTTTAAAGAAAATTAACTTGTTTTTATTTTGGATTTGTTTTAGATTACCAGTGAAGTCAAGCTTAAATCCAAATGCAAAGGAGTTTGTGTACAACCCTGTCAAAACAGTTCCCCAGGTAAGTGATTTATGTAGTCATTCATTCATTTACTTTCCTCACCTTTTAAACTTATATTTCTGTTATCAATGGGCTCTAATAAGGCAGTGCTTTTTTTGTATTTTTTTTAAATTGTGTTATTTAGAAAAAAAAATATAAAAACTTGGTCATGCCTTTTGGTTCAGCAATTTTTATGGCAAATTCTTTGCATGATGACCAGGCTAATGTTACTTCCCAAATAAAAACATAAGGTATGCCAAGTTTCCATATCATTTCAACGTATAATGTTCTTCAACTATATACTTGCTTCACTTTGTCGCTTTTCTGCAGAAGTCCTCTGTTGCTCTCTTATGGATTGAAAAACATAATTATATTTGTAAGGAGGTAAGGCCATTCCCCTGTAAAGGAATATGTTACCAGCTAAAATTGAAAGAAACAGAAGATGACAGTAAATATATTAAAAAAAAGAAAAAAAAAATCAGTGTCAAATCAGTGTGACCAAAGGCTGAACTGCAAATTAGAAGCAGTACCTCCTTTTCTTACATATTTTTCCTAACATGTTTGCTGCAGTCGTGTCATAGTGAAGTAGCGGATAATATTGAGCTCAAATCTTGTGTTTGTTTAGAAACAGCATACACACCAAGCCCCGACACCTCCGCGACACCAGGCTCAGAGTCCCATTGTACAGCAGGCACCCTTGATGAATATAGGAGCCGCGCCTGTGTATCCAAGCCATGGGCAGCCCTTTATGATGCCCTCTGCAGCCGGTGTCATGGTGAACAATACTGCATATAATGCTAGGCCTAAACGAGGTAGGTTGGGTTTGTTTCTTACATTGTGATTAGTGCTGTTAGCTGCTTTATTTGTACAAATAATGTAATTTTGGCAGAAAGTCAGTTTGGTTTGTTTCTTACATTGTAATTAGTGCTGTTAGCTGCTTTAATTGTACAAATAATGCAATTTTGGCAAAAAGTCAGTTTGGTTTGTTTCTTACATTGTAATTAGTGCTGTTAGCTGCTTTATTGTACAAATAATGCAATTTTGGCAAAAAGTCAGTTTGGTTTGTTTCTTACATTGTAATTAGTGCTGTTAGCTGCTTTATTGTTACAAATAATGCAATTTTGGCAAAAAGTCAGTTTGGTTTGTTTCTTACATTGTAATTAGTGCTGTTAGCTGCTTTAATTGTACAAATAATGCAATTTTGGCAAAAGTCAGTTTGGTTTGTTTCTTACATTGTAATTAGTGCTGTTAGCTGCTTTAATTGTACAAATAATGCAATTTTGGCAAAAGTCAGTTTGGTTTGTTTCTTACATTGTAATTAGTGCTGTTAGCTGCTTTAATTGTACAAATAATGCAATTTTGGCAAAAGTCAGTTTGGTTTGTTTCTTACATTGTAATTAGTGCTGTTAGCTGCTTTAATTGTACAAATAATGCAATTTTGGCAAAAGTCAGTTTGGTTTGTTTCTTACATTGTAATTAGTGCTGTTAGCTGCTTTAATTGTACAAATAATGCAATTTTGGCAAAAGTCAGTTTGGTTTGTTTCTTACATTGTAATTAGTGCTGTTAGCTGCTTTAATTGTACAAATAATGCAATTTTGGCAAAAGTCAGTTTGGTTTGTTTCTTACATTGTAATTAGTGCTGTTAGCTGCTTTAATTGTACAAATAATGCAATTTTGGCAAAAGTCAGTTTGGTTTGTTTCTTACATTGTAATTAGTGCTGTTAGCTGCTTTAATTGTACAAATAATGCAATTTTGGCAAAAGTCAGTTTGGTTTGTTTCTTACATTGTAATTAGTGCTGTTAGCTGCTTTAATTGTACAAATAATGCAATTTTGGCAAAAGTCAGTTTGGTTTGTTTCTTACATTGTAATTAGTGCTGTTAGCTGCTTTAATTGTACAAATAATGCAATTTTGGCAAAAAGTCAGTTTGGTTTGTTTCTTACATTGTAATTAGTGCTGTTAGCTGCTTTATTGTTACAAATAATGCAATTTTGGCAAAAAGTCAGTTTGGTTTGTTTTTTATTTTGTAACTAGTGCCAGTACCTGCTTTATCTTTCACAAAAAAAACTATTTGGAAATAAACCAGGGGTAAGAATAGGTCAAAACATGCTTTCACAATATCTTCTATTTGTCTTTAAAGTATTTCATAGCATATTTTAAAGTATCATGTTATAACTGTCAATTGATTGAAATTGTTTAACCCTTATAGTGCTGGAACGAACGCCATGCTTGTGCAAACAGGTCAGATCCAGGCCAGCTGCCAAGTAAATAGATAAAGCAGATATTAAGGTTTTGGAAAGCAGATGACACAAAAATCTTTTTTTACAAAATTACCCAGCATTCTAAGGGTTAAGGAACAATAAATTTTGCACCAATTTTTAGAACAATTTGAGCTTTTGAGCATTCCATTGAAGCACAAGTGTGAACACTATTGTCTGATAAAAGGAACATACAGAAACAGTTTTTGATAGACTTGAATGTTTTTGGCTGAAATTTGTTATGTTAAAATTCTATAGCATATGTTTTCTTATTCAGGTATATTTGGGATTATTCATCAGTTGAGTGGAATTGAAAACTGCAAAATGGAACAATGTCAAGCTATTCCCTCTTATTGTGTGTTGTGTCTGAAAACATCCTCATGAAATTGTCAGGGTCTATGAAAACTGTGTTTTTTCATTTTAAGATTTTCTCTTAACCCTTTACCAAATGCCAAATCTTTGGCTGTCCCAAATTGGAAGAGTTTACAGCCGATAGGGCAGAAAACTTTGTGGGAAAAGGAGAAATATGTTAACAGCAATTCCTCTTTTTCCCACAATGTTTTCCAGAGTCATGTGCAACAAACTGGTCAAGTGTCGTTATTGTTTGGTAATGGGCTAAGATAATGTTAGAATTTATAATGACAAAAGAAGGGGTTCTAAAAGAATCATGTAATAAAGGAATGGTTCACAACCATGCAAAATGTAAAAGAGAAATATGATATTAATATGGGTGAAAGTGTTCAGGATTATTCCTGAATTTCAGGTTGTTGTTTTTTTTTTTCAGCTTTTTGAGACTTTTTGTCCCTATACAATGCTCTAGCAAACATGCCTTTTCAGGATAAAGAACTACAGATTTCAGGATTTTGAAATTCTGCAATTTTCACCCATTTATTATGTAAACAAATGAACTTGTATATTTTAGCTGTGGTATCGGTGAAACCTGAATCGTATCCTGCAGCCTCTGCTGTGACAGGACAACCCCTGTTGGCTCAACATAATCCCCACAACCCCCACAACCCCCACAATCCACCCAACTATATGTATCATATGCACAACCCGCAGATGATGCAGCCCCAGCCAACGGGCTACCAGATAGGGCAGGTAAGATGCCTACAAATTTATTTTGGGGAGGGGCCATCATGGTCATGTTGGGTTCAGCATCTCCCAGTGGTTAAGTTGGTGGACTTAGAAATGGGGGGTCACAGGTTCAAGTCTCACTAACATCTCTGGGTTTGTGGGAGTGACTTTTGTCAAGTCACTTCAGAGCCTTAGTCTAGTACCAGTGAATCCAGAAAAAGTCATTACATAACTGAAAAATTGCTGATGCGGCCTTAAACACCAAACAAACAAACATCCATGGTCAAGTACTTGAGAAAGGGCCAGATAATAGGAGAAATATTCCCTGAGGATGACTTCTTTATTTTTTTCTCCAAACCCTTTGTTGAGGGTATCAATTTGTATTGTCTTTAAGATGATTCTGATGCGTATCCGCCATGGTGTTTATATGATAATATCTAAATGGTAAGATTCAAAATATAGGAAGATACACAAAACTTGACTGCCCATAAGAGCAGGGTAAACCATCAGCGTTTTTGCCAGTAGAGTGAATACCTCGGACTAAAATTCCCTTTCTGATAGTTACCCTTCCTGATATTAACCTATTTATCCCATTGTTAAATTTCTGAACCAGATAAGGAATTCTAGTCACAGTTATTTGCTCAACTGGCAAAAATGTTGATGGTTTACCCTGCTCTTATGGGCAGTAAAGTTTTGGGGGCCTCCGTGGCCTAGTGGTTAGAGTACAGAACTTGAAATCACATGGCCCCTCTCCGCGTGGGTTCAAATCCTGAGAGGGATATGGATTTTCATGAGAGGCAGTCTCCAGACTGACTTACGGAATGCCGATGGTTCTACCCCCCTTGACCAGCCCTTATGGGCAGTTGAGTATGGTGTCTTCCTCCATCATTAAGAGTCGGGCATCGCTACATAACTGAAATAATGTTGATGTGATGTAAAACCCATTAAAAAAAAAAAAAGTAAAGTTTTGAATCTTCCTATATTTCGAATATGCTGGTGATTATTTACTTCAATGTTTTCATGAATTTACTTATCAAAGGAGTATCAATGGGATGAAATATCAATCTTTGATAATCATCAAAGCTATGAAAGTCCTTCAAATTTTATCAACATCAGGTTGTGACAAAAGGAGAATTTAATTGTAAGTCATTAATAGTGTTTTATGTTACAGTGTTATAAATGCCTACTACTGCAAAGTTGCCTTTATTAGTGATAAGGTGCTGAATAACCTTGGCTTTGGATGCCCCTTTACCTACAGTGCTCGAACCGACTTCATGCTTATGCGAACAGGTTAGATCCACGCCAGCGGTCAAGAATAGGGGGCTGGCTTGTGATCTAACCTGTTTGCTACTCTGAGTAATTTTCCTCATTAAAATTAAGCAGATTTTTGGAAAGCAGACGACTTAAAAATCTATTTTTGGAAAAGTACCCAGCATTCTTATACACTAACTTATTCATACATCATTAATGTTCATTAATCTCTTCTTCCCCAGATGATGCCCATGCCAGCGCCATCTAACCAGCGGTTTGTGACCCCTACTTCTATGCAGGGAATGCCTCCCACCTCTATTCAGCCTAATTTAGACCAGAATGGACAACAGTTATACAGTAAGTCAAATATCTCATTATTTCAGCGTTGTCATTAAGAGCCGGCTGCCGGCCAATTTGACCGCTTCAAATGATTTTGGTCGGCTCAAATAACAAAAAAACATGAAAGGTGGTCACAAGTAACACCCAATATTTGTTGGGTGTTTGCTTCATTGGCCTCCCCAAATCGAAAGTTGGTCTCTTACTCCAAAAAAAAATGACAACCCTGCATTAATTTGATTTAGTAGGCTTAATTTTTATGTATATATTATCAGTCAACTATTAAAGATGAATTTTGAAGGTTTTTGATCTGTGGTTAAGTGATTGGTTCTTTTGACCAATTTGAATAGATTTTAAACATTAGAGATAAGCCCTGGATAAGTAAACACTCTTTTAGTTCACTTTGTTCTTTGTAATGATTAAATGTTCAACTAGGAAACTTGATACATATGAATTGTTGATATGATGAGCAAACTGGTTGAGCGATTTAAAAATGTTTATCAACAATTATAAGAATGCGCAGGTTGTCAAGTATTGATTTCCAATGGGTACATACCATTAAAGCATTTTTAGAAAAGAAATGAAGTAGCAAGTCATGGAAATTCACCTCTCATCTTCAGTTCTAAAACAAGGAATGTTATTCTTTTTTATACTGTTACATTAAGGCCCCAATCTCTTCAGCATAGCAATAATCAATAAGGACAAGATCTATGCTTTAGAGAGTGAGGCGGTCATGTGACAATACAAACAAAATTCTCAGACTTACCCATTGAGCACAACTGCAACAGATGTGTCCAAGTTAGATGTTGTATAGTAAAGGGGGTTCATAAGAGGAATTCATGCATCATTGAAAGTTGCTTTCGTTCTACTTTTATTATTTTAAGTTGTTGGTGATCAAGAGACTAAGACTGATTAACAATCAGGGGTCCTGTGTGGCCCTGTGGTTAAAGTAGCAGACTTAGAAGTTGGGGGTCCCGGGTTCGAGCCCCACCAACACCTCTTGTTTCGTGGGAGTTACCTTTTTCAAAACACTTCAGAGCCCTAGTCTAGTACCGGTGGATCCACAAAAGCATTACATAACTGAACTAATTTTGACATGGAGTTAAACAACATACAAAAATAAAAAAAATGAATAATACTTGTGCATGACAAAAGTTTGCTACCGGAAATACCCATATTTCTACAAAGAGATTGTAGAGAAAATGAACTCATCAGCAAGCAGCTTTACAACAAGGCATGTAATATTTCATCTCTATTTCAGTGCAAGCCCCGCAACAAGGACCAATGCCGACCCACATGGCCCACGGGTCTCAGTTTAATATTGCCCATCTCAACCTCTCAAATCCCAATAATCAACAGACTAACTCCCCGATGAACCCCACCCCACACTCGGGGGCCGGCCACCACCATCCAGCGCCCAGCCCGGTCCACTCAAACCCAAATCAACAGCAACAACAGCCTATGAATCCTGGTGCCCATCCTCCCACGTCGGGCACCCCACAGCCGCCACAGGGCTACAACCAGCCCACACTGCAGAGTCAACCCCCGTTACAGCCTAGCCCGCACAACCCGACGTCTCCGCAGACAATGCAGCAGATGCCTTACCACACCCACAACCCACAGTTCCCCATGCAGAGCTCTGCAGGGGGCCAGCAGTTCTCCATACCCCAGCATGGCCAGCAGTCGAACATGGCCACGTCACTGTCGGGCTACTCCGGCTCCCAACACATGCAGCCCCAGTTTGTGATGATGCCAAACGTCACGCCGTCTGGTCAGCTAAATCATCACCATCTCCACGGCAATCATCAGTTCCAGAATCATATAACAGGTAGGTGGAAGGTTTATGCTATACAAGCACAAGTATATGCATTATAGAATAGGGCCATGCTATTGTTGGGTTCCGATACCCTTTTACCAGTTGATATATTTTCATTATTTTATGTAACATCAGTTTCAGAGTTCTATAATGGGTATGTTGATGGTTAGTAGGTTTAGAGTATAGATCATAGATTAGAGCCATGCTATCAACTGGCTCAAATTTCCATTAAGCTGTTAATGTAATGTCATTATTTGATTATAATTCTAATGATGTTACAATGTTATACAGTTTATACATTAGGTAGTTAAAGATTCTTTTTCAAACTACAATCAAACAATTACTTCAGTGAAGGATATATTAGTCTTAAACTTCCCCTCCTAATAAAAAAAAAGCATTTCATATATAAAATGGTAGAGTTTTTACCGTACATACATAGATATTCAGTTTACGTGTAATGTTTTCTCTTATTCCTTAAACTATAAACTGGAAAAAATCCACTAAATACTATGAACTTATTATTAAGATCCTTGAATGTATCCCAAGTTATGTGAAGAAGCATTTGGATTTACATGAAAGGTAGTCACTCTGTTAATTTTGGATGTCTTCCTCCATCATTTTGAGGTAGAAATCGCAACATAACTGACATGTGGCTGTATGCAATGTAATATCCATACAAATTAATGAAACTATCTGCATATGTATGAATTCCTCTTGATGTGAGTTATACTGATGGTTGTGTTTTCAGGTCCTGGTTCCATGCAGCCCCAGTTTATGCCCCAGCCCCTGGGTCAACCCGGACAGAACCATGGGCACGGTCCCCACCACCACAACCAAATGCAGCATTTTCCTCTACAAGGTAAATAACTCTAGGGAACCAATCTCTTAGTTGAGAGATGGATTTATCTTCAACATGATGTTTGATTAATTTTTAAGTAGATCTCATTAAAAAAAAGTATACTTATGGAAATGTGTACATTTACTATGAATAAGGCTTTCTCTTTTTGTACCCTTAAGTAAACTGCTCTTAGGAAGATTAGAATCATGAATGCAGGTCACAATGTCTTTTCCTGAAAGATGTGTCAAAAATAAAAACAAAAAAAAATGCAGGCCTTACAAGTTTTTGAATTGTATGAATACTTCAAACTCCGCAAAGGAGATTGCATGCTATAGAAAAGAGATTTGTTTTACCTTTCCCCATTTTTTTAGAAGACGACATTGTTAGAAATTAAAGGGCATGAAGAATTATCTATGGAAGGTGTCAAAATAGCACCACATACATATGAAATATTTCATTGTTGTATTACTTATCAATACACTTTTGATCTACTAGTAAATGATGAAATACAGCATTTCCAATAGAAGGGGTGAAATATTCATAAAATACAGATAACTTACATAAGCAATTTTTTTTAACATATTAGGTCTAGAAAACTATCAGATATTTTTAAAGTCATGAGACATTGATGGTATTTAAGTTCACACTGGAACTCAGTTTTGGGGAAATCCTGTTATCTAAAGATGGTTTTAGATTGACATAAGAGAGAAGAAAAGTTTTGACAACATGTTACTTAACAAACACTGTTGTTTTTTTTACTAAGATAGTGACTTCTCTTACTCCATTAATTCTCTTTTAACTTTTGATCTGTTTGTCTGAATTAAAATCAACAGTTGACAAGATTTGTATCGTTTAAAAAATGACCTTTTCGAGATAATATTAAATAAAAACTAAAAACTATTTGACAAAAGGATAAATTGGTCACTAGAAGCAATTCATTCTTGGTCAAAGATTTCTAATACCTTCTGCAGCAGATAAGAGGTGTTTTGGAGTAAGGGGCGTTCACAAGAGGAACATACAGGCGTCTTTGAAAGGTGCTTTATTCTACCTCTATTATTTTAAGTTGTTGATGATAAAGGGATGAAGACTGATAAACTAACACTTGTGCATGACAAAAGTTTGCTACTGAAAAACTCATAAAGATTTTCATTGTCTTGATTCAAAGATAGGTAGATAAATGGATAGATATTATAGATATATTCAGTAACAAAATTTTTTGTAACACAAAATCGACAGTTGTCCAGGGGTATAGTGTTGGCCTCCGGACACAAGTGTCATGGGTTTGTAACCCGCAAGAAAAGGGTTCTGTCTTGTGACTTTTCATTAATCCACATTCGACCGAGTACTGGTTATGTATCCAGTGAGCAGAAATGTGAGTAATTATTCTAGGTTGTAAGAATTTGTTTCACAATTGATGGAAAATAATAGGTTTAAATTACAAAATGAACTTCGTTATATCATGTATTATCTGTATGATCATATATAATGAACATAAGCAGACACTATCATGGATCACTATAGAGAATGGAGACAAATGAAATATCATTCAAACAACTTTAAATGTCTTTGCTTCAGACTGCATCTGAAAATGAGACAGAAAGAGATTTTGCACATGATATTTCCTTCTGTCACCATGATATCAGACATAATTGATCAATCATTTAAACATGTATGTTTTTGTTGCTTGGGGTCCCGAGTGCCCCAGCTGTTAGGGTGATGGACTTTTAACTTGAGGGTCCGAGGTTTTCCGATCACCCACTGGTTTCATTGTAGTGTCCTTTGGCAAGACAGTTTTGAGCCCTAGCTACTAAAATCCCAGGAAAGCCATAGTATATTGGTTGACATGTTGTTAAACCCATACAAAAACAATGTCACTCTTATCATATGTTCGAACTATTTCTAAAGAATGGGAAAGGGTTGCACATGTCTGCATGCATTTTTTCTTGCTGTGATTGAAAACCTGTTTATCAAATTTGAGGTTTGACAGAAGAATTTTGGTTGGGGTACTCACCATTGAGTCAATAGTAAATGAAAGGGAATGTTTCTTGAATTTGCTCAGGATTTTTCTTTTAATGATGCTTTGAAAGCATTTAATGTTCTTTGATATTGTTTGAAATGAAATTATTGTGAAAATGAACTTCAAGCAGATTTTCCCTTTTCATGCTGTGCTTTCAGTCTTTGCTGAAAGATGCTTGTTTTTCTAAGGAAATTTTGATTTGATATACTTCAATCATACCACACCAAATCATGTTATTGAGGCGATACATTTTTGCTGCATATTACTCAGCCTATTTATTATTTTATTTAAATTAAAAAAATGTTTTAAGGGACTTTATGTTATATCTTGTTACCTATAGTGGCTGAACTTAAGCTTTCTGTATGCCTGATTATATTGATATGAGCCGCCGTGAGAGAGAATCGCTGTTTATTGCAACTGGGAAAGTATTGTTGTCATCTAACCAAGACTGCATGTACTGTTTTAGCCCAAACTTAGTTATTCATTCCCCCACATGGAAATATTTTGCTGATCCTAATTGAAAGCAATAACATATGACAAAAGTAAGGAGAAAAAAAGAAAAGGATTCTTTTTTATGTTGAATAGAAACTATTGTGACAACAGATATATCTTTCTTTAGGAGTAAAATATTCTTTTGTCACAATGGCTTCTAAAATATATAGAGGATCCAATGCGAGACTAGTAAGACCTTCACAAACATGAAGCACTTACTATAGCCATGCAATAAACCCTCAATATGTCAAAGTAATATATACTGTATTAATTAGTGAAGATTAGTTACGTGTGCCCTGTTAACTATGTCTTGGTCAAGACAAATACTTTCCCTATGGTGTTATACGTCTTTCTCTCTCACAGTTTAGTTCTTGAACAGCTTTCTACAATAAATTGTATATTTTTATTATACTGTACTATACTTATGTTTAGAATGCAAGCTTCTCCAGCATAATTTTGCCTTTGATGGAAGCTATTTCTATGCAAGGTTTTTCTGGCTGTCCCATTCCTTGTCCCCTTTTGACTGAACATTTCAGAAAATTTTCAGGCTTCTTGAAAACAACATTAATAAAATTAATCATGTCCAATCATGTCCATTAGAGGTAGTGTCCTAACTAGGCTTACTAGTACGTCTTTCTCTCTCACAGTTTAGTTCTTGAACAGCTTTCTACAATAGATTGTATATTTTTATTATACTGTACTATACTTATGTTTAGAATGCAAGCTTCTCCAGCATAATTTTGCCTTTGATGGAAGCTATTTCTATGCAAGGTTTTTCTGGCTGTCCCATTCCTTGTCCCCTTTTGACTGAACATTTCAGAAAATTTTCAGGCTTCTTGAAAACAACATTAATAAAATTAATCATGTCCAATCATGTCCATTAGAGGTAGTGTCCTAACTAGGCTTACTAGACTTAATGGTTCTTCTCACATAGTCAGTCCTTTAGGACAGTTGATTATAGGGTCTTCTTCCATCATTAAAAGTCAGACATGCAACATAGCTGAAATGATACTTACTCAATGTAAAAAACCATAGAAATAGATAATAATGATCATTTGATAAGGAGTAATGTTTATTTCAACTTGTTTCTCTCTTTTCCATGGTGTCCTTAAGACTTTTTCCGATTTGTTTTCAATTTGAATTGTAGTTATGTAAAGGACTTAGTTTTGTCTAGCTCTTGGCTGCAAAATGTTTGCCAAAACAAAAGTCTTTCATCCCGCAACACAGTCCTGAATGTGGCATGCATGCCTAATAGCAGTGATTGGCTTATACTAGAATTGGCTTTTATGTAAGTTTCAATAAGAGAATGGCTTTTTTTATGCCTGCTAAAGTCACCATGCCAAAGATTATCATAGTTATTGTCCTTCCTTTCTTTCTCCGTGAATGGCAAATCAATTGAGTTTTGAATATGTGTTGTTAACATATTTTTTTCTTTTCTTAATCCTGCAGCAGATCTAATTTTTTTCTATGGTAGACCTTAATCTTCTACTGTTTTATAAGACAAACATTTAATGAATATTTTTCAACTTTTGCTGTAATGTTTGTTTAATTGATAGATTTGACCCCTTGCTGGTATTTCACTTCATAAGGAATGAATGGAAGAACACAAAATAGTTCTTTTATCCAAAGTTTGCCCCTTGATAAAATATAGGCGATTTGCATTCCGTTTTACAGAGTAGGGCTAGTATATCTTTTTCATATTTCAATTAAAAAGGATTTGGATAGAAATGTTGTTGTTCAACATAAACAAGATATTTTTCTTGACATCATTCTGTTTTAGATTTATATGACTGTCAATGAATAATCTCTTCACTTGTTTAGTCAAATGCTAGATATCTTTTGGCCCTTTTCCATAGCTATTTGCATCAAAGATTATAAGAATGGCTTTTCTGAATGAAGAGTTTTGAAACTCAATTGAACATCTCATAGATGAAAGACTTTTGAAATCAATGTGGCTGAAGCAATACTGCTCATGCTGACCAAGTTCCTCTTCTGTTACAATGCTTTTGAATATCATTTTGAAGTCATTTGTATACCTGGAATAGATAGACTGATCTATGGGACTCAAATCTAATAGAATTGTGCCATATTAATCATAGGACCCAGAGTCCTCCACTTATTTGCACCCCCTCAAAAAATGGGATCATTTTGCTACCATTATAAGTAATTTTTAGGTGTAGTGGTATTATAAAGGTTGTTTCATGAAATGAAAAGAAAACTTTATCACTCTCACAACAACCAATGCCCTGAAGTTTGGTATGTGTAAATGAATAATGCAGTGGTTGATGGCAATAGATTTTTGACCTTTTAGATCTGTGACAAGTTTTCAATGGAATTGTGACCGAGGAAGTTTAGAAAGAGGGTTATTTTTTTTGGTAAAATCTGCTCCAATGCTTCTTCAGCTTTGCAAATGTGAGAGTTAAAGAGGCCTGCTTGTTCAAGTCAATTTTGATTGTCCTTTATTTTCTTAAAGTGACTGACAGAACTGGCTGACTGAATGTATCCCATTTAAAAAATGATTCATGAAATATTGTTAAATGCTCAGGTTGGCTAACAAAATCCATCCTTCCTCCCAAGCAAGTTCCACAAATAGAAACAATGAATGCTGTTTTGGGCTGACTGAATTCCTCCCGTAACATTTGTTAATTCCCTTTGCTGCCAATGATAATTGCAAGCGTGTTTGTTACCGTTTTTTTGCATGTAGCGTTTGTTTATTTCTTTTGCCAGTCCACTCAACAGGAGGGCAACCCGTTCAGAATTACCAGCCTGCACACAGTTCCCTAACTTAACTCTCTCATCCATGAACGTAAGTAAATAATGTGTATGTCTAAACGGAGAACACACACCTTATTGCCGATTGTAGTGGTATTCCTCTCCTGTTTTTTTCTTTCTCTCTTTTATTGTAGTCTTTTCCTACCACAATTTTTTATCCTATTAGGGTTATTAAATTCACACATATATATTTATTAATATCAAAATGTTGTGCCAGCAACCTTTTCCCATATAAATATATTTGCAGCAGTCATTATTTTAAAACATAGTGGGGGAAAAAGGATTTTTTTCTTACATTTTAGGCAAATTCCTCATTTGTCACAACTATTGTAATGTTTTTTTAAGCTTTTTTGAAGTTCTTTGGTTTCTGGTTGTTAGTTTTACAATTTGCCTTAGTGCTGTCTTCTGCTTTTAAATCTGAATAGAAGGTGTAGAAAAAAAGTATATTTGGCTTCGTACAATTGTGGTTGATCTGAAGCATTCACACGCCTAACAAGCATTCATCTTTATAGTTAAAGGTATCATGCTGCATGATAGGAAACACATTCTGAATTGGGGAAGAGATTCCTTTATAGACACCTGTTTTAATGACCAAAAAAACTGGTATTGGTTAAGATTCACTAAAGAAAGAAAGCCAATGTAGACACAGAAACTTGCACTTTCTTTGAATAGCTATTAGTTGAGTGATTCGTTAAACAGAAATGTAGCTTCACAAAGGCTATTTTGGTTGCATACACTATATCCAGGAAAAATAACTTGCAAAATGCATATAGTTAATTAATCAACCACTGCATAATCCTTGCCTTCTGTCCCCAGTAATTTACAGCATGTATCAAGGAACCAATGCGTAGAGTTAAGGAGCTTCTTTTAAAAATTGAAACGAATGAGCCAACATTATTGATCTTTGTGACTAAATGAAAATTTGCTTACAATGAGAATAGTTCGCGAAAGATACATGTTTTTTAATCATTTCAATTTTACTTGCATGAGCATGGATGGATGTGCGTGGTTACCGGTATATACAGTAATGTCTCGTTAATCCGAACCTGTCCGTTCCAAACAAAATTTCCGGATTTAAGAATAATCCTGACTAATGAAGCAGGGCCTAGTCTTATACCTATTTAGACATAAACGGTCCATATGCACATGTATACTTAAATAACCTTTACCAAACGCCAAATTTTCGACCGTCCCAAATTGAAATTCAAAATTAATCTTCTAATATGGCAGAAAACATTGTGGGTCAAGGAGAAATTGCTTGTCGCGAGCAATTACTCCTTTACCCACAGTGTTTTTGAGAGTGGTCTGCAAAAACTGGTCAAATGTCGTTATTGTATGGTAATTGGTTAAGCAAATTACTGCACAATATTTCCGTTCACTTTCAATTTCGTTCGGATTGCGAGACATCTGGATATTTGGGGTCCGGATAAACGAGGTTTCACCGTATAAGTTTTAATGATTTTGTTTTGCTCCTAGAAAAATTGCAAATTTCCATCTCTGCTGTGCGAGTACAATAATTATGCTTAAACAATAAGATAAGTTTAATATGTTTGATGAAATTAAATTATATTCAAAGTTAAAAAGCAATACCCCCTTTATTTTTGCAAATTAGTTTCCTCCTGTTGGATAGTATGTGCTTTCAATCAATATTTAAATTTCCTCCATTTGTTATTGAAAAAAGGATATAGTTTGAGATAATCTAAAACAATGATTATTTCACATGTGCTATGCATGCAAACATAATAACCAGACTTTGTATCATATGCTTGCCTTGGATTCTCAAATATTTGATTTGCTAAAGCCTTAATGTATAAATGAATGCTATGTGTTTTAATATATAAACCATTTCCTTATACTAACAGTCTATAGTGTGTGTTGGTTAATTTGTGGTGCTTTCCATAACAGTGGGTCTTGTGCATTATGGTACAGGCTGCGAAAAGAATTCATTCAGATACGATTAAGTTGAGTTCTAGAAATTGATACAGAATGCTTGGTATGTAGGAAACTACAAACCCTTTCAACATAACATGTGCTTTAATGAGCTGTCATTCTTTATTGTTAACTTTATTGCACATGTTACTATTCTTCACACAGTGCCTGCACAGGATTTATTGCATTCCATGACAAAAGAAAAAGTTGCTCATTATGAGCAATTTCTCATTTAGGCACAGTGTTTGCTGCTTTGAGTATTTATATAAGAGCTGTAACTTTCAATTTTAACTGTAACTCTACAATTTTCATCTTTTCTTGTATCAATTTGGAGAACTCAGAAATCCTATGTATGAAATATTTCGAAATTACCTCTGCATGCTTGGCATGGGCATTGTTGTTAGTCCATTATAATCCCTGAATGTTAGATCTACAGTCAATCTTGTTTTAACTCTTTACCACTTGCAGATGACATTTTTTAAGCTTGAAGCAGATGACTTTAGAAAAGCTTTGTAAATGTGTGAAAAACCTTCCAGTTCTGACGATGTGATATTTGATGGGATTGAAAAGGCATTGTGCCATAGGAAGAAATTGCTTGTCACAAGCAATTTCTCCATTTTCCACAATGTTTTTTTAAAGTCGTCTGCTGCAAGACGCAAACATGTGGCATTAGGTGATAATGTGTTTAAAGCAACCTCTCTTAAACAATGGATGAAAAGTTATTTTGGGCTGGGGCTATCTTAATACAGCACACAAGTTATTCAGAAAGTTCCAGCCTACTGCAACATACTGCCCATATTAAGCAGTAAGTTGTCCAAAACACCCACAATTCTAACCTTTTTTTCTATGGTCCTTTGATATGAGATTGAGTGTCACACAGAACTACTCGGGTATTTCTGTGAGCTGTGAAATACACCTCGGATATAAGTGTAGGGTTACAATTTTTCAGGTAAATCGGCCTCCGGCGATTATCACATTTTCTAAGCGTGCAAGTTAAGAAGTTCAATGTATATGGAAGTGTTGGATATCCTTTTTAATCATTTTTTCTCGGTAACTCATACGAAATAGCAGAATTATAAGTTGTGACATATATTAGTTGTTTCATTAATCAAATTAAACGACTTTTACGATTTCACATTTAAGATCTATTTTTAACAACGAAAGTGAAGTGACGTTTTTCCGCGGGAATCAATATGGCGTCATTCCTATTATTTCAGAGGTGTTTTCATTGGATAAACTGATGTTTCAGATTGATTGACTGTATGTACAATAAAAAGGCTGTTGTTGGCTTTTTCTCAAATGGTAGCTTCATTATTTCTTAAGCAGCTTATGCCTTGACTAATGCATTTTTGACAAGGTTTATAAGCTTTTACAAGCATGACATTTCTCTAACTACCTACAGGTTTTACACAATGATATGCACAATGTATTCATCAATGTAAACCATTTGGTAAAGAAGAGGTCCTATTGGAGACTATTATTTTACATGTATTGTTTGTGATTTGTTTGAGTTGGATTATGATTGTCATATGATTTAACGATTAGCACTTCTATGAGCATGATTTTTATTTGATTTCCTCAAATGCCATTTGGCCTTTCCTCGGTGCAGTTGATATCATAAGAATAATGCAGTTTATTAAAACAATAGTTTGCTATTTTGTTTTATAAACGATGAAATTATTTCCTCTTTACCACCTGCAGATGACACTATTTATACTTGAAGCAGATGACTTAAGAAAAGCTTTGTTAACATGTGAAAGGTTTTGCAGTTGTGATATGGGAATTTGTTGAAAAAGCATTGTGGCAAAAGGAGTAATTGCTTGTGATAAGCACTTTCTCCTTTTGCCACAATGCCTTTTGAAAGTTATCTGCTGCAAGAAGTAAAAATGTGGAATTAGATGCTATTGAAACAATTTGCTCATGATAATGAAATTCTAAGAAGCATTATGAACTATAGGTTATTTTCTGATGAGTTATGCTTCTAAAGACCAACTTTGGATTTAATAAAATATGTGCATTTACATGAGAATTACTAATTTTACAATTTTTTATGAGGTTGAGTTTGAATGTTGGTGAAAAGAATACTAAAACTTTAAAACTGTTTGTTGTGAGTCATTCCTTCAATTTTCACAAAAGTTGAAAAGTTCTCAGCTTAAGGGTAGAGTGTTTCAATTTATTTATGATTTATTTTTATTGTATTACCTTATTAACGTGGTTTGTGGAGCATATTGTACTTGTTTTGGACTGTCTGTCTTCACTGCTGTCTGTCTTGACATAAGACTAAGTTTATATCTCTGGCATATGTTTTGGTTTTGGCAGTAGTAGGAAAAAACCCAGCTCTTTTGATTGAATTCAATGTAAAACTTGCATGAGAAAACAAAGTCTATTAGTCTTTTGATTTTGTCCCTTTGTGTTCAATTATGTTCTGCAGCAGGATTTGAGAATTTGTTTAGGCACACACTTAAGTTCTTTACACAAGTCTTTAGACGATGAGTATACTGTTTTTCTGTATTCACTAAAACATCAATTGTTTCATATTGAACTGTGCTAGTACTGATATTCGAGTCAATATTTTACAGGTTATATTCAATGTATGAATGGGGCCTCCGTGGCCTAGTGGTTAGAGTACAGAACTTGAAATCACATGGTGCTTCTCTGCATGGGTTCAAATCCTGAGAGAGATATGGATTTTCATGAGAGGCAGTCTCCCGACTGACTTAACGGAATGCCGATGGTTCTACCCGCCTTGACCAGCCCTTATGGGCAGTTGAGAATGGGGTCTTCCTCCATCATTAAGTCAGGCATCGCTGCACAACTGAAATAATGTTGATGTGATGTAAAACCCATATATAAAAAAAAAGAATGTATGAATGTGTCAAGTGTCACTGTTGTAAAAACAGAAATTAATACCATTGATTTGCCATATTGCAGGAATAAGAGATAAATTCAGAAAAGTTCTCTACATATTACACTATAATAGAGAAATAGCGTTTATGTAATGTTTATTTCCTTCTCTTTTTAGGTCTAACTGCTGCGACTTTAGCAAACCCGCTTCACACAAGGCAAGATCACTTCATTGTTCAGCATCTCCGAAAATAAAACAGACGGGCTTCCCTCAATGATTTTAAAACGCCCGCCCTGCTACCCATCCCCAGTTCAGCGTGTATTGATCCATCACCACAAGAAGGCCATGTGATAAAAGAAGGAGGTTTATTTACCCTTTACCAAACGCCAAATATTTGACTCCCAAATTGGAAGAGATTGCAGATGACATCTCATATTGTGATGATACTTCTGACATGGCAGAAATCATTGTGGAAAAAGGAGAAATTGCTCGTGACGAGCAATTTCTCCTTTTCCCAAAATGATTTCTGTTTTCAAGAGTTGTCTGCAATAAAGTGGTTAAATGTCGTTATTGTTTGGTAATGGGATAGGTATTTGATAAAGAAAAGAATTGTAAGAAGTTCTAAATTGTTTTCCCTATCTTGTTTTTGTTAAGACAGAGACCTTATTGCTTAATTCATCACATATTGTAGGTTCAATGGAAGACTATATTAAGAACTTCATGAATGTGAAGAACTTACTTTAGTCTTGCATTGAACTAACTTTATGCTTTTTGTAATGACTGGTCTTTGATTGAACATAAGCAGACTGATTTGAAAAAAGTTTACAATCATGGGAAATCTTTGAATGTGACAAAATCATGTCACAAGCAAATTCTCCTTCTTTTACAATGGTTTGTTTATCTTCAGATGTGTTGAAATGAAAATCTATACAGGAATGGACTAGTCATGAGAAAAAAAGAAAAAAATACGTTTTCAGCCTTAAGGTTGAATACCTATTATCCGCCATTTTGAAGTTCATTCTTTCGGATTACTTGGATTGTGCTCGGCATACAGCGGTCTGGGCCAGAACTGTTTGTATTAAACTGAAGACTTCCGGCCCTGACCGATGTATACTGAGAACGAAGAAAGTACTCCAAAGAAAGCATGAGTTTCAAAAATGGCAGATAAGCTTATTATTCCTTAAATTAAGTGACAAAAGAAGGTTTTTGCTTTCAAAGTATTTACGTTGTCTGTAATATAGGAATGGCTTGATTTCAAATCTTTTGTTGACAAGCATTTACTCCTCAACCATGATGTTTCCAGATTTCTATTCTACATAAGGATCGGTCAATCATCTGTTTCGATACTAGGAGTTCATAATTAATCTAAAAGTATGACTGATAGGCTTGTAGAATGGGATGTATTTTGGAAAATGATAGGTTGGATCAATCTCATTGAGGAAGCATTCTGAGATATATATCATACAAAAATCCTCAGAAATCATTGAGAAAAATAAAGATATTGCATGTCACAAGCAGATTCCTTGTGTGTTAGGTATGTTTTCTGATAAAATTCAATTTTCAGTTTTATTTGTTTGAAACGGTTATTACAGATTTTGTCTTGTGCTTTTAATTTGGACCAGTCAGGGAAATCTTAAAGGCTGATTGATCAAAAGCCAGCATGTGAAATGCTGGTATTCACCCCTCTCAAACATTTCAAGTGTATGAGTGATTGAATATATGTAATAAACACTTGATGATATCTTCCGTAGTGAAGACTTGAGCTTGTGTGTCTGTGTGAGCCAAAAAATAATTGCTTGTTGGAAACTGCATTATCATATTGAATTTGGAGACAATTTTTCTCTAACCTTATGATGTTATTTACAAACCTTATGATGTTATCTACAAAACAGATTGTTCATCCATTTGGGAAAACTTAAATAACCAAGTACCCACTGTATTGATTTTGCAGAAAGAGATGTTCTAAATGCGTGTTACACTCTTTTTACATATATGATAGTAAAATAATCAAAACATGTCATCAGTTGGATTAAGTTAAATCAATTTTAAATGAAATTTAAATCAATTTGAAAAGTAAAATTACCCAGTGAATTTATGTCAGATCAACATGGTTTTTTTTTATAAGATAAGGATTTTTTTCATTTCGTATGATTTATTTATTGTAACACTGTTTCATTAACAGATTCTCCTGAAGTAAAGTTTGTTGAATTTGTTAGATTTGGTTTTCAATTTCAGTTATGACTGATTTTACATTCTAGATCACCCAAAATTGAAATTTTGAGCATTACTGAATATAAATATCAAATATTGAAAAAATAGATGTTACTCCTTAGAGCGAGTTATTCCATTTTTCATAATTTCTCTTGTTCATCTTCATTTCTAAAGCTAGAACTTAAAATGCTTTTCCATATACACAAAGCAATCTTATGACTGATATGACATTGGATTAATTGTATTGGTTATATGACCAGCTCTGGTCATAACAAAAGTATCAAATGTGTCGAGAATCTTTTCTGGTTAGGCTGTGCATATTAGATGCTTTGATAACATGGTTGGGATTCAGTGCAAGTCTTAACTTAATACCTGACTTAAAGTATTTACTTATGTCATCCACTGAACCCCAAATATGGCAATTAAAACTACCATTGATTTAACCTGTATAGTGCTGGAACCGACTTCATACTTATGCAAACAGATTAGGTCCAGGCCAGCCGCCAAGTAAATTGGTGACTGGCCTGTGATCTAACCAGTTTTTCTACTCTGAATATTTTTCCTCATCAACATTAAGCAGACATTTAAGGTTTGGGAAAGCAGACAACACAAAAATCTATTTTTTGAAAACTACCCAGCATTCCAAGGGTTAATATTTTAGAGAATCTCTCAAAAAATGGGATACTATGTGCAACATGTACAGTCCGAGCTTTTGCATCTCTTCTTGGATAAGTGGACGATCGCTTTGCTTTGCTATCTATGGTTGTATCTTGAGCATCAATAGCTAGAAAAGAGGATTTCCTTCAGAATCGTATTGACATAAGCGAATGAATTGCTTTATTCTAGCACACTCCCCTCTGTATGGTTTATTTGTTATGCTTGTGTATGAATTCAAGATGTGAATGTTGTGTTTTCTGTGTCTTGGACAGAGAAACTTGTGTATGTTGACTCTTATGAAAGATTTTATAATGTATGTTGAAAAAAACCTGAAAGATTGTTAAATGTTGAAATATTTTGGACACATGTTTAATGTGAATTACAATGTTGAAAGAAGGTTATGTGACTATTTTAGGTCATGTGTGAGCCATGTGACTTGTGTTTTGTCTCACATGATCTGAATTATTTGTGTTTATGTGAAATCGCAGCCATTATGATGTTGACTATGTTAGAGAAAATGTTACTGAATATCATACAATCATGGATAAACAAGTACAGAGAGACTGGTTAGACGTGTTTTAGGAGGAATTAGAGATGAATTCCCATGGAAGAGAAATACTGTGTCGATTTTAGTTCCTTAAGAAATGAGAGGAAATGAAGGCTTAAAACAAACATAAAAAATATTTGAAAAATCTACATACAGTGTGTAGAACACAATGTTGAAAAAGAAAAAAAAAAGAAAAAAAATAATAAAAAAAATAAACCCTATTGCGTATTTGTTGTTATTTACAGTACCAGTAATCGTCCTGGTTCAAATTTGTTAGAATGTAAATACCTTCAATGAATTTTTTTTTTTTCAAATCTAGGTGACAACACCAGTGGTTATTCTCTGTTTCCAAAATGTTTTTTCACAAATCGAATGTTGGATTTTCTTACCTATAAGCTTTTTCGAAGAACATGAAATAACAAGTTGACCAGACGTCTGCGGCACTCCTTGCTTAAGTTTTTTCATAGTTTGTATCCCTATTTACATTACATTATTTGTTAGGGTGTCATTTTGTGTCAACGGTATTTCAGTTATGTTACAATTTCTGGCTCACAGTGATGAAAAAAGATCCACGAATGTGATTGCCCATAAGTACTTGTCAGCTCGGGTAGAACCATTGACATTCCATTAGTCCACGGATATGCCCCCTTTCATAGGAGTCCTGCGTAGTCTAGTGGTTATGTTGACGGACTAGAACTCGGGGGGGGGGGGCGTGTTCGAGCCCCACTGACACATCTGGTATTGTGGAAGCGACGTTAGGCAAGTCGCTTCAGAGCGCTAGCCCTGTACAGGTGAAACTTGTTGATACGGCGTACAAACACCATACAAATCCCCCTTTCATGAAAATCCATATCATGTCCCCAAGCAGATAGTGGCTTTAAAGATTCGAGTTCGACACTTAACGAGCAATTTTTCCTTTTCCCACAATGTTTTCTGCCCTATCAGAAGATTCCCCCCCCCCTCAGTCGAAAGTCGGTGTTTGGTAAAGGGTTAAACAAAGATAAGCAAAATTAGACATCCGAGGTGATGTAGTGGTTAGCTTAGGGGACTTTATTCCAGGCAATACAGTCAAACTTGTGTTAAGAGGCCAGCCTATGGGACAGAGTAAATTGGCTGTTTAAGACAGGTTGGCTGCTTAACACAAATTGATGTAAACTATAAATCTAACAATGGGACTTTCTGTAGTGGTTGTTTAAGGCAGGATGGCTGCTTAAAAGGGTGGTTGATTAACACAAGTTAGACTGTATGTGTTTTATTCCAAGGGTGACCTTATTGTATGTTATATACTTGGGTTAAAATAAACATGCATCCTGTAGGCCTGGTAAGACAAAGTTACTAGCCTTGTACTGTTTTTTTATATGGGTTTTACATCACATCAACATTATTTCAGTTATGTAGCGATACCCGACTATTAATGATGGAGGAAGACCCCATACTCAACTGCCCATAAGGGCTGGTCAAGGCGGGTAGAACCATCGGCATTCCGTAAGTCAGTCGGGAGACTGCCTCTCATGAAAATCCATATCCCTCTCAGGATTTGAACCCATGCGGAGAGGGGCCATGTGATTTCAAGTTCTGTACTCTAACCACTAGACCACGGAGGCCCCTGTACTGCTTTAGTCACGTGTAAACGTGTCCGACGATTGTCTAGGGCAAACTCCGCGCAGGAATACTTCCCTTTGTTACACTACAGAAATCAAACATTTTAGCATAGACACCAAAGAATTATGTTTTTTTATGATCGAATTCAACATGCAATGCTTTGAAAATGATTGTTGAATCAAAGTAATGCAATACTTTGACATTTTCGTCAGTCTTGTCAGTCATGACAATGTAATTTGTTTTCAAAATGTGTATTATAGAATCTACCTCGAGACGATCTTTTTATAGCGAAAGTACACTGTTGATGTCCGTTACTTTGAGAGCATGACCCTATGTACTCATTATATCGAATACACCTTTCCTAGGTTGGCTGTTACGGCACCTTGTTGTGCACCAACAAGAAAAAACAATTATTTTACGAACTGGTTTGATTACGATTTTAGCAACTTCTATCAGTTTTTTACATATAAATATATTTTGCCATTACTTTTTTGTAATGGTTGGACCAAAGAAGTCTTACTTCTAAAATTGGAAAAATGCTGTATTTAGATTTCGATTCAAAATTTATAATGAAAAACATATAATCCATCCAGATCATGAAGGATTTTTCTGTGATAGCAGAGAACTCCTAACAAAATGAAAAGGGAGATCACTGCGAAGGAGAATGGGTCTAGGGTGAGCCCCGTACATAAGTGAAAAAAGTAGACCCTTGTACTAATGTTGTAGGAAATTACTACCCTGGCTACTCCGAACGTGTGTCTAACAAGGTAGGCCTTTACAACGGGTTTTCCAAGGTCACCACCTTAACCTATAATAAACTTGTAATAAACAAAACAGAATTCTGCTTTTGCACAAAACATTTTTATTTAATAAGTACATACAATTTCACATTACAATCGAAAATATTTTGTACACCATACATCATCTATAGACGACAACTTGGTGTTTATCTTGAGAAAGAAGTGCGCTTTACAAGTGGCAAGTCTGAAAAACAGCTTCCGGTTTTCTGTGCAAATTGTCACCAAACACTTTATCGTCAAAGACCAATGCACGTGGTTAAACATTCTATCCAACCATTCGTCGGCTATATTGTGGTTCTCATTTCTGATTGGTTTTCATTCAGTTGAAAACTGAATGAGAACCAATCAGAAATGAGAACCGAACCACCATGATGACCCCAATGGGCATGCGCAACACACAGGCCCACCTGGGAAGTCGCATTCCAAACCACTTCGTTATCTTCGTGTTTGAAAGGGAAGGAAACAAGAAATCCATGAAGAAATTGCGAAACGTTCCGTCATGTACCCAGGTACAAAAAAGGCGGTGCATGGACCATGTAGATAGCTGGTGATATCTTATTCTAAAGATCCATTTTAACCTTAGAAAAAGTAGGCATACAAACGTTGTGAATGGTTTACTAGCGAACGGCGGAACAATTTATGGACCATTTCTATTAAAGAAATCGACTAAAATGTACGACACAACAGAAAATACTTTCCTCGATAATAGGATTGAATAATAATAATAATGATATCAATGGGTTTATGGCATGACATAATAGGTGTAAGTTTAGAATAAGGTTCCGCCCGCATCCATCATGGATCCACCTCCATTACCCATGGATCCACCATTATTCATCATGGATCCAGCACCATTACCCATAGATCCACCTCCAGTACCGATGGATCCACCGTTATTCATCATGGATCCACCGTCATTCATCATGGATCCAGCACCATTACCCATAGATCCACCTCCAGTACCGATGGATCCACCGTTATTCATCATGGATCCACCGTCATTCATCATTGATCCACCTCCATTACCCATGGATCCACCTCCAGTACCCATAGATCCACCACCATTACCCATGGATCCACCGTTATTCGTCATGAATCCACCGTTATTCATCATGGATCCACCATCATTCATCATTGATCCTCCTCCATTACCCATGGATCCAGTACCCATGGATCCACCACGATTCAACATGGATCCACCACCATTACCTATGGATCCACCATTGTTCATCATAGATCCACCGTCATTCATCATAGACCCGCCACCATTACCCATGGATCCACCACCAGTACCCATGGATCCACCGTTATTCATCATTGATCCACCGTCATTCATCATGGATCCACCTCCATTATTCATCATGGATCCACCTCCAGTACCCATGGATCCACCTCCATTACCCATGGATCCACCTCCATTATTCATCATTGATCCACCACCATTACCCATGGATCCACCTCCATTATTCATCATGGATCCATCACCATTACCCATGGATCCACCTCCATTATTCATCATGGATCCACCTCCATTATTCATCATGGATCCACCGTCATTCATCATAGATCTGCCTCCAGTATCCATGGATCCACCTCCAGTACCCATAGATCCACCTACGTTACTCATCATAGGTCCTCCATTATTCATCATGGATCCACCTCCATTACTCATCATGGATACACCTCCATTATTCATCATCGATCCACCATTATTTCCCATGGATCTTCCAGCACTCATCATAGGATCCATACCCATGGCCATATTATTTGCTGCACCGGGCCTTTGGAAGCCACCGTTCTGATTCTGATCAAGCAAACATCGGTACAGTCTCAACTGAAAAATGAGTAAGATACTCTGAACACATTTGTTTATGTAATATTCATAAAGTGTAATATATGTTGAAATAATTCAAGTTTCTAACTCTGGAACTTTTGATCGACTATTTATAGGAAATATGTAGTTCCTTGGACAAGACCAACTGTTGCTATTCTAGCTGAACAGCACCACGTTGGAGACATTGTTGAGAATGATAAATGGTAGATTATCAAATGGCAGACTGTGATAAACTAACAAATTATTGATTACGTCACTCGGATATAGTAATTAGAAAGCTTATAGGGCAAACGGAAAATGGGATCGATATTTTTTAATATCAGCAAATACGGCTCATGTATGCTACAGAGATATCAGCTAAGAGTGTTATATCTGTGTCGGTTTTATAAACGTGAAACAGCAAGAATTAAATCTGAATCTTGTCATGGAAGGTACTGTGAATGGTCCAACAGGGCTGCTTCTATATAGAATAAAGAAGGGCCAAAGGTAAGCGGTATTCCATCTAGACTGAAACTTACGTCATCAATGTATCCCACATAGCCACGTCCATTACAGCTCCCGATCAGTAATCCGTTATAGCGCCTAGTCACATGACCTGGAAAAAACAACCAAACACACTTCACCTAACTGTTCATATTGGTTCTGTTTAACACGCTTACAGTCTAAGACTTTTGAGGACAAATGCAATCATGACGAAAGGAAAAATGCTCCTAGCGGACATACCACCAATTTACCTTAAAATTAACGATATACATGTATTGTATAAACTATTGCGAAGAATTACATGAAGTCTAGACCGGAAGTAAAAGATCCCCCTTAAATTAATTTGTTTATATTGCGGACCCTTTTGTCCCACTTTTGGGGACTGGAATGCGAAAAACATATATTATTGGTTAAATGGTTAATTACTAAGAAATCACCAATGCATTATTTGGAAAATAACTAATCGGGCTTTTTAGTATGCACAATCTGGTTTCCCTTTGTAATACTAATGTGTCTCTATAGGAAATCATTCGTTAGTCCATATGCTGGTCTTTTATCGTGCACTTGCACTGCCTCCCATAAATGTGCGAAGCATCCTTAGACCATTGAAAACTTACATACTACATTTTGAGGTCTTCCAGTTTATCTATCATTAACTTGAGCTAAACCCCACTTACTCAGTATTCACCCACCTCGATGTGCGGACTAACACGTTCGTGGGAACTAGGCAAGAAAATAGTCCTTATTTACTCGCTTTCAAGAGAGAATAAGATCTGCTGAGATTGCGACCTCTATTAAATAGAACCACTGCCATGAGGATATGATTCTTGTATAAAACGGTATAATATCAAAGAACTTCAAGTACGTCACTTATCAAAAGGGAATCAAAGTAATAAACATATAATTGGGCCACGTCACGGGAAAAGGGGCACTCGGACATAGCAAACAGTGTATCCCCAGACCAGCCGCCACGTCACTGACGTGGCGGCTGGTCTGGGGTTACACTGCTTGCCATCTTAGAGGACATCAAGTTCTACCTTTAAATAAATACAAATGATAACTGTCGTGACTAGATGCTGGAATAATAGCGATAAGAAAGAGCTGAGTCAGCGGTTTTTTTATTTATGTCCGAGTGCCCCTTTTCGCGTGACGTGGCCCATATGATAGCTGATTATTTAAGAACAATTTAATGAGTTTTTAATTTTATGGCTGTTAATCGATTGGTTTTTATTATATATATCATACGAACCTTTCAGAGGTGAGACTTTGAATTCTTCATCAACCTTTGCCATAACTTGATTACCGTCGTATGCTAGAGTCACATTCTTCCAAGCCTTTTCCTGTTAGAATACAGATTAAATATTCTTTTATTTGTTTATCGTCGATTTCAAGATTGATTAAGGTATATCGCAACTTTGTTCCCAGACCAATACGACGCTATGTTGTCCTTGCAAGGGCTTTCCGGTGGTAACTGTGTTCCCATTACATATTGTTCTATGGAAGGAGATTAATTTGATTTTCTTTTTCATATTTGGCAACAAACATGGACAAATTATTGCTTGATGGGAACACCCTCCAGAAAGTCGGATTTGATCCTCGCATACCGCTTATATATTGTATATCAATGAAGTACAAGCTCCGACATTGTGCAATTTCCAGTCATAATCGTTTAACCAAAGTCTAATATTTGTAAACAATTTGTTTTTAATGTATTAAATACTGCTACTTTGCGTTTTGATACCATCATTTTCAAATACACCAACATTGTCTTTTTGTCTTTATACCTGGTATAATATGCAAGGTCGACGGTCATTCGTTGCTTTACTTTTGCATATCATTAAGCTTGTATTGCTCATAAGGTTAATACTGTCGTATAAAATATGGTCTTAATATGGTCGTAACACTTAGGGTAAACTTGTTCCGCTATGCAAACAAGAAACATGTCTCAAACTGTTATAATGTTTAATCTACACCACATTTTGTTCAATAACATACAAATTAAACAATATTGTGTTTTATGATTGAGTGATTTGTTACACTATTAAAGGTTGTGTGAACCATATGCATGGTTTGTATCAACTTAATCAGATTATATGATTTACTCTGTAAATACAACAGTTAGCCGTAACTCTTGATGTTGTGTTTAAATAAGCTATAAAAAAATTCAATCAGTGCTAATGGTATTAAATCACACGAAAACAATGTGTGTCCTGTGTCGAAACACGCTGCACATGTCCAAATTTGGAAGATCTAGAATGTTCCAAGAAATTGAATGATGGTTCGAGGGCCATGCGCAGCGCCATCTCGTCAGACTTTTTTCTGATGTTGTGGGGAATGCATTGTAAATTTGCGACTGGCCTGTGATGTAATCTGTTTGCTACTTTGATTATCTTTTCTCAACAACGTTAAGCAGATATTTAAGGTCTTGGAAAGTAGACGACACAAACATATCATTTTTAGAAAATTACCCAGCATTCTAAGGGGTAAACAACACAAGAGATAAATAGAATGGAAGGTTTGTGTCTTTGAATCGGAAAAGTTTTAGGGCTCAGCATCGGATTATTATCTGTTTCGCCTTCGGCTCATCGGATAATATTCCTACGCCTTGCCCGATAACATTTCCGATTCACGACACTAACCATCTACTCTCTGTTTCTTACCCGATATGGAAGCATGATCTCAACTCCCTCGGGATACCGGCCGATCTTGGCCTCCACTCGGAAGATCACCATCTGCTTCTTCGTGTCCAGGGCTATCTCTATCGACCCCAGTCGTCTGCCGAAACAGTTGGAAATTAAAACCTGCAGACATACAAAACGACATGTGAGCAACAAATGGCGGACAAGACCAACGTCAGCTTGTGTATATTAGGGTGATTCCTGGTTCAATGTTACGTTGCTAATCTAAGGCACATGAAAGGAGATTGATGCTATTTCAAACTATACTATTTGGTCAACTTTGGGTCTGATTCAAATAATTATCACAAAAAAAGACCATCAATACTACTGAAACGTGAAGTCCAACGAGAAATAACTAAGATTAGCCAGTTTGTTAATTTAGGTTGCCTGATTCTCCACCTCTGACCTGGTCAAGTAATACACAAATCTTTGAACTGACCAATTGGAATTCGTTATTTTAAATATGTAAACAAACATATCATATTGTTGTTAAATATGATGCAATTGGAAACAACTATATTTAAACACAAAATTACTTATGTTAAAGCGGATTTGGGTAAAGCAGGATAAGAGATATGCGTTTGGGCCATTCAGTCGGAAAATAACATCACGTGAAAATAAAATATACCGACACATAGATTCAACGTGATTTGAAATTCAGAACTTTAACAACATGGCCCGGAAATCACTTTGACCGTATTTAAGTGCCGCTTCGTACTAAATTGGACACCATGTAACCCATTACCAAACAATAACGACTTTTTACAAGTTTGCTGCAGACAACTTTGGAAAACAATGTGGGAAAAGGAGAAATTGTTGTTATCGAGCAATTTCTCCTTTTTCCTCACTGTTTTATGCCCTATCAATAGATCACTTTTCCATTTCATCACATTTTGAAATGGCGGCTGCAAACTCTTTCAATTTCGGACAGTCGAAAACTGGCGTTTAGTTAAAAGTTAAGCATTAATGTGGTCAAAATCCCAATGTACACGTCTTCTCTAAGTCAAGTAATTGTAATTTAATTTCTTGGAATTTATAATTATTGGTTACTATTGCTTTCAATATAGACATGTAGAAATAACCAACTAACTGAAATGTGGTAAAGATACAAGATACAATACGCATGTTTGTTTTTGTTTGATTGATTTGTTTTACATCGATTGTGAAGGAAGCTTATTTAAGCCTATCGAGTCACTCTCGATGACTGCTTCCTTGATAATACTCAGTATTCGTGCCTATATTGTGGGTTTGTCCCGGCAATCTT
This sequence comes from Cerastoderma edule, assembly GCA_947846245.1. Taxonomy (NCBI): domain Eukaryota; kingdom Metazoa; phylum Mollusca; class Bivalvia; order Cardiida; family Cardiidae; genus Cerastoderma; species Cerastoderma edule. The sequence goes on along the minus strand of OX401411.1, from coordinate 10,067,875 downwards.
CACATTGCATTACGGGGACTCGAAGCCGGGACCCTCGGTAAAAGAGGCCGACGTTCTGCGACTGTACCACTGAACCACTGTCGCCCGTCAATCTTATCCAAACCCGACATATTGTTATTGATTTAAAATGGAGACAATGGGGAGGAACTATATATGAATTGCTTTGTTCCAATCCGTTTTCATGAGATTAGAAAACATTGTGGGAAAAGGAGCAATTGCTCGTTCAAAGCAATATCTCCTTTTCCAACAATGTTTTCCAGAGTCGTCCGCAAAACTGGTCAAATGTTTGGCGTTATTGTTTCGTAATGGTAACGGGTTAACACAAGTTGTACTGTATATATACCTGTTCATCGGCGACCCCTCCCGGGAACTCGTAGAACCGTAGATTGATGGTAAGTCCGGTCCCCAGATCCTGGTTGGCGTACTGCCAGACGGTGAGAGTTCCGGCGCCGTCAAATCGACCGGCGTTACTGACGTTCACGACGTTGCCGTTGTTACCAACGGAAATCTGATACCCGGCGGAATCCTCGATCTCTTGTCCGTTAAAGTTGATCCATAGCTCGGGGTGGCAAGCTGAAAATGAGGGATATATATCTTAATTTTTATATTTCAATGTTATATCAAATTATGACAATCTGAAAAAACTGTAATCCATTAAATATTTTTTTTTTGTATTTTTGTATTCGACAAAAAACAATAAAAACTGTCAGAATTGTCCTTCCTTTCTAATTCCCGTTCATGTACATGTGTATGGTTATTAATTCAGCAAGGAATAGTTTTGGGTAAAGATTGATGAGTACGTTTGTCTTAATATCTACCGAAAGTTGTCGCTCATTTTCAATCCACATGTCAACTGTACGTGGATTGAAAAGTAGCCGTCATTCCTAGGAGAGGTTGGTGAAGAGGAATAAGAAAAGTTGGGTCGGCAAACGAAAGGGACCAAAGTAATGTGGAGATACTTTGTTACTGCATAACTCGAACTATTAAACCTGATTGACGAATCCTTGGGCGGTTAGTTCAGATTATTGTGACGATAAATTTATCACTACTATTTATTACTAAGTATTTTCTTTTGTAAAAGAGAACAAATTGTTGGCTAATTGCTACTTGTTTTTCTTGCTATTCATTCTTTTTTGTAAAGAAAACAACGTTCCAGTGATGACAAAATGTCATATAGATAATTGTAAACATCTTTGTGTCAGGTTGAGTGTTTGTGACTTACTGTATTTTTGGTTTGGATCTATTTCATGACAAGCGCATGACTCCTGGTTGAACAGCGTTCCCATTGGACAACGTCGCATTATCCAATCAAATCCAACGATGAACTGTTCGTACATGTGTTTGTCGGGGTTTGCTCGAAACTTGCACGCTGAAATGATAATTCAATATAACATTACATAACTTAAAAACATTAAGTCAAACTTGTTTAAAGAGATGACGCTTGATAAAGGCGTTAACCCTTCTAGTGCTGGAACCGACTTCATGCTTATGCAAACTGGTTAGATCAAGGCCTGTGATCTAACCTGTTTGCTACTCTGAGTATCTTTCCTCAACAAAATTTAGCCGATATTTAGGGTTTTGAAAGTAAAATACACAAAAATATATCTTAGAAAATGCCCCAGCATTCCTGGGTAGCTTAATACAGTACGAACGACAGTCCTGCTAGTGCCTTATGAATGACTGGCGTCTGTATTTTCCTATGATCTCCCTTAACATAAAGTACAATACTACAGAGAAGCAAAGGGTAGAAATCCTCCTGCAGATTAGAAAAGGGAAGTAATCCTAAGCAGAGTTTGTGGCTAGTCTGGGGCCTGGCCCGTGCGTATGCCCTGCTCTAGTGTGGGTATGCATGGGCCAGGAACCCAGGCAAGGTTCTTGGTGTCCGTATTAAACCGTCAGTTGTTTAATACAGCACCATTCTGTCTCCTTTTATTAAAACATCTTAAAGCAAGATTGAAACAACTGCGAAAATAAAGAATTATAATACATATGTCACAGAGTGTGTATGTTAAAGAGATAAGGGATTTTTACTGTAAGGTTTTAATAAAACATTCAGTTAAACAATTAAAATGGAATTGGACAAAAGTACATGCGACAATCATGAAGACGGTCAAAGTGAAAACAATTTTGACTGAAGACGTCCTTGAAAATATTGGTTTGAGGCTGATGTAATATAGGATTGGTTTATCGATGAAACAAGCTTAGAAAATAAGATACTGTCTACCAAGGGTTCCTTTTTTCAATCCACATGTTAACATGTTCGCATTATCTACCATTGGGTAGATCTTCAAAGAAAAAAAAAGCGAAGTATGTTTGTCTGGTGCTATGAAATGTAATTGCTTTTAGAGTCACAAGCCAGTGTCAGAGACATGAAATTTAACAATCAGAAATAAGAAAGAAAATTATATAAAGGTTCACTTACGTGGTCTTGTCGTCGGGAGAGGCGTGGTCATCATTCCAGTTCCACCCATTCCCCCTTGCTCAGCTCCACCCATATTTCCCATTCCTCCGCCCATATTTCCCATTCCTCCGCCCATATTTCCCATTCCTCCGCCCATATTTCCCATTCCAGCGCCCATATTTCCCATTCCTCCGCCGATATTTCCCGGTCCTCCGCCCATATTTCCCATTCCAGAGCCCATGTTGTTCATGTTTCCATTGCTCATTCCGAAACCAGGCTGATTGGGCGCTGAAAAGTAATAAAAGCAAGCGATCAGTAACAATGTGTTAAGGTTTAACACATTTCTTTCACAACATTGCTCATTTTCCAGAGACATAATAGTTCGTGAATATGTCCCATCCTAGAAAATACTGACTTTCATAAAGGAAATATGAAAATGAATTAAGCAGCCGTCATACGGAATCGAACCCAGTGCGATCAGTCCTAAAGTTACATATATATTAAGAACGCTATGCTACACTGTAGCTACGCCATGTGACCACCACGTGACGTCTTAGTGATCTGGAGCGGTATTTTTCGAATTTCAACACTGTCGATTCAGGTGAGACTTTTGTCCATTTATTCGTCAATAGTTTGTGTATTTTAATAAAACCAAGACGAGGGCCATCAGAAAACACATCCACATCATCGACGATCAGGTCTTTGCTAAAAATGTCGTTGAAAGATGTCGTTGAAAATCGAGATATTTGGGACTGCGTTTTCCGAGAGACAAAACTCTTGCAATACGGTATTGTAATGCAATGTCGGTATGACAGTGTTGATACCAGGGAAAAAAACACCCAAGATCACAAAAAGTCACTTGGAGTCACATAAGGGAAGCCATAATATGCTAGTGTCTTTTGTTTTTTATTTTATCGGTTAGGATAAGGAAGATGGATATTTGGCAAGGTTTACCGATTGGTTAGTAGCTAGATAATAGTCAATTTAGATAGCTTTTAAAACAAAGTTCATCCATACGTTCCTATTGTTGCTACATTGTTTAAAAATAGGGATTGAACGGTAATAATTAAAGTCTTAACCAGATAATCAATGCATCTTGTCAACATATTAACATACAAGCTCCCCAAAAATATCTATCACTTCTACCATAGCCGTCGTGAAGTTAAAACGACGTCTAGAGGTAAAAAACATAAAACAAACACCGTATCTACTTTATTGAATAAAAATAGGTCAATTTCGTTTAACCCATTACCAAACACCAACGACATTTGACCAGTTTGTTGTTAACGACTCTAGAAAACAATGTGGGAAAAGGAGAAATAGCTCTAAACCAGCCATTTCTCATTTCCCACAATGTTTTGTGCCCTATCAGAAGATTATTCTCCAACTCGATCACATTTTGAAATGTCGTTTGCGAACTCTTTCAATTTGGGACAGTCGAAAATTTGGCGTTTGGTAAATGGTTATAGCAATAGTATATGTCTATACACATATATGAGACTGACGATAAAAGTGTTAAAAAGAGACATTCTTGACTGTCACCTTTGAACAAAAAGCGTATAAAACTTCATTGAAATGAGCAACAGTTCGTGTTTTAGTGGTATTTTTACACAGAAATCCATTGTTTCACTTGACAGGTGACTGTCACCTGTTGCCATGCCGTAAAAATACACCACACCCAGTTTACCGGGACACGTAATTAACTCGATTTAATTTACTCTCTTTGTGAGACCATAGTTTCTATTCCCTTAACGTTGTTGTTGAAAAAACCAATTTGCCATACTTCAATGAAAAGGTGTGCGGCATTCTTGATTATCACATTGCCACATACATACTGGTTAAAACGCGCCCTCAAAAAGTGGTTTAAGAAACGTTTGTAATAAACGTGAAGTTTGTTCAATTGGGAATGTCTCTTTTCGTCGTGTTTTATCCGGTATATTAAAGGTAAATGTTATTTTTCATGTTTCATAATTGACGTCTATGGATACTTTCATTGTGCATTAGTCATGAAATCCCATTTAAGGATGCTACAAGAGATATCAGTGTGAGAGGCATTATTCTAAAAAACTAACTAGATCCCTTTACTCCGTAAAAACCGATTACCGTAACAAAAGGAGATATATTGCTTGTGAAAATGACTCCTACTTGATATCACAATGATATCACAACGGAGCTGTTAGTTCTCATCTTTCATGATTGTCATCTACCATTGCTTTCAATTTTGACCAGTCACACTATCAAATACTGCAGAATTGATTGATACAAAGATCGCAAAGAAGAACTGAAAGGAAGGATAACTTACATGGATTGACGGGATTATCTACCCACCCACAACCACACTGTTTGGGGTCGAAAAGTGTGTTGGACGGACAATAGAATTGACGGTTCCTCGCCATCGGTGCGTTCACTTGGAACATCCGGGGATTTCCGTTCACTGCTTTTAGTAAACATCCGGCTGAAATACAAATAAGAAAATGGCGGCATTTGGATAAGAAAGACCACTCTATGGCTCAAAAGTGCATATCTCGCCTTCTGTACAAATAGTTCCTGGTTTGATAAACGGCACATTCAAAGAGGAAAAGCAGAACAAATCAATGAAGGTGGAAGCTTTTTGGCATGGTTTTCATGAAAATCGGGATAGCCCCATAGAAGGTCTCTGCCAGAAGCACCCAGTAACGATTTTTATTTCACGAAACGCTTGTTAAACATTCACTGACAGATAGCTTGCATTGGTGTAAATCCCAAAGCTATCGACCAAATTAATACAGACGAACATAAGAGGAACTTGTAGAGTTTGGCAAGAAGACGATTGCCATAGAGAGAATTGCATCTCATAATTAATAATCTTCATTTGTGGCATGATGGCTTTGTAAACATAGGAATTTATTTCCATACAATAACTATAAACATCTTAAGCCAGGATTGATATATTCGATATTTAGATTTCTTTAAAACGATTGCTTGTCTTTATTCTATTTTGTCTCAATTTATTGTTTAAGATGCTTTCCACGGGATAAAGCTTTAAACCCCCCCCCATCCCCCACCCGAAACCTGCATTCTAGATCTAAAGAAGACATTGCGTCCTCTACATGATACGGTAAGTTTGAACTCATTTACTTGGCATCGCCAGGTTTTGTAAACCAATTGGATACATAATCAGTATTCACAACGAGAGTTCTTTCAAGTTTTGTTAACCGTTCGACTCTCTTTCTTAGATACATAACCAAAGAGATCAACAGAGCATAAAATATGGTTAAATGTCAAACCCATGACCCTCGCGTGCCTGGACCGACACTCTTCCCCAGGACGGCTTTTCACCACCGAACCATCAAACACGTTTTATGATGTAAAGTATAGCCCAGCACCCGATTGTATAAACGTCGGTTAAACTTAACCAAAAGGTTAAATCCCGGTTAACTGTGAATTTCTCAGATCTACACAGGTCCCCTTGTAAGTTAGTTGTTATTAAAATAGTAAAACGTGTACTTACGATTGCCTTGTTGAGCAAATGAGTATGTTACGCTCAGGAATAGGATGATCGTTCTGATCATTGTGACACTGAAAGAAAAATAAACGTTGCATTAGAATATGGCGATTAAGAAATATAAAGTGTGCTAGATCCGTTGCTTCGTGTACATGTATACATATTCTGGTACACCTGCAGCAAAGTGATTACGAATCCATCGCACTGGGTAATGTTTCCTTTTATCTCATTTTTATACATGTTTTGTTCTTCTCTTACTTAACAATCATTTATTGGTTCTTCTATGTGGTCCAGTTGCGTGCTAAGGAGAACATTATCGAACTAAATAGGTTAAGATGTAGATTTTGGGTACTCGACTAGCTGTAGAAGAAAATCTTTATTGATTGTGCTTAATTTCGCCGTATGTTTCTAAAATATATATAATATATATGGTGCTTTGTAACAGGATTGTAGTCGACAGAATGGTGAATCGCACTCAAACTAGTCAATGGTTGAGTATTGGCCAATTTGGACCTGGAACCATCGACGACGTCCAATCTTTACCTAGACAAGTATCAGCAAATGGTAACCTATGGCTATCTAATTGGTGAGCCTTCAAATTGGTGTCTTTATTTAAGATGTCAAGAGGTTGGCGACTCTGGCTTGATGGGACAAGTTTATGACTTGGAAGGTTACTGACCTTTATATATTGTCTGTTTTAAAGGCAATGCACAAATCAAGCTCTATGTTATTTAGCTATAAGACATTTCGCTAGTACGTGCGCCGTTTGATGGTATAATACATAATTGTCGATACGACGTTGCTGTATAATCCATTCATTCATTCGTACGGGATTTCGCAACTTGCTGATCAAAGTGGACGTTACAACCCATTATGGTCTAAAAAATAAAGCATCACCTATTGTAAGCTGTGATTTCTTTGTAAAGGACATTGTGTTAATAGAGGAGACGCATGTTTTTAGCAAGTAATGTTTTTTTTTTCATAATGGATTCATCGTGGCATTTTGTTTAAGGTGCGTTATCATGCGTATAATGAGTGAAAAAAATAGTGGTAGATGGAGTCGAAAACAACTTTTTCAACATTTTTGATAGTAGAATACATGTAGTTATTTGTGTTAGATAAGTTTTTAAATCCTTTGTAATGTAAAACAAAACAATCTCAAAACAAAAACACTACTACTATTATTGAACACAGAATAGTTACTTTTGAGTATCCTTGAGTTATGTTTGTATTACTTCTTCTTCAAATCGACTTGTTATTGATCACAAATTACTCTTATTTGGTCCTCTTTAGTACCAAATACACGTTCAAGTCGACTGAGCCCTGGAGACCACGGGATCCTTTTTTGAGTATGCGTTGTTTACATTGATCAGTTATTTATAACGAAACGATTACATTCAGATCTAAAAACAATACCCAAACACAGAACTTAAAACCTTTTGCCTTTCCTAATTGAGCAAAACAATCGTTTTGATTTTTTCCTAGCCTATTTCCAAAGGTATCAACGCATGGATCACATTTAACATTCAACTAATCGAAGCATTATCGCAAACCTCAAGCTCATACCTATATAAATCTATATGGCATATTTTTGTAGATGAACATTAATTACATAAACCTGCTAATGATTTATGAATCGAACACGACATAAAACAATCAGGAAAATCGCTCGCCGTCCATTAAATTCACACTCTGAGAGTTTAACGACTGACAGGGAAGTAATTACCAAAGTCGAATAATTGTCACACTGAATTTGAAATATATAGGTCATGTCTACGATCTGAAAAACTTTGCCACATTGACACTCATCAAACTAAACGCGCCTTGTCCTTAAGTTCATAATTGGAAATGTTTGCAGACAATGAATGTTAAATGCAATCATGGTTATGAAGTTCTTCCTCCAAATGGTTGAGAATGATTCTAAGGAAAAAAATAAATTACTTTTGAAACGTATTTCATTTCTTTAACCCTATTGCAACTTCTAAAATCTTCCGTTTAGACACCCAATTCATTTTTTTTTTGGTAAGCTATTCTTCCATATTAGATTTTGTGACTGCTTGAAGCTTTACCACCGGCAGACGACAATTGCTTTACTTGAAGCAGACGACTTTAGAACAGCTTTAGAAAGCTTTGCAAACATGTAAAAAACCTTAAAGTTCTGCCGTTATGCTATGTAAATAGATTTTAAAAAGCATTGTGACAAAATGAGAAATTTCTTGTGACAAGCAATTTCCCCTTATGGCAGAATGCTTTTTGAAAGCCGTTTGCTGCAAGTTGCAAAACTGTGGGGTTTGGTGTTAATGTGTTGAAACATGAAAGCAAAAGTAGACGCCTAAAGGAAGTATAAATATAAGATGCTCATTCCTTCAAATTATGAGTAAAAGTACCCTTACAAAATAATAAATTCCATATCATGACCGATTTATCCTTATGTCACAGTGGTTTCAAAGGTCTTCATTAGCAGGTGCGTAAAATAGAGATACGATCGATTAAGGGATTGAAAAAGACTACAGTACTTTAACCCTATGAATGCTGGATAATTATTTTTAAAATATATTCATGTATCGTCTGATTCCCAAAGCCTTAAATATCTGCTTAATTTTGGTGAGAAAACAAGTAATTGGCGGCTGGCCTGGATCTAATCTGTTTGCTTAAGCATGAAGTCGGTTCCAGCACTTTAAGAGGGATAAGGTAAGCCACCCATCATTATTCACGGTCAATTAAGTCCTTCAACCCATTACCAAACAATAACACCATTTAACAACTTTGTTGCAGACGACTCTGGAAAACATTGTGGGAAAAGAAGAAATTACTCGTAACGAGCAATTTTTCCTTTTCCCACAATGTTTTCAGCCCTTTCAGAAGATTATTTTCCAATTTCATCACAGTTTGAAATGTCGTCTGCTAGCTCTTTAAATTTGGGACAGTCCAAAATTTGGCGTTTGGGGAAAGGGTTAACGGAAGCATAGCCTGTCTCTGATAATCAGCAAAGTACATATTCCGCCAACATGCGATACAACTTCCTGTTGTGCAGACGAGAAGGAGCACACAAACGCATTCTCCTATGCAGAGTTGTCGTTCTTACCTCAATGTAGGAGCTTTCAGGGAACCAATTTATTCGGGTGGAGATCTACAAAAAAGATGGCTAGACCGGAATGGATTATCTGACCATCGAAGCACCTAGCTTTTTAAATGTGATGGACAGTACCCGCATACCTGTTCAGGCCGGGGAATCACGTGACCAATGCTTACGATAGCAGTCGACGAGCGTTCATGTCCAAAACAGTCGGTCCTCGACTGCGATTTTCCTGCCGAGAGTTAGACGTAAGAACGTTGTCAAGAGCATTCAAACTAGTGAATAAGGAGATGCGATTTTTTAATTGTTCGAATTTTCAAATGCCATTCTGTCAAGTCGCGGATCGCGTACGAGGAAGTTATAAATAAAGTAAAACATGACCCCGATCAATTGTGTGGGAGACGCTTGATTAACGGCCATAATGACGAGGAAGCGCGACACCCTCCACCTACAAGTCCGTGTCACTCAAACGCTTAATGTCAGGTAGGTGGCAGGTCTCTATAGTTTATCACCTCATGGGAGGATATAAATTCGATCTGCTTTTCTTTGACAAGATGCCTTCACCCTTATAAGTTATACGGTTTCTCGACAAGGAACACCAAGTTCTTGATCTTCCCTGGGTTTGTGACGAAGAATATTCTCACGGAAACCACTACTGAACGGGGAAAATGTCCGCCAACTTGTGTGAACCTCCTATCTGAAAAAGTTACGTCAGTGAAAAAAACAACATCAAGATGATTAAAATTAGGTAAGACTATGTCTGTGCGCGAAAATGATCGTGAAGCTACATCGTTGTCAAAATAATAACTTTTAGATAAATGACAAATAACACCTCAGATTTCTTGAGAGGTACATTAAAGTTGAAGCAATCGAAATACATTCATTTCAACTTTATTATGAATTACCTTGTATTACTAAAAAAAACAATGCAAACATTTCAACAAGTAGTGAAGAACCCTCAATCCACCAGTTCTGTTCGCCTGTTTGTCATTCGCTAGTCAATCTCACTTCCATTCGCCAAGATCACGAACGTTTGCGGAGGAAATGCCGTAAAAGTTGTCGATTGACCTTAGTTATTCGCAAACATTTTCCATATCAAACGCAACACTGATGCTAGATATGTCGAGACACCAAACAACCATTAATGTACAGCATCGCTGTAGTCCAAAGATTTGGGATTCGCTTCGAGTGCGGATAATTGCATTTTCGATCATTAAACTCAACCATTGATCTCGATGACATTCTAGATTATGTGTTCAGTTAAATGACTACATTTCATCCTGTTTTAAAAGGAGACCATTAAACAATGCACGACCTTTTTTATACTAAAAGCTTTTTTAATAAGGGACGCAAGTCATTCAGAAATCTCCTCGTGAAGCTTTCTGAATGACCGGCGTCCTTACAATGCTGTTAGTTGTTTTTATATACCGTGATTCTGTCACTATTGACTTCGGAAACACAAAGATCACCACGGTAAAACTATAATACTGATCTGTACACAAAGATCACCACGGTAAAGCTATAGTACTGATCTGTACACAAAGATCACCACGGTAAAGCTATAGTACTGATCTGTACACAAAGATCACCACGGTAAAACTATAGTACTGATCTGTACACAAAGATCACTACGGTAAAGCTATAGTACTGATCTGTACACAAAGATCACCACGGTAAAGCTATAGTACTGATCTGTACACAAAGTTCACCACGGTAAAGCTATAGTACTGATCTGTACTCAAAGATCACCACGGTAAAGCTATAGTACTGATCTGTACACAAAGATCACCACGGTAAAGCTATAGTACTGATCTGTACACAAAGTTCACCACGGTAAAGCCATAGTACTGATCTGTACACAAAGATCACCACGGTAAAGCTTTAGTACTAATCTGTACACAAAGATCACCACGGTAAAGCTATAGTACTGATCTGTACACAAAGATCACCACGGTAAAGCTGTAGTACTGATCTGTACACAAAGATCACCACGGTAAAGCTATAGTACTGATCTGTACACAAAGATCACCACGGTAAAGCTATAGTACTGATCTGTACACAAAGTTCACCACGGTAAAGATATAGTACTGATCTGTACACAAAGATCACCACGGTAAAGCTATAGTACTGATCTGTACACAAAGATCACCACGGTAAAGCTGTAGAAAAGGTTATAAGCCGCATTAAACCCAAAATCAACAATCTTTCTTTTGTACTTATTTCATCATTCTCCCTGCATATTTTTAAAAGACTTAGTCCAAATCACCTCGTAAAGTCTAGGAGTTACTTGTGAAAAAGCAATCGTTTCTTTGTTGGAAGAAGAGGTACATGCATATGCCCATTATCACAAAGGAGTCTGTTATCTGTGTACTATTTAGATTTCCAACGCGTCCAATATTTGTACGTATTTTTAGGCTGATCCCATATTTCGAAATAACTCCAGCCTTTCCCATTTATTACCGATTGGTAAAATTTCTTTTAGCGGACAAAAATCCAAAACATTGTGATGAAAGTATTACAAAAATACGCGCTAAGATCGCCTTCACAAACCACTCGGGATCTATATTTTAACGAAAACATTAATAACGGCTCGGATAGTCCAAATGATCCCTACCACTGGTGGGGGGGGGGGGGTCCCGGGTTCGAACCACATTGACACCCCTGGTTTCGTGGGAGTGACCTTTGACAAGTCACTTCCGAACCCTAGCATTGTACTGGTGGATCCAGGAAATATGTACCATAACTGAAAAAATGTTGAAACGGCGTTAAACACCATACAAACAAACCGGATGATCAAGACGAAGATATTCCTTTCTACCAGCTTGGATCATCCGAGTTAAGGCTCAGACGGCGCGTATGAGATATCACACAAACCGATATGTGACTGCTGTAACGACATTTATTGTCGATGCTTAAAAACAATCTACGACAAACTGTCTATAGCACTTGATGCGGATTTGATTCATCACTTTGTCCTAAATAAATCATGTAACAATTGATTGATTGAATAGGATTTGAGTATAATGCCTATTTTAATCGTATTCAGGTGATATCCCGTCAGTCGCTGTACCTGGCATAACCCTCTCATCACGATGCTGACTTTTTTCTCAGACCGACATAAATGGTCAGTGGTAAGGTACGGATAGAATTAGTTATACCAAAAACCTAATAAACAGGTATTTGGTTAAACATCGTACAATATATAGAACATGCTGGGGTTTGGTTAAACATCGTACAATATATAGAACATGCTGGGGTTTGGTTAAACATCGTACAATATATAGAACATGCTGGGGTTTGGAACTGATTTTAGCGATTCAGACTCATGATGACATGAAAATCCTGTCGGTTCTTTGATTTGCTACAAACGAATAAAAATAATATCTATAAACCAGTGTCTAAATATAACCTGTTTGCTACTCTGATTTTCTTTCCTTATCAAAATTACGCAGATATTTAAGGTTTTAGAAAGCAGACGATACAAAAATCGTTTTTTGTTTTTTGACAAATGCAACCTTCGACTTTCAGGAATTATTTTTTCTTCGATTCGCAAATATTTCGGGATATTTTTTTTCTTTTTTTCTCATCAGTTTTCTTGAATAATACGCGTACCAGGTTTCTACAATCAAATGAGACACAAAAAGAAATAAGATAATACGATAACAATTGTTTTAAACTTCTTGTAAAAAACCCACACCATTTTCAAATTGAAATCCAAAGTGCTACAAATCTAAAGCATAGTGAGGCACGATTTAAAATGAGTTTGATAAGAGATCGAAACTGTACATCAGCAACAACTTAATACACCCTTTATCCGAAATCGGTACTTTTCTCAAGAATCAAATGAAATAAGTTATAGTATCAACATAAAATTGGTTACATCAAAACACAAAATCTTCTCATCATTTTCTTGTTGGATTGGCTCTCAAAAGCTATAATTTATACAACTGAGACTTTGCTTACGCCTGTAGGACTTACCTTTCTGTTAGAGATAATGAACTGCCAAATCAACGTTTACTATTGTAGAATTATCCGTTATCCAAAAAAAAGTCACAAACATATGTTCAAAGTTGCCCTGTCTTTAAAGCTGTCAACAACAAGCCAATGTCAAACCTTGGCCGAAAACACCTCTAAACTTGAATGTTTGTTAAGCTCCTATATTAAATACTCTAGAACATACGTCAGCTATGCAAATGAGACAGGGCAACAAGTCCTTTAAAATAATCAACCTTTTACCGAACAATATAACGATAATCCTAGACGCCTGCAGACGACAGTTGTGGGAAAAATATGTACCATCAATGCTCAGTCCTTAAACGAGAGCATTATTATCTTATTATTTAACTATCTGCCTATTCCTTATGCCACCCTCCACTTTCATTTACCAAAAATGTAGAGCTAAGCTTAGTTTATCACGATCCTTTGTTCATCCTCTAAATCAAATAGTTTTTGGGAAATAAACACAATGAACCTTTCACCTAATGGCTGATACCACCCGAATATCGAAGTCGGTCAATAAGATATCCCTATGTTTCATATGAGCGAATGCTTGACATTTTAAGATATATCTTTTAAACTTTTACGCACTGTCTAAGACTGATCACACTAACCCATTACCAAACAATAACGACAATTGAACTGTTTGTCGCAAACGCCTTTAGAAAACATTGTCGGAAAAGGAGAAATTGCTCTTAATGAGCAATTTCTCCTTTTCCCACAATGCTTTCTGTCCTATCAGGGATTATTTTTCGAAATCATCACATTTTGATATGTCGTCTGCAAACTCTTTCAATTTGGGGCAGTCGAAAATTTGGCGTTTGGTAATGGGTTCAACAAGATTGATTATACACAGTTATTAGTATTGGTCCATCTTAATACAGGACACAAGTCAATCAGAAAGCTCCTTCTGGCGCTTTCTGATTGCCCGGTGTCCATTTTGAGACGCGAGAGATGTCTTTTCTTCACTATACGATCACCTTTTTCCATGGTCGCTTAGAATGATATTGGTTTTACTTTGTTCTTTCCATGCTAGTTTTGGTTTCTTGAGGGGTATACAGTCTAGCTTGTGTTAAGCAACCACCCTTTTAAGCAGCCAGCCTGCCTTAAACAACCACTATAGACAGTTCCATTGTTGGATGTATAGTGAACATCAAATTGTGTTAAGCAGCCAACCTGTCTTAAACAGCCAACTTACTCTGTCCCATAGGCTGGCCTCTTAACACAAGTTTCACTGTAGTATATATTGAATTCGATTATGGTGTGCAAGACGCTTACTAGTAAACTGTTCAGAGGGTTGAATGATACACAATGATGTTGCGTGTGACCATAAATTATAATAAAGAAATGTCATTATGTATTTGATGTTTTTGTAGAATAGTTGTATGACGAGAAACTGCGAAGTTACTAACGAAAATGAAAGCATCGATTATCTTAAACATCAGGTAACGGCTATGCAACCCGATGCATTAGTTTCGAAATGGCGAATATCTTTTTTTATTGGGTTACCTAAATTAATCCTAAAATTAGTTACTATACGTTCATTGCTGATATGCATTTTCGGTAACGTTTTAAGGCGGTTTTCTACGTAAGATATTCTAGTCACACAATCATTCTGATGTGGAGATTTACCGTATCCGTTTCTCTAATTGATTATAGCATTAAATATCTATTCTAAAACATCAAAAGGGAACTTTGATAATTTCGGCATGTCAATGAACTACATTTTCGGTCGATGTGCAACTTAAAGGTCGTGTCATCTTCACTAAAATGGAGTATGTTCGTCTTTCTTGTTTTATAGCGACGAATTGTTCACCATTAAACATGAAATGGGGAATCCATAGAATCTAACCATGTAGTTCGAGTACATTATATATTAAAGGGAACGTACAGACTCGTGGGAAATACATTTACGAAACAGGCAATTGTTTATTTAGAAATCTTACCTTGGTCTCATTTGCAAGTGAAATAGGCTTTAAGGTTTTTGTGAAACCGCATTATTACAATAAAGTTGCCGCAATATGATAATTCATAAACATCTTCATCTGAAAATAGGCAGCATGTAAAGTTTGGAGTTGCACTTTTCCAGATTATTCGGTGTAGTACAGACCAAGTGCATTGGAGGGAGGTTATAACGAATACAATCAGATCAGGAAGACATATATTAAAAAGTTTAATTGTGAACGTCCTTGTATGCAAAAATTGGTACATTTATTCCAATCGAAAAGTCCAAAGATCATTTACAATTTAGCAAAATTTATAAAACATGCATTTGAAATTAGAAACATATGAATACATTCAATGATTACTGATTGATAGTTAACTTTTATACAGGTACATCATGCTTATTCTCATTTTCATTTTACGAAAATCTTTCTTCCATGGCGATTATTATTTATTAGTTTCTTTTTTGAGACGACGGTAACATGTTATGAAAAGTAATTGTAAATATCTATTTTGTAAATGACTAGAAGCTGTGCTAGCTTATGTCAATACAATTTGTCAATGTCTATGTCTATAACTATTGCATTTATTTGGCGTGCACAAGACCAAAGAAAACAACAGCAAGTTTTTTTTCACTGTCAATCTGTTTCGATATATATCGCAGCTTAAACACAGCAACTGCTACAAAAACAGCAACAACAATCAGCGTTAAATTAAAAACAATTAATGGACCACAGAGAACGGAAGTAATGTGTTCCTTTCATAAAAGTATTTTACGCATGTCCCACACTGAGGCTACACTGCTTACCCTCTCACAAAAACGAAATATGAAAACAAGAAAAAACAAACATGCATTAATCCACAAACAGCCAAACAAACACTAGATAACACAGACGACTTAAATGAATATTTGATTTTTCCCACTCTTTGTAAGAGAATAGACTATTCATTCTTGATACATCAATACAACAGTCTAAAGTCGGAAGAGTTCGGTAGAAACATCACTCAACGAAGAATGCACAACTTGAACACAACTTGAAGCCTTTGATCATTATTAGAAACCATTGTGGTCAAATGATAAATTGCTCAAGTAGAGCAATTTAGCCTTTATTCATAATGCATTCTTTAGTCTTCTTTAGTGGATGTGGAAGGGTCTTTCGTGGCCCAGTTGTTAAGTTGGCGGACTTTGAACTCAGGGGTCCCGGGTTCAAGTTTCACCGACACCTCTGATTTCGTACGAGTAACCTTTGGCAAGTCACTTCAGCGACCTAGCCTTGTACTGGTTGATCCAGGAAAACCGTTATTTATCTGCAAATTTGTTGATGTGGCATTAAACACCATACAAACAAGGTGGATTTGACGCATTTATGTAGTATTAAGAAATTGATTAATAGTGTAATGGTGTGCAATTCCAGATCCAACTGATTTAGGCTTGCTTGACTGATCAACACTTTCACCTGTCACCCTTTAAGACATATACCCCAATGAAATGCTATCAACCTAATCTCGTATAAAAATTTACTGTTAAAGTAGTCCATACCAAGCTATTACACAACCTATGATTTTGTTTCAGGTCAAAGTTCAAACGAACGATAGACAGCAGTTATAAAGTACGAGAGAGAGAACATTTTCTTTGAGATGTTAGTCGTTAAGGTAGAATACCCATAACCCGCCATTTTGAAACATTTTCTGTCGTCGGATATCATTCGGTCGCTCTAGGTATACATCGGTATTAGCCGGCACTATTCTGTAAAAACGAACACGTTCGGCTCCGAACGTGGTATATCGATATCAACTGAAGTAATCCACCGATAGAAAATATGTATAAGGGCAGATGCTTTGTGTTCTACCTTAAGAGCAAAGTCAGATTTGTTTGCACTTGTTTCTTGATTCATAAGCTTAAAATGCGTTGGAAAGGAGGAATATGAGGAAATTGTAAGAGTAGTGACGCCAACAAGCTCACGTGCAACACGCGTCCATACACACTCAGGTGTGTTGTCAGCTGTATAGGGCATGTCAAAGCATGCGGTCCCTACACGACGTTCTTTGTTTGAAGTATTTCTCACGAATTGTTGTTTTTTCATGGCCAAGACGCAATAACTCATGCCTCAACCGCGTTGAAATAAGTGGTTACCGTTTTTGACGTTCATTACATCATGTTTGAAATTTGGCACGAACATATGTTAAGTTTGCCATATCATAAATAACTCTGTAGCAAACAACACATTGTCGGCGATCTCAAGTTGGAATAGTTTACATACTGCTGTTGTAGTCGAGACATTGACAATATAAAACATAATTGGTCGAAAATGGTGAAACCTGCACATTTGATCCATTGATCTTACAAATGATTTCTATTTACTCTTAATTGTAAATAATCCGGTGTATTTTGATTTAAATTTTTCATTGTACACCTGTTGGAAAACAAGTTCTTGTGACTCGGCTCAAACTACGTGGCTCACGACACACCCAGGGCATTTGGAACAAGAAAAATCTGCGTAGTTAAGACATTATTCATAATAGATAAATGGTCTTGGCGAGATATTTGTTGAGTTAAAATAACCCGATTATCTCATAATACTCTATTCGTTTCTCAAAGATCCACACTTCGTATGGAAAGATAATTCCTTACAGAATACCAAAGTCTAGCTCAGTTGAAAAATACCTGGTTTAGACCTCGTAAGAAGAGGACCACACCAACTCTTTGTCAAATAATTCAAACGATATGTCCCCTTGTTAAACATCTAAGAGTAAACTTGATGCATGGTCGATCGCAATGATTCTTGCATCGTGAGCAATGAGATTCAAAGCTCACTTATCAGCTGACTTATCTAGGGATCATGAAACGAGGATGAGTTTATGAATGGTCCTGACAGCTTTTCGTATGATGTGAAGCCAAGCCAGGACCCTAACATGGGACCGCCGTTTACCGTTCGAATGAGCTTACTGGTCCGTTGAAACATTTAGCAATATTTAACATTGAAGGAGTTTAACAATATATACTACTATAACATAACGTGGACATGTTGTGCGTGCCTTTATGGGTTAGACTTTTCCTTTCGTCATTGAAGTGATGCTCGCATGTGAATTGATAAAATCATAATTTGTTTTTGCGATCAGAAAACATTTCGTCTTATGATACAGATATCGTATTATATGACGTCCAGACCAAAGCATTACTCAGGGACTACCAAATAACGCGTCAAGAGCACTACTAGGGGTGTGTGTGTGAATCGACATGCATGTGACAGTCGTGAAGGCATTCATCAGACAGACCCATGCGTGTAGATATCGTGTCAGATTCACGTCATTCTCGCTCATAACTCGGCAAATTTACATCGTTATTAATTAGTCAAGAAAACAGAGGACAACGTCTCCTTACTTAATCATTTCATACGACTTCTGAGTAGTCTGAGATTACGATTTTAAATGATGTAAATGGTACCTTATATATCAATCGTTTCATTGTTGGATTAATTCTAATGAAAGTCACGCAATTACTTTAACCCTTAGAATAAATTTGTGTGTTGTTTGCTTTCCAACACCTTAGATATCTGATTAACTTTGATGAGAATAGATAGTCAGAGTAGCAAACAGGTTAGATACTTGGCGGCTAGCCTAGATCTTACCTGTTTGCATAAGTATGAAGTCGGTTCCAGCACTAGGGTTTAGAAGATGAAAAAGATGGATGAAGAAGCACGGGCTTGAATGGAAATTTGACTATGTTCAAACAGAAGGCTAATGGTTCATGAAATCCTGCATTTCTATCGTCTGAAAAAAAAAAAAAATAAGGCGACAGTAAGGTCATTGACATTGAGAGAATATATAGTATCTTACATCAGACCCGCCCTAAACCCGCATCGAGAATGGACATTACCAATGTTAACAACATAAGACTACCACTTAAAGAGAGGATGGGTTAGGATTGAAATTACAGTAATTGATTTCTTTGAGATTTCAGTTATATTATGTTAAGATAGTACGAGTAGAAAATTTCAACAGCATTTCGGACTCAAACCTTTCGTAAAGCTTGCAAAGGTGTTTGCATGAAATCTGACATCATTGCATCCTGTGTGAGCAATTGTACGGCCATATACTGCGCGAATATTATTTAAGATATTACTAAGATACTCGTCTTATTTGGTTTAACCCAAAGCATCAAAAACTAATAACTACATCTTAACCATTCTGATACATAACTGCTGGAATAGTTGAAGATTTTCGACGAAAGATTGCAATAGTGACCAGCAGACAATATCGTATGGCTGCTAGGTGCAAAGTAATTTGTTGTTTCAAATGTTTCAAACAGCAACGCCCAATTGACGACAGTGCAAGAAGAAATGTTGATATATTTACATAAACACACAAACCGCATGTTTTGTTATACTTATTCATAATGGTAACTAGCGTCATACGAACGGTGTAAAACATACTTACTTTGATAACATAAGATGTCGTCATCTCAACGCGTCATTTACCAATGTACAAAAATAGTTAAAACTCTAAAACACAAACATGTTTTACCTTTCTTAATGTGCATAACCGATATCAAACATGACAATAAAGTGCAACAACACTGTCATATAGAGCCGTTAGTCAAATAAGTATGAACAGGTCTTAATACATCATTTTGTTTATAACGTTGTTATAAAAAACGACGCTTTACGCCACGAACATCAATCGTAACTACTCGGGTATTTCCGTGAGCTGAGAAATAGAATATTTTAATTGGATAAAGTTGATTGGCCGAACAAACGTAATCGAAGTAACAACGAATAGCGAATTACATTCCCTATATTTTGAAAAGTACCCGGTTTACGGAAACATATCTTTCTTTACGTGACGCATCACCTTGGTACATCTATGACAGCAATCCAATGAAAACACCTCTGAAACAATAGGGATGACGCCATATTGTTTCCCGCGAGAATGAAGTCACTTTACTTTCGTTTTTAAAAATAGATCTTAAATGTGAAATCTATAAAGTCGTTAAATTTAATTGAGGCAACAACTATTCACGTTATAACAACAATTTCGCCATTTGGTATGAGTTACTAATAAATAAAATGATTTAAAAGGATGTCCAACACTTCCATACACATTGTGCTACCTAACGTGCACGCTTAGAAAATGTGTTAGACGTCGGAAGCCGATTTACCCGAAAAATTATAACCCTACACTTATATCCGAGGTGTATTTCACAGCTCAAGGAAATACCCGAGTAGTTCCGATTGCTATGACAGAGGTCTTCTGAAACCACTGTGTCCAAAGGATTAATTGGTCCTCATTGGTGTTTTCTCTTTTTTTTGGCACAATTGTTTCTACCCAAATTCTAGGGAAAATGTTCTTATCATGTCATTTCGTTTTTGTTGACAAACGTTGCTTTTAATTCGGACCAGTCTCAAGCATCCCCAAATGCTATATCACAAAAGAAACATATTTATGACATTCATCGCCATTCCCGTCTTTTGTTCTTTTTAATTTGAACAAGTCAGAATTATCATATGTGAGAAATTGGCATTACATACAACCCTGTGGAACTTGTAAATGATAGTCAAGAAAAGAAAGCTACATAAACGAATGCCTTGGTTCGTTAAGGAAGACCCATAGGAAGAAACCAAAGAAAAACAAGAGTAGAGAATGCTACAACCATATCGTCTCGGGTTCGCGAATGTCTAATGCGAAAACATCATCTGTAATGAAGATGAAAACACTTTTGGAAGAGAAATGTATTGGACATCTTAACAAAAGACGGAATGAATGATCAATGACAAATAATGGAGTGAAAGTCAAAATTTATATCTAGATTGACCAATACTTATTGATACCTAGACTTAGCCATTTTGTTCACAAACGAGTGACAGCAAGGGTATACCCAGCTTGACCAAAACTTATTAATACCTAGACTTAGCCATTTTGTTCACAAACGAGTGACAGCAAGGGTTATATCAAGATTGGCCAAAACTTATTGATATTGAAAAAATGTCTTTTTGTTCACCACCGAGTGAAAGCAATGGTTATACCAAACTTGATCAAAACCTCTAGATACCTAGGCTTTGCGTTTTTATCAACCAATGAGTGAAAGCCATAATTATGTCCAGTCTGATCAAAACCTCTAGATACCTAGGCTTTGCGTTTTTGTCAACCAATGAGTGAAAGCCATAATTATGTCCAGTCTGATCAAAACCTCTAGATACCTAGGCTTTGCGTTTTTGTCAACCAATGAGTGAAAGCCATAATTAGGTCCAGTCTGACCAAAACCTCTAGATACATAGGCTTTGCGTTTTTGTCAACCAATGAGTGAAAGCCATAATTATGTCCAGTCTGATCAAAACCTCTAGATACCTAGGCTTTGCGTTTTTGTCAACCAATGAGTGAAAGCCATAATTATGTCCAGTCTGATCAAAACCTCTAGATACATAGGCTTTGCGTTTTTGTCAACCAATGAGTGAAAGCCATAATTATGTCCAGTCTGATCAAAACCTCTAGATACCTAGGCTTTGCGTTTTTGTCAACCAATGAGTGAAAGCCATAATTATGTCCAGTCTGATCAAAACCTCTAGATACCTAGGCTTTGCGTTTTTGTCAACAATGAGTGAAAGCCATAATTATGTCCAGTCTGATCAAAACCTCTAGATACATAGGCTTTGCGTTTTTGTCAACCAATGAGTGAAAGCCATAATTATGTCCAGTCTGATCAAAACCTCTAGATACCTAGGCTTTGCGTTTTTGTCAACCAATGAGTGAAGCCATGATTAGGTCCAGTCTGATCAAAACCTCTAGATACCTAGGCTTTGCGTTTTTGTCAACCAATGAGTGAAAGCCATAATTATGTCCAGTCTGACCAAAACCTCTAGATACCTAGGCTTTGCGTTTTTGTCAACCAATGAGTGAAAGCCATAATTATGTCCAGTCTGATCAAAACCTCTAGATACCTAGGCTTTGCGTTTTTGTCAACCAATGAGTGAAAGCCATAATTATGTCCAGTCTGATCAAAACCTCTAGATACCTAGGCTTTGCGTTTTTGTCAACCAATGAGTGAAAGCCATAATTATGTCCAGTCTGATCAAAACCTCTAGATACCTAGGCTTTGCGTTTTTGTCAACCAATGAGTGAAAGCCTTAATTATGTCCAGTCTGACCAAAACCTCTAGATACCTAGGTTTTGCGTTTTTGTCAACCAATGAGTGAAGCCATGATTAGGTCCAGTCTGACCAAAACCTCTAGATACATAGGCTTTGCGTTTTTGTCAACCAATGAGTGAAAGCCATAATTATGTCCAGTCTGACCAAAACCTCTAGATACCTAGGCTTTGCGTTTTTGTCAACCAATGAGTGAAAGCCATAATTATGTCCAGTCTGATCAAAACCTCTAGATTCCTAGGCTTTGCGTTTTTGTCAACCAATGAGTGAAAGCCATAATTATGTCCAGTCTGACCAAAACCTCAAGATACCTAGGCTTGGCATTTTTGTTAACCGTCGAGTGATAACAATGGTTATGTCCAGCTTGACCAAATAATACTTAGGCTTATTGTTATGCCCCAAAGCCAGGCTTCGCTATCAAACCAAATAGTGAAGACGCTAAAACACGACCAAACAAAACAAACCTATCTTATGTACCTATGAACTATAAACCAAAAGGCGGTCAACGGTCTACATACTCAAGTATATGGCGTCATAAAAGATCCACGTAACTATAATGATTATTTTGGTTGGTCAGTAATTGGTCATCTGTCAACCACGTGACACATTTTGACAGACCACACCGTCGTAACAAGGGCGACAACGGACACGAATGTTAACCCTTTCCCAAACACCAAATTTTCGACTGTCCAAAATTGTAAGAGTTTGCTGACGACATTTCGAAATGAGATGAAATTGGAAAGTAATCTACTGATAGGACAGAAAATATTGTGGGAAAGGAGAAATTGCTCGTCACGAGCAATTTCTCCTTTTCTCACCATGTTTTCCAGAGTCGTCCGCAACAAAATGGTCAAATGTCGTTATTGTTTGGTGATGGGTTAACACGACGGGACAACTGGACAGTGTATGCACTGGCCGGACTTAATACTCATTAGTCATTGTTCATTATAAAACACGTTCGGCCAATACCGTAATACAACGTAAAGTAAAGCATATTATTTACGCTCAATGAATAGGATCATTGCACAAGATCGAGATCGCAATACAACATGCAATCTATAACACCATAGTATTACGCGTTTGAAGATTCCGCACCTGGTTGTCTGTTTGTTTCATTTGATCTTTACTCTGGTTTCAACAAGATATCAGTGTACATTTCCTCACTCTTGACATGTTTATACTAGTATGACAGACACAACATGATTTCTAAGCTACAAACTGCTTGCCAATATGAACTCAATGTTGACAGACGTCTGAATATTTGTTCAATGTATATTTATCATCGGAAAGCTTTACGTAAGCGGGTTTTTCCAAACTCAATAAGAATCACTTTCTTCTATTGAACATTTGTGTCCAGTTTGATTGGATGTATACTTATATAATCACAGTGTCTGTAAAAGAGAAAGCGCTTGAAACATAAGTTGGTAAATGATGCTTTCACCGTCGACAGATCAGAAAACTATTTAATTGATGGCATATTACTCACTTTTAGCGGTTTTTAATACCCAATAAAGCCTGGTGAATGATGTGGCGTCTTAACTAATTTTCCAACATCATACTATGTTAAATGCCCAAATTGATATGTATATCACCAGACGTCAAATAGAAAGTTAAATCAGTTGACAAGAAACGCTTTCTTCTCAAAATAATGAAAATTTAACTATAGATATTGAAAATCCTTTAAACAACTTTCATCATATATTTGCGGTCTTCTAAGGATGTCCGCTTATAAGCGCATTTAATATCTTACATCATATCGTCTTACTGACTGAGACTGTCTTCTTACAAACACATTTAATATCTTACATCACATCGTCTTACTGCCTGAGACTGTATTCTTACAAACACATCTAATTCCTTACACTTACATGCTCGCACTACACGATTTCAAAACGACCTATAGAACTGACCATGGCTTATGCCGAGTATTCAAAGACATCGGGGCTTTTGTCCGGTGTGCTCTCTCTCTCTCTCTGTCTTAATTTGAAACAGTTACGCTTTCCTATATGAAAATACGTGAAGAATTTTGTCAAAGGTGAAACGTTTTTTGTTCAACTAGAGTACATATCTTATTGAACATCATATCATTCTTATTGCTACGGTTGATATAGTTTCTAGCCATGGTACTGGTTGGTTTTGTGGAGGAATTAACCCTAGTAGTGCTATAACCAACTTCATACGTATGCAAACAGGTTAGATACAGGCAAGCCACCAATTAAATTGGTGGCTGGCCTGTGATCTAACCTGTTTGCTACTGAAATATCTTTCTTTATCTAAAATAAGCAGATATATTTTGTTTTAGACAGTTCAGAAAGCAGATGACACAAAAATCTATGTTTATAAAATTACTCAGCATTCTAAGGGTTTTCGCCAGTTTGTCGGTCGTTTCGAAGCGGACAACGCACATCTCGATGACGAAAAGGAAAACTGTTGTTACTCATTATCTAAACACATTGAGCTACAACGAAATTCCGTTCTGCGTTTGGTATACATGTTCCTGGTTAGTCCTCATTAGTTCTACACAATATTCTCTCCAGGCTAGTGACTTCTGTCCCATATCAGATGCATCCTTTATTGGTAAGACAAAGTTACTAGCCTTGTACTGTTTTAGTCACGTGTAAACATGTAGGCTAGTGACTTCTGTCCCATATCAACATTCCTGACCATTATTAGAGACGATTAAATGAAGCTGTCAAAACAAAACAACACTACTTAGATGCATTGTCAATTGCACGCAAGTACACAAGTCAGTTTAAGCATTCCGGGAGGTGCATCTGTCATCGTTTACCGTCACATACAGGCCTGGGGCTTTGTTTCTTTTTAATTATCGAAGGTCTAATTCCTTTTTTACTTGGACTTGCGTTACTTAAAGAATTGGCCATATGGGAAGTATTCTTTCGACTGATTTACGGAATACCGATGGTTTTACCTGCTTCGACTGTAATTGCCTGCAGTTAAGCTTTAAGTCTTCCTAAAATCATCAAAAATGGGAGAGCTTTGCTGGTACAACATCACAATTTAACTATCGCCTGAAAAGCGGCGCATTTAATAAATTGGGTACCGTTTTACCAAACAACTTACGGAAAATCTTTGCGCTAGTCATAACTGATTAACATGGATAGTAACTTAAATGAAAGTACAATATTGCAATGTGACACGTCATTGGAAGCGTCTCGGAAAGACGCTTCCAATGATGTGTTACTTTGCAATCATGCTTCACCCAATATTGAAATAAGAGGAATTGCTGTTTTAGACATACGCAAATCTGAAGCGTAAACTGTTTAGTAAAACGGCACCCAGGGTCCATAAGGTACATGAGGATGTGTCCGACATGTTGAGGGTGTAAGTCATTGATTCGCACATTTGCATTGCTGATTTTTCAGAACTACTTGCTCTAGAGGATGAATAAAAGAATGCAGATATTTGTGCATTGTTAAGTATTCATGAAGGGATAGGAAGTGCGTCGGTCGAAAGGAGAAAAAAATATTGTCGTTACCTTGTTGAATTCAGAGTTGATTGACTGCGCAACGATAGAACATCTTATATATCTTATATATTTGTATACATATGTTTAATATGCCTGCTACAGACCTCTTGACACAGAAAATACTTAATTCCAGATTGCATGTTAAAGCTTTTTAATAATCATGTACCATATATATCAGGGAAATATTGTAAACATTTTGATTTGATTGTATTATGGACCGGAGGCCTCATATATTGTGAA
Organism: Cerastoderma edule; assembly: GCA_947846245.1. NCBI lineage: Eukaryota > Metazoa > Mollusca > Bivalvia > Cardiida > Cardiidae > Cerastoderma > Cerastoderma edule. The sequence goes on along the minus strand of OX401411.1, from coordinate 10,042,106 downwards.
TAGAATTATTTGATTTGATTTGATTAATAGAGGTACAGAAATTAAGACTGAATCTTATCGCGAAAGATATGATATAGGGGCCAAAAAGGGCTGTTTTTGTATAGAACGAGGAAGGGTCGGCAGACAATGTTCTTTCACCATCTAATGTGAGTATGTATAAAATGAAAGTAGAGGATGTACAGAATGATTTATCCGTTAGAAAGTTGAGACAATTTCTCACGTGCATAGCATTTCCTCAGACTTACAAGATAAATAACAATGCAACCAGATATACAGCGTGTATCGTGACTCTTTTAGACAAAACAGTGAAGAGAAGAAAGAGTAATAAAAGTCTCAAAACGGACACTTTTCTCTTCGGTTATCATGGTGTCTAGTCAAAACAGACCGGTACAAAACACAGATTCTATTTTATACCTTCTTATACAGTGACGCCTCGTTTATCCGGACCCCGATTTTCCGGATGTCTCGCAATCTGAACGAAATTGTAAGGGAACGGAATTATTGTGCAATAATTTGACTAACCAACTACCAAACAATAACGTCATTTGACCAGTTCGTTGTAGACGACTCTTGAAAACATTGTGGGTAAAGGAGAAATTGCTCGTGACGAGCAATTTCTCCTTTTCCCACAATGTTTTCCGCCATATCAGAAGACTATCTTTGAATTTCACCATGTTTTGAAATGTCGTCTGCAAACTCTTTCAACTTGGGACGATCGAAAATATGGCGTTTGGTAAGGGCTATAAGTCTACACGTGCATATAGACCGTTTATGTCTTAATGTGTATAAGACCAGGCCCTGCTTCATTAGTCCGGAATATTCGTTAATCCGAAAAATTTTTGTTGGGAACGGCTTTTACAACGTCTTCCCAGTTTGCATTCATTAACACGGGTATAACGCAAAAGAATTGAGTATATCCATTCATGGTCATTTTCTTTCTTTTTTTTCTCTATCTCTTGGCTCCCTTTTTCGGCTCAACTGTACTTACATCTGCCAGGCTTTGTAGTAATTGTATTCAGTATGGATCTTGTTTGGCGTCTTAAATATCCGGGTAATGGGTTGGGAAATGATTTAAAATACTTTACATTACTTATCAGTTAAATAGGAACCGAACAAATGATCAGGGCATAATTTAAGTATTTCCCTTCTGCAAAACGACTTAGGGAATCACGAAACCAAGCAAGTTGGGAAACCACCAAAAAAGGTAAGAGCCAGGTAAGAGACATGGTGAAAACCTAATTTGTCATAGAAAATTTTCCGCTTGTGAAACAATGTGTAATATGTCCAATCCTAAAGCAACATCAACAGCAAATGACAATAAAGAAACCCCGAACATTTCCTTCTTTTGATATTGAGAAGGAACCGTTACAATAAATGAAGAAAATACTTGTCGCGAGCAATTTCTCTTTCTGTCAGAAGGGTGTCTTGAATATCTTTGGACACATACCTATGACTGATTGGATACACTTCTTTTTTATACAAAAAAGAGGGTATACTTGTACAAATTCAGTTGCCTTTCATATAAAATCCGTCAAATTCAACAGAAGATGTCGTGATGATGGTGATGGAAAAGTATCCATTGGTGACACCTCATAAGCTTATAAAACAAAACAGAATTGATAAGTACTTTCATGACATAGAAATAGTTCTGACTACATTTAGCAACAACAACAAATGATTTGGCAAAAAACGTGTTGTTGTTGATTTTTTTTTTTCAAACGGATAACATTTAAACAAGTGATTCAAACAATAAAAATGCAATATCACAAAAGGTAGATTAAATTTGAAACATCGCAAAAACATACGCCTCACAAAAGAAAAGAAATATTCGAATCCAAACAACAAACCTTTTTTGGAGACGGGGTTGTGACTTTTATTCTTTTTTCCCAATCAAACGAAATAATCCAAGACTTTATATATAGAACACTATGTCTGTCTCTCTCGCACCAGTCCCCGCGATCGTTTACGCGTCTATCTAACTCGGTGTTCGGTTGTTCTAACTTGGTTCGCGCGTGAAAACTCTCTGTTGGCCGCGTTTGATTCTCGCGTTGACACGAACGTTCATAAACCTGGGCCTGTTTGATTGATATATGGCGGGTTTATTGCCGAGTTTTATTCAGATATACACGTAACACTGCGAGACTGGTGTCCGTTGGTGTGATCCCTTTATCGAAACAATACAGGGACTGTACGAGTCCTGTACAGAACGAGTTTTGAAAACTATTCATTGATGGAAAATGGAGAAACATTCTGAATCATTCGACAAATTTGCTTAATCGAGCATTTTCGCCATTTCCTCCGATTTTCAAAGACACGCAATAAGCGTCTGTTAGCAAATGACAATACCAGTTAAAGTCGGTGAATTGTCCCAATAAATGATATCGTTGGAAGGAATTGTACTTTCATATGCATGGGATAAAGTACATGTGACTTGTTTCAATAAAGATGGAAAATAGATGACAATGTGTAGGTTTGGAACACTTTCTTTGTAAAATAAATATGAATTGGTAAAAAACTTTCGTACACTTTTTACATTTTTCTTTTTCACGATGGCCTCCCGATTATTTTGCAGCTGGGTTTAAATGGACGTACATAAAGAAATCGTCTAAAAATGTATCAACATAACATACAATCCGCCATAATTTGCCAACTTGAAATATAAAAAGTCATAGAAGTGACCTACTAATAGGAACCAAGCAATATAAAGTCTTTTATTTTCTACAGTGTTGCTGGTTTGATCTCGAACCTTTTTCAATGTATGTTAAAATACAGGGGGTAAATCACACCGAAAAACCCCGGTTTTTATCATGTATAGATGAATCATACGTATTCTTGGAAGCAGTTAATTCAGAATTTAAGTCTCTTATGCGAATTTACATTTCGTCCCATGAACATGGTGGGAGCGCAAGACATGGTTTTAACCCTTTACCAAACGCCAAATTTTCGACTGTCCCAAATTGAAAGAGTTTGCAGAAGACATTTCAAAACGCAATGAAATTGAAAAGTAATGTTTTGATAGAACAGAAAATATTGTGGGAAAATGAGAAATTGATCGTTCAGAGCAATTTCTCATTTTCCCACAATGTTTTCCTGATTCTTCTGCAACAAACTGGCCAAACAGTTTTCAAAAGGTGGTTCTAGTAAGTAGGTTCTTTCAATTACATCTTAGCTAAATGACTAGTAATTTTATAGCAGATTTTTTACATTTCTACGACACCAATACCCAATTAACAGAAATATGAATTGATTAGCTGACATCAGCGCATGTTTAGTTTTCTCATACAAATAGATCAAATTAATATAAAGAAATTAATCTACAAAAAAAATTTCATACATATTTTCGTTCATACTTCTCGTCAATTTTAGCTTAGTAAAGTCCTAAGTTAATGAATTATTTTGGAAAGAAAACAAGTTTTATGACCCTTCACTTGATTGGAATAGTCTATTCGATGTCCTTTTTAACCCATTACCTAACAATAACGTCATTAAACCACTATGTTGCAGACGACTATCGAAAACATTGTGGGAAAAGGAGAAATTACTTGTGAAGAGCATTTTTCCTTTTCCCAAAATGTTTTCTGCCCTATCAGAAGATTATTTTCCAATTTCATCACATGTTGAAATGTCGTCTGCAAAATTTGACGCCTGGTAAAGCGTTAAAGTGACAATCTCACAGACTGAGATATGATTATTGAGAAATAAATGTCTTTTAATGATGAAATAATGAAATATCTATAGAGTTACCTAAAATTAGAGAAATGATATGCTTCTTAGCCACTTTATAGAAGAGGAAATTTGAAAGTCAAAATTAAATGTTGTTAAAACAATACAATTTGTGTATTGCTGTTTGTATTGTTTGATATACAACTAAAATTATCTTTTGAAAGCATAATTAATTCAGGAAGCATCAATTGATCTATATATGTTCAGTTTATATTCGGTAGATTTCAAAAGCGAATCCACGATTCTGGATGAAAATGCGTGTAAATTCATTGTTTACACACTTTAAAGAAAATGTTAATTTTTGCTTTCAATGACTGTTCTTCAATGCGTATAAAATAACAGTTAAGTTTTGAAGAAACTAATTTTAAACTTTCATATTTCAACATATCAGAGAATAAACTGTTTTAACAGAAGCATAAATAGGAGCAACCACTAAGCCGAATAAATAAAATAGTTTTCAAACCTTAGTCGTAAAGGGAAAATGTTCAAATCGAATGGCAACGTATAAACGTATGTATTGTATAAGCGAATTCAAATGTTTAAAGTATATCTAGTTAATTTCACCAAAAGGTAAATCTCATTTTGGCAATCCAGTGTGTCATTGTATGAGAGACTTTTAATTACAGGTACAGCACTTAATCTTGTTATCATGGAAACATTTAAAATATTTTCAGATCAAATGCTTTTAACAGTTGCATATTAAATACCTCTTTCATAAGAAACCTTCTATAACAGAATGTCTTTTTTCTTTTTTTATTATATCACCTTTTCATTAGCATCAAAGTAATAAATGTTCAAGTGCAAAGACCTTAATGATAATTAACGTAAAAAAGCCCCAAACAGGTGTTGATAATATCCCACCTTTTTGACAGTTAAGAGCGTAAGAAGACAGCAAAAATGTCAGTTCCGAGATGTCTGAGATTCGGTTGAAATAAATGAAAATCAACATCACGTGCTGTGATATATGACTCCCCATGTTAACATTTTACCGAACGTCAAACTGTCGACTGTCCCAATTTAAAAGAGTTTGCAGACGACATTTCAAAATGTGATCAAATTGAAAAATAATCTTCTGATAGGGCAGAAACCATTGTGGGAAATGGAGAAATTGCTCTCTAAGAGCAATTTCTTCTTTTCCCACGATGCTTTCCACAGTCGTCTGCAACAGACTTGTCAAATGCCGTTATTGTTTGGTAATGGGTTAAAGAAATTCAAAACAAACTGTTTATTTCGTTTTGGTCCGGGGTTAATATGGCCGTTGACAATAGAGGTCATCTTGGGCACGAAATGAGGTCATACATATGTAATAAGCAGAGCAATGAGTAACAAACGTAGAAAAGCATGGTGTCTCACTGAAAACAATGTATAGAGTCATGTCTGGCAATTATGATAAGTGGCACAGTTTGCCTGGTTAATGGCCCAATGGCCCACATTTGAAATCAAAATTGTTACCCCTTACTATGTGATGCCACATTTTGATGCTTCATCAGTACAAGACTTAAGAAGGTTCTTGTAGCATTTTATTCAACACAATACATCACTCCTACGGTCGTACAACCTGGGCCCAAGTAACACACAATTCAGATCACGTGTTTCTTCTTTTGACTTTTTTATTCTAAATTATTCTGTTTTCAATTGTCGGCAATTAATTGCTGTACTATAGGGGTGTGTTTTCATATAAACCGGAACATCAATCAACCGAAAATTAAACTACAACATTTGACAAATGAAAAAATTATTGAAAATTACAATAGTAAATACCTGCCAAGGGGATGGCCGAACCTAAGTTGGTAGAACTTGTGACCGAACTCTTTTGTCTAACTACTCATCTGCCTGATTGAATATACATTTTTCTTTTGTAAAATGTTATGGCAATACAATATTTTTAAAGTTAAGAAAACAACGTGACCAAAGCAGTTAATGCTTACGACAAGCGAAATCTATTAAAGTGTATATCTAACAGACGGGATGATCACGTGACCAATGTTAACATAAAATGTGCGAACAAGATGGTCACACCACAGGTATATTTGCTTTTATCAGCAGATTACTTTTGTTTTCCATTATTCTATATACGCCATGTTCCGACTATCAACTTTCCAGTTCTGGTGGTATATGATAACCCATGGTTTATAACGGCGTTACGTCTAACACTCGGTAGAGAAATCGCAGTTTATGGGTGATGTTTTTAGGTCATTCGCTTCCCCATGGCGACTCGAAATTCTCTGCAGAATCTTGGAGCGAACGGCCTGCCAAAATGTAAACAACATTCACCGATGGTTGTGGAAAATTTATCGTCGGAACATGGCGTTCATAAGTTAGTGGAAAACAAAAGTAAGTTGCTGAAAAAATGCATAAATATCTGCTCATTCAAGGGATGCCGCCATCTGCAATCTGTTTTATATCGTAAACATTGATCACGTGATGATCCCACTGGGGTCGGAGACCTAACGATAAAATAGATAACTGTTTGGTTGCGGATTGTGTACATTTTCCATTCATGTGTCCATTATGCAAAGAATTGCGGCAAACTCTATTGACCAATAACTTCTGAATCTCCCAAATGAAAAGTCATTTTTTAACATGAAACAGTATTCGTAACGTACCAACATTTTTTCAGCATTCTTCAAAAGAGACAGCTGTATGAAAGCGCCATAGATATGATAGACTCGATTCCTTTAGATCATTTTGTCCTGTTTTAACCTCTTGCACGTTTATTTATGTATAAACCAATGTTTTATCTCATGATTTATGTAAAAGCCGGTGGCCATATTAAACAACTAAAAAAAACTGAATTGAATCGAATTGAATTGAGACATTGACGACTTGTAAAATATTTCAGTATTTCATGATTTTGAGTAGAAGTCTGAAGCTGTTTGCTACACAATAGTTAAACTGCAAAATAATGAAACTGGTAAACCCGATTCAATCAACCACTTGATGTATTCAAATGTATTTTAGGATCTACGATATAACAAAAGATCAACACAGGAAGCGATCGGCCCTACAATTTATCTTTTACCTCCAACAATTCTTAAAGTTCAATGAGAGAGAAAGATACTAGAAGTAGTTTTAGTTCATCTAAGCTCAAACTAAAGAGTAACAATAGCGATAAACCACCAACGCGATGTATATCACAACACACATTTATTCCCAAGACTTGAACCACCTTGTGTAATAAGCTTGACCGTGATGTAGACGCAAACATCGCCATTTTCCTCTCTTTTTAAGAGACAATAGACAAATTCTGAAGGATTCATCGAAGCAAATGTCAAATTTTATTGTTTGGACTACAAGCGCTGATCTGTTTGTTTCTGTGGAGGTTTCTAACACAGTTTCATTTTCATTTTTCGGTGGTTTTATTTGGATCCAGCCAGAATTACTTTTTTGATTTATATATCTGGCTTTTTAAGTCGTTATGTTATCATAACTATCGATAGTGTAAGGAGGAGAGTCACTGCTTCCACACACACGTTTATTTAAGTTAGCGGGGTCATGCGTTGCCCAGTGTTGAAGTTGGTTCATGTATAACCTGGAGGTCCAGAGTTCGATTTTCATCGGTGCTGTTGGTCTCGTCGGAGCGCCATTTGGTAAGACATTTCGGAACCATGACCTAGTATTGGTGAAGTTTAAGGCATACATAAAAGGTAAAGGTAAAGTTTATAGTCTCATTTCTTTGCTAGGCATTTTTACCGTGGCTAGTGGTAAAGGCGTCCGCCTCGGGACGGGGAAGTCGGAGATTCGAGCCCCACGGGAGGCATTCTTCCGGAAAATCTTTCTCGTGTGACTTGTTCCGAAATGACCGGTTCGTGGGCCGTGAGCTAGTTAAGTTTAATTGTTACCGACTTATATCCGCTAAGCGCCTGGCATAGTGATAGAAGTTGGAAGGTACTTGGTATAATCAGTGAAAAGTGAACATAAGTCAAACTGGCTGGTCCTTTCAATAGGTTACACTATAATAAACAAAACCTTTTTTTCAATTAACTTAAAAATTAATTATGACTTAAAAGTCGTTGACGGTGTTAGATTATGTAAACACGGCTGGTAAACGCTCTGGCGCACCATCATGGCGCTGACAACGAAATCGGTTACGCAACTTCCGGTTTAGCGATTTTAGGGAAGGTTTTTGCTATTTTCCTCCATTTCGGACAAGTAATCGAAAATCTAAAAACATGATTCAACCCTTATCGAATCAAACTGCCTATAGGTAAAGTTTCAGTTTTGAACTCGAGGAATTGGCTGTGATTTCGTAATTTTCTTCATCGATGTAATACACTCACTCTCACTCACTCACTAGCCGGTTTATTTTTTCAGGCCAACAATTCATCCTCTTCTGAGGGTCCAGCCTCGATCTGAGTCTCCCTCTCCATTCTCTTCTATGATTAGGGTTGATGGTGTTCATGCCAAGGATCTTCCTGTCTCGCTTCAAGCCGTCCTCCCAAGAGATTTTGGGTCTTCCAGCGGACTTCTCTGCAGGGACTTCAATTGACGGACTTGGGCGATGCATCCATTACTACTCTCAGCATGCCCTGGTCATCGCAGTCTGCTTTTCTGCATGAGGCATTGAGGCTTTCAAGCTTCAGTTGAGTTAGGAGGGACTCAAACGAAATGTTTTGCTCAGGTTTCACCAAACAGATTCATCTGGTCATTACGGTAGTTACCTTTGTTAAGCGCATCCCCTTTACCTTTGTACAGACTGACTATAAAGGTCTCTTCCGATTCTTCTGGTATGCACCCCTCTTTGATGATGGCTTCTATCAATTCGTGCACCATGCTCACTCCCAGTTCACCGGTTGGTTTCAGCATCTCAGCAGTTATACCAGGTGGTCCTACTGCTTTGCCTATACCCATTTTGTTGATCATCTCCAGGTTAATAGGGCTACTAGAATCTTCCACAGGAGGTTCTTCTGACAGCTCATCAGGGTTCCATGGGAATCCTACGTTCAGTAGACGTTCATAGTGCTTCTTCCATGACTGTTTCTTAGTTTCATCGTCCAAGTAGAGTTCATCCGAGTCGTTTTTTATTGGTTTCTCACCCAATACATCTTGATTGTCACTGCGCATCTACTTAGCAAGTTTGTAGATATCACTTGACTTGGGGTTTATTTGGCGAAAAATATCTTTATCGGCATCTGACTTTGCTTGATGTACAGCAACCTTAGCAGCACGTTTGGCCTTGTTGTATGCTTCTCTGCTGCCACCTGTTTTCCACGCTCTGTAGCATCTCCTTTTCTCTCTGACAGCATGGTCAACACTATCATTCCACCACCAGGTTTGTTTCTTCCAGTTGTGCTTGGATAACATTCCACACACCTCAGTCGCAGCTTAATTCAAGGCATCCTTGTGTGTCCTCCAGTGTTCTTCTACGCTGACTGCCTGTGTATCTTTGCTTAATGTGGTAAATCTCTCGGCAAATTCCGCTTGGATGATTGGATCCTTCAGCTTCCACAGCTTTATGCGTGGTTTAAAGTCGTGTTTTCTTGTGCGAGGACTTTCCGCCTTTAGGTCACAGAGCAGCAGGTTATGTTGAGAAGCACTTTCTACACCTAGGATGACTCTGACATTTGTCACTTGTCTCCTGAAGCAGCGCCGAAACAGACTGTAGTGTATCTGCGTCTTGTTCTGTCAAGATTGGTATGTGACTAGATGTTTAGGTCTCTTCTCAAACACCGAGTTGCCGACCACTAAGTTATTAGAGATAGCGAACCCGAGTATTCTTTCTCCTTCGTCACTCTTGTTGCCGATAGCATGACCACAATGTACTTTTTCATAGCCGGAAGGTGAAGATCCAATATGACCATTCCAGTCCCCACATACAAACAGTTCCTCTGTACCAGGTACAGGCGATACAAGGCTCTGTAACTGCTCGTAGAAATTTTCCTTTTCTTCACCACCGAGTCCAACCTGAGGAGCGTAGATACAAATAAGGGCGAATACTACTGTACCGACAACCAGAATTGCAATTCGAAAGTCTGCAACCGCACCACCAGGTAGACATTGTGATAATCTGTCTAAACAAACCGATAATGCAGCTAATTCAACCACTTCGTAGTTTTGAGTATCATTATTGATCAGAAAATCCATTTACCTTGACATAAAATGATAGTTTACTGGTTTTCTCTCGAACAGGGAATCGGAGGGGTGTATATTTGAGTTCCTTCGGTGAGGAAAAATTACGAAATCTCAGCCATTTCCATGAGTTCAAAACTGAAATTTTACCCATAGGCGGTTGGATTCAATAAGGGTTGAATCATGTTTTTGAATCTTTGATTACTTGTCTTAAAATGCAGAACAATAGAAAATCTACCCTAAAGACGCTAAACCGGAAGTTGCGCAACCGATTTCGTCGTCAGCATCATGTCGGTGCGGCAGAGCGTTCACCAGCCTTGGTAAAGCAATAATGCACATGAACCAACGCAGGGAATTCTGGGCCTGTTTTCCGCTGACGGAACACCCATTATAACCAGGAGTTGTCAAACGCAAGACGTTAATGAATTCACGTCATCTCATACATGTCACGTTCTAGCGACGCTTACCGCGGCGGCCATCTTGACGGATTGTTATCATAGCGAGCGTTTGCGTGACCGGATCAAATTGAAAGAAACAGCAGAAGACTTTATTTACCCTTGTAGTGCTGAGGCAAACGGATTAGATCCAGGCGGCTGGCCTGTGATATAACCTGTTCGATAGTCTATATAACTGTACGCGTCAAAATTAAAAAAGTATTTAAGTTTTTGAAAAGCAGACGACACAAAAATTGTATTTTTTTAGAAAATTCCCCAGCATTTTAAGGATAAAGTAGTAGAAACAGCACGAATCTTGTAATATTTAGAAGAAACTACAGCAAAAGGTTCATGAAATTGCAGTGACAAAGGTGAAAGTTCATGAGTAGTTACAGCTTTTGCATCAGCTGTTTTGTGAACTTTCTGTATAATGTGTGTAAACATGGACAGGTAGGGAGTAAGGGTTTAACATATGTTTGTGACATGAAATTCGCACTAGACTGTACTGGAATTAGTAATGATTAACTCTCTTCCCCAGACTTCATGCCGATGCCAAAATGTGAAAACATTGCTTTAAGCCCATTTGCTTTTCTTTTTATTGATTTGAAATATGATCAAAACCTATCTGTATCTTTTGACTAAAACAGTAGAAATGGGCATACATATAGGCATACATTAGATTAACAGACAGACGACAGACATACAAATGGATACACAAACACACACTCCACACACAGACATACAAATGTATACAAAAACTCACACTCCACACATTTACAGATATATTCACATACAGAAAAAGAGGGACAGAAACATACCAATACGGATCTATAGATGAATGGCGAAATGGTCTGACAGATAGATAAGCTTCCATGTACAGGCAGACGGAAGAACGCCTTGAAAACGGACGGATCCAAAGTATGATACATATTACAGTTATAACTGATATCATCTAAAGAGTTTAAAGGCTCATTAAAGGAGATTAATGCTATATCAAACTATATTATTTGCTAAACGTTTGGACAGATTCAAATAGTTATCACCAGAAAACACCATCAGCACAATTTAAATGTGAAAGTAAACCAGAAATAAACCAGATAAGCAAGTTTTATAATTCAGATTTCCTGATTCTTCACCTCTGACCTTGACAGTTGATGCATACATTTTTGAACCAACCAATCAGAATTCGTTATTTGGAATATGTAAACAAACAGGTTGTTGATAAACATGATTTAATTGGAGACAACTATATTTCAAGCACAAAATAACTTATTTTTAATGAGTCTATTTAATAGGGTCTCAATGCATTCCTAAACTAATTCTCAGGACTTTTATGAACATAATAGAAGAACTCCATATATTTTTTCAGTAATTTATTTGTACTCCTCTCCCTTTAAAAATAACAAAAACACAAATCATATTTTATCCCTCATCTCAGTTTTATTTTCTGATAAATATAACAATCACAGAATGAAATGGATGATATTTACATGACATTATGGAAGTAGTCACAGACATTTGAGACACATTAAGGTAGAATACCCGTAATCTGCCGTGTTGAACCTTATTTCCGCGTCGGATTACCGCCCATGGGGTGCTCTCTTTAATATCGTTTAAGTGAATTCTTTTTTTTTTCTTTCTTTTATATGGGTTTTACATCACATCAACATTATTTCAGTTATGTAGCGATGCCCGACTATTAATGATGGAGGAAGACCCCATACTCAACTGCCCATAAGGGCTGGTCAAGGCGGGTAGAATTCTTTAGTTTTCCGAAGCAGATCTATAAAAGGTTGGTGCTATGAAGTAAGGGATGAATGGCAGGATAACAGTTTGATCATTTGCTGACGATTTACCGTTTTTGGCAGCTACAAAATCGATGCCTGCGACATAAAGTATATGATCACTTAAATGTTCGTTATTATAAACCCCTTACTTCATAACACCACACTTTGACACATATACCACAGACGGCTTTAAAAGCATCTGTGACGAAAGAATAAATTGCTCCCAATGAACAATGTAACGTTCTATCATAGCGCTTTCTACATAGACCCAATAAATTTGCTTTCATGGTATTGTTGTCGTCTGCTGTGGCTTTCACTTTTAAGCCAGGTACCAAATCCAATTATGAGGAACTGGATTAATAATACTACAAGGCAAATGGTAGGTCTTCCACTTCAACATTTGAAGATCGTTTTCGAGTGATAAACAAACTGGTTCAACTTTATACAAATGTCCCTGAAACAAAATGAATTAGCATAGGGTCCTGGGTACCGTTTTACTAAACAATTTTGCGATTTGCGTAAGTCTAAAAGGTCCTCTTATTTCAATATTGAGCGTAGCAATATTGCAAAGTAACACATCATTGGAATCGTCTTTCTGAGACGCCTCCAATGACGTGTCACATTTCAATATTGTAATTTCATCGATGTTACTATCCATGTGTATCAGGTATGACTTACGCAAATATTTTCCTTAAGTTGTTTAATAAAACGGTACCCTGGCCCGTGCCTCTACCCCGAATGTGGGGTAAAAGCACGGGCCAGACCCCGAGGCAATAAGAAACTAATGAGCGACTATATACATGTATGAAAACATCACATAAATAAACACTGAACATGACTTAGATATATCTAGAATGTTTCTTTCGTGAGCAATACGTAAACAACAACCTATAAAGCACTCGGTAATATTCACCTTAGATCAACTTTTAATTCCCTCGTATTAGTGTATTAGACTGGTCCTTATTGAATGAAGTTCAATAAGGCCATCTCATAAAATGTAAACGTTTTACACTTTATTTTGGCAAGGCACCATTGTAACTAAATAAGGAGATGCTCATCATAAACATTTCTCTTTTCGTCACATTGATTTCTAATACCGTTAGTGAATCAAATGGCTGTGAATGAAGGTATAGATCAAAATAAGACAACTCCAACAAACAAATGATACCAGATTTAAAAGCTGACACACTAACATTACAAAGTTATCATAATACTCGACATGTATATATACCACATAGGTTTTTTTTTTTTTTATAAACTACTGGTGTTTTCTCAAAATCAATATACGCTAAGGGACAAGTCGCATAGAGACCAATGGCGAATTTACTCTTATTTTCTTAAATCTTCTTGTTCAAAGACGTGAAGAAACATCGGCATGGAACTTTTATTTCTTTCAAACTGTAAGTAACGCAGTACTTCTATTGTTTGAGGCGTAATAGTAAAAATCCATTAGAAGTAGAATAAATTCGAACGTGATAATTCCGAGCCTGTAACCAATACATAAGTATGTATTTAGACCAAAAAGCGTTGCGACGGGTTTGAAATATATATTATACCGTTTACACATACTTAGATATATTGAGACATTCTGAACCATTTCTACGTTTATTGGCTATTCCTCATTTAATATCATGACGTAAATCAAAACCTGTATAGTTTCAATGGCATTTTATTTTGGCTTCAAACTCGACTCGTGTGTGAACGAGCACCTTTAACATTTATCCCTTCTGACACATGATGTGAGAGTCGTCTGAAGTATATAACAAGTATACAAATAAAAAAACCAGCCTCTATCAAAAAAGCTTTCAACAAACAATCTAGCATTCAATCGTCCAACTAAGGTAATCTAAAACAAGTTATAGCATCACACAAACGTTTTCCGAAATATGATTGTAACTCAGCACCAGGTTCAAATGCAAATCAAATAAATGCAACACATTTGTTACTGAAAAAATCAGCACAGGGTAGATGTCTATCTATCATCAAACAATAATCAAAATGAAATGTTACCAAAAGCCTTATTCTAGTTATTCATATGTAAGCTTATGACAGAGATGTTTCTTAAATATAGCTGCAATTAAGTAAGTATAATTGGCGTCATGGGATAAATGTTTATATCGTCATAAAAACAGGATATAGTATCGCATTTATTGCCACACTTTAGATAACATTTGAATAAACACACTAACAGTGCCGTTATAGTCTTCGTTGTGAGAATTTTGAAAAATTCAAAACATAGAATATGCAATTCTAACTATTATTGTTTAAACATCGATTAAAATGAGCTGATGGGTATTTAAATTATGAGTATTACACAAAACTTAGGCATATTCGATAAATGTTCATCAATATTCAATCACACATATATCATACAACCGGTGTAATTGGTCTATGTACATAATGAAGACACAATTTTAATGACAATTTGAAAGGAATGAAATAAAATGATAGCATGGGGCAAAACTTTTTAAACTCCTTAATTTCTGAAGGGGTTCGACTAATTCTGCATTTTTCAGTCGAAATATCCAAATACAAACCGTAACCATTTCTATGATGACAGGATTGGTTATTTGTCCATCAAGGTAGTGCTACTTAAGGTCGAATACCTGTGATCCGCCATTTCAAACTCATCCTGTAATCGGATTACTTCGGTTGATCACGGTATACATCAGTAATGGCCGGGACTAGTCGGCGTAAAGCGTAAAATTCCGGGACTGCCCGATGTATATCGAGAACGACCGAAGTATTCCGACGAAAGAAAGAGTTTCAAAATGGCGAAGTATAGATTTTCTACTCTAAATGATTACAGCGCTACCTAATAGACACTCAAGTATGGCTATTTACAAATGAAGCTTCTATATACAGGCTCTATCCCAAATACAACGAATTATATCCTAACGCCAACAAATCCATTAAGTTTCTCTTCAAACAAATATCAACAGAAAACAAGATGGTGATAAGAATAAAATAAGAAAGAAAATGCTTTGCAGTCAATGAGAAATCATGCTAAAATGAATCATTTTCACTGTCGAAATGTGTACGGAACCACTGTGCCTTTGGAAGCAATAAATCACCATGCAATAGATCACCAAACTGGCTTAAATGAATACATTCGTGTCCCGTAAAATAATGCTGATAGTGGCATTTACGAAAAGGTCACGAGTTGGCAAAAACCAAAAGTCAATAAATTGTTATTATGATATATACCATGAGAATTGATCGATACATTTTCCACCGTGGTGTAATTGAACGGTGTTTCAAATTATAAATATAAAACGCTCAACAAAACTAAAGCCTTTCCTTTACGTTCCCAGTATTTTATACAGATTCTAATACCAAACTTGTAGAACTAAACGGTTCACAATTGCCACACAGCACTTTTTTGAAAAGAAAAATAACACATATTTATCAGAAATGGAAAGCTTCTATTTTCCAATACATGCTGCTCTTTCTTCTGATACTATTTTATTATATCATGTAATACGTCGATGCCACCTAGATCAGTTTGAAAGAATACAATAGCACTTAATATCCTATCAACATGATTTTCTTTAATATCCGATAAATCCTCCTTAAAAGATTGGAATATAACTTCGTTGTACATGATATGTAAGTTAATTAACATCTCGTGCGAATTGCATTGTTACGTGCATGTTTCTAAATTAACCACAACAAATGAATTACCAAAGATGATAAATGCGTAATGATCCCGCAATGTTTCGGACTAATGGTTGCTTACAGTTAGCAGAGGAGACCAAATGACTTTCGGACACCTTTACAAGTTTCGTGAATGACCAAACGTCCGAACATTTTTGGGAGCTACACACATGCATTACCTTAGTTCCAAACAGTCTTTTACATATATTCACATATACTTTATACAGCATACACAAAGCAAACACACTCATATTTAACCCTTAGAGTGTTGGGTAATTTTCTATAAATATATTTTTGGGTCGTCTAATTTCCAAAACCTTAGATATCTGCTTAATTTAGATGAGAAAAGATACTCAGAGTAGCAAACAGGCTAGACCACAGGCCAGCCGTTAATTTCATTGGCGGCTGGCTTAGATCAAACCCTGTTTGCATCAGCATGAAGTCGGATCCAGCGCTATAAAGATTAAACAGCGTTCACAAAACAAACACTCTTTTACTTTATCCTTTTATACTGTAAAAAAACCCGAGGAAATATTGAGTGCAAACTAACTCTTTGCTTGACGTATCGACTTCTTCAAGTTAATTGACCAAAGGAACACTGACAAATCTACTAAGGTTTATCAGTGATCAAGCTTTATCGGCATTTTGTTTTTCAGTCAATCACCGTCTACATCAAAATACAATTGAAGAAATGTCGTTGCCATTGACACCCTCTTCCCGAGAAAGCATTAACACAAATAGCCTTTAATGTGATTTCGAATAAGAGGACTCTCATATTCCCCTATATAGACTAATTAGTTAACCGATTAAACCACTCCATGTTAGTAAGAACAACAACAGCTTTTGCTAGCCAACTGTATTTCTAAATTGATTATAGAAACAACAATAGGGTCACAAATTAATTAATCGATAAAGTTAACATATCCATTAAGGCAACAAGTAATAAATAAACCCTGAGTGATAACAATTACTACTGTTTAAATCATATCCAACATGAAAAAAAACGTGGTTGTATTTTTGTTTTGATCGTGTTCACACATTTCATACGATTTTCTTTCATGAATATAATGGGTACACCTAAAACTGTCAGTAAGAAAATGGCTTTCATTTACAATTTAAGACGACATTAAGGCTCACTGATCACTTACTACGGCGAACTGCATGTTGGTTTTTTCAGTCGAACACACACTATGTCAACACCGGTTACTTGCAAGTGGCCATGAATGTCAAATGTTTGAACTTTAATAAACGTTAACCAATCTTGATGGAACTTGAACGAGTATTTAACCGAAGTCCTTTTATTTTTGAGATTCAAGTCGATTGAGTGTTCTAACAGTTCAATGGTTCAACGCAAGACTATATAGTAAGTGGTCCACAGACACAAAGCACTTACTGTAGTATTGCTTTGATCCTTCGGATTGTTGTGTCTCAAAGGGTCAAAAACGAAAAGAAGTATAGGTTAAGAATTGTCCCGAATCAGTGTACACTGTACTACCTATCTCAATTAGTAAACGTCACTAGATTCTAACTATAGACGTGTTACGCATTGGACACGTTGCACAGGCTTCATACATGTAACCTAGTCCCATATGTAGGAACAACAAATGGTCCGAACAAAAAGCAAACGTAGAGGACAAAGAAACGCCTAGATATATGGAACCCTATGCAATATTGTGAAAAAGAAGAGAAAGTACTTGTGACGAACACTTTATCATTGTATCTGAGTCGTTTCTGGAGTTTTTGGCATCAGATGCGATAAATGAGGTTATATGAATTAGAGGTTAAAAAAAAAAACAGCACACGACTTTCAAAAAGAATTATGGCAAAAGAAGAAATTGCTTGACACAAGCAATTTCTTCTTTTGCCACAATGTTTTTTAATCTGTTCACAGATCACTACAGCAGAACTAAAAGGCTTTTTTTGTGTTTACAAATATTTTCTTAAGTCGTATGCTTCAAGCAAAATATTGTCGTCTGCAGGTGGTAAAGAGTTAAGGTAACAACGTGGCAAAAGAATAAATTGCTCATGGAGAGTTATTTCATTTGTTATATTTTTACATTTACCCAATAACACAATATCACGTATTTATCGAAGCTTTCACTTGTCGTCAACGAAAGCTTTTGATTTGAGCAATTTAAAGTAATCAACTTGGGCTTTCAAAGGTTACGATTGGTTACATGATCAACATTTGTTTTCTTCCAAGTTGTTAAGTTGTTGAGAGGTGTCTAAGATTAACAACCATATAAACCTAAAGTTTCACCCTGTACATGTACGTGCATCCTGTAGTGAAAAACCGACACAAAATTGTTGAAATGGTCAGTTGTGGAGTAACAACCTTATTCACCACTAGTTTCACCCCGTACTTGCATCACGGTTACATCCCCTGTTATGTTGTGCAAAAAGGCAACAATCGGTCGAAATTTTGTAACATTAACGCACAATTTAATCCATTACAAATGTACGCTTTTTATAACAACCCCGTATAGTTTAAATCCCAGTCCAATTCGATCCCCCGTTATCTCGAGTTAACATTATATCCTGTAGTGCAAGACTGGCAACAATCTATTGTATTTTTTTGTAACATTCACGAATAGTTCCATCAATTACAAATTTACTAATTTCTTATAAGAACCCCGTAAATTCGAGAACCCGGTCCAATTCGAACTCCCGTTATCTTGAAGAAACATTATATCTTGAAGAGCAAAACTGGTAACAATCTGTTAAAATTCTGTAACATTCTCGAACAAATT
Organism: Cerastoderma edule; assembly: GCA_947846245.1. Taxonomy (NCBI): domain Eukaryota; kingdom Metazoa; phylum Mollusca; class Bivalvia; order Cardiida; family Cardiidae; genus Cerastoderma; species Cerastoderma edule. The sequence goes on along the minus strand of OX401411.1, from coordinate 10,023,686 downwards.
CATCCATTACAGATTTACGTTTTATTAACAACCCCGTATTGTTGAAATCCCGGTCCAATTCGAACTCACGTTATCTCGAGGTAATATTATATCCTGTAGTGCAAAACTGGCAAAACACCTGCTAAAATGTCAGCATTCACGAACAGATTCATCCATCACACATTTATATTTTTCTTATAACAACCCCATATATTCAAAATCCCTGTCCTATCCAATTTGAACTCCCGTTATCTCGAAGTAACGTTATAGCCGAGTGTCGAGTTAGCGGTTGTATTGGCGAGGAGGTTGGTGAGGAAGGATGTATCGTTACCAGGTTTCGTTAAGAACGCCTCAGGAATGGTATCCAGCTCAAACACCGGTGCTATGAATGTGTTCAAAGCGATAATAAGGATGAAAACGGTGACGAGATTGATCACAAAACCAGCTTTGATCTGGAAATAAAATAATTGGGATATTGAACACTTACAGGCAATGTTTATCTCTTTAACATTTATTCCAAATAAGCATCTGATGGATATTATCTTGAAACCAATCCTTACTGTACTTTTCTTTTTGATAACACGTATCGAGGGTTCGATGCAAGACTATAGTAAGTGCTTCACAAACATGAAACACTTACTATAGTATTGCATTGAACCCTCGGTATGTACTTTTACAGAAGAAACGAATTGTTTTATGGTAATTCAAAAAAGAAAGAAAATAGAACATGGTACTGATGATCCTGTACACACCCTGATGAAAAACGTATGTATTAAAGTGTATTACAAACAAGCGCTCGACAATTATCAACTTTAACTAATATCAATTCAATAATGAATGAAAGAGTGTCAGATATTATTTCGTTCAGCTAAAAACGAGATGGAAGCCATTTGTGTCCAATTATTGATGTTTATACATTATAAAGAAAACGCATGAGGAATGATTCAACGTGTAAACGCGAAATAGCAGATGTAACAGCATATGAACTTTATGATACAAGAAAGCGTTACCTACCATATCGGATATTTTAAGGTAGCCTGTTGAAAACACAATGGCGTTGGGTGGTGTTCCGACCGGAAGTAGATATGCAAACGAGGCTGACACAGCGCAGGGTATCATAAAATACAGCGGGTGTATAGCAAGCTTGATAGCCTGAAATATAAAAACAAAGTTAATAACAGAATGAAAGTTGTATCATGCTTGTATTGTATTATATCTGGATCCTAAACAATGGCTTAGGATTAGATTGTTATCCGTGTTCGTTGACAGCTTTTAGATCAAAGACCCAACGGGGCATACAAGGGACCAAACAACAGTGGTATTGTTTGTTCTCTTTAGGATGGGAGAGGAAGGTTGCATCGCCTGAGCAATTCAACAGTTATATCGTCATGCGTGGCCCACAATGGACGGAAGAAAACCCCCAATGTTAATCTGGATCCTGGCCATATCAGTGGTATTGTTTGTTCTCTTTAGGATGGGAGAGGAGGGTTGCATCGCCTGAGCAATTCAACAGTTATATCGTCATGCCTGGCCCACAATGGACGGAGGAAAACCCCCAATGTTAATCTGGATCCTGGCCATATCAGTGGTATTGTTTGTTCTCTTTAGGATGGGAGAGGAGGGTTGCATCGCCTGAGCAATTCAACAGTTATATCGTCATGCGTGGCCCACAATGGACGGAAGAAAACCCCCAATGTTAATCTGGATCCTGGCCATATCAGTGGTATTGTTTGTTCTCTTTAGGATGGGAGAGGAGGATTGCATCGCCTGAGCAATTCAACAGTTATATCGTCATGTCTGGCCCACAATGGACGGAGGAAAACCCCCAATGTTAATCTGGATACTGGCCAAATCAGTGGCATTGTTTGTTCTCTTTAGGATGGGAGAGGAGGGTTGCATCGCCTGAGCAATTCAACAGTTATATCGTCATGCTTGGCCCATAATGGACGGAGGAAAACCCAAAAGTTAATCTGGATCCTGGCCATATCAGTGGTATTGTTTGTTCTCTTTAGGATGGGAGAGGAGGGTTGCATCGCCTGAGCAATTCAACAGTTATATCGTCATGTCTGGCCCACAATGGACGGAGGAAAACCCCCAATGTTAATCTGGATACTGGCCATATCAGTGGTATTGTTTGTTCTCTTTAGGATGGGAGAGGAGGGTTGCATCGCCTGAGCAATTCAACAGTTATATCGTCATGTCTGGCCCACAATGGACGGAGGAAAACCCCCAATGTTAATCTGGATACTGGCCATATCAGTGGTATTGTTTGTTCTCTTTAGGATGGGAGAGGAGGGTTGCATCGCCTGAGCAATTCAACAGTTATATCGTCATGCCTGGCCCATAATTGACGGAGGAAAACCCAAAAGTTAATCTGGATCCTGGCCATATCAGTGGTATTGTTTGTTCTCTTTAGGATGGGAGAGGAGGGTTGCATCGCCTGAGCAATTCAACAGTTATATCGTCATGTCTGGCCCACAATGGACGGAGGAAAACCCAAAAGTTAATCTGGATACTGGCCATATCAGTGGTATTGTTTGTTCTCTTTAGGATGGGAGAGGAGGGTTGCATCGCCTGAGCAATTCAACAGTTATATCGTCATGCTTGGCCCATAATGGACGGAGGAAAACCCAAAAGTTAATCTGGATCCTGGCCATATCAGTGGTATTGTTTGTTCTCTTTAGGATGGGAGAGGAGGGTTGCATCGCCTGAGCAATTCAACAGTTATATCGTCATGTCTGGCCCACAATGGACGGAGGAAAACCCCCAATGTTAATCTGGATACTGGCCATATCAGTGGTATTGTTTGTTCTCTTTAGGATGGGAGAGGAGGGTTGCATCGCCTGAGCAATTCAACAGTTATATCGTCATGTCTGGCCCACAATGGACGGAGGAAAACCCCCAATGTTAATCTGGATACTGGCCATATCAGTGGTATTGTTTGTTCTCTTTAGGATGGGAGAGGAGGGTTGCATCGCCTGAGCAATTCAACAGTTATATCGTCATGCGTGGCCCACAATGGACGGAAGAAAACCCCCAATGTTAATCTGGATCCTGGCCATATCAGTGGTATTGTTTGTTCTCTTTAGGATGGGAGAGGAGGATTGCATCGCCTGAGCAATTCAACAGTTATATCGTCATGTCTGGCCCACAATGGACGGAGGAAAACCCCCAATGTTAATCTGGATACTGGCCATATCAGTGGTATTGTTTGTTCTCTTTAGGATGGGAGAGGAGGGTTGCATCGCCTGAGCAATTCAACAGTTATATCGTCATGTCTGGCCCATAATTGACGGAGGAAAACCCAAAAGTTAATCTGGATACTGGCCATATCAGTGGTATTGTTTGTTCTCTTTAGGATGGGAGAGGAAGGTTGCATCGCCTGAGCAATTCAACAGTTATATCGTCATGTCTGGCCCATAATTGACGGAGGAAAACCCAAAAGTTAATCTGGATCCTGGCCATATCAGTGGTATTGTTTGTTCTCTTTAGGATGGGAGAGGAAGGTTGCATCGCCTGAGCAATTCAACAGTTATATCGTCATGCCTGGCCCATAATTGACGGAGGAAAACCCAAAAGTTAATCTGGATCCTGGCCATATCAGTGGTATTGTTTGTTCTCTTTAGGATGGGAGAGGAGGGTTGCATCGCCTGAGCAATCCATCAGTTATATCGTCATGCCTGGCGTATAATGGACGGAGGAAAACCCCCATGTTAATCTGGATACTGGCAATATCATTTCGACACGGTCAAGACGAACAAAGTTTTAAGACAATGTCAAGACGGAAAAGAGCGATGCACCTGGTTGGATACAATCGAAACATCTTTGCCATTTCTTAAAATAACCTCGGAGGTATTGGGGAGCCATTTTTGAAAGTAGATCACGAAGGGCATGTCTGTTTGCAATCGTATCTTCTCGGAAATCCCAGACACAAGCCGGGGATTGCCGAAAAGATACGATTGGCAAAATATGAAACAAAGATGTGTTGATATGAAAAGAGTAAGACAAAAACAATATTCAATTGTGATATATAACCAATTTGTGTGTATTTAAATACATATTTAGTGCCTGTGTGCATGTTGTAATCATGTGCGTTATCCGCCGGAAAACAGTCGAATTACCCCAGGATTTCTGGTGTATTCATGAACTGCTTACGAGGTATATCTACCGACTTGTGACGGGGATTGCCGAGTAGATACGATTTGGTTGGATACTGGGAGCGTCCGCTATACATGTTCGTGATTGAATTGAAAAAAAAAATGTATAAAATCAGAAGCAATTATTCCCCCACACTCACCAAACTTCCAACGATCGGAAGAAAGAGCGTGGCTGTTGCAGCATTACTCGTTATATTGGTGACGGCTGCCGTCAAGTAGGCCAAGATGGCGCCGGTCAGCCAATTAGGCAGGCCTGCAAACACTGTCAACTGGACACTTATCCACTCCGAGAGACCAGATTTCTGGAAAAAACAATGTATTTCGAAAATATTATAACAGATTCACGTCTTTTCAAATTGTTTTCATATATAAAAATAGTGTTTACTTCATTCACATAATGATTCATACGATAGTATAAAGGCATTTGAATATTCTAATTATCTCTTAGGCCATATCTAGGGCACTTTTTTTGAATTTCTTTTCATTCTTTTTCACATGAAAATATCAAAAGTTGTTGGTTGGTGTGAAAGCTTGTGTAACAGGCAGGTCACTACAGCTGGAAAGCTAGTTCCATTTCAGAAAGAGACTTTTCTATGTTGGGGGAAAAAGAAAGAAAGGGAGACTACTAAACAGAATTAAACCAAAACTTATGGTTTAAATTATCTTCAAAGCTGTGTTATTTGTGATTTATCTTATTAGAAACAAATAACCAAATAGAGTTGGAATATCAACTCTTACTATGTTTTCCAGCTTATTCAAATATAAGACATAGTATATTGAAAATACAACATGGCCTAGTATGAATATCTTTGCAAATATTATACCATCTAAATGCAGTAAAATCCCATATTATCAAAGGAGGCTTTCCAATTACGCAGTGTTATAACTGGTAGAATTGAACTTTTCTTGGAAGCGGATTACTTGTATGTGTGTTTATATGTAGATATATATGAGTGTATATGTAAATGTATACTTTCTGTAGATAGATTGAAGTTGCAGCTTCTATCATGTTCTATTATCGAATGAACTGTTATGGCCAAAACTATGTTTGTGCTGATTTTTCCGAATGAATAATTGACATTGAACTGAATTGGTAATCAACTTCTCAACTACGGTTTATGTTCACAAAGAACAGAGTCAGTACTGTGGTACCAGCTATATTACTTACACTACAGCCGTCTGCGAGCGCGAAACCCCCACCCATCAGCAAGAGAACACCCCAGGCCATCTTATCATTAGCGTACTTCCATGTGAGTAACGGCACGTATCTGTAATGTTCTACATTTCCTGAAACATACAGGTAAACAGGGTTACTTTATTACATGACAAGGTTAATATGACTGATTCGGAAAGGGGATGCGTATCTGTAATGCTCTATATCTCCTGAAATATATATGTGTCCGAGGTTATGACACGACAAGGTTTATCACGGTCGATTCGAAAACAGGTAAAAGTCTATCAACCATTTAATCTATACTATATCAAGTTGTTGGATATGTTTTTAGAGTCACTAGAAAACACTGTGTCCCTTAAGTACAATGTCCCGTCTTGCCAATATATTTTCCAGCCAAAATTATAAACGATGTGTCATGTCACTTCTTTAATAGCCCTTTTTTTGTTTTGTAAGCTTCAAATTGGAAAGCGGCGGACTTGGTTAAAACAAACATAATAATTGTGTTATTAAATAAGTTTGAAAATGGAAAGTATTTGTACCGTTAGCTGAAAATGACAAGCTAGGAAGTAGTAGATTGAGTATCTTTTCGTCAAGCATGCGAGGGACATGACTATAAAACGAATGAATAATTGTATATACAGTTGTACTCATATATTGCCACTCAGCCTCCGCAAATCAAACATTTGGATAACTCATAGTAAAATATACAATGAAAAGTCTAATTAAATGACAAGCCTTACAAAAATAAACAGGCAAGGTTGATAATGGATAAGTGAATAAATTGTAATTGGTAACCAACGTCTAAGAGACAACTGAACTCTGTCGGAAACATTTTAGGCATTCCAATGTCCTATTCCAAAGTCAAAGTTCCTTTCAGATATAACTTCGTTACATTCTGTTAGTACACGACTAAACTAACCGCACCACTAACAAACTATTCATACCTGATCGATTTCTGAAGGACGGTAATTTACATGGTAACACAAACAGTAGCACTGACATCAATATAGCGGCAGTGGAATCCTTTACGTACCTATAAATAGTAACAAATATATTTAAGGAAAACCAAGACGGCTGAGTCTTTCAGCAAAAGTGTCAAAATTCTAAATGAAATACCTGTTGAATTAAAAAAAAGAAGATAATGAAGCATTAACTTTTATTAGAAAGTGATCCTGTTTTCGTGTGTCCCAATTAGTCTTTCCGTTTTCGGGCATTCAGTGTCATACAATGTAACTAAGGAAGTAAATCGTCTATCCTAGCTTCATGTTTACAAATCCTAGTCAAATAACACACATGATACAGTTCGTTATACCCGGTCCCATACATTTATTAGTTACTTTCTTTGGTTAGAATGATACAAAAAACACACAAATATACAGGTGAGGTTAATATCAAGGTTCTTTTTTGTTTCCATTTATCTTGACAACAAAAGTTCTAATATTATCTTCCTAAATAATAAAAAGGTATATCTAGTTGTTTACAAACAAGCTTAACAGGCTTCTAAATACGATCAGAACCTAAGCAATCATGTTTACTTAAACAACCGCCATCCGACGACGTGTGCATTTGAAAAGGGATGTTGAAAGTAAAACATAAGAGAGAAAAAAGATTTAACAAAGCCTTACTTGTCCTGGAATATGGCTCCCCATCCTGGAATAAACACGGGGTTACGGGTCACCCAGAGTATCGCCAATATCATGAAGTCTGCCAGCACCAACTTCTCTGCGAAACTGGCGAATATAGATGGCAAGAGATGAGTAAAGTACATCACTAATTGTATAGTATAGTTCCTGGTAAAAAGGTAAACGAACCACCTATGCTTATTACATAGGTTAAAACACTTACTCTCAAATATCTTGTACTTTGAGTAACCCTCAATAATAAGCCGGTGACCTTAGAACTTGAAGAAAATGTCTATGTCTTTGTTCCATGTACTTATTACACCAATGAAGTCATACTCTTTTTTGCAATGTCAAAATCAACCTTGGTTCTAAATGAAATATAAAACAAATTGTATTTTTTAAACGATGGCGATGCAACTTCAACTGAACGTTCTGCAATAATGAACAATGTTGACTCAATAGTTTGTAATAACAATGCAACATCCTTTCTTTAAACACGTAGCAGCAATATATCCATGTTTGAGATAAAACAGATATAGCCTTTTTGTTTTGCCGAGAAGATATTACAGTTACAACAATGTGATGGTGACGACAAAAACCCTTTTTGAATGTACAAGGTAATAGTCAAGGGACCTAAATGCTTCATATAAACGAGGTTGTTATTACGAACATGAAAAACGGATACATCTTTTTAGCTTTACATCGAATATGTAACAGGTTTAATATAATACAAGTGATACTAAATGCTTAAACATTATACAATTAATTACCTCATTGGTCCTAGCCGATTGTACTCGTGTCTTAAATGAACTTTTACCCGTGAATAATCATCATCTGACTTGATACAGCATAGACACCTGTAAAGAGATATTTTGTCATTATCATAACATGTTATATTAATAATTATCTTAAACTTAAATAAGCCAATCAAAACCATGTCTCGAAGTCATTCAGGTCACGGTAACATGATCTGGCGGTCATCTATTAACCCATTACCAAACAATAACGACATTTGATCAGTTTGTTGCAGACGATTCTGGAAAACATTGTAGGAAAAGGAGAAATTGCTCTTCACGAGCAATTTCTCATTTTCCCACAATGATTTCTGCCCTATCAGAAGGTTACTTATCAATTTCACCACATTTTGAAATGTTATCTGCTAACTATTTCGATTTTGGTCTGTAGAAAATTTGGCATTTGGTTAATGTTTAAAAAGCCAATCAAAAGCATGATTTGAAGGCATTCACTTCACGGTACCATGATCTGACGGTCATCTACCAGGGAAAATATCTGAATGATATCTTCGAAATCAACTAAAAATACTGGCAGCAAGAATCATCAACAAGTGTTTTGCTTTGTACTTTTCGTTGTAATCATTAGTTATCTTCACATTTGGAGGTAATAGAAATTTAATCATATTATTGCGAAGTATAAAACCGCCTTGCCCCTGGTTATTGCTGTATAGGGAGATAATTAGGTCAACGAATGAGTGTCAATGGGCCCCAAAATATAGTCAACTTTGGAAACAGTCCAACTTGTGTAAAGCAACCATCCTTTCAAGCAGCAAACCTGCCTTAAACAATCACTTCAGAAAGTTGTGGGATTTATAGTTTACATCAATTTCTGTTAAGCAGCCAATCTGTCTTAAACAACCAACTTTCTCATTTCAATGAGCTGGCCTCTTAACACAAGTTTGACATAGTCCTGCCCCCTGGATAACTAAAGACCCCTTCGGTCAATAGCCATTATTATTACATTCAACTCACTTTTTGCCCAAGGCGTAGACTTGTAGCCACACCCATGTTGCTAGGAAGCACAATGCGGACAGAGGTAATCCGACTATCAGCCAATTGGCGAACGTCATAGCTGAGTCGAGGCCGTATTTTTCGTACAATCTGAAACGGAAGCAAACTCGAATGACTACATATGCAACAAAATCTATTCAAATAGTCTTTCGCAACAGAACCATTCGACAAAAATGTATAAATAGCGCATATTTTTTTTAAACCAACAATGGTCTATGCAAGGAAAGGAATTGCTTTTAACCCATTACCAAACAATAACGACATTTTACCTGTTTGTTGCAGACGACTCAGAAAAGCATTGAGGGAAAATGAGATATTGCTCTTAACGAGCAATTTCCCCTTTTCTCACAATGTTTTCTGAATTTTCAGAAGACTATAATTCAATTTCATCACATTTAGAAATTTCGTCTGCAAACTATTGTTGGTATGTCTAAAAAGCCGTTTTCATGTATTGATACAGTCTTCATTCAATCTCAATGATTTGGTGCCTTATTTGAAAAGTCTTTTAAAAAGTCCGACCATGTGTGGAAACAGTTTTGAGTAAGTGTAGTTTTTAAGATAGTCCTCTGATATATTGAAAAGTCTTCGTATTTGAAATGTTACAATTAAAGAGCAAACACCAATACTTCATGAATGTAATTCTTTAGTTTTCTCTGACGTGTCCTTGGGCTATTCAAATTAATAAAATCGTTACATAAAAACGAGGGTAGGGCTTCGGGTCACTGGACCTGTCAGAGTTTTAAGCCAGCCGCTGGGTGTCATACCTAGTGCTATATTTAACACACAGCCTTAGTATTGGTTTTCATAGACAGTCAATAACGGAGTATGATCAATTTAATCAGTTCTTGGCAAACTATTATGACATAAACGAACGATGCCGACTTGGGAGAGCGTGTCGTCCCAAGTATCAGCCTAGTATTTGTCACGATTTCTGGTTTTGATTTAAAAATGCTTGCAGTTTTGACCTAAGAAAGTGTTCAAGAATATTCCCCAGACCAGAAGCCCTAGTGTTCTTGATCCATCACTTTAATCAGTATTTCTAAACTTACATGTCCGCTTGTCCCTTCAGAATGATATTGGGCGGAGTTCCGGTTAATGTAGCCACGCCTCCAGCATTAGCGGCGTACGCCACACACAGGGCGAATGTTCGGGCAAGGGAGGCGAACTCTTCCTCGTTGGCGTTGTTGTTGTCCTCGTCATTTCGGCGGTTCGTCATAGCGATAGGACTGGAAGATAGAGAGAATGGTTTGTCAAGTAACATATATGTATATGAAATTGGTAAGGACAGTGATCCAGGGCAGAGCGCCTACCTCCAGACACGAGGGTCGTGGGTTTGAGCTCCGAGAGAAGCGACCTTTCATTAATCCACATTCGGAGCTAGTACTGATTATGATCCAGGAAGCAGAATCGAGAGTGATTAATATAAGTTGTAAAACTTGTTTCACAATCGGTGTAAAATATATAAGTTTAAACTAGATCAAATAAAACTTTACAATTTATCAATGGTAAATCACATGGAAGATTGTTTCCAGCCTGACCTTACGGATTTTTGGTAAATAAAACCGGATTCGAAAGGCCTTATGGGTGGATAAGTTCTGGGTTTTTCCAACACAAAATGAGCCATGCATCACAAAATACCTTCAAAGTGTCATTGCGATTTGAAAGAACCAACCAAATAATAATTCATATTAAAAGAAATGCTTGTTCTTCAATACATCTAATGGATCTTCAACATTTTATAATATCCAAGCTAAGCGTTCTCACCAAACAAGTTTTTTACCATCTAAAATCGAAAGGTTTGCATATGAAATCGAATTCGAAATACTTTTACGATGAACAAACAAGTTCGATCACATCTGAATTGATGGAACGTAGGGTAAGGCAGATTAATCACATATCTCATATAAATAGTTCAACATGTTTTTCATGATTGACGTGGCCAAATATAACATATGATGCCAACGTGTAAATAATTCGTTTTCGTCAAAATGTTGTCCGCACGGATCCATGGTTATCCTAGGGTCGGAACTATGTACAGTGAAGCCTCGTTTATCCGGACCCCGATTATCCGGATGTCTCGCAATCCGAACGAAATTGTAAGGGAACGGAATTAGTTGACCAATTTGATGCAGACGCCGTTTGAAAACATTGTGGGTAAAGGAGAAATTGCTCGTGACGAGCAATTTCACCTTTTCCCACAATGTTTTCTGCCATTTCAGAAGATAATTTTTGAATTTAATCACGTTTTGAAACGTCGTCTGCAAACTCTTTCAATTTGGGACGGTCGACAATTTGGCGTTTGCCAAAGGGTTATAAGTATACACGTGCAAACAGACCGTTTATGTCTTAATGTGTATCAGAACATGCTCTGTGTCATTAGTCCGGATGATTCGGTCATCCGGACATTTTGTTGGGAACGGACGTGTTCGGATTAACGAGACATCACTGTGTATTACTGAGATCACTGTGGTTTTGCCATGATATCGAACATGCTTAACAATATGCCCCCTACAATTCGAACTCGTTTTTTACAAAGAGTTTTAAATTTTGACTTACGTTACAGATTTAACACATAAATGTATACCACTTTATGATTGCTACACCTACAAAACATCGATATTCATTGGCAGGGAAAGGCATTAAAAAAACCAATCTTCTTGTCATGAAGATTTGAAAAATAAACCGAAGGAAAGATTGCCCAATAGGATCACTTTAATATTTTGTCTCAATAGTTTTGTTTTCGGTATGTTCCGATGTTTGCGATTGCCTTCATTTAAGGTAAAGAACAACGAAATGAAACGTATCTAGTATTTTTATGATAAATGATGTGTAATGATACATGTCATATCACAATTGGTTAATAGGCATACAAAAGGGAAATACAAAAGAAAATCGTGCGTGTGATTTTTAAAAGCAAAAAGCCAAAGTATTAAATGAACTGCTGGAAGTACACAATGGATGGTGATGAATGCATTAAATGGGAAAAAGCATATAAAATATAATAACTACAAGCAGGTAAAGCGCATTACCAGCAACTTATACTTACACATTGTCTTTTATATATTTGTACTAATCAACATATTTTCAAAAGTGTAAGAAGCTAAATATATAAAAATTATTGCTTTATTGTATTGTATTAGAACACAACGCATTGCCACACACATGTATACTAGATTACATGGAATTACTTCACATCATTCACATACATGTACTCATACTCTATTCCATATTTACTAGTTTTAACACATCTTATTCGAAAATAAAATAAATAAAAAACTACGATTAGGTATTAAATAACGAGTATTTTTCAATTTGCAAAACTGGGGTTCTAACAAATGTAACAAAGATTCAAATATTTGGTACTTTAAGGTCGTGGTAAGCTGTTGCTCATAAAATAATTAAATATTCCTATACGTTTAAAAGAAGCTGACCAAGAATATAACAATACATCCACGTACGTGTACGTCGACAAATCATAAAACCATGCTTTACAATGATTATCATATAGCGTTGAAAGCGATATGTATCTTCTTGTCTTTCAGTAATAAGTGTCAAAACTTGGAACGTTCATGTTCTAATAACAATCCAAACGAAGCTTCATTAACTTAGTTTCAAAGGATGGGAATTGTTTTAGGGTTTCTCTTGCGTGGAATTCTGTGACAAGAAAAATAAAATCATCTAGAGAAATTGGCAAGTATTCAGCAATTAGGACCTTTTTGACATAATTATCAATTATTCTTGTTATCAGGAAATCATTGCATGGTTTAACAATTCATACATAAGAATCATATTTCTCCTTGAGCTTAATGAACTGGAAGTTCTTAATAAAAATAATTTCATAACTTGAAATTATATCATTTCTTTTTTTATATATTCCCTTCGTTTTATGATACATAAAGCTTCATTGTTGGTTAGCCACAAAGCCTACATTGAGTATTGTATTAGAACACACAACCCGAATTGCTTTCATGTCTTCAAACGCTCGTTACATACATATCAACGCTATCTTCTTCACATAGAGACGTCTCACTGTTTTATAGAGAATATAATTCGACATTTCTTTAGAATAAATGCAATCGAGCTTGGTTTTATATTTAACTAGGTTTAACCTCGTTATTTTGTAACCTCTTTCACTGATATAGATATAATAAGGCATTACCAGGCGGGGGATCACATGACCAATGTTTATTATATTATGTCATATCAAGATGACCGCGCCCTGGTACATGTGTCCGGGTGCAGTCATCTTGTTTGGACATAATATCGTAAACAATGGACATGTGATTCTCCCATCTGATTACGTCATGTTTGCCCATAAAGTCAGACAATCTTTCAAGGTTCGGATCCCCATACTTGTAGCTTTTAGTTTGTCAAAGTGTTAGTATTTCAGCTGAATGAGTTGCAATAACTCTTCCAAAATTGTCTCACCTTAGACATTGCATTTAGGTTTGGTACCTCTATCAGGGTTTATGTCCAGCATTAATAATGTTGACATAAAAGTGCATACATATATCAGCTTATCTTTTAACAAGAAAATCTGAATAGTACTAAACAAACACAAAGCGTAGAAGAAACGCCATATATACATAAAAATTCCAACGAAAACAAAATATCCCTATTCTTAAATTTCAGGCCTAATTAACATTCCTTATAATAACTTAATTCAGACTAATATAACGACCATAGATTAATTGGCGAAACGTGAAATCAAAAACAATATATCTTTTGTATTTCATATAATTTGTAGATCATACAGAAATTAATCGTGTGAAATATCGGCATTGCAGAACGTATGTTGATCATCATAGTAAATATAATTACAATTGCAAAGAATAAACAAACATTATAAATTCAATTCCGAATAAGACATTCAAAGTTTAATTGAACAGCATGCTTAAAAAAACTAATCATTATTTTGTGATGATTATTGATTAATCGTACAAAATAAGTCGTAAACATGTTTGCGACTCTTTAGGATAGTCAACATTATAGCTACATAGGGGTTCAAAAAGTGTTGGCATTTTATCCCTTGACCAGACGACTGATAAAATATGAGTTGAACATATGATACAAGTTTCGTGAAAATACCAATTACGCCATTAATGGATCCTGGATGGCGCAGTTGCTATGGTGTCGGACTTAGAACTCGGGGGTCCCGGGTTTGAGCTCCATTGACAACTGGCAATTCACTTCAGAGCCATAGCCTAGTACTAGTTGATCCAGGAAAGCCGTTGCATAACTGAAAACTTGTGGATACGGCGTTTCACACCATACGAATCAATGGATATAGTCACAGCGAATATTGGCTTTAACCCGAAAGACAACTCTCACAATCGGGGGTAGATATTGGCTACAAATGAAGCACAATAATATATTTCAAACTGCAAATAATTCTTGAACGACTTATTAACAAGAATTTCATTACATTGAACGGTATCACTTTATAATGCCACCCATGGAATGAAAATACCTTGGAATAGGGTTTGGACGATATATTGGCAGGAGTAACATGCGGATATATAAAATTGCTAGGGAATAATGGCTAGATGAATGCGTAAATATATACTTCTACGGGTACAGGAAATCGAGTAGGTCTCTCAAAACAGCAGTTCATCATACAATTTTCAGAGAAACAGGCGGTACCAATATGTGTCCTATGTATAGACTATTCCAGACTCATTTTTTCTAGTGTTCCAAAGGTTTCATGCGCACTAATTCATTCTATCACACTTCTAACATGCAATTCAAGATGCTACTGTGACAAATAGAAACATTACTATTAAGAACACTTTTGCTTCTGTTAATCTTTCAAAGAGTCATATTGCATTTTTTACGAAAATCGAATGTTATTGTCGTTTCAAATTTGGACCAATCACAAGCGCGCACAATCCTTGTTGCTACTAATAACATAAACTAAGCACAAATAAAACATATACAGGAAACGACAGAACGGACACACTATTCACCTTTCTTGTGCAGCCGTCCCGGTAAGCAGAGCTGTCGAGGCGAAATCCTGAGGATTTGTGGAGGCAAAGGATGTCGAGCTATTGATCCTAGGAAAGCTTCAGAAATAAAAAAGAGAAACACGTCACACAATAGATTCACACAAAAGTCAGCAACAAGTCGTATCCGGCGCCATTTTGAATGAAGTCTAACTTGATGATAGGAATGCTATTTGCCCGTCCACACTGCTACAATAGTTGTGTTAGCCATACCGGAAATGTTAGAGTGGAGGGAAGTTTGGAAGAACAGGTTATCGTTAGATGCTTGAAACGTTTTGCTTGATTGTTTTAAATTGATCTATGTTCTCCATTTTATAAATGGGATACATTCCACTTCCTTTTTCTATGTGACCTTAATTGTATTGCTTCTATAGTTTGAATATTATTGTAATGACAAGACGATTTGTAAGTTTACGTCTCATTAAAGTATTCGTTTTCGTATTCGTATTTTCGTTAAAGATATAACTATCAACATCCAATGAGAACTTGAAACAACTATTAAATGATCAGTTGTACTCGATAAGTTCACTTTCCTTTCTTTTTATAACATTCATGAAACTCATGAAGCATATCTAAAAACTGGTGCGAAGCTTGAGCTTCGATGCAGTTTAAGCAGCCAAAAGGAGATTCTGCTGCGCCAAATAATCAGAAATCTAGTTTCACAGTTTGATTAGAAGGTTCATATTTCTTACTCGTTTTGACATATGTACGATAAGCTCTAAAAAAGGCAAGCATTGCAAAAGCAAACTGAGAACCCGTCAAATCCTTAGCCTAAGATTCGACTAAATATGCCTTCCATTTTATACATAGTAAGACATAATGAATGAATCAATGAGATCAAGCTTATTTATGTTTCATTACATGTTTGGTTTAAAAGAGAAACACAACATTTATTAAAAATTCAATTTCTGTAAGAACAATAACCAAAAGTATTAACAAAACCACTACTACAATAACAAGGGAGCCATTATGAAGAATAGATAAAAGAAGACAACACATTTTACACATTCTAAAGGACAGTTCAAGAGAGTGTGGCAGATTTAACTTAAAACATTAGTTAGTATGGGTAGAGTTGCAAGATTAAGTCTTAGAATGCTGGGTAAATTTCTCAAAAAAAAAATTATGTGTCGTCATCTTTCCAAAACCTTGAATATCTGCTCAATTTTGATGAGGTAAGCTATTCCGAGTAGCAAACAAGAAAGAACACAGAGCGGTCACCAATTTACATGGTGACTGACATGTGACCTCACCTGTTTGCATAAGCCTGAAGTCGGTTCCAACACTACAAGTTAACTGTTTGTTAACCATATTCTTATTTCGACATATCAACAGCAGAGTAAATAGGCAAATACGGGTCAAAAGGCTAGGTTAATGAAGAAACCCCTAACTCAACGGTCTTTGATAATGGAATAGATCATCATATCAAATCATACATTGTGTTTATTAGTTTGTTACTTTAGATCTAAACGTATAAATACATCAGTTAAGATATGTCTGCTCTTACATAGTAATGAGTTGAAATATACCCTTTGGCATTTCTATAAGCTTTCGTAATGATACATACGTGATTGGGTTTTGCAAGTGCGATGTGCGATATCATATTGTGCAAAAAAGGGAATACTTTTATGGAGAATATGTGAGATGATGTGAAAAATTGCTGTCACTGCAAGGCAAAAAGCAGACTTGCTTTGATAACCATAGAATACTTAAGCGTGAAGAACATTTAATCCATATAGTGCTGGAACCAACTTCATGCTTATGCAAACAGGTTAGATCCACGTCAGCCGCCAAGTAAATTGGCGACTGACGTGGATTCTTACCTGTTTGCTACTCTGAGTATCTTTCCTCGTCGAGATTGGGCATATTTTCAAGGTTTTAGAAAGCAGCCGACACAAAAACCTTTTTTTTGGAAAAGTACCCAGCATTCTAAGGGTTAAATCAGCCCTACGGATAATGTTGTGGCATGTCTAACTTAAGATAACAGATGTCAGTAGTAGACGTTCTACCTGTACCATGTCAACTTAATTAGCTTTCGTAAATCTTATCTTATATTTCTTATGAAAGTAAAGGTCATCTAAAATATATGTCCTCAAGTATGTTGTTTTAGACGCTCATTACATACGATGCAATGGATATTGTCGTCTTAGTCTCGTGTTAAACATGCTTTCGTCAAAAGAATCGTCTAAGAAATCTGTTAAACAAGCTGACTTCAAGAACAGCGTCTCTGACGCCTGTAACAAATGCTACAGTCGATAGAATTGTCCTAGATGACTGTTAAAATTGTTGCCGCAAATAGAGTTCTCTTAGATATATGCTATACATTAAACCGTCAATGTTGTTGTCATTAACTTCAGTCACAAATAGTGTCTTCAATACCATTGTTTATGACGTCTTAACAATAGTGTTATCTAAGAAATGAAATACAGATAATGTCGTCTCATTTTTGGTTTATGTAACAAACATTCCCGTCACTATTCTTAACATAGTTTCCTTACGAAACAAATGGTGTCGCAAATACCTTGTGTAAATGATTTGTTAAGTTAGAACTGATTTTGTATAAGATGTTTGTCACAAACGATGTTGTAAATGCTGTTGTTGAAGACGATGTCGTTGATGGCTTAAGAGGCAAATAGTGTGGAACGCGTTTTAATGCTGTAATATGTTAAAAACAATTACGTTTGTGTATTGAATCTAAGTTTATATTATTTTTAGGTTTGCTTTGAGATAAAAATGAATTGTTATATGATAATAAAGGGTTTATATACTGAGATGTAAGGTTATGCCAATAAATACTACATAAAACATGTTGACTAGCACTTGTGTCTCACTTTTCTTGCCCTTGCAACAACACAAACACACGAAAAGACTCATTAGAAGGGAAGAAGACTTTTTAGTCTTGTCAGGTAAGTGTATAGAAAGAGGAATACACATTACAAAGTTTGATCCTATCTAACATACCTTTCTGGTTCTCTTACTGGCAACCTGAAATGTAGAAAAAACAAATACTATAATTAAGATGCTTGATCTACTGTATACAGTGATTTCTCGTTAATCCGAACACGTCCGTTCCCAACAAAATGTCCGGATTACCGATTCATCCGGACTAATGAAGTAGCGCATGTTCTTATACACCTAAAGACATAAACGGTCTGTATGCACGTGTATACTTATAACACTTTAGCAAACGCAAAATTGTCGACCGTCCCAAAAATAATCTTCTGATATGGCAGAAAACATTGTGGGAAAAGGAGAAATTGCTCGTCACGAGCAATTTCTCCTTTTCCCACAATGTTTTCAAAAGTTGTCTGCAACAAACTGGTCAAATAATTCCGTTCCCTTACAATTTCGTTCGGATTGCGAGACATTCGGATAATCGGGGTCCGGATAAACGAGGCTTCACTGTAATGCATTTCAATAAAAAAGATGACAATAATAAAACACACTCTGCATGGACATGAACATATAAGTAAAGAGTTCGTTTAACGAAAGCAACGAAATCATTGGTTAAATTAAGTTTGCAATACCTAAGCGAGTGTGGCTCTGACTTGTTAAAACTATCATATACTTACGTATGTATATGTTTGTCCAGGCCATATTTCGTTATTTCTTTTTTGTAAATGGCCAAAGATAAAATTTGCCGAATATGCCATTAAATGAAAATGTTAAACAAGTCGTTATAAAAAAAAGTAGAAAATATCAGCAAATAAGTTTTATTCAAAAGAAATTGGTCAATGTTGGCTTTTGGGTACATAGTTTCAAAGTGTGGTACTCCCTATCAAACTCCTCACAGTGATCTCCCCTTGCTACGCTGCATCGACCACTGCCACCACAAGATTTTTCATCCAGATTTGGATATAATTCAAATAATGCTGTTTTGTTAAGAGATTACCGGATATCTTATTTAATTTAGTAACAATATCTTGTTGTGTTGATTTCTGACCAGTTAAGTTGAAAAAAAAAATGGTTTTGTTTATAAATAAAGTACTAATGGATTACACTTTTTAAGCGTCGCGTATGCGCGACTGCTTATAGTCATCGATCTGAATCGTTCTTTGTCCTTCGGGGGCTGATCACTCAGATAAAACTAATCCTACGCGAATTTCGGCGGGAAAAAATCAAGTAGTTCTCCGCGAATTTTGGCGGGAGAATACTCCCGCGCTCGCGCATGTATACCAAAGAACTACTTTTCACGTTGAACCGCAGAGGCGAATTCAAACGTTTGTTTATTCTTTTTAGGTATTCTCGATGGAATGGGATACAAATATTTGATTCTAGCATTGGGTCGCCTTGTCAGGAAAAATCATATGATCCATGGTTTGATCGCTTGAAGATTAAGTTCGAACGTTCCATGTTTATATAATTGCTGCGGACTTATTTTGCCTTCAATACACACTCACTTTATATATACTCTTGCCAGGGCCTAACACACTCGGTTTACATATATGTATACTCCTGTCGGGGCCTTTTTGCGGGGAATTTACGTTGTAATAAGTAATTGTGAGCACTGCACACTGTCTGGAGTTATCTTGGAGTATATTGTTTTTATTTCTGGAGAACATACTAGAGTCGATACAACTATTTGGTCCTAGAGTTGAGATACGGTTTCATGTCTGGAAAATTACATGATCGCTTCCAAACGTTCAATGTTTACATCCAGAGACATGTTGTTTTATCTATTCACTTGCCGGGGCGTTTAGTGTTTGCGCATGCTGAGCGGCATTGTTCAAGATTTCGAATTTCCGGCTATCTTGTGCTAAGTTATGCTTGAAAAAGTTCGACTTCGTGTACAGTGGATTCACTAACCTTTCCGATTTGTTCATCTTTTGAAAATGAAGGGAGATACTGTTTTGAGTTGCATGGCAATATTATGTGAAGAAATGGGGATTAATGTTAATCAGTGGATGTTGAGGATAAGATGTTTTTGTTTACGACTGCAAGCCGGTAAACTTGATGGAGATGAGGACACAGACTGTAAACCAAATTTTATCTTAGTGCTATTTATGGTCTGTCATGCTAACAGAAACCTCTTACTTATTATGTTACTTTTGATGATATGTGGTGATGTCGAAACGAATCCTGGGCCAGAAAGTCAGATTAACAAAATGTTGAATGAATTTCCTATTTAGGGAAACATCCACCAGGGTAATGAGATGTTTAGTGTGTTGTCAAGAGGTAAGCAGTGTGTACCATACTTTTTACACATCCATTTGATAAGTTTTCTTGGAGGAATTATGATTTGGATCAAGTTTTGATTGCAGGAGATGATTTGTATATTGATATAAGAAAATATAACAACAACTCAGTTGAGTTTCTTGAAGTACATGACTTGCCTCCCTACATTTGTTTGTCTAGTGAGTATTTTGTATGCAAAGTAAAGAAAACGTACAGTGGTGCAATGAACCCGAATTACACAGACAATTACCCCCTTGTTAAACTTGAGATGGCTATAGGAGTTGGATTGCCTGCCAATCAAGGAGAATTTCAGTACAATATATTTATATGTAAGGGAAATGCAAAAGCAATTTGTTATCATTTGGATTTTTTTTTCATTTTTGATTCACATGCAAGAGATGGGGATGGACGTAAAGAGTTGAATTATGTTCTTGAAATCTTTACCAACTTTTATCAGATTGTCAATATCGATGAAAATTTAGTCAGTATTTCAGGACTTCATGGGTCTCTTGTTATGTCTCATCGTACAAAAACTTAATACTGTAGTTAATTTCTTACTTATTGTTTATTACGTTTTTCGTAGAATACATTTAAAAGCATTTGCACATTGTTTATATTTACAGTTGTTCTTTCTTTAATAAATAAGATATACAGCAGAGTTGTATTCAAACACACAAACAGTCCTTCAGACTAAGGAATACAATTCCACTGCGACGCAGTCTGGCCTTTCAGGCCTTTGATTTAGTTTTGCCGCCATCTTGTTATGCCATTTTCCTTTCTAAGTAGGTGGTCACGTGACATTTGTGATGGCAGTGATCATCCCCATACAGGGAGATCACTGTGAGGAGTTTGACTCCCTATAGATCTAAAAGTAAGTCATAAACTTTGTTTATTTAATGAATGAGGGTAGAAATATTGCTCAAGTGATGTTACGTTATTCATTTCCAAAATGGTTATCCATGTACAGGCCGATTCAAGAGGGCACTCTCAACATTTAGTATGGATACAACTAGAACAAATCCTGAACGTACGTGAAATTGAACTAAAACAAACCAAGAACTTATGTGAAATAAAGTATTGAACTAATGCGAAATTCACTCAAACACGTCTTAGACTTTAAGTTGAACTAGAACAAGTCCCGAAGGTATGTGAAAATAACTAGAACAAATCTTGAACTAATGTGAGAGAATACTTTAAAACAACCGGAACTTATCTGAAATGGAGAATGATATCTTAAAGGTAGCATCAGTTGAATAGTTCGCAAACATTTGGATACCTCAGCAAAGTATGTGTGCGGGTAAAGTCGCTATGTATTTTGAAATAACATGAAATATAACATGGGATCACTTTAAGGTAGCGGCCCTGATATGATTTTGAGGCAGTTCGCCAGCATTTCTGACGAATATTCGTTTCGGAAATATGCACATGTGTCCGTAATATATTCGGAAACCCCTGTAAACTTCGTATGCAACTTCTTGTCCGAAAAGCTGCGGAATGAAACCATGGGTATTGCACTTAGGTCTAAAAATTGTCTAATGCGTTGGTAGCTAGGAAGGTTTTCTTTTTCATATTTTGGGAAATAGTATTCGTTTTCTTGATCTACTTCAAAAAGTGTATCAATTTGTTGGAAAGTACATGTAATGACGGAATTCCGGTAAGACCTTGACGATTTCCTTTAGAATTACTTGTGAATTATTCGAAAGTTTATCAAAATATACCATGATATGATCTACAAATTATCCTAATGTCCATATAACAATTCAATGGTATTTAACAAGTTTTATTTCATCATATACTATCGTTTCTCATATCTGTTCTAAAAAATAAAAGAATTGCATATAGACGTTTTCAGTCGCCGCCATTGGCACGAATTTCATGATCTATTATGACAAAAGTATAAAAGTATTATTGAGTGAAAAAAATGTTGCGTTGAATCTATTCCGTTCTTTAATCATTTTAATAAAAGCTAAAGTACCTGTGAAAGCGTCATTTGGTACACTGCCTACAAGAGTCGCCTGCTTGAATGGCGGCGTTTAACCCTTTAAATGCTGGTAAGTTTCTAACAAACAGATTTTTATGCCGTCTGATTTCCAAAACCTTAAATATCTGCTAAATCTTGATGAGGAAAGATACTCAGAGTAGCAAACAGGTTAGATCGCAGGCCAGCCGCCAATTTACTTGGCGGCTGACCTGTGCTCTAACCTGTTTGCTAGGCATTAAGTCGGTTCCAGCACAGGGTTAAACTTCGCTTTTAGGAGAAAAAAAAAGGTTGAACAAATCAAGCGTTGGATATCGTTGTCTCAATTTCCCACCCATTAGGACAAGAGAACAAAAGGCAGATCGATCTTGGGCACACATTAGGAAGATAAGATTAATACTGCGTGACATTATCACAAATAGAACGTAATAGAATAGTGAAACATACCGTTGAAGAACCAATTACTCCTTAAATGATCACTTGCTAATCAACATACTGTACATGTATTACAGTTTGTTTGTACATGTATATACCTATCACTCATATGTTTCCTCATAGCAGATAGTTTGAGAATCCACTGTGACAAAGGAGGAAATTGCCTAGATCGAGCAATCGCTCTTTTTGTAAAAATACTGTAAACCTTATTCTATAAAAAAAAATTAAACTTTGAACTTTTTATTCTATAGTGAAATCTTTGGAATAAACGCTTACTTTTTATATATGACTAACCGTTCGCTTAAGCCTTTCTCATATCTGGATACACTTCGGAGAACGGTCGTAGTAATAGGCTAAACTGTAATATAGCTGAGAACGTGTCGACAGGACGTTATAACCATACAAAACAAAGTGTTTATTCCTCCTTTAAGGAGTAGAATACGTTCTGTAAGGCTTATCAAATATTTGTTAGTCGTGAAATGTATTACTGTGGATGGCGGCCCTTTTCGAAAGGTATCTTGCGCGCCTTCTTCCTCTATGTCGCATCTAAACAGAAAAATGACGAAACTTCTGTGACAAAAGGGTAGTCTGCTCCTAATGGTCTGTTTCTATCAAATATCATAAAGAAAAAGCCCATTCTCCTTCTTTTTCTGTCGTGCGCTTTTGTTTTCAGCTGAGACAAATTGGAAAATCCCATATTGGGGGATGGGTTAAAATAACATGAATCAACATTTGATCATTATCAAGGCTTGGTACTTTACTCGGTGTATCAAGTGAAAACGGGGATCATGCCACAGTAATGATTCGCGAAAATTCGGATTACTATATTTCTATAAATTCGATATTGTAAACAGCCCATCTCTTTGAAGTTGTTTGGAAAGGTTCAATAACAGAGGGAACAAGGGGACTTTCGTTTAATTGGGTCGTCTTCGTATCATATTTTTCAAAATTGGCGTTAATGGGAACATACGATAGCCTAAACTAATCATTTAAGAAAACACGTTTTATCAATACTTCGATCACATTGTGAGGCATGTTCGTTAGCTTAACCACTTCCCTCATGTAAACATTTCCTTCTTGAAATGAACAAACCCTGTAATAATAGAATTTAGGAACTTTAATATGACAAAATGATATATTTCTCTCAACGAGCAAACTTGAAATATGTCACAATGGATTCGATGAAGCATTAAAAGTGTAACAAATTGCTTGTTTTTTTCTTTCCAATTTACAATTTCTGTTTTCTGTTAGGTTTTTATTCTGACCATTCCAAAGTCTCAATATGGAGGCCCTAGTTATGAAGGGAGAGGGACGCGTTCTACCGCAGTGAACAGATCTACTTGAACCTGCTATTCAAAGTTAGTTAGACTCGCTGAACTGTCGGGCAATAGTTTGACCTAAGGTTTTCATTCAAATAGCATAACAAAGGAAATATACACGAGTGTTTAATTAAAGAAAAGGACAGCGTTGGCCATAACAGACTATTTAGGAATTATTGAAGAGTGTGTTTGATAATCAGTATTACTTTATCGATTATAACAAGAATACATTCTCAATTAAAGCTTGAAAAGAAAGAAAACAAATTTATTTTCTCAGAAAAGTTTGAATTAATTGAAAAATTGAATCAACGCAAAAAAGTTATCGTTCTTGGATTGGCACGTATTACACCAATGTATAGAACCGTGGTGTAAAATGAGAAACGGATTATGTTTAGTCAGTGCTTATGATAACTTATTCACCATTTTAGGACAGACTAACGGCTACGCTAAAACATTAACACAAAACTATGCGACGACTCCTAGCGGTGTACATTGCCTGTCTAATTGTGATGTTCCGGCCAGGGTACCGTGTGCTAGCCGAGTCCTACTATGACCGCACGGGATTACGAGAAACCTTGCTAACCGGGTACAAGACGGACGTGCGACCTCTCATCGATCAAACCCAGCCAATCAAGATCAACATGACCAGCGTCCTTTACAAGATCCTCAGCGTTGACGCTGTGCGGGGAACCATGACCATCGTCGTCTCCTTCCGGTGTCATTGGTTTGACGAACTGATCACGTGGACGCCTAGTGACCACAACGACACACAGACGCTTAAGATCTACAAGAGCGACGTCTGGATTCCGCACATAACGCTAGGTAATCCCGTCGAGTTTGCCGTGTTCGACAGCTATTTCATGCAGGTGACGTATTCCTACACCGGACTAGCGTTATACCATTGCGGTAACGTCGTTGAAATGATGTGCGAGTTTAACGTCATGTTTTGGCCGTTTGATATTCAAGTATGTGACTTACAGATATTCGCCTACGATATGTTTGCGACGGATTTAGAGTTCGTTCAACTGGACTACGATTTAAGTTCCATAAGGCAGAATGCAGAATGGACGTTAGAGAGCGTGAAACCTTACGCGACGTCATTGCAAGGTCTATCATCGGCGAATTTCAAACTGACACTTGTGAGACAGTCTACGTTTTACGTATTTCAGATACTTCTACCATTGCTGGGTATCGCAACGTTGAATCCTTTGGTATTCTTGTTACCAAGTCAGTCAGGTGAGCGTGTGAGCTATTCAACAACTATTCTGTTATCTATAACAGTTTTCCTGACCATTATAGGCGATAGTATCCCGAAAACGTCGAAACCGCTTCCTCTCCTAGTGATTCTACTGGCGCTCGTTATGATGCTTGGACTCGCCACATCGCCCCTCGTGATT
Organism: Cerastoderma edule; assembly: GCA_947846245.1. Lineage (NCBI taxonomy): Eukaryota > Metazoa > Mollusca > Bivalvia > Cardiida > Cardiidae > Cerastoderma > Cerastoderma edule. The sequence goes on along the minus strand of OX401411.1, from coordinate 9,998,646 downwards.
GCAAACCTCTACATATACCATAAAACCGACACCAAGGGACCCAACTCGCCTATTGTACGGCGCCTGGTGAGAACTGTAATGAAGTTATCATGCAAAAAACGGGCACACACAAAAGTACGTCCAATTAGAATCGACGTGACGTCCGAAAGGAAATCAAATAAACCCTCAAACACGTTATTCACGACAATGTCAACCGGAAGCTCGGCAAAAGAAATGAACATGAACGTTTCAACAAAAAACGAAAAAACGCGGAATAGAAAAACCAAGGCATCTGAAACCGGAAGTGGCGTTGATGCGCAAGACAGTTACGTCACCGATGACGTCACATGGGAGGACGTTTCGTACACGATTGATAAGGTGGCGTTTATTTCGATGATGGGTATGCACGTGGCAGTTTGTGGCTCAATGGTTTTGTTTATGGCGATCGCGTCAAGTGAATGATGGCTCACTTACATTGTACATCAAATCGACAAAAATGCTATAGGCTTCTCAAGATACATTCGTAATAAAAATGGTATATTTCTCATAAAGAGAAACTTACCCTTTGTCACAATAGTTTCTACTGAAAATCAGTAAGGTGACGGATATTTAAATACGGGATTTCGTTGTTTTCTTTTGCTTTAAATTGAGACAAAATTTCCATCAGTGAGAAAAGGCTTTGTAGACAGGAGCCACACATTGTCCATATCCACCTATTCAATTGTTTATCCAATGTTTTGTCTTCGTTCCTTTCTGTTCAGAATAGGAATTGCTTCGGAAAGGTATTTCCGCATGCGATCGTTTTGGCATGTGTTTTTTCTACAGCTGAGCTTTCCAATTTATGTATTTGTTTATGTCTGATAAATTGAATGAAATGTTCCTTTCGTAATTCACCCTTCTCATCGCGTTGACATCCGTTATGTTGCTACAGTGAAACGTAACCCTTGCTAACGGGGAGATGAGTTTGCTAAGAATGTGTGAAACCTGTTGCCTTATACATAACATTACATTAACATTCTTGTCATTAAACATTACATAGTTATAGCCATACAATTGTACATACAATTTTACAAATATGCGTATTTATACAATAGTCCTGGGCTAATCAGCTCTGAAAGAAACAACTGACGTGAATTAAACGGTATAAACAATAATCAATCTTTATCAATGCCACTGAAAATCCGTATGCAGTTCTCCATAATATTATTTCCAATCTTATTCATCCGTTTAACGCTTGTTGACATTAACCCTTAGAATGCCGGGGAATTTCCTAAAAGTTGATTTTTTATTCGTTGTTTCCAAAACCTTAAAAATCTGCTTAATTTTGATGAGGAAATATAATCAAAGTAGCAATCAGGTTAGATCACAGGCCAGCCGTGTTTGCATTGTTATTTGATATATGATTAGAAGTAGCGATTTAAAGAATAATTATTTCAAGCACCATCAATTTATCTAAGTATTACAGTTTATATGTGATAGACCTTAAAAGCGATGTCACACTTTGGGATTAAAAACTCATTCTGATTCACTTTATATACACTTTAAATAATTAAAAATGATATTGTTTAGCTCCTTATGACGTTTCTTCACTGCGGCGTGTCATATAACAGTACAGTTGTTAATGTGTCAATAATCTAGCTTTAGTTTATTGGTCTAATCGTTAAACCTTTTTGTTCTGAAACCGACTTCATGCTTATGCGAACAGGTTGGATCCGGGTCAGCCAGCAAGTAAATTGGTGGCTTGCCTGGACCTTACCTCTTCGCTACTCTGTATATCTTTCCTCATCAAGATTAAGCAAATATTTAAGGTTTTTGATAGCAGACGACACAAGAATAAATATTCAGAGAATTATCCTTTATTCTAAGGGTTACTATGCGTTGTCCTACCTTTATTGTGATCGATTAGCAAACGCTAATTATCAATAACTGCAAGAGACTGTTTGTATAAATACATGCTAAATACATTAAATCCATTCCTTCACAAAAGATAGCTTTAAAGCATCTGCAAGTATAATAATCAATTAGAAACCACTGTGACAAAAGGGTATATTGCTTGTGACAAGCAATTTCCTTTTTTGACACAGTGATTTCTTCACGATGTGACCAACTTGACAATTAGGTTGTGGAGTTGTTCTTAATTTTGACAAGTCACACACACAACTATGATGACAGGGGTCAAGTTTTAATTAACGTCCATTCCAGTGTTTAATTAGTCGATTATATAATCTGCTTACATGAGGCATTGGCAAACTGTAAGGAAAGAGTTGACTTGAAATCCTTATACAAAATGCAGTTGAGAAAATATGATGTTTCTCAAAGGATGGTTTTTCTCTTTTTAAGAAGTTTATGTTTGTAGTAGTTTTTTGCATCTAAATATTCAATATTCGATTACATTGTATATAGGAATTATACATCTTTTGATAATAAGTTTTAAAATCAGTCTGCAAAATACCGGAAATTCTAAATATTATGGAATGTCGCATCAGTAAGCATTATATCAGTGAAACTGTAACATCGATCCTGGGTAGCGTTGATAGTTTAAACGTACTTTTTAACATCGATAGTAAAACAAGTTCTTACAACTTAGATTAATCACACTTTACACTGCTTGCTGGATACATCACCGGTACTCCAGGCGCATGGCGATAAAGGAACGGTCACAAAGTGGACCCCGCTTTTCACGGTATTCGAACCCGCGACCCACGTGTCCTTCGACAAGTGCTCTGGACCGCTATCCTCTACTAGAAACTATGAAACGTGTAAGTCTATCTTATTGGCAATTGTTTCAGTTAAATAGGGATTTCATAACTAGGTATAAGGTCTTACGGCGAAAATACGAAATGTCTTAATATAGCAAGGGAGACAACTTTTGAGGTTTTATGCAATTTTCCCTGGTCGTGGTACCGTATTGTAGTAAGGGAGGTAACTGTAAATGTTTAATGCTCATGTTGACAGATGAGGATTAAGATTGTAGTCAAGTTGCCAGTGCAATGCCCCATATCTATATCGATAGAGAGTATAACTTAAATAATTGAGGGTCACTAAATTGTACCCCGGAATAGCCCAAATCGAGGTTACAAAATAAAGTCATTTTGACAAGTTTAGAAAGTCTCTTACCACTGAACAATCAAGGACACGTTGGTATTCAGACAGTGGCATACGAAAAACAGTGTACAGATCCTGCATGGAAAGAATAGGTGAATGAAATGATGCTTTGGTTATTATGGAATGACTGAAACGGTTTAAACTCAAACTGTCTTTCAACGTTTTCCAACGGTGCTTTATAAGTATGCCCGGGCTTCAAATGGAGAAAAATCTGTGTCTCTATTCTATTCGACTTTTAATTAAGTCCATACTATAAGATGTATTCCTCTCCCAGCACGGATCAACCACTGTGAAAAGCAGTCAGTCAGTGACTTGGAAATAATATTTTGCAGTGGAAATTCCCCCCAGATACACTGTCCCAAGAAAATAAAAACCACACACACACAACATAACAATTTAAATAAAGAAAGAACATTTCACAACGATACCATATAAGTATGTGTGGAATTGGAACTTCTTCACGCTCTAGCTATTTACTTATGGAACTGTACTTAGCTCCAGGGATCAAATAGCACAGGGGCATTTGTAAAGGACCGACTAATGGGGCATACGGTACTTGGAAAGGTACCAACAATCATTCAATGGTTTTCTAGAATTCAGAAAATTAATGCTTTACCTACTTTTTATGAAGATATACCAGTGTCTTCATCTTCAGGATAAAAATATGATAAGAAGCAAAACCTTTGATGTGTGATTCCAGAAGAGCTGATATCAAAAGATTTAACATATAAGCCTTTTCTTTTGAAAATTTTATTCTAAACACAATGTTTTAATCTTCTATGTGAATATGTTCTATCAGAAAATCACTCTAAAGATCATGCATGTTTACACGCCTGGCGTGACCTAGAAGCATGCAATACATCATTAGAATTTATTCAACACCACCAAATCAGCATCAAGATATAGAATTTAATTTATGAAAAGTCATACAAGCAGAGCACTTTGGCTCGTACATATTACTAAAGGTTTCTTCTCTGCAAATGCGACAAGAGAAACCCCATCGGTTTAGAAGACAACACCAGCTTGGCTTATGAAAAAACGGACTGACGCAAAAAATCAAAATACGTTCGTACAAATCGGTTGTGTGGAGACCTGTTTGAGTGGCAAATTAATTCTTTTAAAGTTAATTGTTAGGGAAAAACAAGAAGCAGTGTCGATTTCTAAATTTTGATAAATTCCCCCGTAGGATTAATTGAGAGTGGTAGAAACTGCGAACAACAACAATAATACAAGAAGAAACTCAGAATAGTACATTTTTTCTGATGTTTGACGGGAAAGGATAAATTGATCACCAGGAATAGCTTATCATTTTGTCACAGTGGTTTCATCCTGACAAAATGAGAAAGGTATAAAAGTCCTCCCATTTTATCTCACCAGGGGTAAGATTATGAACATATTGATCACATATCACCATAACTGTCATCTGTTTACGTCTTCAATACTGATTCGATGACCGACGTCAGTGCAGTTCATAAATAACGAATAAGTGGTTGTGGATTATAAAACAGGGATAGAAGGCCAGTGCAGTTCATAAATAACGAATAAGTGGTTGTGGATTGTAAAACAGGGATAGAAGGCCAATTGATTTGCGTTCGATTCCAAAAAGGAACCAACCATTTCCTTGAGGAGCGTTCTTTGGCACAATTTCCTATTAGTGTAATGGTAGATTACTCAGACCGCAGCATATAACTGAAAAATGTTTAAAAACGATGTAAAACCAAACTGATTAGATAAGACATAAAACTTTTTATCTGTCCTCTCCAGGAACGCGGGCATCATATCTCGCTCATATCACATCATATCCTACTAAATATATGTTGTGACGAGTGATTTTATTTTTTCTGGGTCTATCTTCTGACGACACGTAAGATTTGTGTCCAATAGATAAAATAAACTTATACGAACAAGTTGAATGACAGTTTTACAATACGTTCTAGTTTTCAAGAAACATTTCATAATATGGATTGTGCCATTTTCCTCATATACGTGCTACAGTGATGTCTCGTTAATCCGAACACGTCCGTTCCCGATAAAATTTTCGGATGACCGAATCATCCGGACTAATGAAGCAGAGCATGTTCTTATACACATTAAGTCATAAACAATCTGTATGCACGTGTATACTTATAACCCTTTAGCAAACGCCAAATTGTCGCCCGTCCCAAATTGAAAGGGTTTGCAGACGACATTTCAAAACGTGATGAAATCAAAAAATAATCTTCTGATATGGCAGAAAATATTGTGAGAAAAGGAGAAATTGCTCGTCACGAGCAATTTCTCCTTTACCCACAATGTTTTCAAAAGTCGTCTGCAACAAACTGGTCAAATAATTCCGTTCCCTTCGGGGTCCGGATAAACGAGGATCTACTGTATATACAACCGTTTAACGCCTACATAATGCTACGTCTATCCTAAATTTTTTTATAAGCAGTTAGACATCAAACACTATTGGTCAATTAATAATATTTGTTAATTTGAGGGCAAACCTGATGTTACCATGCAAGAAGGTGGCTAATAATATCACTGAATGGACTTACTCTTGTAGACTATTTAGTGCCATTGCTTGATTTTCATGAACCATAAAGGAGGTCATTTTTAGTTTTCCATTGTTTCTATAAAGTGATTTCAATCTGTTCGGAAAGACAGTTATAACTAGCGCTGCCAAAAGCGACTGCAATGCACCACCGCGTTTCAAATGATTTCATCGAAGCGTATCCTTCCATACAAATGCAATCACATTTAAACTCCAAGCAATTTTACAAAAGATATTTGAACGTGTTACATATATTAGAGATAGTGTATATTCTTTATGTTCAGTTTACGTATCGGAATTTAATGACTGGACCAAACTAAATATCAAAATCAAATAGATATCACCTTTTATAAATGGACATATCCGGCGAAGAAACGAATAAATGTTTACGTTAGCCAACAATGGTATCTACAAAAAAGGCAGACTGTAAAATTCTGTGTTTTAATCGTTTTGATTGTTTGCACTTCAAAGAGACCATAATGGGATATTGAAACAAGTTCTAAAAACTATTATTCGCCAATAGGAATTAATAAAGAGAAAACCTAATAGCAACAACAATAAATTTGCTCGCCTGAATAACAGAGACTCAAAGCTTTTACTGACAATCATTTATCAAAGATTTGACGAAACCAGCGTAAAGATATGTACAGAGTACCAGTGACCGCCATTTTGATGGTGCTAAGTTTACCCGGAAGTCACGTTACGGGCGAGACGTATGACGACAGAGCCTCGTTACGAACCACCGTTCTCACGGGGTACCAGACGGACATTCGACCAATCACCGACCAGAGTCAAGTCCTCAACATCTCTATCACGGCGCAGATCTATAAAATCATGACCGTGGATGCGGTGCAGGGAACCATAAAGGTGGCAGCGACCTTCACCTCCACATGGACAGACCAGCGTATCACGTGGACGCCTGGTGATCACAATGGCGCCACCACCATTAAGATCTACAAGGGAAACGTGTGGATACCACACCTGACGCACGCTTATCCGACCGATATGGTCGTGTACGATGACTCCTTCATGCATGTGACGTTCTCGAACACGGGTCAGGCGACCTACATGAGCGGGGACGTTATAGAGATGATGTGTCAGTTTAACGTCATGTACTGGCCGTTTGACGTACAGCAATGCGACCTAAAGGTGTTCGCGTATGATCAGCCAATCAGCGACGTGCAATTCGTAGCCATCGCTATTGACATGAGCGCTATGCTTTCTAACACAGAATGGACCATCCTGGACATGCAGACGTCAATATCAACTGAGTTGGGTTATTCCTTCGCCACGTTTAAGATGCGTCTGAAGCGCCAGTCCCTGTATTACGTGATGCAGATCATCCTACCCACGCTCGGTATTGCCACACTGAACCCGCTAGTGTTCCTGTTACCGAGCGAGTCGGGTGAGCGGGTAGGGTACTCCACCACCATTCTCCTCTCCATCACGGTCTTTCTGACCATTGTCGGGGACAGCATCCCGAAGACCTCGGATCCGTTCCCGCTCTTCTTCGTCCTTCTGACGCTTGGTCTCCTGATGGGCCTCGTGACGACGCTGATCGTGCTGCTCAATCTCAACATCTTTCACCGGGACGACAAGAAGACCCCCGTTACCCCGCGTTACCGATGGCTGGTTACCACAATGAGGAACGTCTCGTTAAGGCCAGGAAGAAACACACAGGTTACTCCAAACGGCGATGTTCCACACGAGAATGGAAACAAAAGTGATAAGAAACGAATGCCCACGTTTCCACCAAAGGAATACTTAGAAGAGGTTACAACGTCTTCACAAGAAAATTTGTCGGTACCGACGAAGCATAAGGAGAACGAAGATGACGATGGCGGAAGTGACGTCACATGGGTTGACGTGTCACACTCTATCGATACCGTTTGCTTCGCCTCTCTGCTCATGATGCACGTGATCGGGTGCACAACGTTGACGTTAGTAATGGCGTTTGGTGATAATTGATGTAACAGGGGAAGTTCAAAAAATTTACGGCAAATATATGTGTATGGTAAAAGCATTTGCCAGCGTTTGCTGGTCTATAAATACTTGGCCTCATATGTGATTATATGACAAAACATTGTTTTGGAATAAAACAAGCAAACTTCAAACTATGAACTTTATGACATAGATAGGAAAGCATCTGGTTGTATACCTTTAATAAGAATTAATGATATAAATTATTGTCGTTTCAAAGCAATGATAGAGTCATCATGTTCTCTTTTCGATATTTTGGCATGAAAATAGCAGGTTATGTACGTAACGTCCTTATCAATTTAACAATCTTTTATTTCCAAGCAGTTTTAAACAGACCATTAGTTGTATCACGACAGTCTTTGAAACGTTTTGTCCAACTTTCGCTTTTTAGCACTGTATATGAATTCTTACATATTTCACAATTTTCTTACCAATATTGATAAATTGGTTGAGTTTTTATGATCGCCATCTAACAGCGGACGGAGTATTAACCAAATATATGTACATAAGTTTAAGGTGTTCGTGGACTCCGGTATTCAAACTACATTACAAACCGAGAAATATATCCTTGTGTTTTTGTTTATTGTTCTTTACATCACGTCATTTTTTAAGTTCTATTTCGATGCCAGGCTCAACATGGATCTAGGAATATCCCCTTCTTAACTTCTCATAGGAGCCGGCCAAGACGGGTAGAACCATCAACATTGATTGGCCCATGGACTTCCACTCATGAAAGATCCACATTTACAATGATTCTAACCCGCACGGAGAGCAACGTAGGGTCGTGTTCAGTACACATACCTCTAGATTAAAGAATGCTTATATATTTTCATTTGAAGTAACAATGTAGATAGTTTCATGACCGCACTTGATTAATGGCACCATACCAGTGAGGTAGAACTGGTTGGTTGTGCCAATGCGCATGACCGCACGTGATCAATGGCACCATACCAGTGAAGTAGAATTGGTTGGTCGTGTCATAACACTGTACAAACAAATAAAGCACAAATACACAGCTTTATATGACTGAATATAGAGAAGCTGTCATGCAAACTTTTCTCTCTTGAGATGACAAATGTTTTGGCTGTAATACTCTACTAAGTTGTAATATTCCATAAAATGTATGTTTTTTATGAGACTCAAATTTATGTCGGATTGGAACAATACAAAATGGTTGTTGATAGTCCTTTCACTGCACCATACTGCATATTATTTAGCAATACATGTATACGACACTCATGTCATGAATGACATTTAAGAGGTTCATCCACAGCACATGAATTAAAAACAAGGAGATAAAAGAAGAAATTGCTCGTCACAAGCAAATTTCTTCTTTATTCGCATTGATTTTCTCTTACACATCATGAGTGGAAGTTTTTGTACATCAAGACGAGTTTAGAGCATTCATTTTCTTTTTTTAACAATGTATCGCATAAAGTTTCAAACGATACATGATTGAGAAACAGAATAAGGATTATATCTGCACGTCTAAATCTTTCTCGATTATCAAACTTTCAAGCAAACTAACTTCCCCCTTCGCAATAAGCTTGTCTAAACGCACATATAGCAGCACAATTAAGACTTAATACAGTGAAAACAAAACGGCAAAAAGGTGACATTACATTCTAAGTACATTTGAAATTACTATTTCTAATTCATTCTGGGCTAATAAACTAATTTAAGTGTTAATCACTTCCTCTGTACACGCACATTTTGAAACAAATGTAACAGATAAACTAAGAAAAAGACTAACAATACATGATTTTGAATAATTTCTCCTTTCGTCACAATGATTTATACACGTTGCAATAGCAGCAGATACCATTTCAGAGTATGGTTGTTGTCTTATTTATTCTTCCTTATTAAAGATTAAAGACTTTTCAATAAAATATCAGTTGCTTACGGTTTCCTTGTTAACATATTAGAACAATGCTAGGAAACGGTGTTTTCTCGGTGAAGCCCAACTTAGCATAGAATCCTGGGATGTGCTTTACTAAACATGTTATACTGAGAATTGGGGAAAATTACAAACATTATTGAGGTAAGCAATATTGCAAAGTCACACATCATTGGAATCGTCTCTCCAAGACGCTTCCAATGTCGTGTCTCATTGCAATATTGACATTTATTCAGGATAATATCCATGTTAATCAGTTTTGACTGACTTAAATACGTTTCCTTAGTCGTTAAGTAAAACGGTACCCTGGCCCGTGCTTATACCCTGCACTAGGCGGGGTAAACACATAGGTCAGGATGATAGCCTAGGCTTAATTGTGAAATTCAATCGAACCAGTCACAAAATCCTCACTCAGGAATGGTTTTAGGACACAGGTGCGACAAACTGTCTGCATATAAACAGAGCCAACATGAAAAACTTAGCATATATGTCTACAGGACCCCTCCCCAACACTAACCATTACCCAGCAAGTTATGCATTGTACGACCTCGCTTAGACAGATGTTTCATATGTGTTATTATGACTTTAATAGTTGCGTTTCCTTATGGAAACTTATCAATTATCAAGCATTATCCTAGCATATGTGTGTAAGCCTAAAGTTAATCAACGACCTTTTTTCGGGAATGTTTTGTGACATTGTTACTGATACTCATAATAGTAAATTACGAGAGAAACTGTCGCCAATGCCAAACTGTACAATAATCAAAGGGAGATAATTCATACAAAAAACTACCTGCTTTTTGAGAGGATATTATTTCCCTTTGGTTATCGACTTTTGCAAAAAAACTTACTTTTTTCGACATTTAAATTTGATCATCAAACCAAATGCATGACTTTGCAAATACTCTGTTTTGGCAGTTTGAATTTGAACACAAAAGTTGTCACTGAGATAAATATCGGCTAGAAAAAGCACCTTTGGTCTCAATGTTTCATATTTCATTTTAGATTTTGCTTAATGCAATAGGTCGTAATAGGACGTGTAACTCGTTTAGCTCAAAGGGAGGTCGGCCAATAGTATTCATTATATAGTTATGTACAAACCTGAGTGTCTCAGACTCACTGTAAAATCACAGCGAAAATAACAAAACAAACAAATGTGGCTTGCGTAATTATTTAAGTCAAGTCAAGAAACGTTTAACCGAAAAAGGTAAATATTTTGTTACGTTTGTATAAATAACAACATGTATAACTATCTAAAACTGTATGAGGTTTGAAAAAAGTACAAAAACGACAGTAACATGATTTACTTGTGGCAAAAGTATTCTGTATGACAGTGCGACCTACAAGAGAACTCATCAGCAGACGTCGTATAGAGACTGTCATAATTCCGATACACTTGCATTAAAGTATTCCGTATTACCTAAGGGTACTAGTGTAATTGTCAATCGACCTATTCATACTAAAGCCATTTTAATATGTACGTTCAAACGTTCAAACCTTGTCAGGGGCGTTATAACGAAGATACAAAGCTAGCACCATTAGCACAAAGGGCAGACCACTTGCTTCAAACCGAGAAAGTTTAGTAAACGGTCCACTAATATCAGTCTAGTAAACGAACAACTACATTCTTATCTCGTCGGATGTCTCCTACAGTGTTGTGGAAAACATCCGACAGGGTTACAGTCTTCAGATCACCAAAGACATTAGCACAAGCCATTGTTAATGTACTCTGTGACTTAACAGACTATATGGAACCAGGTGGGGTCTGCTTTCAAAAACTTTAACTATATGCTAAATCTTGCTATGGTAATATACTCAGAGTAACAAACAGGTTAGATTACAGGCCAGCCGCCAATGTACTTGGCGGCTGGCCTGTGAAATAACCTCTTTGCTGAGCATGAAGTCGGTTTCAGCACTTAAAGGGTTTAGGAGGACTGAAAACTCGGTGTTAATATTGTAAAGCCGCAAGAGGCAATGCCACCAACTGTTATGCAACCAAGTACTTGTCAAAATGTAAACCCAAACGGAATTGTTTCCCTTGCTTCTACGAATTTGTGTATTCTCTTTATAATCATGTATAGCCTAGATTACTGACGTTTACAACGTCAAGTATGTAGGTCTATGGCAAGGTCATCCGAATGAAAGTACTCACGTGATCGGATGTCCTGGCTCCACCACCTGGTCCATCTCTATGACAACCTTCACGTGACTTTTCCCGCCTGGTTTCCCGTTGTGGACCTCACCGTTATTGAGTGCCTCTTTTTCACCGGTGACGTCGTCCCGGTCTTCAACTGTGAATAAAACAAACACATGCACGTAGAATTGATTGACAAGGTGTTGTAATATCTACCAATACTTTGTATGACTTAAGTCCTTTTTTTTCTTTTGTGTATGCCGACCGTATTACTATAAGTACTCCGCCAATGCAGTTTTCACTTTTCGGTCATATGCTGCCTATATGAGTACTCTTTTCATGTCACCATACTTGAAAAATTGGATAATGTACAGTTTTAACAACGAACTGTTTATTTCATATGTCAACAAAACCTTTACATGAGTATATGAGTGAATGGGTAAATCTAACTCCATGCACCATACCTTTTTCCTTGACCTCCCGGATCTGGGACAAAATGGCGCTCAGTATGGGCAGCATCATGGCGGCGGTGGCGGTGTTGGACATCCACATAGAGAGGAACCAGGTCGGCAGCATGATACCCAGCATCAGCCTGAAAATGGACCGTTAGGTTCGATGATTTGTCAGTAATATTGTAACGTCGGTCACTCATTTATGATTCCGATTCGGTAGTATGATCTCCAATACTAGACTGTATATTGACTGCTATGGCTATTTTTAGAAAAGGGCATTTCAAATTTCAAATTTGCATTAATCGTTGTTTTCAGAAATTCGTCAGTTACGATATAAAGTCATGTATCTATGCTTCAAGGTCGGTAGCATGATACTGGCGCAGGGCTGAACATGGAGTATTCTCCTAATCGTAGATTTAAAAAAAATGATAATCATTAAGACCGAATCCTTGTAATGAATTAATCTTCGTTATTCCGGGAAAATAACCGCTTATGAAGTTTCTTATGGTCCCCATTATGAATTGTATGTGAGGTATGTATTAGTGAGAAAATATAAAACGTACATTTGAGAGTATATCGTTAGGCTCACTTGGGATATTTAATCACGCAACACTTCAAATGTATCATCGCTCACGAAGATTTAGAACACGTTGAGTTTACACCAGAAGTAAATGGAAACTATCAAACGGATTCTACCTTTAGCTTAATTAATGATTTAATGTCGTTTTTTAACATAGTGTAAGACATATCGCAAAGCCATAGACCACTGGATTCGATTCTTCATGAGGGATTGCCTCCTAGCTGACTAATGACGATTGCAATTAGCTTGATCAAGCCTTTTTTGTGTAATCTAGATTGGGATCGTCCACCATCATTCACAGGTTGAAAGTCACAGTAGAAATGAAATGAAATAATGTAAACAGAATGTAAAGTCATGTAAATCAATCAAGATGAACCCTGATAGAAAGGTAATTAATCAACCTAAAGCAAATAACCAAATTGCATTCTGTGTTTTGTAGCCAAAATCTATCCAGTTTTTGTCTAAAGCCGAACACATGGTTTATGTTTATCAGACAGCATGTGCGTCACAATTACCGATAAATCGGAAAAAGCACGTATGCTCAAACGCGAAATTTAGAGAACATTCCGTTACTTAAGTAAATCATATTTGCGAAAGATGCAGCACTTTATAAGGCTGGGCTTAAAAATCGCCTCTTTCCATCCCAAGAGTATTATTTTTACAATTAACTTTCCTTAAGATCACTTCCAAGAGTTCAGTAAGAATTTGGACCAAGAGTCCCTACAATCATCGTTTTTAAGCACCAATACTATTAATACTATCTAGCATTGTCTTGATATCAACAAGTTATACCTTAAACGATTTAAAGGAGTTGTAGAATAACCTATTGTTAAGCAGCGCTATTGTCATTAAAATAAAGATGAAATCACAATGCAATTATAAACAAATGCGCTCTAATCGAAGAATGAATGAAATACTTTGGACGCGACGTTTGATACAAATATATGATCAATAGATAGAGAGCAGGTATGATTTTCGAACCATATTGTTCTGTGAAGAACTATTAATTTGACTATTTCTGAATGAAATTATAAACGCTATGATAACAAAAGTGTAGCATGTTCAGATGCTCGCTCTATTCTCATATAAGTTATTCAGTGACATATCAAGATTAACAAAACATATTTAGAAAAAAGTCATTAGCATAGCGTTGGAGTGAATGATAAGAAGAAAGTAAGTGTGTCTGTTCAAAAGCAAGCTTTGCAGGTCGAAAAAAGGGCTGTTAAGTTTATTTCCCTTTTGGTTTAACATCGCTTCAACAATATTTCACGTATTTTTTTTTGCTTGACTCAACATGGGCGAAATAGGAGCCCGAGCTTAAAAGCATATACGCTGGACTCAGTGTTGCAAAAGTATTCCGTTTGTCAGTCAACACATGTTTTGTTTGGATCTCACGCAGTTCTAGAGTTTATTAGCAGAGTTTACCCTCGTAGTGGTGGAAGCGACCTCATGCTTATGCAAGCATGTTTGATCCAGGTCAGCCGTCAAATAAATTGGCGGCTGACCTATAATCTAACCTGTTTGTTACTCTGTGTTTGCTACCTTATCAAAGTTAAGTAGATATATAGGGTTTTGGAAAGCGGATGACACAAGATTCTATTTTTAGAAAATTACCCAGCATTCTAAGAGTTAAAGGGTACATAAACAGGTTATTTTCGGTAAGCTCTACCTTTACGCTTATGCTTCGAGAGTTATCCAAGATGTTTGTGTAATTCTCGCGTACAGACAAACATCCTGTCTCAATTAGAAAAAAAGTGCTCTTTTATGCTTATGATAATTGACAATTGCAAAATATCTGTAGGATGGAAAGTTATCTATGAAGTAGATGGATTTGTTAGTTCGACCAAGATATCACAATCAGAAACCTGTTAATCGCTCGGATTATGAACTTGCAATAGACTACACAAGTTTTATTTCATACAGAAGATACAGTGTCTTTCATGTATCTGCACAAGATATACAATGCGACACAGTTCCAAGCAAATGATTGTATAAATGGAAGTTAAGAAAAAAAGAGAGAGAAAGAAAGAGGATGCAGTTACATTCAAAGACAAAATGCCACAACACTCTTTCTTTCCTTTTTTTCAAAATCGTTATATAGAAAAACACTACAGAGTCATAGGTGTAGGAGCATTTTCAACATTGGGCAACTTCAGGACCGGTCTAAGAATAAATGTTCCTAAACTTGGTCATGACTATTCATGCATTTACAAATTCAATAACATAATGAGAATTAAAAGAAAGCGTATGAAAATGTGTATATTTAATAAAAAAATAAAAAGAAAAAAAGAAAAAGGGATATGCCAGGCCTCGATCTCACGCGAAAATTAAATGTATTGATCTAAACAAAAAGTAACAGCGACCAGACTGTCACAGCCACGGTTTCAACTGAATTTGTGTTAGAATTATATCATTTTTCAAGCTTTAGCTAACAATTGAAGACATCATGCTATTGAGTCTGACTCCTCAGGACATGTTTTACACCACTGATTTCGTCAATCAACACTTCCTGGGTATTTTTGTGAGCAGAGTTTTCATTAGATAAACCCATGGCAATGTGTTCAGATTGCCATTTGCGGTGATGACATCAAAAAGATTTTGGTAATTGTTCGTAACAAAAGGGAATTGGTATAAGATAAAGCACAAAAATACACTTTTATTTTTATTCTGCTGTTAAATTTCGTTTCTTTTATTTTTCTTTTCAAATATTTTCATTTGCCATTGTGAATATTGGGGGGGGGGCAAAGTATACTCTGGCCCCCCCTGTCTGGATATTGGGGGGCCGGGCCCCTCCTGCCCCCCCCCAGCTCCTACGCCTATGAGAGTATTTAATTTTCTTGAATTTCTTTATAAATCTGTAGATTTGGGGATGTTTAAGCGCCATCAGCGGAATCACTAGTGCTAAATGTATTGTTTTGCTTTAAAGTGTCTTGCCAAAGGACAATCCAACAAAGCCAGTGGAACTCAAACCCGGGACCCCTATATTCTAAGACCGCGCCTTCATAGCAGGGCCGCACAGGACCCTCTTACAGTGGACAATGCACCGGTAGTTATTTGAATAGATAAGTACTTGCGACGATTTCTCATTACTTACACTTTAAATAATCCCTGGGTTTGACACCAGTACGAGACTAGAAAAGAACGCCTTACCAGTGACAAGGAAAGAGGGATTCAAACCCTGCTTCTCCGTGAGGGAGTCTGATACCGTAACCAGTCACAATCGGAGGCCTCTAAATGAAGTCTCACACAAACGGCCTGAAGTTAAAAAGAATAAACACTTTGAAAAAGGAAACACGAAGAAGACGTAACAGAACCGAATGGTTGGAAAAATAAGTTATGTTTAAAGTAAATAGTTTTGAATGATTCGAAAATGAAGAAGTAGGATGCAATTCCTATATTATTGATTCATATAAACTATGGTTGAAACGCCGCATTACTTTGGAAGGGAGAAGAGGGTGTGGAAAGTCAAGCGTACTGTTTTCGAAAACATCCCATGAAAAACAATCTGCACGAGTGAAAACCGAAATATATGGACATTATCTTTGGTAGCGTCTCGGTGGGACGATTCCAATGCCGTGTTACCTTGCAATAACCTTCTCTCTTTGCGTCGATTGTGAAGCAATTTCTGTCATCTTAAATAATTCACTCCAAATACATAGCGAGTATTGGCGTCGAATGAGGATGGACAAAAGATCTCAAAGTTGACTCCGCTTCATACGCGATTCGAACCAATAAGCGTCGTGTCCAGACGCCGACGCTCTACCAAAGGGCCATTGTCCTCTTCTTTTAATTGTTACAAACGATATTTACTGCATTGTATCCTTTGTTTTTTTTTCAAAAGAAAGAATGTAAAACTGCACCGTTCTCTGAATATTTACTTTATACAGTTTATATTGTTCTTTAATATATACGCATAAAAGTTGAAACATTTCTAGTTTCAGATATAAAACAAAAGCGAATGTTCTTACTCCATGCCTATGAGTTGGTACTACATGTATTTTGTTTGTTAAAAAGTCAGAGTAATTGGATTTGGTCAGTGAACTAACATTATAACCCGGGGTGCATGTGTGAGGTTACAATCCTTTCCCTACCGTAGAAGACGATACACCAGCTTGCTAACAAAAATTCAACCAGAATTTGCTAGGGACAAAATGGGGCATACTTTGCTTAGGAACAGAATCAGAGTATGAGGGACTTGGTCAGTGAACTTACATCATGACCCGAAGTACATGTGCAACGTTTCAATTCATTCCCTCCAGTGGTTATTGCGATACCGACTTGCACGCAAAGCGTTCACCAATATTTTCATCAACAGCTTATAATCAAAACCAGAGTAATGAGCATAACGTTTTTTACACAACACATAAAAAGACTATTCACATCAGGAGCGTAGGCAACGGTACGAAAATAGAACGATCCAATAATGCGGGCAATGGATAAACACGATACATTAATGCGGGCAATGGATAAACACGATCCATTAATGCGGGCAATGGATAAACACGATCCATTAATGCGGGCAATGGATAAACACGATCCATTAATGCGGGCAATGGATAAACACGATCCATTAATGGGGGCAATGGATAAACACGATCCATTAATGCGGGCAATGGATAAACACGATCCATTAATGCGGGCAATGGATAAACACGATCCATTAATGCGGGCAATGGATAAACACGATCCATTAATGCGGGCAATGGATAAACACGATCCAATAATGCGGGCAATGTATAAACACGATCCATTAATGCGGGCAATGTATAAACACGATCCATTAATGCGGGCAATGTATAAACACGATGTTCAATGGCGTATAGGGGCCGATCAATAAACTACGCAACAACACAACCAACCATGTGTGTGTGTGTGTGTGTGTTTGACTTACTTAATTTGGTCTGTGTTTGCTTTTAACTTAAATTGGGTTTTACTTCGCGTTAGCTTTTTTTCAATTATATCCTTTTGTTGAGCCAAAATGGATGGTGGTAGAACCCCAATTTAACAGCAATTATTAGATGGATTTAATACGTACATGAAATGAAAAAGGAACATACCGTCAATGAAACATTGGTTCAAACATTTTATTAGATAATTATTATAAGCAATTTATCATTTTGTCACAATGATTTCCAAAGCCTTTTACATCAGACGAGGTAAAGTTGTATCATTGAATAAAGGTATCACAATGATTTCCACTATGATATTCACAGCATATGCAGTAAAGTTAGTATCATAAAATAACGAGTTCTCTTTGATTTTGAGGGGACACCATTGTGACAAAAGTATAAATTGCTTATTTTGAGCAATCTATCCTTTTGTCACAATAGTTTCCTAAGCCTTTTGCAGCAGATGATGTATATTTGGTTATCATTAAATAATGGTGTCACAATGGTTTCCAAAAAGACTTTCACAGCAGATTCAGTAAAGCTGGTTATCACTGAATAATGGGGTCACAATGATTTCCGCAATGATTTTCACATCAGACACATTAAAGTGTGGTATCATTGAATAATGGTGTCACAATGATTTCCGCAATGACTTTCACACCAGACACATTAAAGTGTGGTATCATTGAATAATGGTGTCACAATGATTTCGACAATGATTTTCACATCAGACACATTAAAGTGTGGTATCATTGAATAATGGTGTCACAATGATTTCGACAATGATTTTCACATCAGACACATTAAAGTGTGGTATCACTGAATAATGGGGTCACAATGATTTCGACAATGATTTTCACATCAGACACATTAAAGTGTGGTATCATTGAATAATGGTGTCACAATGATTTCCACAATGATTTTCACATCAGACACATTAAAGTGTGGTATCATTGAATAATGGTGTCACAATGATTTCCGCAATGACTTTCACACCAGACACATTAAAGTGTGGTATCATTGAATAATGGTGTCACAATGATTTCGACAATGATTTTCACATCAGACACATTAAAGTGTGGTATCATTGAATAATGGTGTCACAATGATTTCCACAATGATTTTCACATCAGACACATTAAAGTGTGGTATCATTGAATAATGGTGTCACAATGATTTCCGCAATGACTTTCACACCAGACACATTAAAGTGTGGTATCATTGAATAATGGTGTCACAATGATTTCCGCAATGATTTTCACATCAGACACATTAAAGTGTGGTATCATTGAATAATGGTGTCACAATGATTTCCGCAATGACTTTCACACCAGACACATTAAAGTGTGGTATCACTGAATAATGGGGTCACAATGATTTCGACAATGATTTTCACATCAGACACATTAAAGTGTGGTATCATTGTATAATGGTGTCACAATGATTTCCGCAATTACTTTCACACCAGACACATTAAAGTGTGGTATCACTGAATAAAAGGGGTCACAATGATTTCGACAATGATTTTCACATCAGACACATTAAAGTGTGGTATCATTGAATAATGGTGTCACAATGATTTCCGCAATGACTTTCACACCAGACACATTAAAGTGTGGTATCACTGAATAATGGGGTCACAATGATTTCGACAATGATTTTCACATCAGACACATTAAAGTGTGGTATCATTGAATAATGGTGTCACAATGATTTCCGCAATGACTTTCACACCAGACACATTAAAGTGTGGTATCATTGAATAATGGTGTCAAAATGATTTCCGCAATGATTTTCACATCAGACACATTAAAGTGTGGTATCATTGAATAATGGTGTCACAATGATTTCCGCAATGACTTTCACACCAGACACATTAAAGTGTGGTATCACTGAATAATGGGGTCACAATGATTTCGACAATAATTTTCACATCAGACACATTAAAGTGTGGTATCATTGAATAATGGTGTCACAATGATTTCCGCAATGACTTTCACACTAGACACATTAAAGTGTGGTATCATTGAATAATGGTGTCACAATGATTTCCGCAATGACTTTCACAGCAGATACATTTACGTTGGGTATCATAAAATAACGGATATATGAATACAACACCCGTCGCACTCACCATCTGGGTTCGGGCCCGACCAGCGTGAGAGCCCGTAAAGCTATCCGTTTGTGCAGATTCCATCTCTCAACGGCGGCTGCTACAATCAAACTGCCGAAGAACAGCATCAGTGTGTCCTGGAGATAAACAGACGTGTGATAAATCAATTACCAGTTAATATTACTTGTGATTGTTCTCCGTTTTAAACAATATTTTAGTCATACCGGGGGGTGGGGGTGGGGGACAGTGTATATGTCTATGCTCACTTCATGGACACTTCCAGATGGTACTTAATAAATGTTTGACAGAAGCTTTGATAAGTCTTTTATTTTTGTATGGTGTTTAACGCCGTATTAATAATTTTCCAGTTATGTAACAGCTTTCCTGGACCACCAGTACTAGGCTAGAGCTCTGAAGTGACTTGCCAAAGGTCACTCCCACGAAACCGGAGATGTCAGTGGGGCTTGAACCTGGGACCCAATGTACTAAGCCAGCTATCATAACTACTGGTGCAATCAGGACCTTCAAGAATATTCTAGACAGTACTTAATAAAAGTGGGAAAGAAGCTTTGTTAAGATTTTAATTCCATTCAAACTTATTTCAATCATATCGCGGTGTCTAGTTCAACTATCAGTGCTCCTTGAATCGAATCGACTGGACGGACGACATTTCTGATATAATCAAAATGTATATAAATATAGCTATGCAGTTAACGTTGCAAAACCGTAAACGTTGATTGCAAACCCGACAGCTTGATGGTGAACTCATACATGGAAATGTTATTTTTAATTAAATGCATTTTTCCTGAGCTATAACATAATATTACAAACCTGATTCTGACGTTCATAAAGACTTCATTGTTTCACTATCTTTGAACATAACAACGATAAACATTTATCTTGGCTATGAACGATTAAATGCTTATCCTGCACTCTGTGGAGCAATAACAATAAATTCACCTACTTACATTAATTGTCAGACATTGAAAAGTTCTGTTGCAGAATTCATTACCGCTTTATACATTTTATGAGCTTGAATAGAATTCCCCAGGGTTTTTGCAGACAAATTGCCAATATATGTCGGTTCCTGCACGCTATTTGTGCACAAGAATGTAACTGAACTCCTCGTGATTAACAGGGCATTTCCATGGGGTTTGGTGGAAACGTTCTTCTCTGATACCCGAACTCGTCCTGTGCTTACTATGAAAATCGACTTGCTCGATAAAGAGGTATCGTTATGTGATCTCTGTCATCGGCCTCGTCATGTTACATTTATCCTTTTTCGATCCCATTTAACAGGCAATGGAGTTGTAGGCGAATGTTAAAAATCACAGCTTTGAAGGCTAACTAAGTAATGCTTTCTTAATTCACCATGTAAAAAAGTGCTTTCCGAAAGAGAAGCTTAACACCAAACATTTCCTCCTGTACTTTGCCCCGGAAGTATTCGATAACATGTGCGTGATGATAGGTATGACTTTCTTTATCAGAATATTTTCTATGATATTAGCTCATTTCTCCGTAAGGAATTTTAAGACTACATAAGGCAATTATGGATTATGAAAAGTAACATTTCTTTGATATTTGTGGAGTTAACATTATGTCAAATTAGAAACCTCTTGTGTCAAATTTCTTTCATATGTTGTTTTTTGTGGATGCGTTAAACAGAGCAGATAGAAACAAGTTGGTATACCCTAAGGTTTATTGGATCCCACATCAGATTACTAATCAAAGCATAAACACATCAGGAAACAATTTAACACAATTTCAAAGAGGTTTCATAAAGGAGGTTATAGAACGTAGTTCTATTCAAATAAAGTAAAGTAATGGCAGTTAGAGACACAGAGTCACTGAAATTCGCACATACTTAGTATCAATGAAGGGGGTAGTCTTATTTTGAATAACATCGACAGCTTGCTGTTGGACAAAACAGTATACTTTACAATGAGGTTGTCTGCCACAGGCTTTATTAATCAAACACCAATTCATGTTCTAAAACGATGAATGCCTGGAGCAACAACATATGTGTCGTTGCAAAAATAAGCTACCCTTCCCCAACGCACGTCGTTTATGTGTCGCAAGGTTTTAACGCACTTCATTCAAGTAAAAGAACCATATCTATGAATAAAACCTGTCAGGAATGGCTGTCTCTATGACACTGATAGAGTGAACCACGGGGTTATCATTATTACTTAAGGACGTTCTCGGTAGTTTTTTTCTGCGCGCTTCATCTGTGCATCCAAGGGAGATAACAATCTGTCGCCGATGAGGCACTTGCATACTAGTCGGACAAACATTTTTATTCGGATGAAATTTACTGTATGCATTTTCTTTCAAAGAATAATCATATTATCCATAAAACTATGAAAGGTTATTAATTATATATTTCTCATGCATATCAAGCCACCGGGCTTCCTTATTTCAAGTTTAAAGTATTTTTTGCCTTTTTTTTATAAATGTTCTTCAAATACGGTTACCATGGAAACTGTCATTTTACAGAAATACCAACTCATCAACATATCCTTTTTTTGCATTTTGTATTTCAAGATTAAATTTTACTTCACATACTGAAAAATAAGGAAATTCTATGAAAGGAATTTTGAAATATTTTTGTCAAAAACAAAAATTTGAAAAACTGATTTGGATTTAAAAAATTGTTCAGATTGTAATAATTCAAAATAGCATTGAATGTATGAATTCATGATTTTTGTGTTAATAAACCTTCCAGATTTTTTTTTTCATTGCTTTTGAAGATGGTATGGTCATTTTGACATTTGCCCCCAAACGGTTACCATGGAAACTGTCATTTTACAAAAAAGCTAACTCGCCGACCTGCTTTTTTCTTTTTATTTCTGAATTCACAATAAAGTTTTGAATAACATATCAAAAATTTAGAAAATTCTATAAAAGGGTTAGAACGTGTCCTTAAGAGCATGTTCCAAGCCGCAAAGGGAAATATCGGTCAAGATGCTGATTTGCGAGAAAAGCTTTTGGTTCAATTTAGACGCTCATTAAGCTCTTACAACAAGGTATTTAGGTCCAGCTTATAATGAACTAGGTATCACGAAATACCGATGTGAATTAGCGTATAAGCCCAACAAAGAACACAAAAAGCAAAACATGTTTTGCTGTTTACAAGAAGAAATCTCCATAAGCAAGTAATGAAGACGTCATCGAAAATTTATTACGCTTCTTTATATTTGCTCATTTTGAATAATCAGCACTAAAATTGTAAGTAGCCATCTTGGTATAATACTCCAGAAGTCTCCAAGACAAATGTTCTTCTAAAAGGCTCATGTTGACTATCCAGCAAATACCATCTAGGAGAATCATTCACCATTATAAATTGGTTGGCAGTCTGTCAAAATGATGTCAATAATCTCCAGTAAACAGCTTTTGGTTCAGTGATGCGTGGAATCATTTTTGCTTTATGAGTAACATACAGTGCTGGATAGGCCATCATGTACAAGCAATGTGTAATCTATAAGGGTATAAATGCGATATTTCTGAAACAATGTTGATAATTCACGATCAAGTCTATATTAACGCTTTTCTAATGTACTCCTTTCTTTTCTATATTTACTACTTGGAAATCTATCGTACGAACACCTGTTAAAGAGGTCCCTAGATTTCCATTAGTCCTCACAAGGGGCGATAACTAGGTATGTATCAATAAAACAGAGCTTTGTCAAATTAAGTTACAAGAACTTGTTTTATTATCGATTAAAAATAAGTAAGTTGAAATAAAACAAATAAAATTAGAACAAATATGTATGTATTAAGCCCTTATAGTGCTGGAACCGACTTCAAGCTTAGGTAACCAGTTTAGATTCAAGCCAGCCGCCATGTTAACTGGTGGATTGCCTGCTATCTAACCTGCTTGCTAATCTGAGTATCTTTCCTCATCAACGTTAAGCAGATATTCAACGTTTGGAAAGCAGACGACACAACAATCTATTTTCAGAAAAATTACACGCATTATAAGGGTAAGACCTCACACGCGGCTAAAATCAGTATGTGCGTACAGCATAGTACAAACATGCAGGTACTGAACGCAGGGTGTTCTAAAGTGCGCTTTTCGGCTGCTCTTGGGAAGAAACTAAAACCCTCACGGCTATGACGTCAAACAACCCAATAATCGATGGGTGAGTTTAGTGGTTATTTTTTCCTTATATAGCTGTTTCCAAAAATAACTGCTTGACCCTGCTTCGTCGTTTTAATTACCAATGGAACTTGGCACGCTTATTTGTAAATGAGATGTTTAACAACATTTTTATGATCGTATTGTCAGTATTTGGTTTCTATTTAGGTACTATAACACCAGCTCGATAATTCATACTTTCATGGTACTTATACATGGTTCACACAACGGCGATTTGATGGTGCTTTAAAACGGCGTGGAAAGCGGCAACAAAGCGTAACAAAGCTTGAATAAAGCGTCCGTGCCGTAATAGATCGTGGGAAAGCTTGAACTAAATCTTGACATTCGGCAAAATCGCCCAATCTTTTTAACTGTTAATGCCTAGTTCACACCAACGGCGAACGACACGCTTAAAATCAGCGGGAAAAGCGCCGTCATTTTTGTTTATTTTACCAAAAACATCATGATCTCTTACGCTCTGATAAGCTATAATAAGCTCTGATACGCTCTGAACGAATTGCTTGCCGCTTTGCGGGACAAATTATTTTACGACTTGTTACGTTTCCTCGAGCTTTGACCAGGATTTATCACGCTTTGATAAGCTTTAGTACGCTGTATTACGCTTTGATGCACCATGACGCTTTAAATCAGGCTTTGGTACGATGATGAAGCTCTGTTGTGGATTTCTACGCTCTATTAAGCATTGGGAAATGGCGAAATCGCCGATTGTATGCCGCTTTTATTCCACAACCTATATAAAGATGCAGCAGATTTACAAAATCGTTACATCTTTGACCCCAAAACACGATGGCAAAACAACAAGAACATTAAGTTCCAGTCATCTATCTGAAGTAGAGATGGTGTTAGTCTCCCTGTTCTATAACTACATCTAAGCCCTTGGGGTGGAAGAACTACAAAGACAAGGTAAGGTTGACCTACAGCTGGAGGGAGAAGACCATTTATCAGGAGATACTGGACCAGGCCATGACTCACTGTAGAAAGAATGCAGCAGATTAACCCCTGGGTTATTCGACGATATCTTGGAGAGATTGGCACAAGTTATCCAGAAGCAACATACTTTCTACAGGCACCCCCTGTCAAGACGCCTCTGTCCCTGGTGAAGCACGTCCATGAGCTTGATCTTTGTGTTCCGTTTGATTTGCCAAGGAAGCTGTGACAGCCCATCATTAATATTTCTGGCAAAGGCGGAGGGACGTTTCTTGTCAGAGTTTAAGTCCATCAGACTTCGCGTCAAGTCATCACATTCAGTAGAGAGTCGACGAGAAGGGGCTCTGTAGACTGGGACTCTAACCCAGAGTTTGACTGGAGGATAACTGATGTTGTTGGTGGTGGTACTCCTGGCCCATTGGCGGTGGCTGGTACTGATGATCCTTCAACATATTCTACGGATGTTAACCACGATTCTGCGTTGCACTGTTTCTATGTGGTATTTGACGAAGAAAATATTCTCCCACACCCAGTTGCCCGGGGCCAACAGGCCCTCCATTGTCTCAGCACCCTCACCTGATTTCACCAGTCCTCTTGAGGTGGCTCAACGGGCAACGGTTGGACCTATAAAGGGTTTTGAAGGCTGCTTCCTCAACACCATGTCAGCTGCTTGGTGACTCATAGCTTCTCTTTGTTATACGGATCTTTATAATCTGCCATTCTCTTTGAGTAGATGGAGGGATTGTCTTTTAGCCAATGACCTTTTCTTAGCCAAGAGCGTATCAAATCTTAACAAAGCGTACTAACGCTCGGCGTAGCTTGACTCAAAGCGTAGGAAAGCTTGACAGAGCGTGGTTCAAAGTAGGGACCCCAGTTTTCACGGTCTGTCACCACTTCGTTAAGATGTCTCAAGATGTGCTACAATACGGCACGAAGATCTGACACGAGATCAGACGCTTTGTTACGTTTCCTTACTTTTTCATGAAGAATTCGCAGGCTTTCCACGAATTGATACGATTTTGATAAGGACTGACACGTTTTGTTAGGCTTTGCCGTATAACAAAGCGAAGCTTTGGGAGGACCAAGGTGTTGACATTGGTGTTGAGATGGCAGCCTTCAAAATTCTTTACAAGTCCAACCGCACTCAGATGAGCCGCCTCAAGAAGACTGTGGGATATCAAGTGAGGGTGCTGAGACAATGGAGGACCTGTCGGCCATGGACAACTGGGTGTGGGAGATGATTTCCTTCCTCAAAGACCACATCGAAACTTTACATGTCAGAAATAAGATGAACATCCGTGGAAGAGGTAGAGGGAACATCAGTACCATCCACCGCTTCTGGGCCTGCAGTACCCCAACTAGCACCAGATATTATACAGTCAGATTCTGAATCAGAATCCCAGTCTACAGAGCCCCTCTCGGAGACTCTCCAATGAGAGTGTTTACTTGAAGCGAAGTCTGATACACTTAAAGTCTGGCAAGAAAGGTCCAACCGTCTTTGCCATATATATAGATGTGTATCTGTCACAGCATCCTGTGGAAATCAAAGGGACACACAGATCAAGCTCATGGACGTGCTTCACCAGGACAGAGGCGAGCTGACAGTGGGTGTCTGTAGTTAGTCTAATGCTTCTAGATGACTTGTGCCACTCTCTCCAAGATAGCATCGAACACACCAGGGGTCAATCTGTTGTCTTCTTTCTGCAGTGAGTCATGGTCTGGTCCAGTAGCACCTGATAAATTGTCTACTCCCTCCTGCTGTAGGTCACCCTCACATTGTCTTTGCTGTTCTTCCTTCCTCTCTTCCACCTCAAGGGCTAAGATGTAGTTATATAACAGGAGACAGGCATCATGTCTTATTCAGATAGGTCATACGACTTGAACTTAATGATATTGTTGTTCTGCCATCGTGTTTTGGGGTCAAAGATGCAACGATTTTGTAGATGTACTGCATCATTACATAGGCTCTAGCTTAGAATCGACATGCAATCGGCGATCTCACCATTTCCCAATGCGCAATAGAGCGTAAAAGTCCACAACAAAGCTTGATAAACAGATCAGAGCCTGATTTTAAGCGTCATGATCGTATTAAAGCCTAATAAGGCTTATCAAAGCGTGAATGATCTTGGTCAAAGCGTGAGGAAACGTAACAAGTCGTTAGATAACATGTCCCACAAAGCGGCAATCAATTCGTATCAGAGCGTATCAGAGCTGATCAAAGCTTATCAGAGTGTAAGAGATCGTGATATTTTTGGAAAAGTAGACAAAAATGATGGCGCTTTGCCCGCTGATTTAAAGCGTATCACTCGCCGTTGGTGTGAACTAGGCATAATCAAATACTTGACTCATGACAATTGTGCCTTGACAAGCTTAAATCCCAAAAAGAGATGTATTCATCTCAGGTCCATGGTTCTGCTTAAACGCCCCATGACATAAAAAAAGATAACTATAAAAATATAAAAAGAAAACAAATCAAGGTAAACGGTACAATAGGAAGACGAGACAAATGCCTACTTTCCAAGAAGTGTTCACATGTATTTTTGTCATGGCCGTTATTAACTTCAACACCCCCATATGAGAGGAAATGCATGTGTATTAATACAATAGGTACTGGTAGCGTTAATAACACAAAACGACTAAAAAACAAAATATGTGCTATATATAATTCAATTCAAGAACACCGGCCCAAAGGAACAATATTGCTGATAATTGAACAGATCGTCTGATTAAAACCGAATACATTTTTGGAATAACACATGAAAAAGACATTTGTTTTCATCCCCACCTTGACTTATAAAAAGCGTTTATTGTTATAATTACGTAAACTTAAATTTCAACAATCAGGTCGGTAGGTAACGTAATTAACTTACTTTATGACAGACATGTGACCCAAACATGTCTTATATTAATGGTAATGTGGATGATTAATGTGTTATAATCACCGTTTTAGGTTTCTCAACTACATGTATCCAAGCCTTTTTCTCCATTCTTAGCAATGCATCATGTCTCAAAGGCATGTGTATAGAGCACTCCGATTGGAATCAGAAGACCTTCTTTGTATGAGACTGATTTCATCACTTTTATAAGTCTCTCAGTTGCCTTACGAATAGTCAATGATGTACCTCTAGCTGCTACATCAGGCCTCAATAGATACAGTCAAACTTGGCTGTTTAAGACAGGTTGGCTGCTTAACACAAGTTGATGTACACTATAAATCTAACAATGGGACTTTCTGTAGTGGCTATTTAAGGCAGGTTGTCTGCTTAAAAGGGTGGCTGCTTAACACAAGTTAGACTGTAACTGAGAAACACGACCAATTCATCATACCGTTTACTGTTGTTCGTACAGGATAAAGACCTTTGAAATGACTTAGCAAAGACCCCTCTCAAGAAATCAGATATGTCGGTGGGGCTCGTCAAGTTGCATCAATGGATTTTTCCAAAGATCGTTATTGTAAATGCGTTTGTTTAATTTGTTTTTGCAAAATGCATTAGTTTTAGATTTAGGCCTGCCTAAATTCACATTGAGTTAATGATTTGAAACGGGGTCAAAATACATAACAAGATCGTTTAAAGGTTGGAAGACTCAAGGGCAACATCATAAACATAAGTACAGAAATGTGTTCTATTAATAGCAGATCATGGCCATGGCCGACTGCCCTAAATGAAATATGACATAAATATATATCATGTGATATAAGCTAACATTAATTACTCATTGCAGACATAATTATTGTCATTATTTCCTTAGTTCAGGCGCGTTAATTACATATTTTAAAAGCCTAATTCATACTGATATATTTAACAGCCAGAATACCGATACGATGGTGCATGATTGTATGGGGTTCAAACTCTTTACCACCCGCAGACGACATTTTTTTTTACTTTAAGCAGACGGCTTTAGAAAAGTTTTGTGAACATGTTTAAAACATGTGAAAACATTCCAGTTCTGCTGTTGTGATATGTGAATAGATTGAAAAGGCATTGTGACAAAAGGAGAAATTGCTTGTGCCAAGCACAAGCAATTTCTCCTTTTGCCACAATGCTTTTTCAAAGGCGTCTGCTGCAAGACCCATAAATGTGGCGTTAGGGGTTAATGTGTTAAGGTGCATCGACAACGCATGTCATTTAGCGTGCATTACAATAAGTGGATGCACCAAATCCTTAAAGGTAGCATACCCATAATCCGCCATTTTGAAATCC
This sequence comes from Cerastoderma edule, assembly GCA_947846245.1. Lineage (NCBI taxonomy): Eukaryota > Metazoa > Mollusca > Bivalvia > Cardiida > Cardiidae > Cerastoderma > Cerastoderma edule. Next base: position 9,969,696 of record OX401411.1, on the reverse strand, counting down.
ATTCTGTCATCTGATAAGTCGGTAGTTCTCGGTTAACCTCGGCCCGGCCGGAACTATACGCTTCAATGCGAAAGGTTCCGGCCCAGACCGAGGTATACCGAGAACGACCGAAGCAATCCGACGAAGGAAAGGAATTCAAAATGGCGGAATATGTGTATTCTACCTTTAGTGATGCAATTTGGAATTTCGTTAATTCTAGTCTGTCGATATTCAACGAAATAACCCTAATGCATGACAACAACACAGGGCCTAACGGTATAATAAAGATAAGCTAACTTAATACTTGATCTATTAAAGGCACATAAAAGGAGATAAGTACAAATAAATTACTGAAAACATATATGGAGTTCTTTTATTTTGTTCATAAAAGTCATCAGAATTAATTTACAAATGCATTTAGACCCTATTAAAACGACTCCTTTTACATAAGTTATTTTGTGCTTGAAATATACTTATCTCCTATGCAATCATGTTTATCAACAACCCGTTTGTTTACATATTCGAAATAACGAATTCTGACTGGTCAGTTCAAATGTTTGTGTATGAACTGTCAAGGTCAGAGGTGAAGAATGAGGCAATCTGAATTATTAAACATGTTAATCTGAGTTATTTCTGGTTGACTTTCACGTTAAAGTTTTGCTAATGGGGTTTATTGGTGATAACTAATTGAGTCTGATCAAAAGTTTACGAAATAAAGTAGTTTGATAAAGCATTAATCTCCTTTTATGTGCCTTTAAGTTTTCAAGTATGTTTCGTGTCATTATCGATGTATATATATTCAGAAAGCAAGCACCTCATGGATTCTAGACTTTGATCAAGTTGTATTGTTTCGATAATGTCAATTATAATCTCCCTTTGTTTATAAGAAGAAATCAGTCAATGGCCTGTAAAGATCCATTTGCGGAACAAGCGAAACAGATGAAACATGAAGAGGTGTATTGGCTGCCGTAATAAACGTAATTGATAGTCGTATCCATGCAATGGCTTTATCAAATATGTTATGTCTGGGTGTATGTTTGCAAGTAGCACAAGATAGACATATACATTTTAAGATCACAAATTCCATAACAACTCATCAATTATATAATTCATGAATAATGCAAAGCGAAATGATGACATTTGTTATTAATAGCCTCTTCGGCTCAAACGAAAAGCGGTCTGAATATTCAGAAAACATCGCTTCAACAAAGCCGAAATATCGCAACTTCTTCATTTCCATAAAGGAAGCACGACCTCTTGAGTTCCTTATGACCATGTGAAAGTAATTTGAATTAAAGTCGGCTTTTAACTTAAACGATTTAATGATAATTCGTATGCGAAAAGTTGGACGAGGTTTTCCTTTATATACACTTTCAGCAGTTTGTCATTCAAACTGAAGAGATCAGCGCACCGATTTACCTCACTGATTCATACGATACTGTTTCTAATACCTCTTATTAAGGTAGAAGAAATGTACACCGGATAGTTCTGGCCACGACCGATGTATACCGAGAACGACCGAAGTAATCCACCGAAAGAATTAGCTTCAAAATGGCGGATTATAGATATTCTATCTTAATGGATACAAATAGTAAGTACCGCGCTACAAATATCTCATTTCACATTGATTAACATAACGAAAGGAAAGAATATTGAAAACCTGGTTGCAGTAATAAAGTAAACTTGGAAAAGCAGATTAATTTCTGAAGGCTATATGTCCTTGTCTTGGGCAATATTTCAGCGGTTTTTTAAATTGTTTCTCAGTACCCACATGTTTTCCACTATATTGCATATGCGTATGTGATGTTTTTAAAGAGTTTTTTTTTAAGTATATTTTGAGAATGCACTCTCTTGTCTTAAGATTTTCTAGAGTATTCACTCTACATACATTTTAAGAACTCATGAGGCATCGGTCCATAAAACTTTTGTTTTACGTTATAATTCAAATAAAAGTGTCACATTTGGCAAATTTATTATGCAAGACAGACAGATTGCATTCCAGATTTGTTAATGACATGATACTTGACAAAACACTTCACTTATATAAATAAAGCGAATGTGTTGTACATATTCAAAGCTTTCCTAAAGTGAAAGAGCTTTATTCCCGAAAGTTCATGAATTTGAAAGGACACCATTTGAAAATGGAAAGCGATTTCTATCTTGAATTGTGATTGATGGTATGGCATTCCCCCTTTCAACAGCCCCTGACAATACTAAATGATTTAAAAAGAAAATGAAATAATGATCAGTTTACAGACGGATATAGAAAATCTGACCATATTCACATAAATGTAAGGAAATATGTCTTTTAATAGTTTCTTAAATCTTTCTTTAAATTCACATGCTGTACTAAACATCAAGGCACCTTTTGAATGTTTTAAGCATAACTTATTCTCTCACATATACTCCAAGGAGACGATTTAACAAAGAACTATTACAGAACGAGAACTTGCCTCTTTTTACAACATTGTTCCTAAAAGGCACATCAAAGGAGATGAGTACAAATAAATTACCGAACAAATATATTTGAGTTCTTTTATTATGTTCATAAAAGTCATGAGAAATAATTTACGAATGCACTGAGACCCTATTAAATACACTCCTTTAACATAAGTTATTATGTGCTTGGAATATGGTTGTCTCCAATTCAAAAATGATTATCAACAACCTGTTTGTTTACATATTCAAAATAACGAATTCTGATTGGTCGGTTCAAACATTTGTATATCAACTGTCCAGGTCAGGGGTGAAGAACCACACAATCTGAATTATTAAACTGGTTATTCTTGATTATTTCTTGTTGGTTTTCACGTTTAAGTTGGGCTGGTTGGGTTTTTTGGTGATAACTATTTGAAACTGACCAAAAGTTTACCAAATGATATAGTTTGATATAGCATTAATCTCCTTTTATGAGCCTTTAACAATAGCATACAGAAACATTTTTATGTTTTGTGATCCATGAAAACACCAGTGATTGCTTTTAGATAGATTAATAACTCTCTAAGGAAAAGGATAAAAAGGGGGGTCATTTATGCATAACATTCAGACGAATGTGTTTGTTTGTTTGTGGTTCTATATCGCGTCAACATTATTCGAGTAATGTTCGGATGCCCGACTCTTAATGATGGAGGATACCCCGATACTTTGACATCAGCGTTCTGTATGTCAGTCGGGAGACTCCCTCTCATGAAAATCCAAATGCCGGCATCGGGAATTGAACCCATGGGTCATGTGATTTCAAGTTCTGTACTCTAACCACCAGGCCACGGAGGTCTCTTAATATTCTATCGAAGACGTCGTTTCCGGAATAAAAACGGTATGATAAAGGTAAATCAAATGAGAAAGTATACTTACGTTAGCGTAGTTAACGCAGACCTCTGATGACTTCATGATGCCAAGGACCGGAAACAGGAAGATGGGTATAAGTGACGTAACAGCTATCGGCATGACCTCCATAACCCAAAACGCCCCAATGATGATCACAGCGTAGGCGCATCGTGCAACCTGAAAATAGACCGAGAAATGAGTACTAGTTTTAATCTAAACTTACTTATTTTACACCGATTGTGACGGAAGATTAAAGCTTATTGAATTAACCCTCGATGGCTGCTTCCTGGAAACTACACCAGTACTTGCGCCTATTCGTGAGTTAGTCCCGGTAATTTTCACCTTGCCTGATTCTTAATTAACCCTAAGTGGAACACCTTATATTTGAAGGAGACCTGACCTTTTCGGTTTTAACCATTCACTTGTCGCTAAGCTTTCTTTGGCAAAGCAATGATTTATGTTTGACTTTCATTAAAATCGAGGTTTGGCGAATGGTACTTCTTAATACTTCTTTAACAAACAAATCAAGGGGTCATCCAAAATAGTCATTGTTCGTAAATGTTCGTCAATCAAACAAAACTGTTAAGTCAGAACAGCAACTAACTCAAAGACTTTCTTCCATGAGATATAATAGACCGGAGGAGAGTGTTAGTCGGGGATATGACTCAACAGCCACAGAAGACAATGTTTATTCTCTTGCGACACTGATCCATTATCTTTAAGGTAGAATACCCATATTCCGCCATTTGAAACTTATTCTTTCGTCGGATTACTTCGGTCATTCTCGGTATACATCGATCAGGGCCGGAACTATTCGCTTTAATACAGAGAACGAACGAAGTAATCCGACGACAGAATTAGTTTCAAAATGGCGGATTATAGGTACTCTACCTTAAGACTGAAGGTTGCCAACAAAACAGGTTATAATGTTTGAGATCCCCGTTACAAGTGTGGTATCTATGACACGTGTATCGCATTAGGCATATCTATTTCTTTAGCATAAGAGTTCCTAAATGAATGGTTGCTGCTTTTTGCTTAATTATCACCCTCTCCATTTCCAGACGCTCTCTCTGATCTAGAAACAACTTTTGTACATTTATGACAAAGGGCGAACACGTTTAATCCATTACCAAACGCCAACTGGTTGACTGTCCCAAATTGTATAAGTTTGCAGACGACATTTCATAATTTGATGAAATTGAAAATTTCTCTTCTGACAGGGTCGAAAACGTTGTGGGAAAAGGAGAAATTGCTCGTAGAGAGCAATTCCCCTTTTCCTACAATATTTTCCGGAGTCGTCTGCAACAAAGTGGTAAAATGTGGTTATTGTTTGGTAATGGGTTCAGCATTAACCTCCACTTTGGTCACAATGTTTCTATTCAAACGTCCATCGTCTTAGTGTAGAGTTTCATTGAAAAAGTATGTTTGTTGAACAGTCAAGCAAATACTTTTAAATCAAAGCCCTGTTATCTGGCATGTGGGTCAATAAGTATGAAAATTGGCGCCGTTTTATATTCATTCATTTATTGACCAAAGAACGAACTACCGGTTCAAAGCGTGTAAAATGATAACAAATTTGTAAGGAATAATCTCGTAGCTACGTCATTGATTTGTATATGTGTGTTTACTTTCATGAACATGAATGCGTCTTAGAGATTATATCTTCGCATGCAATAGATAACTGGTACCCAATACCATTCTTTTCCCACTATGTGGAAAACGGTACCAGCTGTCGATTTTGAGCAAATATATACCAAGAGGTATAATAATTCTAAACCATGCGTAAGTGCAGATTGAAAATGAATAGAGTTCAGGGTAAAGATTAATGGATCGTTCACGTGCATTCATAGAAGCCTTTACCCCTTTTTCTACCTGCAGACGACATTTTGTTTTACTTTGCAAACTTTGTAAATCTGTGAAAAACGTTTCTGCGGTTGTGATATGGGAATAGATTAAAAGAATCAATGTTTCACATTGTTGCATAAGAAGAAATTGCTTGTGACAAGTAGTTTCTCCTTTTGTCACAATGCGTTTTATACGTCGTCTGCTGCAAAAAGCAAAAGAAAAATGGCATTCGTTGGTAATGTGTTACTGGCTCTATCACAAGAACTATTAAACTCATGAGGAACCATGATGTTTCCTTATTTGGATGCACCTTAAACCGTCGGCCAGTTGATAAAGTAAAACGCATTAATTCTGCATGTCTAAATATAGATTATAAGTTGTTTGCCTTTTTTTGTTGTTTACTTCACCCCAGTCATGAGTATCAACCTTATCTACAGCAAAACCAGATAAAACGAGTTTGTTCGAGTCTGCTGACTTAACACTGCATAGAAGAAAACTTTGAGAATTGAACATGAACAGAAATTAAATCAATCAACAGAAACAGGTAAAGCAATTGACAAGGGTAAGGTTCATTCGTTTGCTATTGATGTTTGTGTAAATCACCTTTCAAACGCTGTCAATTCCAAACCATAATATTTAGGAAGTCCCTTTCAGACATCAATCAATCAATTCATCAATCAATTATTCAATAAATCAATCAATCAATCAATTAATCAATCAATCAATCATTCAACTAACCATGCAAAGATCAATAAAGCGCGTTACAGTGATGAAAGTTAACCTAGTGTGACAAGTGAAAAAAAAACCAAATGAAAATCAAGCTAAAGAGGCCAAATATCCCTCATTCACGCTCGTCTTTTCAGCATCTCATATATAGTACACAAGAATCCGCCAAGAGAAACCATACAAACACGCTACTTCACATTCCCAATGCTATTAACGTCATTACGAATCGGAGGGATTTGATTGGCTGATGTTAACACACCTTCGAGCCACACACCCAATCTATCATAATAGAGTCGGAACGAGCATTATGAACACATGTTGCATATAATCTATGTCGAAGTTAACCCTTAGAATGCTGGGTAATTTTCGAAAAATAGATTTGTGTGTCGCCTGTTCACAAAAACCTTAAATAACTCCTTAATTCTGATAGGGAAAGATACTAAGAGTAGGAAACAGGTTAGATAACAAGCCAGGTTGTTATACAATCATGTCCCTTTTTTTTTGTATGGTGTCAAAAGCCGTATCAACCATTTTTCAGATATATTACGGCTATCCTGGATTCACCAGAACTAGGGTTGGACTCGGAGGTTATTTGCCAAAGGTCACTCCACGAAACCAGAGGTGTCGGTTGGGCTTGAACCTAGGACCCCGTGTTCTAAGTCCGCCACCTAAACCACTGTGCCGCGCAGGACTCTGCATGTCCCTTTATAGAGTCTTACATTTGTTAGCTCAAGCCCTCTGCTTAGCAGTAGTATTTCCTTCCTTTCATACACGAGTCGGAAATTAACGAGTTTGTTTGGTAATAGTTCATTCGTGTTTTAAATCCATTTTAACACGTTTAAGTTATAACGCGCTTTCCTTCAACAAAATGTATGAGATAGGGCATTTCAGATGAATAGTGACGCTAAAGCTCATTTTCCTTTATACATGTCCTTTATTCTTACATTGATTAGCTCAAACTTTCTGCTTATTAGCAGTATTTCTTTCCTTTCATAAAACGACTTGTATTTTAAAAAATTGTTTTGGAACTTTTCGTTTGTGATTTAAATCCATTTCAACACGTTTTCATTTATAATGCACGTTCTGAACGAAATTCGATCAGCGAATCTGAGTGCTAAGATAATAAGATATCTCTTGACGTGATAGTGTATGAAAATTTGAATTATTTTGTTATTGGTTTTTGACCGAATGTTGAATTTGTTTATTTTTCTACAAGTTCGTTTCTTCGTATAACTTTATGTGCTTATCCTTCTTTGTCTAATTGTATGACTTTATTATCTGCATATACATATGATGGTTTGAAATAACTCTTAAATGCCCCTGTCATTGTACGTTGCTGTTTATGGTAATCTTTGTTTATATGAATTAGTGGAAAGTTGACTGCGCAAGGCAAAAAGCTAATGCAATCTCTCAATTTAAATGACTATGGTCAATCGTCTGGTAAAGATTTCTTTTTGCATAAAGGCTTTATGTGTGAAAATTCCTTAGTATACAGGTCTGTATTTGTCAGTTGACTATCCTAAATTTAAAGAGTTTGCAGATGACATTGCATTTATACGAGCCTTTGTGAAGTAAATGATTTACCTTTTCCTAAATAGCTTTACATATAATTGCGAACTTAATAACGCGTGAAAACTATATAAACTGCACCTTAACTCAGCTTGAGATTGGTTATTAAGTCATAAATTGCGACTTTGCGATTTAAGCCTTTTTATGGCGGAGATATTATTAAGCAATCTTAAACTCAAACAAAACAGTCATCATCCAAACTATCCAAAATGTCAACAGAAAGTTGTTAGCCCTTTGTACGAACATACCTAAATAACTCATGGTTCCTTGTTAAATGTCATTAAACATCTTCTAAATCATATTCAAAGAATGCTGTCTAGCATTGGTAAAGAGGCCTTTATCAGGTTTGATAAGGTCGTTATGATAAAAACACTGCCTTTCCTGATAAAAAAACTGTCACAGTTCTATTTTATTTTAAATTTGGACTGAAAGTTTAAGCTTGGCATCTGACAAAATTACAATATGTAATGAATTTTCAAAAAGCTATATTATGGTCCATAAGCCCTATTTCTGCATGAAGACACTGAAACACATCAGGAACATACTATGATACTATACAATGATTGAACATGTCCGGTCAATGGTGGTCAGTGTTTACATGTTTTGATCGAAGGACAATTGAGCAAGTGTAGTATCCAGGTGAATTCGTTAAAAGTCTTGAGAAGTTGCATATGGGCTTTTCTTGATGTGTATTTTCTGTTGGACGAAGAATGATTCATCTATTGGGTGAATTTGAAGGTATTTGTGTTGAAACATGTTTCGCTCTATTGTGATGATATGATGTTATTAACACCGAATAGTTCCGGCCTCGACCGATGTATGCCGAGAACAACCGAAGCACCTTAATTTGATATACGCAGTTTCATACGAATAAAGGTTATTTAGATAATGCATTTATTACTTTTGCACAGGATAGTTCGTGTTATTTCATAGTTAAATGTCATATTATAAGACGCCTTTTGCATCAAATCAAAGAAGAATGTCCAAATCGTGTAAAGAGCATTCTTTACAGCTCGATCAACCTGTTATATGAAGAAGGCACAATCAATGCGATTCTTAAACAAAAGATTGTGCCAATTTTACGTACATATCTAAATAATTCATTGTGCAAGAATCACAATCACGTATGTTTGAATTTATTAATTAAAATCGAGCTTGAAGGTTATTAAATTCACGCTCGACGACTGTTTCCTAGATATTGAGCCAGTACTCGTGCCAATTTGTGGTTAAGTCTCAGCAATTTCGCCTCACCGCCAACAAGAATCGAACCTGGGATCCTCGGCACAAGAGGTCGACGAAACCACTGCACGACTGTCGCCCACAAAATGCTACATATGCCCGTATATTACCATGCAAAACTACAAAAGGAAATTATAAATGATTGAACGATCGTGACGTAGCAAGTCAGTTTTGAGATTCATTTTGTATGCATTGTTTCATACAAATTACGCTTATTAAGGAATTCATGTGTCCATTGCTGTTATTGCGCAGTAAGGATCGTGTATACTTAATTAACTGTGAGCTCGTTAATTTGTTATAGAAAATGAAGTATACTAGAATGTTTTTACACTATCCATCTTAAAAACTACTTGAGAAAAAAGCTTTTCGACAGGTTATTATCTTTCATTTGCGATATATTTTCAATGTTGTATTTTGCATTTGTTCACATATAATCTATCTCAACTAAGGATAATTCGAACATTTGAACAAAGACAAAAGAAACAAATACAAACCCACAAAAACCGAGATATGTATTCATGGTGATCGCAGATAAACTAATATGGCATACCCAGTTTTAATATTTGGTTAAATCATGGATTTGAAAGTTTGTTAAATAAAATCAAATGATGATTTTACAAAAGGCATCTAACAAATGTCCAATCAAAAATAATTTGATACTTCACATGATCTCTCGGAGTAAAAGATAAAAGTTAATTGCTTTAATGAGGAAAACGGTCTCCTATAGCTAAACGAGCCAGATGTTACATAGACGTACATGAGTTGCTCTCTGGCTGAAAAAAATTATCTTATCACATGACCTCATGCTGACTCTCCTTGACCCTTATAGTGCTGGGACCGACTTCATACTGATGCAAACAGGTTAGATCCAGGCCAGTCGCCAAGTAAATTGGCGGCTGGCCTGTGCTCTAACCTGTTTGCTTCTCTGGGTATCTAACCTCATCAAAATTAAGCAGTTCCTTAAGGTTTTGGAAAGCAGCCGACACAAAAATCTATTTTAGAAAGAATTATCCAGCATTCTAATGGATAACGTATCTTCAACAGGTATATTTATAAATCATTTTGACAAAAGAGGATGTATTGCCTATCACAGTGTTTAAACCAGACGTACACAGTAGAAAGGGTCACGATTTGTCTGCGTTTATTTCCCATCTGTCTAAGAGGCTCTTGTTCAAAGATGTGAGGTAACTTGGAAATTAAAACTCAATTTCTTTAAAACTTCAGAAAAGCTATACTAATTTACTAGAGCATTGTCAATGAGAGCAAATAAGATCGTTTTTAATCCTATAAAATGTGTTTATACACTGAATGAACTTTAATTTTCATCCAAAAACATGACAATGAATTTTGACATCTGCTGCATATAGATGGTACCTACAAAAAATAAATTGATTTTTCGTAAATTAATTGCGCTTTAAATAGCTTATTCTAATTGTATTTCAAAAAACAATACAAAAAACGAATTTTTGCAGGGACATTTTATTTTGACTTTCAATTGTTCTCTTCTGTGAACAAGCACCTTTAACAACGGAATGCTCTGTCATGTCACGACGCTTAGGCTAACGTTTAGTAAATATTTCGAATGATTTATATTGTTGACAAGATAACCATCTCCTAAGATTTGTACAACTTGTCACAAAAGTCATTTATCGCTCGTTGTTGTGTCTTCATTCTTAACGTAGAATACCCATAGTGCGTCATGTTTAATTTCTTCTACTTTCGGATTACTTCGGTCGTTCTCGGAATACATCGGTCTTGGCCGGAACTATTCGGTTTACACCGAATAGTTCCGGCCACGACCGATGTATACCGAGATCGAACGACTAAACTTTTTCTCTGTGCATCTCAATGTTTCGGAAGCCAGCTGCTTCTGCAAGTACTGTACGTGTCTTGAAGTCTTTGAGACGACAAACTTATCACCGAAGTTTTGTCTACAGAGACCTTGACATTGTGAGTTTAAATTTAAATCACGTAGTTCGTATAAAATGAAATAATGCATATTTTTAGTCAGTGCATTGGTCGATATTCAAGACAAATCGATACCACTTGAATAGGAAGAATAAAACTGTTACTTCATACGGTATTTCAATACACCTTTGTATTGCCCAAATTCATATAACCATACCAAACGTAACTAACGTTTCGTTAAGACTCAAGTACTATATTTTGAGAAAAAAACGATCAAACTATCACAGCTGCACAATGATTGTGTTGTTGTAAACGAAATGCTTATTAATTCATTTGCGATTTTCAAATGAGAGTTCGTGGGTTTGTGTAGTTTACTCAATTGTTTTCAACTCATCGAACTTACTATGCCTAATAAAAAGCTGAATACTATTTGATTATAGAGTAAATCTGCTTCTTCGTCGTAAGGTGAACTGCGGCTTGCCATAGAATATAAATAATATCTAGGGAGTTCATTCCCCCCCATTTGACTGGCTGCTTAAATAATTAGACCTATATCTATCTAGCTCTAAAACGAAAATGCTGATCAAAGTCATAATGATGATAAAAGTGTCTCTCACTCTGTCAGAATTTCCGTTTAATTCAAAGTTTTAAAATAAAACCGACTAAGAATGCTTTCACACCAGAAATAGTTTCAAAGCATTGCGATCAAAGGAGAGACTTCTTTTATGGACACAAAGCTTTCGTTTGAAATGGATCGCATAGCAGATCAGTTATAAAACGGTTTTGATACAAATACTGTTTTTCTTTCGTTTTGACATTGATTGCATTGACGCCCGCCGCTGATTAAGTTTGGCGATGAAATTAGTTAACTGAAAGTAAAGTGTTTAGACGAGTATATAATAATCAAATTCCTTTTAACAAAATTGATAGAGTTATTTCCTTTTAAATAGACATAGCCTCCTACTGTGTCCTTACTACTCTGTTCTCTTTTACAAATGAAAACTATAGCTGTATTAACTTTTTATCTTGTACTTCTTTGGAAAATCCTTACAGAACTGTTACTGTCTATACATGTGTGTGTGTTAAATTATATGAATTATTTTTGTTATGGCTATAATTATGCTTCGTGCTATTTTATGCTGAATAAAATTGAATTAAATTGAATTGAGTATCCATTTTCAAAATTTAATTAAAGAAGGTTTAATGGGTTTTTCTTGATTTCTATTGGTTTATTGAGCGGTTCTTTATTCCCGTTAAAATCACTTCTCTAGTTCCTTAAAACCATATTAATTATTCATTATTGTAAGGAAGGTGTGACCTTTGGGAACTCATGTAACGACAAATTACATTACATATAACTACCATATCATAAACGTGTCCACTCGTGTATTGTAAGATCTCATTCTATCATCGATTATAGCTAGAATCAATTGAAATTTCATCCATCGTATAAAGATAGATTAAACAGATGGTTCAAATTGATATAATCTTCAGAATATCATAGGAATTGGGACCCTGAGAAATTGGACAACGATGCTTAGGGTTCAACACAAGACAGGACTTATTACGTTTTCCCTAAAAACGCTGATCGCTATAGCACAGAGATACAGAGACACGATTGGTCGGTCTCGAGTGATACATTAATCCAATCGTATCTACTCGGCAAGTCGGTAGATATACCTCGTAGGCAGTACATGAATACACCAGAAATCCTGAGGTAATTCGCCTTATTTCCGGCGGATAACGCAAAATGCACATAGGCACTAAATATGTATTGAGATAGACACAAATTGGTTATATATCACAATTGAATGGTTTTTTTTACCCTTTTCATTAAAGATGATCACATCAACACATCATTGTTTCATATTTTGTCAATCGGCTCTTTCCGGCAATCCCCGGCTTGTGCCGGGGATTTCCGAGTAGATAGATTGCAAACGGTCATGCCCTTCGTTGCTGACCTACTTTCAAAAATGGCTCCCCATTACCTCCGAGGTTATTGTAAGAAATGGCCGAGGTGTTCCGAATGACATTAATCCCGTCCAGTTCGTTATCAAATGTCGGAATGGATGTTGGTCGAGCGGGCAAGTGGAACTCTCCACCGACTGAGATATTGTGTAAGAGATTATTAAGGTTATTGACACCATGAAATAACAGAGAACGTTATATAAACTCAAACAAGGCTAAATGATTAATTAACACATTCTTAATTCATTAATAAGTGTCTAAGACATTGTGACCGCAACAACTTAACTATAAACATGATAAATATTTTTGTACTGACGAAAATGTATCATTAGAAATATATATGACATGTTTCGCACCTTACTAGACGGTGCTATTCTGTATATGCCCATATATGTTTACTTTGTTCGCCCTTCTTATTAGAATGTTTCTCACCGAACTATTCCTTCAATTCACCAGAATGTCAAACTGAGCGGTTTCCTTTGACATGTTTGTTTTAAGTTTGTATCACCACGTTTTCCTTTCAAGGACGGATACGTACGAAAACTTGGATGTAATGGAGGATGTTTCAAGGTTCGTCAAAAATGACTTCGTTTGGTTACTTGTTTACGCTATAATACATACAAGGCATACGTCAATCTACGGGTTCTCGTAAATGTAGAATACCCATAATCCGCCATTTTGGAACTATTTCTTTCGTCGGTATACTTTCGTCGTTCTCACCATACATCGGTCGGGGCCGGAACTATTCGGTGTAAAGCGAATAGATCCGATCCCGACTGATGTATAACGAGAACAACCGAAGTAATCCGACTGCAGAACGAGTTTCAAAATGGCAGATTATGGGTATACTACCTTAAGTCATTCAATTTAAATGAACACGCCATTTAGCAATCAACGATCACGCGTTACCGGTTGAATGACCTTCCGAACTTTCAATGTCAAGGTCATAATGACATAATCTCACAGAGTGCCCCGCGATCCAATTTAGATCGCCCTTGAGATCAACGCTAAGCCTTTTGTGAATCAATCCAAATACCCAAACAAAAGGAAACCATACCTTTATCCCATTCAATCTTTCAAACAACATTTAAACACTGAACTCTATTTGCAGTTTAGAGTGGGTACTGAGTGGGTACTAAAGTTTCTTCTCGACAGCTTCGTTTAGTCATTTACCCGTCCCAAACCTTTCTCATGTTATTTAGATGATTAAAAGAAAAGTACACGATTAAAACTTTCATTGAAATCATGCAGTTCTTAAAAATATCCGAAGTTACATTACCGCTCTAATGTCTTAACTTAGAACTTTCACTGATATTCTTGACTAATGAAGAGGGAAAACCAGCAAATTATTGATATGTTGCAAATATGGTTAACTACTATTTTTGTCTGCAACTGACATTCTGCATGTATTCATGTCTTCATGCTTTCGAGTGTAAGTGTTTTTCCGTCGACATTTGTAAAAATCATTTTTGTTCAGCTAGGTTTTGAGTTGTGTTATAATGTCTGGTCTGTATGTGTGTAGCTTACATGCATTATTTCAAATCGAATCTTATTAATGGAGTGTACTCAAAGTCAGTTCTTATTGGTTGATTATGAAAAAGCATGATAAATACAGAAGTTTCCAAAATAATGTATCTCCTTGATTGACCCTCTGTCTGTCATGCTTAACATCCCAGGTGAGGTGAAACTAAGCAACTGCTCACATCTTACCACACAGGTCATCTAAATACGACGGCAGAGGTCGAACTGTGTCCTTACTTACGACGTTCCATTAATATGGTTAGACACCATGCGTGTGAAACTTGGCATTAGTTCAGCAGTATCACTATCATAAATAAATCTGTAACATGTGTGTGTTCGAAAGAAAAGAGTGGACTTGTGATTGTAGTATCGAATTAAAGTCATATGACCCATTTCCGTTTGGGTTCAAATCCCATTGACGGCAATCAATTTTCAAGACACGGCGGCAGCGGTGCAATGATGGAGCGTCGGCCTATTGCACCTAGGGTCACGGTTTCGATCCCCGTTAGGCGAGGGAAAATTGTCAGGACTGCTCCTTAAAACTGCGCGAGTACTGGTCTAGCATAAAAGAAACAGCCATTGATAATGTAATCAATATGCTTCCAGCTTCCGTCTCAATCGACGAAAATAAATAAGTTGAAAGTAAACGCAATAGCTTCTATAAATAAGACAGCGATGTAAAGTTTGATATGGGAGAATCGCCCCCGCAAAGACACAAGACCTTTTACGAAATAGACTGAGAGGATTCATTAAATCGAAGGTCGTAGTAACCTTTGTTTGTATTTAGACACTGTGTGAAGGGTATTGTGTATTATATAAACGGATTATGTCGACAAAAAGTCACACAATTTTGACCCGGTATTTCACACATTCCCTCGTATGGGATTTTGTACCTGGAGATAATCGTATACAAGAGCAAGCAACAACTGGTGTGTTGAAAACGATACTATCAAAAGTGGTTTGGGGTGAAAAACGAGTGGTTCAAACAATTTCTACGTTTATCACGATGATCTATCGAGTCACATGTAACAGTCATGGTTTCGCACGTATACACAAAGGGTATTATAAATTAACTTCATGCATGTTTTTGTTTCGCTTAGTTTGTTTCAAACCAAAACAACAGTAGATAATACATTTCACAAGAGGGAGTCAAACAACTGACTTATCGAATGACAAAGGTTCTACTCAGCTTGAGGAAATACTCTTCGAATGCCTTAAATACTGTTGACGTAATGTGAACACCCACTTATGAAGTGTTTTAACCCTTACAATGCTGGAACCGACTTCATGTTTATGCAAGCATGTTAGATCCAGGCCAGCCGCGTAAATTGGCGGCCGGCCTGTGATTTAATCTGTTTGCTACTCTACGTATCTTTCTTAAACAACCTTGAGCTGATATTTTAGGTTTTGGAAAGCAGACGAGAAACAAATTTTTTTTTTTAGAAAATTACCCAGCATTCTGAGGGCTAATCAAGACTAAAGAAAAAAGGACTATAATGTCATTGACCATTAGGCCACCAAGTATTATCGCAGCGCTCGCTACATTCTTTTTGCAAGAAGACACACAATAATCAATATGATAGGAGAGATTATGCCAAGTATTCATGGTGAGAAAATAGTGACACATTGACTCATGATCTCCATGACACATGTTAGAAAAATGTAGAAATTGATTACTCGTATTGATAATGGAGTGATCTGGTTAGAGTTCTGTCGAATGATCAAAAGGTGCTAGTTCGCAAAAGAGGAAATTTTAAAGTCAATACATGTACAAAATTCGTTGAAACAACACAGACAGCAATACAATAAGAAATGTGTGTCGACAAAGATAATTTCAAGTTATTTATGGTAAACCGTACTTCGTTAAACTTGTCGTTTCCACATTGGCTTTCATTAACATTGCAGCGAGCCAGGGACAAATATTTATAAATACGACCCATTTTGATTATGAATGGGACCAATTACCAATTTGCAACATGAAGTATCCTACATACTTACTGAGGGAAGCAACTTTTAGTTAAAACTTATTATTATATATCTCTTGAGAAATAAGTGTTACATCTTGAATAATCTCTCTTTATCTTTTTTCATGGATACATAACTAGTCCTTGTGCCGAACTTGGATAAATAAAACTTCGCAAGGAGGACCCCGCATGTAACAGAATTCGAGCCCACGACCCACGTGCCCCGAGACCGACGCTCTACCCATGGACCCCTGTTCTGCACTATCTATTATTCTTGTATATGGATTGAAACTGTATATTTATCTTGTATGCATAGTCAACTGAAATGTTATGGCCAAATGCATGTTAGTGCTGAATTTGCCGAATAAAATATTGAATTAATATTGAATTATTGCTTGTCCTAATTACGACCAAACAAAGGTCTAGCGCTGAGACTTACGGGGATGAAAGATAACTCAATAGATACATTCAACCCACGCTTTCAAAGTAACACGATTACTTCACAGAGCGACACTGCTGGAAATACGTCAATCGAATAAGGTGTGGCGAATAATTTCATCTGTGTGGAATAGAACCGGATCACATTTCCAATTAGGTAAGAAGTCCTTTAAGGTAGAATACCCATAATCCGCCACTTTCAAACTCTTTCCTTCGTCGGATGACGTTGGTTGGTCTCGGTATACATAGTTATCCTGTCACTAGTGTCATTTTGGGACCGATAACAAGGGGCCGTATAACATTTGTGATATCCGGCACTAACCATATAACACATCCACGCGACAAATCATGACGTCATAAGAACGGCATGACGTCATGTTTACATCATTCTCTACTTATTTTTTCTTTTTTCTCCTGTTTTATTTACACCTTGTTTGTTTGAAAGAATACATAAAGGTAACAGGATAAACAGAATAGATGGTTGGTGTCTTTGAATGGGAAAAGTTATCGGGCTCGGCTTCGGATTATTATCCGTTTCGCCTTCGGCTCACCGGATAATATTCCTAAGCCTTGCCCGATAACATTTCCGATTCACGACACCAACCATCTATTCTCTATTTATGTGCACGATTCTGTACAATTGTATACGTACATGTAAATGGCCATTATGTGGTAAGAGTAAGGAATTTGAAATCACATGGACTCTCTCCATGTGGGTTCAAATATTAATACGATCTTGTTTCAATTGATTCATTTAAAGCCGATGGTTCTTCACCGATTGACCAGCACTTAAATTAGGGTCTTCCTTCCTCCATCATTAAAAGTCATAACTGAAATAAAGTTGACGCAATGTTTAAAATAAATTTATAAACAAATGAATACGCCAGTGTATCCTGCGCACTATGTAATAAAGAGACATGACCCCGTATTATGATAAGGGTTCTATGGGGTAAAATGTGGAATTAAAAAATGAACGGCAGACAACAAGCGATGTTTTGAAATTTAATTGCTTTAAACGATTAGACATATTTTTAATTAAACCCTTTCTTTCAAATGTTCCTTGTATTTTACGTCTTTCTATAGCGGAAGTTTGTTTTGAAAAGCTAGTGTTAAACATATGATACTTAAAATAGTGCATTGTATTTCCTATGCAAAGGAGAAAAGCAACTTTCAATACGTGTTCAACAGTCGTCTGCAACATCTTTCAATTCGCTACGTTTAATCAGAACAGAACAAAAGTTTTGTTCATGACTTGAACAATTTTAGAGTATTCTCGTCATTACAACAAATTTACCTATACATCATCAAATATGATTGGTCTGACAACGAACTACTTTATTTATTTTCCTTATATGGGTTTTACATCACGCAACATTATTTCAGTTATGTAACGATACCCGACTCTTCATCTTTGGCGAATACCCCACACTCAACTGCCCATAAGGCCTGATCAACCATCCACATTCTGTTAGTCAGCTGAAAGACTGTCTTTCATGAAGCCTCATGCTCTCATAAGGATTTCAACCAAGCACAGAAGGGCCATGTAATATCAAGTTCTAATATCAAACCACCAAGCCATAGAGGCCACGAGAAAAACCAGATAAAATATCAGATATCGCACATCAAATCATATAGGACAAGTAAAATATCACGGTATGTTCATGAGAGCTTCTCAATCCTTTTGCAGACGACAATCGTGTGATGTTAAGAAGGGCGTATTCGCTGCGTTTTTGTACTGCGAAACACGAAAATATTGTTCGCTAAGAGCATATGAGCCTTGATATACAGTTGGGTCTTTGATCTTCTGATAGTCGTGAATGTATGAAAGACGAGCTTCGTATGCTTTGAAATAACTTGCCTCAGACATGATCTCACCAATACCATAGATGATAGATATCCACGAATAATTCAATGATTGAATGATTGATAATCATGAAATTATTCATACAAAGTAGAGAGCAAGGTCATGAAAATGATATTGATGTTTTGCTACAAATGTCATCTGCTTCAAAATTGTTAAGGTAGAATACCCATAATGCGACATTTTGAATTTTTTCTTTCGTCGGAGTATTTCGGTCGTTCTCGGTATACATCAATAGGAGCCGAAACTATTTGGCTTCAATGCGAATAGTTCCGGCCTCGAACGATGTATACCGAGAACGGCCGAAGTATTCCGACGAGAGAATGAGTTTCAAAATGGCGGATAATGGATATTCTCCCTTAATGGGCAAGTGTTCAATTAAATAACTCTAGTATAATTTGAGAATATTAGACATGACAAACGTTCAAAGCGTTTGTAGACCATGACATTTGTTGAAGCGGATTAACAAGATTATGATATTAGATATTGTTATGGCAGAGAACCAAAGGTATGTCGTTAACACTTGGCCTGCTGACCCAAATGCTAAAAATTATAACGTTGGCATTTCCACATCAGTTAACCCTTTGTTGTTACATACGACTGACCACGATTTTTACACATAGACTTTTCTAAAATTACTGAGATAACATGAATATTTGCGCAATACGAACCATCGCTTTTATGACAAATGACTTTGAATCGTTTGCTGCGGATTAAGAAAACCGATAGGATTATGCCACACTCATGTAACCGTAAAGTGAAATATACTCATTTAAGCAATATTGATGTAAATCACGTAAGTTATTTTGGGCACCCTTCCAATGTCCTTGACATTGAAAATAATCAAGTTGGCAAGGTTTCAAGTGTATTTAAACTTTACAATAAGGGTTGCATTGTCTATTAACGTAGGAATGGGCCGCGATACATTTGTAAAGACTTTTAAGTGGTGCTTTACTATCCAAGTGGAAATGGAAGCATTTCCAATCAGCACACATCGCCTTTTTCAGTAAAGCAGCACCAACCTAAAAACATCGGAAATATTCGGAACCTTTCTGTTACCCTTTACCAAACGACAGTCCCAAATGAAAGAGTTTGAAGACGAAATTGCAAAATGTGATGACATTAGAAAATAATCTTCTGATATGGTAAAATGAGAAATTGCTCGTTAAGAGTGATTTCTCCTTTTCCCAAAATTTTTTACAGAGTCATTTGCAACAATCTGGTCAAACGCCGTTATTGTTTTGTAATAGTTTAAGACGCATTAACCAGAAAACAATGAAGATAATCGGAACTTTCCATCCCCTCTATAGAATCGCAATGACATAAAAGCATCATAAATATCCATAACATGTGGTTGTCTGTGATAACATCTAGCATCGTTTACATCCACACTGGTTGAGGTATCAAGCAACTTATGACGAAAGTCGGAAATTCCATTTTCCTTGGTTTCCGTCGTCAGACCTTGGATAGTAAATGAAACGGGAAGATGTCCGTGAACTCGAGCCCTTCCCGCTTCCCCAGGAAACCAATGCTCAGAAATACTCAACAATGCTCTTTAAACATACAATCTCTGTAAAAAATGTATTCAAAGCAAGGGGAAATGTGCAATGACATGAAAACAAACTAGATGTGTATAATGCCAGCATAACGCAAATTAGTTTTGCTGTTATGTAATTGTGTTGAACTGTCTTTCTTGTCATGATTTTAGTTCAGTGTACATGCATCCACGAGGCTTATGCGTAAACACACATTTTTATTCGAATTTTCGCAAATAAAAAATATACCGACAAAAACTTACAGTCGATGCTTTACAGAAACAATATCTTACATATATCTTTTTCATTCATGTGAAACCAATACTAGCGATCTTTCTGTTTTAGTGTTTAACCTACATTTTCATCCAATGAGAATGCGTCAATTTGAATTTTTTTGTTGGTTTATTTTCCATAAACTACTATTCGAGTGTTCTATCTGGGCTCTATGAGACTATTACTCTGGTATCACGCATGCGCATAAATGTGTAGTTTTAGGCTCCACCTCCAAAACAATGACACGTGTAAGCCTACGGTAGCGATTGAAAGATCGCTGTGACGTCGCGGGGGAGAAATAAACACAGAAATAAATAAAAAGGAATTACAATTAACTGGGTATCCTAACATCGTTGAGAAAAAAAGAAACTGAACTATATTAACCTTTTACCCCATTAGGAATAATGTGACGGGTACAAATTGAAAGCATCAACAGACAAAAGAAGACAATTTCTTCTTTTGTCACAAGGGCTTCTCAAGTTTTCTGCTGTAGGTGAGGAATAAATTATGGAGTAACGGGTTAAACTCAAAACTACATTGCAATCTACATCACTGGGTAGTACAGTTTTCTTCTTCCAAATATGGTATGGCAGATTCTTGGCATGCAATTGACAGCCGCGGAAGGCGTGGTTTATGTAGAATTTCAAAATACTGAGCAGCAGTTTTATGCCATTCGCAGATCATACCCGTAGAGGCGTGGTTTGCCAGCGTCAAATAGAGCGCTCTATGGAAATGTAGGTTAAACACTAAATTGTTTAGAGGCTATATAGTGAAATTTAAACGACATAGAAACCCCGTCAGTCGCTATCGCTCCTTCCTTGGGGTTTCTATATCGTTTAAATTTCACTATCTAGCCTCTAACCTATATTTAAAGCGGCCACGTGCGATGTGTCGTCCCCTTAATGGAGTTTAACAAATAAACATGCACTGTGCATGTCTGTTCGTTGAACCGATGTGTTGCAGTACTTCAGCATAATCTAAACGATCACGTGGTATGAGGGACAAGTGCCAACCAGAACCATCCCGCTCAAAGCGGGTCTTATTATTGCTTTACCGGTTAAAAGATAAATGGCTTGTCACAAAACACAAAAATGTCGGTTCTTTTGTTTCAATAAGACTATAATGTCGACTGTAATTGGTGCGTCAAAGTCAGGCGTGCCGGGGTAAAGCGGTTATATTCAATACAACCGAACGTATGCATTTTAATCCACTGTCTTATAAACTCAAATATGATGACTCGATGTTTGTATCATAAGTAAAAATGATAATTTAAGATCGATTGACTTCGCCAACAACCTTTCTGGATAATTTAGTTTACTTATTTGTACTGGGTGATATTAAGTCAAGCAACAGTACATTCAGCAAGCCTATGTTTATTTCAGACTTATTTGAGCCACGTCACGGGAAAAGGGGCACTCGGACATAGCAAACAGTGTAGCCCCAGACCAGCCGCCACGTCAGTGACGTGGCGGCTGGTCTGGGGTTACACTGTTTGCCATCTTAGAGGACATCAAGTTCTACCTTTAAATAAATACAAATGATAACTGTCGTGACTAGATGCTGGAATAATAGCGCTAAGAAAGAGCTGAGTCAGTGGTTTTTATTTATGTCCGAGTGCCCCTTTTCGCGTGACGCGGCCCATTTTTTTCACATTCATTGTGAAAAACAAATGCTTATAACTTAGTCTAACCACTCTCGATTCTACTTCCTGGATACATTACCAGTACTCTCCCCAATTGTATATTAATAAAAGGTCGAAAGGAGAATCTCCCTACCTACTCACTGGTTCGAACCCTCGACCCCCTTGTCCCGAGTCCGACGCTCTACCCCTGGACCAGTCATATGTTTCCTATGCATTAAACGCCTCCCGAAGCGATGTATTATCGAAACAATAAAGACGAAATATTGTTGAAGCTGGAGTAAACCCTTACCAAACAATAACGACATCTAACCAATTTGTTGCGGACGACTCGGGTCAACATTGTAGAAAAAGGAAACATTGCTCGTTTAGAGCAATTTCTCCTTTTCCCACAGTGCTTTCTGCTCTATCAGAATATTAATTTTCAATTTCATTACATTTTGAAATGTCGTCTGCAAACTGTTTCAATTTGGGACAGTCGAAAATGTGGCGTTTGGCAATGGGTTAATCTCCAACAAACGAAGCAAACAGACAAATAAAACTTCATCATCGGTACATCAAACCATGTTTCTTGATAACACTGCTTTTTCACGTGTGATTAATCAATTCCTAACAGTAAAAAAAAAGGTAGAACAACATAATGTTTCTTTGATCCACGTTTTTGACCTTCAAATCTCACTATCCGTAAATATTTACAAACCATTTTATGACACGCTATCTATTCTATACTCAAGGTCGTTTCAGTTTTGTTATTTGACTTTGTGATGCAGGCAACTTTATACGGCTTTAAATCTTTTAGTGCTGGAGCTGACTTCATGCTTATGCAAACAGGTTTGACCCAGACCAGCCGCCAAGTAAATTGGCGGCTGGCCTGTGATATAACCTATTTGCTACTCTAAATATTTTTCCTCGTCAAAATTAAGCAGATGTATAAGTTTTTGAAAAACAGACGACACAAAAATTTATTTTTACAAATTTTCCCAGCATTCTAAGGGTACGCTGACGATAATAAAACACAATATTTAGATAGATCTACAGAGAAACGACAGTAGTCTGAACTCTGATGAAACAATTCGACAAAAATAAGGATTTGCACAAAATGAAACAATCATCATTTGATTTCTTACGTTAATTGGAACAAGAACATTGCTCAAATCGTTTCTAGAATGTTGTGAAAGGCAAAGAAAACTATTTTCTATTTGTGTGAAATATATCGTAAAAATAGGCGGGTGCGAGGTATGTCGTAAAATTAACTTTAACCTTTGAAGATTTCAAATCAACACCATAAAACCTATAGAAGTGAAAATTAAGATCACTGTCCATCGGTTATAACCTGACCACAAGATTAGAAAATTTCTTTTTTGTTATCGAAAGTAAAACACATTTCGTTGAAACATCGAAAGTGAAACAAGTTCTTGCAAGCCAATCTAACAAAAACCAGAAAGTGTCTAACCTATAAGACTTAAATTGTCTGAAATCGCTTGTCTGGTTTTGTCTTTGTTTTTATACTTACAGAAAACAGTTCTCTTCGTTCCTCCATGAAAATCTCGAACACTCAACTGTTAGCCATAAGAATTATATACAGAGGCACATTGGTCAAACCGGGATCCTAAATCTAAACCCACGTTATTTCAAACATTACTCGTTTAACCCTTTACCAAACAATAACGACATTTGACCAGTTTGTCGTAGAAGACATTGGAAAGCGTTGTGGGAAAAAGGAGAAATTGCCCTGAACGAGCAATTTCTCTTTTTAACCCAAATGTTTTCTGCAATATTACAAGATAATTTTTCAATTTCATCACATTTTGAAATGGCGTCCGCAAATTCTTTCAATTTGCGACAGTGGTAAAAGGTTTAAATGATAGGAATTATCTTTGTGCTTAGTACAGGAAGTAGTGTTGGACAGGGGAGGATCACCTTATTGTACACAGGGCGAATAATGCATGTACAAACCAAATAGGTATGCCAAACCTTTCAAACCTCTATTTGTTTGAAATAGAATACGTTTTTTGCGAAGTGCAATGAAAAACGGAGCTGCATAGATTTATGTTATTTAGGAATGTAATAATTACTAATTGCATTGATCTAAAAGTTTAAAAAGACTGTCGAACACACCTTCATGTTCACGTCTGGTATTTTCTATTCACATCTATCGGAGGGATCAATCACCAATACATAAACCATCGCTCCTTCGACAAAATATGTAAACGCAGACTCATGTATAAACTTGCACACAGAAAACACATTTTGATGAAAGAGAAAAATGCTACGACGACGATTTTTAATGTTTTGTTGTAATGCATTCTTTAAATCGTTCTTTTAAATATTACATCGACGTGTCAATCATTATGAAATCGATACAATGTAATGTGTCTGTGTTTTACATCGCTTTTGTCGATCATTTCATTTAACTTCTCAATTCTATCAAATGAAGGCATGTTTTCCTTTATTCATTTTCTTTACTTGAGCGATGACTCTGCATGGGTTTTGCACTGTGCGACAGATATGTTGCTGGCAGCTCATGTAAATCCTTTGCCTTTGAAAAAACATGCCAAGGTTGATATCACATATCAAAACTATAAAGCAACAGTAAAGATACTCATAGTTTTCAAAAGAACTCCGTGTCAAAAGTATAATCATTTTTATTATGCCAACACATCACCTTTTTATGGCCTTCACCATGTTAGGAAGATTGCCTTTGGAATATCAACATTTCATGGACGAAATAACCTCTAGATCTCAAAATCCATGTGGCCAAGAAGGAACACGTCCAGAAAATGTTATACTGTTTAAATGAACGATGCCACTTTATTAATAAGTGTTCGTATAATTCACGAATCCATACAATTGCAAGTGTAGATTATTTGACATAGGCAAACGAAAGGTTTCACAAACGTTGTGTTTATTCTATCCTACCTTTGTTTGTATTTCATTTCGAACATTTTCTATACCCAATACGAACCGAAGTCCTCACCAATATGTTCAACTAATGTAAATTCTATACAGTAAACCATGCGGAATCTTCATATGTTGAAGGTTTGTCTGTGCTCACATATCGAATCATGCATTGAAGGGAGTTACTGTGTAGCCAGGGTTTTTGCGTTAGATAACAGGGGCCAAAGAAGGGCACTTTCCCAATCAGAAATTTCTTTAAATTATCAAGTTTTCCCAAACGCTCAAGGTCATACATGCTTTGCTGTTTCCCAACTGAATTGTTACGGCGATAAAACTTCCTGAAATCAACAGCCATGTGCCTTTGGTAGTGGTCAAACGCATTTCCGGACAAACAGTCGGTCATAAAATTTGCAGGTGCCCGATTGTGTTTCATACACCTTCGCAAATATTGGGACAGACCATTCGTCCGACATGCAGAGCAACATGCATTAGGGTACTACTTAACCCTTTCCCAAAGAATAACGACATCTGACTACTTTGTAGCAGACGACTTTAGAAAATATTGTGGGAAAAGGAGAAATTGCTCGTGACGAGCAATTTTTCCTTTTCCCACAATGTTTTTTGCCCTATCAGAAGATTATTTTTCAATTTCATCACATTTTCAAATGTTGTCTGCAAACTCTTTCAATTTGGGACAGTCAAACATTTGTTGTTTGGGAAAGGGTTAAACGTCTGTATCAGACCACATAACGGAATAACTGTATTAAAGATAACTTTTGTACATAAGATAAAACAAACGGCATTGAAAATGGAATGTCTTGGATCAGCTTACTTAGATGGTCCAAGTCTTTAAACCTTCCCAATAAGTATTTCAGCAATATAATGGCGATATCACTCATATTTGATCTTGATCTAATTTTACTGTTCTTCTTCAGACTCGTCAGCAGCAAGTCGAGCTGATTAAGATATTTTTGTTTACGAAATAAGCTCTTGCGACTGAGAATGCTATTTGAACGTTGGCATATTTTTTTTTTTTTTTTTTTTTTTTTTATATATGGGTTTTTACATCACATCAACATTATTTCAGTTATGTAGCGATGCCCGACTCTTAATGATGGAGGAAGACCCCATACTCAACTGCCCATAAGGGCTGGTCAAGGCGGGTAGAACCATCGGCATTCCGTAAGTCAGTCGGGAGACTGCCTCTCATGAAAATCCATATCCCTCTCAGGATTTGAACCCACGCCGAGAGGGGCCATGTGATTTCAAGTTCTGTACTCTGAACGTTGGCATATAAAAGGGTATATGATCACCTCCAAAGATAACAAAATAACAATATATCAATAGACACGGCAAAACAGGAAATGAGTTCAAAAAATCAGAAGGTTGCATAAGCCAATGTTGTCAAGGGCCCAATAAACTGACCGCGGTCATTCCATTTGTAAAGGCAGTGTCCGGGAACTGACCTGTGTGTCCTGCCTGACCCTTATCCCCCAAAGGAATACTTGCACTTAACCCTTATAGTGCTGGAACCGACTTCATGCTTATGCAAACAGGTTAGATCACAGACCAGCCGCCAATTTACTTGGCGGCTGGTCTGTGATCTAACCTGTTTGCTTCTCCGAGTATCTTTCCTCAACAAAATTAAGCAGATGTTTAAGGATTCGGAAATGAGACGATACACACACCTTTATTGAGAAAATTATCTCGCATTCTAAGGGTTAAAGAATATTACGTTAATGAGAAAACGCCCAACAAGGTAATAGTCTATTGGACCATCATCCCAAAGGAACACTAAGACTGGTATACTGATATCCAATTGGATATATTATTTGCAATACCTCATAGTACATAATTCATCTTTGCAAGTTTATTGTAGTCATGTTCCCGAGCGAACGATTGCCTCTGAAGAGACTGTCTACCTGTCCGGTGTTTTGTAAAGTACAGTAATATAGAGAGCTCAAGTGCCTTGGTTCATTGAACCATTATCCGTCAAGAAACAATTTGACAGTTTACAAAAGCGCATTCGTTTGAGCATTGATTGAACATCGTTTTAAACCATTAATCAGCTATATATCAGTGTTTCTGGTATTCGATTAAAATCTCCCCCTTTCTTCCAGCTTTAATGGTATCCTCATTTATAGCTTTCCTTAGATCATAAGAGACCTGTTTTCATTTTGATGTTTACATTATAATTTGTAAATACAGGAATAGTTTACATCCATACAGGTTATGTCCCTTTTCTTATATGGCATAATAGGAAGCTGTTTGTACCGCTGTGTTAGGAAAGCATAGACCCATGTCACCCTTGAAAATGAGTTAAGTACAGTGTTGGCTAAACAATGAAGTTGTATATGTGGGTACAAAGTTGGTAAAATGTGCACTTTGAAAAATACGTAACAATTAGTGCAGGCGTTATATTGCCATGATCCTGTGGTTTCAACATAATCTATCGTTATCTATGAATCATCTTTACCAGTTTTACGATTTGTCTGAGCGCTAGTATGCATTTAGTTAAAATATGTGAATCTGCAATAAGCAAAATATGTTTTATAACACACCATTTTTCTCTCACATGAGACCTAGTCCGAATGATCCAGACGTACATTCTATTTCACAGCTACAGCTTCGACCATCCGAGTTATATGAGGTCACGACCCCGGGAGTTCCTCAAGGTGGTATGTCACTACGTAGAAAATGGGAAGGGGAAACTCATCCCGTACAAATACACATGTGGTGTCCATTAACCCTTTACCAAACGCCAAATGTTCGACTGTCCCAAAATCAAAGAGTTTGCAGACGACATTTCAAAATGTGATAAAAAAAATGGAAAACAATCTTCTGATAGAGTAGAAAACATTGTGGGGAAAAAGGAGAAATTGCTCGTTACGAGCAATTTATCCTTTTCCCACAATGTTTTCCAGAGTCGTCTACAATAAAGCAGTTAAATGTCGGTTTTGTTTTGTAATGGGTTAACTCTTTCGTGGAAAATGACTACCGGAACAAGCGAGACTTTTTCTTGTGTAAGGGTGAGGTTGAAACAACAAGTAAAATAGAAAATAAAAAAACCTTATATCCTCACACAGTAAGTGTTTAATGAAGTTACAATGTGGTATGCAAATATAATCTTAATGGCGATAAAATGCAATGTACAACATATACTGTATATTTATTTGTGTAGAAGAGTATCTTACAGTTCAAATATAAATTGCATGGTTGTTTATATTGATGTATGATATGATATTTATGTAGTAACCATGATGAGACTGAAATAAAGAGATATATACACAATGGCTGAGTTAAATAAGACGCGCATGCGTACGTTCGTGTTATTATTGGCTCATCCATGTATCAATGCACGCTGTTAGCAACAGTGCTATCGTAAGTCCTCTGTCGAATAATGGCGGATAAACCACGTGGCGATTTATCATGACTGTAAATCTGATAGATCATATCTACTGTATCACATAACGCTGAGGGGAAGAAACGTTTTAATCCATTCCTGTTCGTGGGGGTGACCTGTTTCCGGTCCAAGTTTGAAACATCCACAGACAACATTCACCAGGCTTTTACAAACTACAACCTTACGCCACATCTTTTGTGTCTTGCAGCGGACGACCTTCATACAAGCACTGTGGCAAAAGGAGAAATTGCTTGTCACAAATTACCCGGCTTGAACAGGCCTTATATGCAATAAAGTTTCGAGAATGTGTCAGTCATTATGATTCGCGCATCGCAACGTTACTGAAATCATGTTGACGCGAGGTAAAACTCATACAAGTAAACAAAATTAGATATATCGATACATAAAAGTTAAATGATATCTATTGGGGGCATCCCAATCTTCCAGTTGATTCGTTCACCTAGACTAGAAATTACCACACTGCATCAATAATTAACAGTGTTACCCGACACGTATACGTAACAAGCAGTAAATAATATATAGCGGTATATCTGCTTCTGCCCAAAACACGACAGGTCTGAGATATTATGATCTAGAGCAGACGTGATTGTTGGGGAAATAGTTATTTGTTCTAATAGTGATCGATAACTTTTTATTCCTTTTTTCGAATTTTGATGTTGCTCTCTTATTTCTGTTTTGATATTTCAGTTGGATTGCCGTAATTCTTGAATTAAAAACAATGATCGCATCTTTTAGTTGCGATGTTACCACGTTAACCCATTACCAAACAATAACGACATTTTACCACTTTGTTGCAGACGACTATGGAAAACATTGTGGGAAAGGAAGAAATTGCTCGTAATACAAAGTTAAAATTAGTTCTTATTTAAGTATTTAGTCCATGGATACAAAGAATGTGTATGCATTCAGATACAAAGACGTTGCAATTGTTTTGAAAAATGTTGCATGCCGTATGTGCATACTTAAAGATATTAACACATTCTGAATCAAGTTTGCGTTCAATAGTTAGTTTTCATCAAATATCATACCGCAATACTGAAACTGTCTGATTTTAACGACAGTTTATTTTGACTTGCAATTTGTATCATAAGTAAACATGGACCTTAAATTATAAGACCCGTCCCAACCGCGCAGGGCATTGATTTTACCAACGTTTCCCGTTTTTCCTCTGCACTACAACATACAGTATTGTGCTGGGTACCAATGTAAATATCATGGGGAAGGAGCGGAGATACAGATAACGATATTTTGACGTCATTCCACAATCCTGTTTCGTGTGATACAGTGTATGTCAAACTATAAGAATGGCTGTTTGCATGAAAGGTTAAGCTTTAAAACTCGTATTTCGAGTAGTGTCGAAACAGCTTTACTCAAAATACAATATTTATAGCTTTCTCTATGTAAACAACAACAATCAATTTCAAAGATTTGCCTTTTTCAATCAACCATGCAAAACAATCTTGCAATTAACGATAAACACAGATGGTTACACAAATATATGCTTGCTGTATGAGTTTCCTGTTCGATGTATCAAGTGTATTTATAGTTCATAAGTATTCAAAATGGACTCTAACGACATGCTCGACTCTTTGATTAGATGAATACAGGGTCATTTTCTAAAGATATTTTTTTTTGTGTCCAAAAACCTTCTGGCTGGCATGTATCAAACCTGTTAGCATAAGCATGAAGTCGGTTCCAGCACTATAAGGGTTAATTTTACAATATATAAATACAAATTCTTTATTTCACTCCATTCCTTTTACAGAAGACATGACGATAAAATAACATGAAACACAATGTAAACGAGGCGTCTGATGTGTAACTCTTACTGATCTATGTCTCTTTATCTCTGCCTCTCTATCTCTATCTCTATCTTTATCTCTTTTTAATTAAATCAACACATAAAAGCACTCACCGAGTCCCCGCCGATCAAGGGTAAAGGCAACAGAACAATAGGCAGTAGAAACACAATCAGTAAATTCTTCCATTCAGAGACCAGAGCACAAACACCTATTCCAGCCATTCCTTGGTATATCGGTATAGATTAAATCCGAGTGAGCACACAGTGTAGATCCAGATCAGAATTCGGTAACTGTCAGCCAAACTAAGATATTTTACTAATAGCACTCTCTGTTCAACACGTTTGTTCGTAAAGGGAGGTAATCCACAACAGCCCTCTAACACGAGAGATACTGTTCCACCACGTGAAAGAGTCGCGTATAACCTAACCACGTTGTGAATGGTTGAATATTTTTTCCTCGAGTCAATGAAGTAAAATAAGTTCCGCCTAATGAATTTGTATGCCCTAACACTTTGCCCACATTGAAAACAAACAACCACAGTTTTACTATAGGAACACGCTATTTTTCCACACTATGTCCAAAAATACAATAACTAATCCGCTGGTTTGTTTCCCACAACCGTTTTCCACTTCCTTTGAACGGCGTATTCTCTAGCGAGTTACAACTGTTATTAAATGTGTGTAAAGATTCGTAGCCGCATACTACAAACAGCGTATAACTGGCGAACAGAAATATCCCACTATTGGATTTTACTCTACTTTGCTGAGCGCAGTAGTATAGGGGGTCGGCCTGCCAGTGATGATGAAATTGTTGCTCATGCTCCAGCCTAAGTGGAGTTTGTTTACAATTTCTAACTCTAGGCTAGTGTATACGTATTGATCGAGTTTTTGTAAAGATAAATCAAAGGCAATACACCCTTTGCGTCTAATGTATTTTACCATGCAGTGTGCGTCAGTGATACAAAGTATACACACAAATAGGTATAAAGAAAAAAACACATAATGCATTTAGACAACTATGATGAAAAACCTTTCTTATTAGGAGCACATTTACCTTTTTGTTGTAATGCTTTCAAATGCCGACCTTAGCAAGGGTGATAAAACTTGCTTGTATTGCGAAAAGGATTGACCGATATTAGAAAAAAAAAAACGTTAATGACCATTAACCGAAGCGCAAGTAGGCCCTATAAAATGAATAAAATATATATGAAAACATCCTCTCCAGTTAGAATCCAGCGAAATTTCATGGTGACAACTGAAGACTTTGTTATTTAGGAGCAATATATCTATTTTTGTTTCACCTCCTGCCGGTCCAATTATATGGGGTTCAACTTTAATATTTCTTTCACTTTTATAGCGTTAACGTATCACAGATGCATATTTCCTTACCTGTCCCTTTCTACCATGTGTGACGCTGCTTTCAATATTTCTTTCCCTTATATAGCATAAGCTAATCAGCTATTCATGGTCCTTGGGTAATCTACCAGTCGATTCGTATCAAGTTCAACATCGTATCAACAGTTTTGTCAGTTTACAATTTTCCTATGATTTACCGAATACTACTCTATAACGCTAAGGTGTCTTGCCAAAGGACGTTCCGATGAAGCCGGTGTCGATGGATCAAAAGCAGGATTCCGAGTAACAAGTCAAACACCGTTACCACTAGGTCACCAAAACTTCATTTATACTGTATACCAGTAGCAGAACCTGGTAAAGAAGCAGCAATTACTTCTTGCCTTTCGTAAGAGAGCTAAAGAAAACACACGAAACGGGTAATCAACGACTTGGGTTAACCCTTATAGTGCTGGAACCGACTTCATATCGTGCTTATGCAAACAGGTTACATCCAAACCAACCGCCAAGTAAATTTGCGGCTGGCCTGAGATCTAAACAGTTTGCTACTCTGGGTATTTGTTCTTATCAAAATCAAGCAGATACTTACGGTTTTGGAAAGCAGACGACACAAAAACCTATTTTTAGATGATTACCCAGCATTCTTAGGGTAAAGGGAAGAAGGATTGGTGCACAGAGAATTCACACATTCTTTCAATTCTTTAGGTCTATTGAAATGTAGATTTCGGAGATCAAGATATCCAGACGCCATGTTTTACCCACAGGTGCTTTATGCTTTTTCATTCGTATTTTTAGATTCTAGGAAAGACAGTGTTATGCACTTCCGGTTGTAGTGTTAACCCATTACCAAACAATAACGACATTTGACCAGTTTGTTGCAGACTACTCTGGAAAATATTATGGGAAAAGGAGAAATTGCTCTTAACGATATTTCTGCCCTAAATAGAGATTCTTTTTCAATTTCATCAAATTTTGAAATGTCGCTTGCAAACATTTTCAATTTGGAACAGTCAAAATTTTGGCGTTTGGTAAAGGGTTAAGAACCTATCAAGTCTATTGGTTAAAAGCATGATAGTGCTCAGAAAAACTGCAAAACCGACTTCATGCATATACAAACATATAAAATCCATACAAGCCGCCAAATAAATTGGTGGCTTGGCTGCGATCTAATCTGTTTGCTACTCTGGGTATTTTTTTCTTATCATAATTAAGCCTATATTTAAGTTTTTGGAAAGCAGATTGCTACTCTGGGTATTTTTTCTAATAGCGCATATACTAAAGCAGATACTTATGGTTTTGGAATGCAGACGATTCAAAATTCTATTTTCAGAAAATTACCAAGCATTCTAAGGGTTAAGTCATAGTGGTTTTTACATGACAACATAAGATTATATATATATTTTTTTTTTGATTTTGCTTTCATACTTGACCCCTGACAAATTCCTGTATGTAAAAGTAAACTATAGGTTCATAGAGCAATTCGACCCCACAACGATGTATTCCTTGTTCATCAAACATCGTGCACAAAATGATAGGGCTATTTGGTACTTGACCAATTTCGTTTACAAATACTCATGTCTAGTAAAGCGTTCTAATTCCTTTTTATATACATATATGTAACATCGCTGTTTTTTATAAAGGGTTTCAACTCGTTGATCAAAAGAAAAAGGCATATAAAGTTGTGACATTTGAGTTCACTAACGATGTTATTTTGTGATGGATTCAATTTACAACCCTCCTACAGTTTGTTCATATCCCCTTTGAGTCAATGATGTAAAAAGACCGATTGATCAAATCTAAAAGAGATGATATGGAGAGCAAACCACCATAAACATATGATCAATGTAACAATTTGCCCTTTCAAATGCAATCGGATTTCACGTAGATTTCAACAATATTTTAGGTATATCATGTCTAGTGATGCACATTTCAAAATGTCAGGTATTTCCTCAGCTCTACTTTACAATACTACTTACAATGCACAAACCCAAAAGAACATGTTTGTTAACCCTTATAGTGCTGGAACCCAATCCATGCTTATGCAAACAGGTAAGGTCAAGGCCGGCCGCTAAGTAAATCGGCGACTGGCCTGTGATCTAATATGTTTGCTTCTCTGGGTATCTTTTCTGATCAAAATGAAGCAGCTATTTAGGTTTTTGAAAGCAGACGACACAAAATTCCATTCTTAGCAAGTTACCAAGCATTCTAAGGGTTAAATGAAGTTGTGCTGAATGTATGATGCCACAACAGCTAGATTAAACTATCCCCCAAAAACAACATGTCTGGTAAGTAGAGATGAGTGAATGTATGATGCCACAACAGCTAGATTAAACTATCCCCCAAAAACAACATGTCTGGTAAGTAGAGATGAGTGAATGTATGATGCCACAAGAGCTAGGTCAAACTATCCCCCAAAATCAACATGTCTGGTAAGTAGAGATGAGTGAATGTATGATACCACAACAGCTAGGTCAAACTATCCCCCAAAATCAACATGTCTGGTAAGTAGAGATGAGTGAATGTATGATGCCACAACAGCTAGATTAAACTATCCCCCAAAATCAACATGTCTGGTAAGTAGAGATGAGTGAATGTATGATACCACAAGAGCTAGGTCAAACTATCCCCCAAAATCAACATGTCTGGTAAGTAGAGATGAGTGAATGTATGATGCCACAACAGCTAGGTCAAACTATCCCCTAAAATCAACATGTCTGGTAAGTAGAGATGAGTGAATGTATGATGCCACAAGAGCTAGATTAAACTATCCCCCAAAATCAACATGTCTGGTAAGTAGAGATGAGTGAATGTATGATACCACAAGAGCTAGGTCAAACTATCCCCCAAAATCAACATGTCTGGTAAGTAGAGATGAGTGAATGTATGATGCCACAACAGCTAGGTCAGACTATCCCCTCAAATCAACATGTCTGGTAAGTAGAGATGAGTGAATGTATGATGCCACAACAGCTAGATTAAACTATCCCCCAAAATAAACATGTCTGGTAAGTAGAGATGAGTGAATGTATGATACCACAAGAGCTAGATTAAACTATCCCCCAAAATCAACATGTCTGGTAAGTAGAGATGAGTGAATGTATGAAGCCACAATAGCTAGGTCAAACTATCCCCCAAAATCAACAGGTCTGGTAAGTAGAGATGAGTGAATGTATGATGCCACAAGAGCTAGGTCAAACTATCCCCTCAAATCAACATGTCTGGTAAGTAGAGATGAGTGAATGTATGATGCCACAACAGCTAGGTCAAACTATCCCCTCAAATCAACATGTCTGGTAAGAAGAGATGGGTGAATGTATGATGCTACAAGAGCTAGGTCAAACTATCCCCTCAAATCAACATGTCTGGTAAGTAGAGATGAGTGAATGTATGATGCCACAAGGGCTAGGTCAAACTATCCCCTCAAATCAACATGTCTGGTAAGTAGAGATGAGTGAATGTATGATGCCACAACAGCTAGGTCAAACTATCCCCTCAAATCAACATGTATGGTAAGTAGAGATGAGTGAATGTATGATGCCACAACAGCTAGGTCAAACTATCCTCTCAAATCAACATGTCTGGTAAGTAGAGATGAGTGAATGTATGATGCCACAACGGCTAGGTCAAACTATCCCCCAAAATCAACATGTCTGGTAAGTAGAGATGAGTGAATGTATGATACCACAACAGCTAGGTCAAACTATCCCCCAAAATCAACATGTCTGGTAAGAAGAGATGGGTGAATGTATGATGCCACAAGAGCTAGGTCAAACTATCCCCTCAAATCAACATGTCTGGTAAGTAGAGATGAGTGAATGTATGATACCACAAGAGCTAGGTCAAACTATCCCCCAAAAATCAACATGTCTGGTAAGTAGAGATGAGTGAATGTATGATGCCACAAAGCTAGGTCAAACTATCCCCTCAAATCAACATGTCTGGTAAGTAGAGATGAGTGAATGTATGATGCCACAACAGCTAGGTCAAACTATCCCTCAAATCAACATGTCTGGTAAGTAGAGATGAGTGAATGTATGATACCACAAGAGCTAGGTCAAACTATCCCCCAAAATCAACATGTCTGGTAAGTAGAGATGAGTGAATGTATGATACCACACAGCTAGGTCAAACTATCCCCAAATCAACATGTCTGGTAAGTAGAGATGAGTGAATGTATGATGCCACAACAGCTAGGTCAAACTATCCCCAAAAATCAACATGTCTGGTAAGTAGAGATGAGTGAATGTATGATGCCACAACAGCTAGGTCAAACTATCCCCTCAAATCAACATGTCTGGTAAGTAGAGATGAGTGAATGTATGATACCACAACAGCTAGGTCAAACTATCCCCCAAAATCAACATGTCTGGTAAGTAGAGATGAGTGAATGTATGATGCCACAAGAGCTAGGTCAAACTATCCCCCAAAATCAACATGTCTGGTAAGTAGAGATGAGTGAATGTATGATGCCACAAGAGCTAGGTCAAACTATCCCCAAATCAACATGTCTGGTAAGTAGAGATGAGTGAATGTATGATGCCACAAGAGCTAGGTCAAACTATCCCCTCAAATCAACATGTCTGGTAAGAAGAGATGGGTGAATGTATGATGCCACAAGAGCTGTCAAACTGTCTGGTAAGTAGAGATGAGTGAATGTATGATGCCACAAGAGCTAGGTCAAACTATCCCCTCAAATCAACATGTCTGGTAAGTAGAGATGAGTGAATGTATGATGCCACAACAGCTAGGTCAAACTATCCCCTCAAATCAACATGTATGGTAAGTAGAGATGAGTGAATGTATGATGCCACAACAGCTAGGTCAAACTATCCTCTCAAATCAACATGTCTGGTAAGTAGAGATGAGTGAATGTATGATGCCACAACGGCTAGGTCAAACTATCCCCCAAAATCAACATGTCTGGTAAGTAGAGATGAGTGAATGTATGATACCACAACAGCTAGGTCAAACTATCCCCCAAAATCAACATGTCTGGTAAGAAGAGATGGGTGAATGTATGATGCCACAAGAGCTAGGTCAAACTATCCCCCAAATCAACATGTCTGGTAAGTAGAGATGAGTGAATGTATGATACCACAAGAGCTAGGTCAAACTATCCCCCAAAAATCAACATGTCTGGTAAGTAGAGATGAGTGAATGTATGATGCCACAAGAGCTAGGTCAAACTATCCCCTCAAATCAACATGTCTGGTAAGTAGAGATGAGTGAATGTATGATGCCACAACAGCTAGGTCAAACTATCCCTCAAATCAACATGTCTGGTAAGTAGAGATGAGTGAATGTATGATACCACAAGAGCTAGGTCAAACTATCCCCCAAAATCAACATGTCTGGTAAGTAGAGATGAGTGAATGTATGATGCCACGACAGCTAGGTCAAACTATCCCCTCAAATCAACATGTCTGGTAAGTAGAGATGAGTGAATGTATGATACCACAACAGCTAGGTCTAACTATCCCCAAAAATCAACATGTCTGGTAAGTAGAGATGAGTGAATGTATGATGCCACAACAGCTAGGTCAAACTATTCCCTCAAATCAACATGTCTGGTAAGTAGAGATGAGTGAATGTATGATACCACAAGAGCTAGGTCAAACTATCCCCCAAAATCAACATGTCTGGTAAGTAGAGATGAGTGAATGTATGATGCCACAACAGCTAGGTCTAACTATCCCCAAAAATCAACATGTCTGGTAAGTAGAGATGAGTGAATGTATGATGCCACAACAGCTAGGTCAAACTATCCCGTCAAATCAATATGTCTGGTAAGTAGAGATGAGTGAATGTATGATGCCACAACAGCTAGGTCAAACTATCCCCTCAAATCAACATGTCTGGTAAGTAGAGATGAGTGAATGTATGATGCCACAACAGCTAGGTCAAACTATCCCCTCAAAACAACATGTCTGGTAAGAAGAGATGGGTGAATGTATGATGCTACAAGAGCTAGGTCAAACTATCCCCTCAAATCAACATGTCTGGTAAGTAGAGATGAGTGAATGTATGATGCCACAAGGGCTAGGTCAAACTATCCCCTCAAATCAACATGTCTGGTAAGTAGAGATGAGTGAATGTATGATGCCACAACAGCTAGGTCAAACTATCCCCTCAAATCAACATGTATGGTAAGTAGAGATGAGTGAATGTATGATGCCACAACAGCTAGGTCAAACTATCCTCTCAAATCAACATGTCTGGTAAGTAGAGATGAGTGAATGTATGATGCCACAACGGCTAGGTCAAACTATCCCCCAAAATCAACATGTCTGGTAAGTAGAGATGAGTGAATGTATGATACCACAACAGCTAGGTCAAACTATCCCCCAAAATCAACATGTCTGGTAAGTAGAGATGGGTGAATGTATGATGCCACAAGAGCTAGGTCAAACTATCCCCTCAAATCAACATGTCTGGTAAGTAGAGATAAGTGAATGTATGATACCACAAGAGCTAGGTCAAACTATCCCCTCAAATCAACACATGTCTGGTAAGTAGAGATGAGTGAATGTATGATGCCACAAGAGCTAGGTCAAACTATCCCTCAAATCAACATGTCTGGTAAGTAGAGATGAGTGAATGTATGATGCCACAACAGCTAGGTCAAACTATCCCCAAATCAACAACATGTCTGGTAAGTAGAGATGAGTGAATGTATGATACCACAAGAGCTAGGTCAAACTATCCCCCAAATCAACATGTCTGGTAAGTAGAGATGAGTGAATGTATGATGCCACAACAGCTAGGTCAAACTATCCCCTCAAATCAACATGTCTGGTAAGTATGAGTGAATGTATGATACCACAACAGCTAGGTCTAACTATCCCCAAAATCAACACATGTCTGGTAAGTAGAGATGAGTGAATGTATGATGCCACAACAGCTAGGTCAAACTATCCCCTCAAATCAACATGTCTGGTAAGTAGAGATGAGTGAATGTATGATACCACAAGAGCTAGGTCAAACTATCCCCCAAAAATCAACATGTCTGGTAAGTAGAGATGAGTGAATGTATGATGCCACAAAGGCTAGGTCAAACTATCCCCTCAAATCAACATGTCTGGTAAGTAGAGATGAGTGAATGTATGATGCCACAACAGCTAGGTCAAACTATCCCCTAAAATCAACATGTCTGGTAAGTAGAGATGAGTGAATGTATGATGCCACAACAGCTAGGTCAAACTATCCCCCCAAATCAACATGTCTGGTAAGTAGAGATGAGTGAATGTATGATGCCACAACAGCTAGGTCAAACTATTCCCCCAAATCAACATGTCTGGTAAGTAGAGATAGGTGAATGTATGATGCCACAACAGCTAGGTCAAACTATCCCCCAAAATCAACATGTCTGGTAAGTAGAGATGAGTGAATGTATGATGCCACAAGAGCTAGGTCAAACTATCCCCCAAAATCAACATGTCTGGTAAGTAGAGATGAGTGAATGTATGATGCCACAACAGCAAGGTCAAACTATCCCCCAAAATCAACATGTCTGGTAAGTAGAGATGAGTGAATGTATGATACCACAACAGCTAGGTCAAACTATCCCCCAAAATCAACATGTCTGGTAAGTAGAGATGAGTGAATGTATGATGCCACAACAGCTAGGTCAAACTATCCCCCAAAATCAACATGTCTGGTAAGTAGAGATGAGTGAATGTATGATGCCACAAGAGCTAGGTCAAACTATCCCCCAAAATCAACATGTCTGGTAAGTAGAGATGAGTGAATGTATGATGCCACAACAGCTAGGTCAAACTATCCCCCCAAAATCAACATGTCTGGTAAGTAGAGATGAGTGAATGTATGATACCACAAGAGCTAGGTCAAACTATCCCCCAAAATCAACATGTCTGGTAAGTAGAGATGAGTGAATGTATGATGCCACAACAGCTAGGTCAAACTATCCCCCAAAATCAACATGTCTGGTAAGTAGAGATGAGTGAATGTATGATGCCACAACAGCTAGGTCAAACTATCCCCCAAAATCAACATGTCTGGTAAGTAGAGATGAGTGAATGTATGATGCCACAAGAGCTAGGTCAAACTATCCCCTCAAATCAACATGTCTGGTAAGTAGAGATGAGTGAATGTATGATACCACAAGAGCTAGGTCAAACTATCCCCTCAAATCAACATGTCTGGTAAGTAGAGATGAGTGAATGTATGATACCACAACAGCTAGGTCAAACTATCCCCCAAAATCAACATGTCTGGTAAGTAGAGATGAGTGAATGTATGATGCCACAACAGTTAGGTCAAACTATCCCCCAAAATCAACATGTCTGGTAAGTAGAGATGAGTGAATGTATGATACCACAAGAGCTAGGTCAAACTATCCCCCAAAATCAACATGTCTGGTAAGTA
Organism: Cerastoderma edule; assembly: GCA_947846245.1. NCBI lineage: Eukaryota > Metazoa > Mollusca > Bivalvia > Cardiida > Cardiidae > Cerastoderma > Cerastoderma edule. Next base: position 9,930,043 of record OX401411.1, on the reverse strand, counting down.
GAGATGAGTGAATGTATGATACCACAACAGCTAGATCAAACTATCCCCCAAAATCAACATGTCTGGTAAGTAGAGATGAGTGAATGTATGATGCCACAACAGCTAGGTCAAACTATCCCCAAAAATCAACATGTCTGGTAAGTAGAGATGAGTGAATGTATGATGCCACAATAGCTAGGTCAAACTATTCCCTCAAATCAACATGTCTGGTAAGTAGAGATGAGTGAATGTATGATACCACACGAGCTAGGTCAAACTATCCCCCAAAATCAACATGTCTGGTAAGAAGAGATGAGTGAATGTATGATGCCACAACAGCTAGGTCAAACTATCCCCCAAAATCAACATGTCTGGTAAGTAGAGATGAGTGAATGTATGATGCCACAACAGCTAGGTCAAACTATCCCCTCAAATCAACACGTCTGGTAAGTAGAGATGAGTGAATGTATGATGCTACAACAGCTAGGTCAAACTATCCCCTCAAATCAACATGTCTGGTAAGTAGAGATGAGTGAATGTATGATGCCACAACAGCTAGGTCAAACTATGCCCCCAAATCAACATGTCTGATAAGTAGAGATGAGTGAATGTATGATGCCACAAGAGCTAGGTCAAACTATGCCCCCAAAATCAACATGTCTGGTAAGTAGAGATGGGTGAATGTATGATGCCACAAGAGCTAGGTCAAACTATGCCCCCAAATCAACATGTCTGATAAGTAGAGATGGGTGAATGTATGATGCCACAATAGCTCGGTCAAACTATGCCCCCAAAATCAACATGTCTGGTAAGTAGAGATGGGTGAATGTATGATGCCACAATAGCTAGGTCAAACTATGCCCCCAAAACAACATGTCTGGTAAGTAGAGATGGGTGAATGTATGATGCCACAAGAGCTAGGTCAAACTATGCCCCCAAATCAACATGTCTGATAAGTAGAGATGGGTGAATGTATGATGCCACAATAGCTCGGTCAAACTATGCCCCCAAAACTACATGTCTGGTAAGTAGAGATGAGTGAATGTATGATGCCACAAGAGCTAGGTCAAACTATGCCCCCAAAACTACATGTCTGGTAAGTAGAGATGAGTGAATGTATGATGCCACAAGAGCTAGGTCAAACTATGCCCCCAAAACTACATGTCTGATAAGTAGAGATGAGTGAATGTATGATGCCACAACAGCTAGGTCAAACTATGCCCCCAAATCAACATGTCTGATAAGTAGAGATGAGTGAATGTATGATGCCACAATAGCTAGGTCAAACTATGCCCCCAAATCAACATGTCTGATAAGTAGAGATGAGTGAATGTATGATGCCACAATAGCTAGGTCAAACTATGCCCCCAAATCAACATGTCTGATAAGTAGAGATGAGTGAATGTATGATACCACAACAGCTAGATTAAACTATCCCCTCAAATCAACATGTCTGATAAGTAGAGATGAGTGAATGTATGATGCCACAAGAGCTAGGTCAAACTATCCCCCCAAAACTACATGTTTGGTAAGTAGAGATGGGTGAATGTATGATGCCACAAGAGCTAGGTCAAACTATGCCCCCAAATCAACATGTCTGATAAGTAGAGATGAGTGAATGTATGATGCCACAACAGCTAGGTCAAACTATGCCCCCAAATCAACATGTCTGATAAGTAGAGATGGGTGAATGTATGATGCCACAATAGCTAGGTCAAACTATTCCCCTAAAACAACATGTCTGATAAGTAGAGATGGATGAATGTATGATGCCACATTGGCTTGGTCAAATGCCGTAAATTACAATTATTTATTTGGATGGATAGAACCACTCCCTTCAAGTAAATGGTATGGTTTCATATCGACTAAATAGACATATGCCTACCCATTTCGTTTATGCACTAAAAGAAATTAATTAAAAAACAAATAAGAAACAATTGCTTGTGTTTTACGCGTGTCTTCGTATAATATGGACTCCGATGGAAAAATAATAGATTGCATGTACTTAGTACGCCAAGTCTGTTATTTTCGCACACAATGTAAGAATGATATCTCATCAAATCCGTGGTAACTTTAAATGCTGTCCCTGGTTTTCATTTCTTCAAATGCTAAGAGTATGACTTATAAGACAAGTCTTTGCTACAGTAAAATTGATTTGTACGCCCAAAAGTAAACGCTGAAATGTGCCAGAGCGATGTTACTCCGGGGAGCATGTAAAAGGTCCATCTATGATGAAGTATCAATGCATTTATTTCAGACAACTTACTTACCAGCCTGTTGGCATGTAGGGTAGCAAAGACAAGCTATACCATTATTCAAGTGATCATTTTTGCGACGAGTCCCTGGGGAAGCGCATTTTCCAGAATACGATGCAGATGTATAACCTGACATATGTTGCATCGTGCACACAGTGTTATGTTTTGCTTTATTTGTGCACTTTTAGCAATACTGAAACAAAAACACATTGTTTGTTGCATTACTAGCCAGAGCTGACATTTGATATGCCGACGTTTGCAATTTCCCTTTAACACATTACCACCATCTCCACATTGTTTCGTCTTGCAGCAGACGACTTTCAAAAAGCATTGTGGCAAACGGAGGAATTGCTTGTGACAAGCAATTCCTCCTTTTGTCACAATGCTTTTTCAATCTTTTTACGTATTACAAAAGCAAAACTAAAAGTGTTTTCACATTTTTACAAAGCTTTTCTAAAGTCGTTTGCTTAAAGGAAAAAAAGCCGCCTGCAGATGATAAAGAGTTAAAAGAGTATTTCAGGGTTGGCATGTCCCACAACTCGTCCATATACAAATCAACGAATAATAACCAGCATAGTGCATATTCTTCGTAGAGTCAGGAGCCACTTGATGGTCTGTAGATTTCCATATTTTGTGACAAGGAACACTTTAGTACCATACCGTTAACCCTTTACCATCTGCAGACGCCTTTTTAACTTGAAGCAGACGAATTAAGAAAAGCTTTGTAAACACGAGAAAATCCTTTCAGTTCTGCTAGTGTGATATGTGGATATATTGAAAAAAAGCGTTGTGGTAAAAGGAGAAATTGTTTGTCACACGCAATTTCTCCTTTTTTCACTATGCCTTTAAAAAGTCGTCTGTGCAAAAAACAAAAGCGTGGCGATAGGTGGTAATGTTTTTAAATCAGTAAAGGGTTTATTCTGCCTCACTCTATGCTTTTACGTAACCAACATTCCCGTACATAGGCGTAGGAGCCGGGGGGCAGGGGCAAGGACCCCCAATATCCAGACTGGGGGCCAGAGTATACTTTGCCCCAATATTCACAATGGTAGATGAAGATTTTTGGAAAGAAAAAATGAAAGAAATGAAATTTAACAGCAAAATTAATTTAAAAGTGTATTTTGTGCTTTATTTAATACCAATTCGCCTTTTGTTACGAACAATAACCAAAACATTTTGACGTCATCATCGCAAATGGCAATCTGAATACATCGGGTTTATCCAATGAAATCTCAGCTCACGGAAAGTAGTTTCGACATACGAAAACAGTGATGCAAAACGTACTCTAAGCAGTCAGACTCTATATTGTATTTAAATATAGTCATTTTTTGATCGAAATTGTAGACGAATTCGTGGCTGTGACAGCATGGTGGCTGTCACTTTTAGTTACTGTCAATACAATATGATTTCCGCGTGAGATCGGGACCTGGCCCATCCTATTTTCTTTTTCTTTTGGTTATTTTGTTTTAACTAAGATACACATTTTCATACGCTTTCTTTTAATTCATTTAATGATATTGAATTTGTAGACGCATGATTAGTCATGAGAAAGTTTAGGAACATATATTCTTAGACCTGTCCTCATCTGAAAACGCTCCTACGCCTATGCCGTCGAATTGCGAAGTTTCGCTTGCATTATGTGAATGAAGTCCCCAGGCATAAAAGTTTGAGTAAGGCTACATAGCGCCTTTGAAATTCAATTATTCGACCGGCAGAAAATTTCTCGTGACATCTGAATCCATCTCATTTTCGTTAATCAGACAGGCTCAGAGTCAATACGCATATAAATACATATGATGCTGTAGCTGTCAATACATACATATATATTTACAGTAAATTCATGAAGAAGTACCGACAAAGAGAGGAAATATGGAAAAAGAGGGTGTTAGAAACCTATGTAAGTTGCTCTTAAGCTCTAAAACAAGGCATATTGTTCGATCAATCTTGCTGTAAAAATGTTGAGTAGATGGATGGACTGTAAGACGAGTGTATAGAAAGTAGGAATTGTGGCGAATAAATATGACAATGGACATTTGAATGATGGTGCAAAGGAACAATGGGACGATATTAATGATAGACATAAAAGAAAAAGATCGGAAAGTTTAACTGAGGGACACACAGGTAAACAAACTTGCGTACATGTAACTAAAAATAGACCAGACAGAGCTATAGATTGACCCTGAAGCAGGAGAAATCATTAGGAAGCCATTAGTAGATTATTGTTCACCCATTCACCCACAGCGAAAGCTGAGATCTTAGAGTTCTGAAAAAAGCATTGTTTGAGGTAAACAAATCTTTCAACTGTATCGAGTTGCTAATTATGAAGGCTGAAACCTCATAACTATGGAAGTCATGTAAACTGAGGTTTTTAACCAGTTTCAATTCATTTTTTATATTCCCTCACCTAACGAGAGTTGAGACATCAGAATTCTAAAAATAATGTTCGTTAAAGTTTAAAATCACTTTCAACCTTTATTCAGTTACGCCATAACGAGACATGGAACCCCAGAATCCGGGAAGTCTCGAAACCATTGTCAACCATGTTTCGTTATACCGAGGCGTTAACACGAACCAAACAAGTAGTAAAATATTTTGACAAGGATATTCCTGATCAATTGTAATGCTATACCCATTAAATGGATAGCGTTTTACCAATACTACATTGTTCTACATGCGTTATATTTTAAATAAAAGTACAATATCTTGATGTAACAGGCACCTGGAAGCCTCTTAATTAAGTGACTTTGCAATATTGATTATTATATATAAGTATTGGATAAGAGGAAATGGAGTTACAGAATTACAACCATATTATCCCTTATAGTGCTGAAATCGACTTTATGCTTATGCAAACAGGTTAGATCCAGGTAAATTGCGGCTGGTATGTGATATAACCTGTTTGAAACTCTGTGTATCTTTTGTCATCAAAGTTAAGTAGATGTTTAAGGTTTGGGAAAGCAGACAACACAAAAATCTATTTTTAGAAAATTACCTACCACTATAATGGCTATATCAACATAAGAGATTTAGTAAAACGCTTCAAGAAGTATAACAGATGAAAACCATTAGTATGATTCCGTTTCTGTGACTGGTCCATATTAAAAACAATATCAGACGATAACTATGAAATAGCATACGACAATTATAAAGCACGGATTATTCTGCAACACATAACCGCGGCTCTTCCCTTGTGAATTTGTAAAAGGCAAAACATACAGATGATGAATTGCAATATGTGTGCAGCTCGATCCATTATTTCAAATGTAAGTTTTATCGGTCTTTAGCCCACCATACGTGATGTGATTGCGTTCTGGTGTTTTACAACGTTTATGTCAGCATTCAATGATTTTCCAAATACATATCACCTTTCTGTCCATGGAAGTAGTGAGCCAAACCGATACGATATACAGTGAGTTCTCGTTAATCCGAACACGTCCGTTCCCAACAAAATATCCGGATTACCGATTCATCCGGACTAATGAAGTAGCGCATGTTCTTATACACATTAAGACATAAACGGTCTGTATGCACGTGTATACTTATAACACTCTAGCAAACGCCAAATTGTCGACCGTCCCAAAAATAATCTTCTGATATGGCAGAAAACATTGTGGGAAAAGGAGAAAGTGCTCGTCACGAGCAATTTCTCCTTTTCCACAATGTTTTCAAAAAGTGTCTGCAACAAACTGGTCAAATAATTCCGTTCCCTTACATTTTCGTTCGGATTGAGAGACATTCGGATAATCGGGGTCCGGATAAACGAGGCTTCACTGTAGTTCCCACGTCACTTTCTTACCTTGACTTGATAACTGCCCCATTTATATAAAACAAACATGCTTACGATAAACTATGAAAATGATCAAGAAAAGCAAACCTTTCATTCAACAACGTAACGTAAATTTACTTAATTGAATGTTCTATGACTTTGTATTTTCGTTTACATTCGTGAACCTCGATCTATTCGATTTCGGATCAACGGTTGCAACGTAAGCTATCTATCAATTTTAAACATAGACACATCGGTTGTAATGAAGTGAGCAACTAAGAAAATGCACTTTTTTCTTGTTCCTTTTGTTGTTTTATCATTAGGCCTCTGTGGATCGGTGCATGATGAACATTGAGTATTTGGCTTAAAAACTCAAATGCCTTTTGCCCATTACGTTATATTTTCATGCAAGGGGGTCTCATGGCTGACCTGTAGAATGCAGATGGTCTTTACCAGCTTGATCGATCCTTCATTGATAGAAAAGAATCGTAACTACCCTCTGGAAATTTGACTGGATAGTGTAATACAAAGTATAAGTAAAATAGTGCTAAGGTAATAATCATTTCCTATTAAAAGAGAATCAACAATGCTAGAACTCACAAAACGCACCTGCCGATGTTTCCAATCCGTGAGTGAAACATAGCTTTGTACAAAATGGACCAGAGATACAATGAATACCTGATGTTTTCATACCTGTCATGTTTAATTATCACGAGCAAGTCACGTCGCTGTACAGCTGGAAACTCGTCCCCCGCAGATCCTTTTTAACGGGCTCTTATTGTTTGAGTTAGCAATGGTATACTCAATCAATATAAACACATCGAGGATTAAACGAAACACTTAAACAAGTCTGTCAAGTTTATGAAGATATTCTCCCGAACGAGATAGCCATTTATTTTTGCTTTCAGATTTGACTCTTTTCGAAATTCCCTATGACAAAAGTGCTATGGTGTTTACAGTCAATAGTTTAGGTATGCCTTGTATAATATCATGTTTGAATAACAGAAATTAAAGTACCCTAGCAAGCTGAGTGTGCTGCAGTCTTGTCGCAACAGTCGTAAATAGCATAACGCTAATCGACTAATTACATTAACTTAGGAAGCACAGTGTTTCATAACAGGATAAGCCTTGCTGGTTATGTGAGTCGGTCCTGGGTCTCATCCTACCAAAATACTGTTTTGTTTGTATTGTTTTATGTATAATTTTGTGCCTTAACCCTTCACCAAACGCCAAATTTTCGACTGTCCCAAAATTAAAGAGTTTGCAGACGACATTTCAAAATGTGATGAAATTGAAAAATGATCTTCTGATAAAGCAGAAAACATTGTGGGAAAAGGAAAATTGCTGTTTTCCAGAGTCGTCTGCAACAAAATGGTTAATTGTTGTTATTGTTTGGTAAAGAGTTAAAATGCATTTATGGTCGGTCCAATTTGAGAGCAACAGAAGGTGACCGAACATAACATGAACAAACAAATATTGTTCTCTGTAGTGATAGGTCGAAAGCATTGTAAAAAAGGAACATTTGCTCTATAGAAACTAAAGCAATTTCTTCTTTGTTCACAGTAGTTTCTTAATTCTTCTGCAGCGTGTCCATTAAATATGGGGCTTTATGAGATACGGGGTTTTGGCACATTATGTCGATTCATCACCGAGATTCCGATAACATGATGTATTCTGACCACCGGATCTTTAAATCAAAAGGGTCATTTCCCCTTCATTCTTATAAAGAATATACGGCCATTGGGTAAAATGGCGTTTTTCTAAATGTATAACAGCTGTTACCAGCGCGAACAAATAACAAAGCTCATCCAGTTTTTATTGCGTATGTTCAGGATAGATCGGTGTAAATGTGATTATATGGTGCCACATTTCTGAATATGTTTATTATACGTGTATACGTCTATCATTTGCTCGATGAATGGATAGGGTTAAATGCCGTTTTCAATCGTATTTCAGTCATATAGCATTGGTCAGCGCTTATATCCCTGCGTCTGCGTAGCTAGTCACTAAAGAACTAAGTTTTTCTTTTCTCATAAAGTTTTCTGCCCTGTCAAAAGATTATTTTTCAATTTCATCACTTTCACATCTATATGTTTCACGTAATTTAGAGCGATTAATATAATAATGTACGACTAAATGTTAAACTGAGTGTTCTTCAAAACAGCAAAAACTTCTATGATCGTCGATACCCTTTTTGGGATAAAGAGAAACATCCTCGTATGAAACATAATCTTTCTGTGTCAACATGTCTTCAAATATATCTGATGATGCTCGTTGCATGCATTTCCTCCTTTTGTAAAAACAAATGGTATCGGGTGTATTCAGCTGCATGTATGATGAATTAAACGCATATTTTGAGAAAGATGTAATAATAGGTCGTTCGCAATGCATGTAATTCTGTATGCAAGAAAAAAAGTAATGTTGTGTTATCAAAATTGATGAGGAAAAAACGACTTGGTAAATAAGATTGCTGTTTCGTGCGTTTGTCTGAGTGCGCATAACCGTCATGTTAAGTAGGTTTACGGATATTACAACTTTACAACTGATCTGTCAGTTTAACAATATTGTCACACGGGATGATGAGTTTTTGCTTCGCAACAACGTATACATTTATTTTAACTTTTTCACCTGAAAAGGTGATTCTTCACAGGAGAGTGAAATGAAAGTCAAAATAAAGTGTCTATTTCACACTGTAAAAATATAAACTGATTTTAGGAAGGCAACTGATATTCATATAAAAAAAACTAACAGTATAAGATTAGGGAAAGTCATTGTGACAAAAAGAAAACATACTCGAAGATAAAAGTCAAATATTGTCATATCCAAATGGTTTCTTTCAAATATCACTGAGACCGCAGCCATACTTATACTGTCGTATACAATGTTGTATTTGATTAAGATCTCAGGGGTCGATAGTTATTCTACGTGCTATTATATCACATAGTATTGGCCAAAATGTATAGATCCCTGTGTTTTAAACAACCAGAAAATCCAATCGGATAATATCGACATACGTAAAGCTTAACTGATAGTGATAGTTTGGCAGTGTCTTGGATGTACTATAGCTCAAGAAGTTTGCAGCGGTTTCCGACATGCATTTGGATATATTTAATTACTTTCTAAACTATTGTACATCCGAGAAACTGAGAATCTGTCACATGGGTATTACTTTAACTGTTAAGGCATACAAGGTTCTAAATCAGAATAGGTTCTCGTCACTACATATCGATTCATAGAAGATAACGAAACATTTGATAGTCTGCTTTATTCAAATTATATCATGTCATTAGTGTCATTTTGGGACCGATAACTAGGTGCCGTATAACAATTGTGATATCCGGCACTAACCATATAACACATGCGAGTGACGTCATGTTTACATCATTCTCTACTAATTTTTCCTTTTTCTCATGTTTTATTTACATTTTGTTTGTTTGAAAGAATACATAAAGGTAACAGGATAAATAGAATAGATGGTTGGTGTCTTTGAATGGGAAAAGTAATCGGGCCCGGCTTCGGATTATTATCCGTTACGCCTTCGGCTCACCGGATAATATTCAGAAGCCTTGCCCGATAACATTTCCGATTCACGACACCAACCATCTATTAGCTGGATTATAAACTGTCGGTTAGTCCTCTAATCTATTTATAAAGCTATCATATATCACTATTATGCAACACTCTACTCTTAACAAGTCATTACCATCACGTCTAATAAAAAATATATTCACAAAAATAATGAAAGAAACAAACCAACAACGAAACAAGCATCAACGATATATTGGTCGAATGGTTCGGTCGAGCTACGTAGTCGAGCAAGGGAGTTAACGAGAACTTAGTTTGACCACACATCATACAGAGTAGCTTCCCCTAGTGTACAAAGTCGCATTGGGGAGCAGAAATCATTTGGAGAATGGGACTGGTCATTCATTGCCTATCAAATTGGGAAGCGCTGAGATGCGGTTTGATTTTATATTTTCAAATTGGATTGCTCAATATTGAAAACAACAGAAGACTATAAACTATAATGTGAAAAGCAAATACATTTTCTTTGTGGTCCTTTTATTTTGGTACAATCTAGACTTGTATCTGCTTCTCGTTACATAAGAAAACATTTTACTTCTCACGACCTTCTGTCGCAAGAAACCCGTTTTTGCTTTAGCATCTCGCAGCGAATACAAATCCTGCCATAACGTTCCGTACATAAGTCACCTTGGTGGATCTAATGTATCTAACCGCTTGCATGAATTGAAAAAAGATAGCAATTTATGTTAAGATACAAAATAGGAGAGGACCAATCGCTAATGTTGTTATAACTTGTGGCCTAATCCAATTCCAATTATATCTTTTTTGCCTGTGCATGTCTTCTTTAAATACATGTTTATCTGTTTGTTTATATATGTCTTGGTGATCATGTTGACATAATGCAATAAAATATGATTAAACTTAACATGAATAAATTCTAGTTGCATTGATTTTATATTCCTTTCATCCCGTCCACATGCTTTCAGTTTTGTTGCGTTGTCCGGCTCATAACGATATAGAAACACTCCGAGCTTGAATACCTATCAGGGCTGTTCAAGCCGGCTAGAACCATCGGCATTACGTAAGGCAATCGGGAAAGTACCTCTGAAAAAAAACACCATAAACCATCACCGAGAGACAATTCAATATGTAAAAGCTTCAAAAGATGATGAGGATAGTGATCTATATAGATGACTTGTCTAACGATTTTCCTCCCTTTTTTCATTCAATGCAATTGCTAGAAGCCATTTAAAACATTCTTTGCCAATATTTTAACCTGATAATTCATATGGACATTTGCTTTCACGACAGGAGTCAATAAACAAACATAGAAATTTAAGAATTAAACCCGACTTACTGATAAATTTTAATAATTTTTATTGTATGCGTAGAATACAGCATAAAAGTAGTTAATTGCACCCTCCCACAATTTAACCTCAATTTGAACGCTGACTCAGCATTACTATCGCCGAATATATAACTATAGATGCAGTTTTGAAACCAAACTTTGTAAAAGTACCTAGAATGTTTAAAGGCACATAAAAGGGGATTGATGCTATATAAAACTATATCAATTGGTAATCTTTTGGTCAGACTCAAATAGTTATCACCGAAAAAACCATCAGAACAACTTAAACTTGAAAGCCAACAAGAATTAATCCAGATAAACCAGTTTAATCGTGTGATTCTTCACCCCTGACCTTGACAGTTAATTCACAAATGTTTGAACCGACCAATCAGAATTCATTTTTTTGAACATGTAAACAATCAAGTTGTTGATAAACATGATTGACTTGGAGACTACTTTATTTCAAGCACAAAATAACTTATGTTAAAGGAGTCTTTTTAATAGGGTCTCAATGCATTCGTAAATTAATTGTCATGACTTTTATGAAAATAATAAAAGAACTCCATATTTTTTTTAGTAATTTATTTTTACTTATCTCCTTTTATGTGCCTTTAACAGGCTGATGCACATGTGCGATGGAAGCAGAAACATGGAAATTGAGTTGCATGCGATATAGTCGAGGCGTAGCGCTTCTTTGTTCAATTGGCAACCTAGAAATTGTGAGTAACATGAAGTTTTATTGCTGATTCCTAGTCCATATGGGTTCCACATTAAATTGAGCCAGGTTGCCACTCTGGCAACTTTGGGCAATTTGCATAATTTGCATAAATTAAGAATGACCGCCGTAAGTAATTCTGAAATTTTGTGCAAGAGATATTTCATAATATTTGACATCTAATACATGTTTTTTGGGGTTTTAAGGTATGGGAATTCGATTTCCGACGTTTGTTTGTATTTTTATTCACTCAGAAAGGGAGAAAATGATATTTTAGCCAATTTTGTTGTATTTTGTGCATCTATTTCACTTTTTGATACTCTTATAATCTATAAGGTTTTATATGAAAATGTTTTGCACCATAAGTCAATTGTCATCTTATTATTACTCAAAACTAATTTGAGTCTAGATCAGTTCTGGTAATGTTTAGACCAGTTCTCGGAAATTAAGAAAAACAAATCCCTAAAAAAGCAAAAAAGAAACAAAATGGATACCTACTAGGGATGGGAACGAATAGTGAAATCACTATTCGAATATTCGACTAGAACTATTCGAATATATTCGAATATTCGATTTTAGAATTCGTTTTGATGTCCGAATGTCTGCATGTCCGAATACTAGTACACTAGTCCTCTGTTCAAACCTTTTGTGTATAGCCGATATCTGTATACATGTACGTGCATGCAATATCAAAGCAGTAATAACCATTATTTCGTTTTTATCAACTGACAACTTTTCCAGTTTCATACAGAGTTGGTCCATCAGAAACTTAAATAGTTGTTGATGTTCGGCAGAACGAGTAAAGTAATTCCAGACACGTGATGGAGATATTGTGATGTTTATCGAATAGATGTAGAAATTAGAATGAAAATAAGTTTGACAAATTATTCTGAATGAAAATATACTTTCTAACACATTATTTGATTGCTCTTCGTGCATGTGCAATCATGATTACGATTGGTTATTGAAAGAGTAATTGTTTAATTTCACGACAAACAAGTTACGTGATTGGTTGACACTGACAATTGTCAATTAGCGTGATTGACTTGTTTTGGATAATAAGGAGCAAGTGCAGATCATTAAGGTGTTAGATTTAGCGGCTTAAAATCGACTATTTTCACACTTAGGAATTAATCGTTTTGCAAACTGTCAAAAGATGTGGTAATTTGTCACAGGTGTTTTACTGTGTGACATACGTTGTAAAAACATCGTAACTGCACCTGGGAGCTAGGCACGTTCTTCGATATTTGGGATCGGTTTAGAGGAAGAAAATGAAAATAAAACAACATTATTTTTTAATAAAATTTATGGTAAACATACAGTAATATGGGTTCATTAAAATCGAATATTCGAATACTATTTTGCTATTCGAATATTCGACCCGCTATTCGAATATTCGAATATTCGTTCCCATCCCTAATACCTACATTTTATTATGCAATGCAAAGTATAAAGTGGTTTAGTTAAGATAAAACAACTACTTAAGCAGCATCTCATAAGGTCCAATGTTTTAGCATTATTTTCCTATGATTTTTAGACAAAGGGAATGTTTGAAGCCGGTCTTAAACTCATGATCCAGATAATGGAAACGTGTTGTGTCAACGGACCGCGTGATCTAAGTCGTGTCTAACCTGAAAGAAGTGAAAAATAAATAGAAACAATTAACCGCTACCTTTTCTAACTTTATACATTAAAACATGGGCAGAGGGGATATCTATTGTCTGGGGTGAATATTGGTTTCGTATGGTAAGATACATGCCAAAGATCCTCATTAAACATCATCGAGTGTGCAATGTTCAGGGTCGGACCAGTTTCAACAATATCTGGCTATCATGAATATTAACTGAATTTAGTTGTTGCTGTTTTTTTTAATGCTTCCCCAAAAAGCTTTCTATTCACAGAATACCTCATAATCATGTTATAAGCAAACGTTCTTAGGAATATAAAATTCAATGGCTTGCCCTAACCCTTGTATCCAAAAATGGCTAACACCATAACCAATAACCATTCCCTTTGCTTCGTAATCATCATCACCAGTATTTTGTCCTCCTTACGCCCTAAAACTGGTTTATGAAAAGGGTTCTTTTTTGTTTGTTTAAATGGGATGTTGTAGAAATCCTTCCCATCAGAACAGGTTGTAATTGAGGTGCATAAATGACGCTCTTTATGATAACCTTGCTACATGAATCTCTTTTATATGTTTTCCTCCTCTAAGCAATGCATTTACAGCAGATGATGTAAAATAGCTTGTATGGGGCTGCCCACCCCCACACTGAGTAGTCTTCAGCAGACCTTATCTTGGGGTTTGCTATATCGGAATAAAGAGCCAAAAACAAGCTGTCTACATTTTTGTCCCTTCTGAAAGGTCATACAAAGCATTGATCTACAACGTAGCTGCTTTCACAAGCCATTTAGTGCTTCTTTGGTACCTTGACTCTTTTCATCCAGGCATATTAGATGTCACGAGACTGTGTTCAAGGTGCTAAACTGTTCTCTTTCCATTTTGAAAGGATGTTTCACATCCACAGAGAGCATGCCATGGGCTCAGTACAAGACAATATAACTTCCGATAGCCTTGCGTATAAATATCCATGCACTTAACATGTGAACCCTTGTCAGTGTAAGTGGTTGTGAACACTACAATGGGCTAAAAGAACAACTATATCCATATCGCCAATAAGCTCATGGACGACGCTCTGTTTGGATCTAGAAGTCTACAGGACATCGGAGACTATATTCATATCTGCCTCATCATGAAAGAGTACTCCATCATCATATGTCTCTAGTGTGGTATTCTCACCAAGCCTAAAATTAACATGAATACTAGCAAGAACCTTTTTATGTTATACTTGCTATGCATTGATTAGTTTTCTGTTCAGCAAGATATTGGCTATAAAAAAGTCATGCTCTATGGTGACTTCTCCTGATAGTCTCATAACTCATGTACTTTGGCAGAAATATAGTGTTATTTGACAAACTTTTCCTCTTTCATCATAGTATCATAAGTGTTCAAATTTTATTGGATACATACAACCAAGACTATAAAACTTCCACCATGCAGCCAAACTATGTGATAGGATAAATCTGATACAATAACTATCACAGTATCAGACACCTCTTGGTAAATGTCTACATTGACTAGCTATATAGGTTAAAGAAGACCATACTTCTTGTACCTTTGTGATTAAAATCGCACCCGTCAATGAGAGTAGAGGGGAATGCACATAAACCACACGTACCTGTAATGTTACTGATTTCCTTTCCTTTCTCCCATATTAGCACTTTCAGGATCTGGACTGTCACATGACTTGACAGGTATGGTCTACTTTATTTAATATATTCGGGTACTTATCTTCGTGTTAAAGGCTTTGATCATGAGCATCCGATGTCTACATATGCTTCATCTTTCATCTCTATCTTATGAAGTTTATTATTCAAACTGATCAGCATCCAAGAACCCACCACAACATTTACATACAATATCCAATTTTAATCAACTGAAAGTGCATACCAAACATATTGTGTCTGTCTGGCGAAGAAGAATTACTTCATCATTTATAATTCAAGGTCATATTCTTCACATGGATATAACGCCCTCTCTCTCTTCATGTTCAAACTAATGAACAAACGGTGTCGGAAGCAACTGTCCACTTAGCATCATCAAGTTGGATTTAGATCAACAGTTTCGAATCTGTTGAGCTTGCTTAAATCCCTCCGGTCCAACATACATGAAGCCAATGGTAACACCATCAAATATTCGCAGATCGTTCATCCAAGCCTGTTATATTCAACATACAAGTCAGACAAAGATGCTGCTGCGATATGAATTTTAAATCTAAGCCTTTCATTAGTTTGTCAATACAGCTATGAGAGGATTTACCAATGTGGGTTTTAGCTACAATGACATCTTTTGAACGCACTGACTAATGCCAGATCACTTGCTTTGTTGCAACAGTACATGCATTTGGTTTGAACAAAAAAAAAAAATGATTAGATGTTTACCTTGTACTTCATGGGATACATCGCTTAATCAAAATAATTTACTTTCTTTCATAATCAAATTTTAAACTTGATTGAATTACTTCTTTGTAATGTTCATACAAGAGTAATAACGGTATTACATATTTGTGTTGAGTATCATACAAATGACACTGTATGGTATGTATGTTTCTCTGAATTAAAGGCGTGTTGTATGTTGTATATTGCTATTAGATCTTGTCTCAATGAATGGCTGTCTTATCAAATTTTAATGGTATGTCCTGAAAATCGTATGCATTGTACAAAATGCACAATACATGATCAAATAGCCAGTCACAATAACTTTCGTATTTTCAAAATGGCGTCTGGCCGCCATCTTGATTTTTTTCAACACAGAGTGGTCAAAATTGAAATTAAACATCAAAAATGAACTTTTCATACACAAAAAGCCACAGGAAGGACACCTTACATGCAATATTTCTTCTTAAAAGATGTCGTGTAGAAAAACCAAGATGCTAATTGTCGGCCATTTTTAATTTATGCAAATTATGCAAATTGCCCAAAGTTGCCAGAGTGGCAACCTCGCTCAAATCAATGCAGGACCAATGTAGAATCAGCAATAAAACTTCATGTTACTCACAATTTCTAGGTTCCGAAAATTTCGCCTCGACTATTAGTCTACATTACAATGGTTCATAATTGTTGTTAAAATTTATTTTTGAACTTGCTATTAACGTCTACAGATGCCCTTGGTTTAGATCAATCATGAACTCAAATATAGGCATAAGGTCAAATCATCATCTAAATACGATACAGAAAGCAGTTATCAATCATAATGACAACTTCGTTTTATTTCTACAGTTGGAAATAAACAACCCAACGTTACAAACTAAGTGTTCATGCGCTTTCCGACGTACACCATTGGTAAAAGCTTTTGAATATGTTGTCTTCATCAATCGGTATTATGACCAAGGTATCAAAACGACATTAATCATCATACACTGCTTCATTTGTTTAATTGGAGTGCAAAACATTACGAAAGATTGAAGAATTTGCTAATTACTAGATTTGTTTGTAACACTTTCACATATGATATTCTGAAAATATGTTTTAGAGCGTCTGTATTACCGAAAATGTTATCTCAAGTATAATTTTCGGGGGTCATGTGTGTCACGTTAGAAAAGAACTGCGAGTTCATGGTAAAGTTCGAGGCCTTCGTGTTAAAGAGTTAAACAGTTCGATGAGAGTTGTTTGCATCATACAAATAAAAACAACCATATATTAATGTTAAAGCAAATTTGTATGTAAAAAGAAAGGAAAGAAAGCGTGTTTGTTTCTGCATGTGGTAAGTTGAAGGTAGGCCGTCATAATCAAAATACTTTCAAATAACCTTTAAAATACAGGCAAGTCGCAATACCTTGACATTAGCCTAAACAGAATAGGATAGCGCGAAATTATTGTCTTCGCGTGACGTAGTTCAATACAATGGATAGAGGGGCGTTTTTCAAAGCACGTGAAAACGTTGCTTGTCTAGTATATATGTGTATCGCCATGTAGGCGTTGGTCATTCTACATGACGACGGTCGACCCAGCACATCGATTCGTTTTAATGTGTTATTTAATAATTCGATCATATGTTGATAAACTCATCAAGTATACTTGTCAATTACATTAAAGTTAAAGCTTTTCGTAATATCAAAGAGTGACAAAGTACCAAAATGCGGTCCAACATTCAACCCGTCAGGGACAAATGGGCACAGGTTTCCAGAGTTCTTTCACACAAAGTGTGTTTTTTATCTCTGTTGTTTTTCTGTGCGAGACGGGTTTAAGGTTCTTTTCTGGGTTTGTTTTTTCACCTAAATAAGTTGTGCTCGTTGCCATAGATGAATTCACTATTTGTTGTATTAAAGTGTAACACCAGATGTCATTACGGCTGTAATAAACTCATTGTCTGGGCCGTACAGAGCCTCGTCAAGATATTCCAATGAAATGGTGTTGATTATTTGAAGTTGAGTGAAGACTATACAATTGCGAAACATGAAACAAAACCGACCCTTCTGCCTAAGTTGATTATATGTCTACTTACCAATGTTGCGTACTGTGTATTATATGTTCCATGGGCATTACATTATGTTAATACTAAACTATGGAAATAAAGTAGAAAAGAACACGAAACAGTTTGTAGTGCACACTTGAACATTCAATGCTTTAGAAACAGAGGTCTAGATGATGATGCGAATTGTTGTCAGAAGTTTTTACATGTATTATTTCAAAGACAATTCGAAGACATAATTGCCTGTGTTCCTGTCTAGAAAAGACGGTTTTGATTGATAATGATAATCATGATAATAATAGTTAATGCTTTAGTGTAATACTCCTAGATTATACAGATGAGTGGACTTTTCGTCGGGACCTTTGTATGATTTTAAATATGTATGATAATCAAAATTATCTAATAGTTGTGATTTGGTTCCTTTTTTAAACATATTTTATTGCCCAAAATACATTTAGTAATTATAAAGGAAGTCAGTTCCAATCATAATTAGGAAATGGGTTGAGCTACAAGTTACAAAACTTAGTTACAGCTCTCGCTTTCTGGTTTATAAGTTGCTGCAATGGTCATGGCAATATTACATTATGTTATTAACAAACCATACGTGTTCACGTAACAATTCAAGGACATACAGCAATGGTGAAAAAACATAATATATCTGAAAGAAATAGAGAAGATAGGAGCAAAAGCACAAAGACAGTTTAGACGTAACATTTCATTTGGTTAAACAAAGATGTCTGCAAAAGAGGTGTTTGAATGGTGAGCCAGTAATTATGCCTATTGATGGAGCATTCGGTAAAATGAACTTGAGAATCGATTTTAAGTAACTTCTATATAGTGTTGCTTCTATTTATGTCCATCATTAAGGGCGATATTCTTTTTTAATTAACTCTATCTCTTACACGCCTCATTCTACCGCATGTATACTTCAGCCTCAATAGGAACTAATGTGACATAATGATACATTGCACTTAATGAGACTTAATTAACTCTTTTGTCTCTATGAATCATAATCGAACATTTGTTTCATGTTATCTTTTCTCGATCTCGACTGTTTTAACTTTCAATTTGGACTAAACACATATTCTCGTACTTGGGAAAAGGTCGTGGTATAAAAACGACTACGTCATTTTAATTGAAAATGTCAAACCATTGCAGTCTTTAATGCGATACAATGCAAAAAAAGTAAACCGTAATTATATAAGTTCACGATTTCCTGAACCATAGATAAAACATGTGTTGGCCTCCTGAAGACAAGTCTTGAAATGGAAATTTGGAAAGGGAAACTTCTCATAGGCGAACAATTTGAAAGATAAAACAATAATAGTGTTTAACTCAAGAGATCTGATTTCGCCCTCTTTTTAGCCATCCATCTTCGTTTGATATATTTCAAACGGTACATTTGTATTGCCAAAACTTGAAAGTTTCTGTTTGAGTCGATGTGTGTGTACTACTTCTTATTTTTAATATAGATAGTGGTATCTAAATTACCAACAATGTCATTAAAGGAAGCCATAAATAGTGTTGTATTTTGCTCTTTGGTATGACAGTCTTCCACAAATTCTACCGATGATTTGAAGGAACGTGTGTTAAAGAGACACCAGTCAATCTTTTTTGAACGACAATCGTGCATGCGGGACAGATGGTTGTGTATAAGAAAGCTAACGCCTTTATACCGACTAAGTCATTCAGAATGCTCTAGTATAAGCGCTATCTAAATTATTTGCGTCTTGTATATAGTCAGCCTCAGACTAAACAACATTGCATGCACTGCTTAACATTAATTGACTCTTCTAGAAAACGTTTAACACGTGACATATACACAAGCTTTCTGTCTTTCTTGCAATGCGCTGTATTGTCATTCATTTATAGAAAAATCAAGCTTGAATTGGTTAACGTTAAAAACATTGATTGACATGTGGCTTTGCGTCCAGTCTAGACTCAATTTGACAGCAGATTGAATTAAAAAACGCGATAATGATTGTTTTCCTTGTGATATGTACTTTAACTCATTAAGACAATAATGAGAAGTAAGTTAGCATGAGCGATTTCGTTATACATCAAAATGGTTTCCCATGTCGCCTGCAACAGATGTTACTTTCTTTACAATGATAAAGGTAAACAAACAAACATACAATTTGCTTTTTTGAGATTATATCAAACCTGTTGGAAGGATGTGACTTCATTATAGTTGTAGATTCGTTGTGAGCTTTAATTAAAATGCTAATGGGTCGGTTGTATTTATGTTACCCCAAATACTCGACGGAAGCAATACTTTAATAATGTCTTGAATAAGTGTGACTCACTAACAATAACGTTGTACTCGGCCTTCATCGTGTTCGACAATATTACAAAACTCATGACTTATCCATTATACCACTGGAACCAACGTTATGCAAACAGGTTAGATTCAGGCCAGCCGCCAAGTAAATTGGCGACTGGCCTGTGATCTAACTTCTTTGCTGCTCTGAGTATCTTTCCCATTCAAAAATATTCAGATATTTAAAGTTTTGGAAAGCAAAAGATGCAAATATCTATTTTTAGAAAATTACCCAATATTCTTAAGGGTAAAGACGATAATCAAAAAGCGTCTAGCACAATGATGTCTCTCATGCAGGTGAGCTGGTCGCCTAGGCGACGTAAGGTCAGCACAAGTGTATGCTATAGGTACCCGCTAGCAATTAAACTGGTAGATTCTCAGTAGGTACCGTCTAAAGCTGGTCGTAGAATTTCTCTTTACATGTCAATCTAGATATGTGTGTAGCCATTGCTGAAGAATAAGAATTTAATTAAAATTGAAGGAAGAAAACATTATACGATCCCTGGTAGATAGAGCTGCACCATTGTGACATTGCAGCATGAATTTGAGTCCGAGAATTTGAACTTAGTCCTGTTTCCGCATCTCATATACTCTAGACAGCGGTTATATAGTCACCAACGTGCAAAGGCAAACAAGGAACCATGTCACTATTTTACATACACCTAACTACCGGAGTTTCAAAGCAATGACATATACATCAGGCATTGTGGTTGTTTAGTACAAAACGATAAAAACAAAGAAACCGCAATGACTATATATAAAAATCAGCATCAATCAATAAACAGGCGTAGGGTTACGGTCAAATAACGAAAAAATGAAGGAAGTTATCCTTCCGTGTACTACACTTGTTTTGACAGATTTTGAATGATCAAGGAAGGCCAAAAAAAACTGTACTTATACTCAGTGCCGTCAATCACCAATTATAAATGTTACGAACATATATTGGATTAGATTATGTTTGTTTGCTGTCTTAATGATTTAAATCATGACGTAGAGGACAGTGAACCTAGTCATGCTAATCCTAACCTTGCCTGGGGTCCTGGTCCGTGCATTTTCCCCGCTGCGAGGTATACGCACGGTCCAGGGTACTGTTGTACTAAACAAATGAGGGAAAAACTGATAAACATAAATAGTGTCTTTGAAAGGCAAATATTGCAATGTGTCATGTCGTTGGAAGCGTCTTGGAGAGACGATTCCAATGGCTTGTAACTTTCCAATATAGCTCAGCCCAATATTGAAATAAGAGGGAATGTTGTTTGGACTTACGCAAATTTTAAGCGTAAAATGTTTAGTGAAACGGTACCCTAGGCTTATCCCAACCGGTCATAAACAACATATTTTATCTAATACCGGACTTCTCTCCAACACAAGCACACTCGACAAGTGCATGGAGGCGAATTTATCATGTCACGCTGACTTCATTGAACGTTGGAACGAATATTGAGCGACCAGAGTCTCGAACCTAGGATGTTTGTTAGAAGAACATGACACATGTAGTCTGGATTACCTGTCCCTTAAATTACAATCATTATAGTCTGACGGGAACAAGCCTTATGATACACATTGCTGAATCAAAATGTTGCTAAACGATTCTTTTAGAAAGAAAGCCATTAAAATCATTCATGATAAAGCGAGCACTTTCGTCTTTGCTAGAGCATAAGCTATACCATTATCTCTTTAAAAAAACAAAGACACATTGTTGAAGTATAAACTGTATTGTATATTGGTTAACAAAGTAAGAATCTCAAGTAAAGTCGATGAAGTAGAAGCAATTCCAAAATATTTACATGTGGTTATTAGTTGGTTGTTGAACAGTGGTTAAACCCCCTTTAAACAGTATTTTAGACGTGCCACGGGGCCCAGCGCTCTTGACCATGTGCCTGACTTTCATCAGTTATTTCTGGTATTCTTTTCCAGGCCGCTAATTGCTTTCGTCTATTAACATATTTGGTCAGCAGTGAAAGACGAACGAATCACGGCCCATGTTTTCGAAACGCACTTAGGTATGGTATCTTCCTTAAACTCAAAATTATTGCTTGACTTTGAAGAGCCTGTAAATAGTCTATACGTATAAGTATCGCGGTTTAGAGATAATGTAACAATGAACATTTACTCCACTGTTTAACTTTGCACTGTTTTGCCTTTGGCAAAGGTTTTGAGTCAACATAAGTGTTGTCTTGCGTGATGTGATCAATGCTTTAGAAATTGACGTCAACAATACGGCACATACATACTGCACAGCTAAGCACATTGAGTATAAATACAGTGACGTCTCGTTAATCCGGACACACCCGTTCCCAACAAAATTTCCGGATTAACAAGTCGTCCGGACTAATGAAGCAATGCCTGGTCTTATACACATTAAGACATGAACGGTATATATGCACGTGTATACTTATACCCCTTTACCAAACGCCAAATTTTCTTTCGTTTGCAGACGACATTTCAAAACGTGATGAAATTCAAAAATAATCTTCTGATATGCCAGAAAACATTGTGGGAAAAGGAGAAATTGCTCGTGACGAGCAATTTCTCCTTTACCCACAATGTTTTCAAAAGTCGTTTGCAACAAACTGGTTAAATGTTCTAAGTGTTTGGTAATTGGTTAGGCAATTTACTACAAATAATTCCGTTACCTTACAATTTTGTTCGGATTGCGAGACATCCGGATAAACAGTTTCCGGATAAACGAGGTTTCACTGTAACTGTATATAAGGATTTTTAGTACAAAGTCGAGTAAAACACGAGCCATTATCTTAGTGACTTTCTTAATTGTATGAAATAATATGGTTAAAAGTTTTCGATACATGGTCTTAAACAAATCTAACATAAGAGACATGATATTGGAATGAAATCAGCCTGACTGAATAATTATACAAGCTTGTCTGGATAACCATCATCCGAAGTTGACTGAAAGCTCATTTTAGTTTAACCTGACATATATAGATTAATTAATTATGAGACCAAAATTGTCAAATTAATGTCAAAATCCAATCGATCAACACACTGGTGGCAGAGCGTATATAAATAAAAGCTGCCAAAACCGTTGGATAACTTCAGAAACCGTGTTAGTTGGAAAGATATTGTTCTGGCTTTGTTCTGGGTAAGAAACATTATTGTAAAGAAATGGTTTGGCTATTACTACTCTTTGTGTTTAATGATACATTTTGATTTTAATGAGATGAAGCAAAACAACTGACTTTTGAGATACAGTATATCCTTCCCAATCATAATGGTAATGATTTTTAACTAAAGTTATATTTTGGACGACAAAAATATTTTTAACTTAACCATCATTTATCTCCCAAGTGAATAGATCGATAAAATAAACACTATTTCGATTGAGCACATTTAACTATTTCATTCACAGACAATCTAAGATTCCAGAATTATGTTTTAAAGAGGTCTTTTAGTATTTGTCTATCCGCGTCTATGAATAAAAGATATATCATAACCATGTGAATAGAAGTTTCTGATTTCGAATAAACAATGTGTAGTTCTGGTGTGGAAATGCCAGTCGCCTTTGTATTGAACACTGTCTGTTGTGATACAATTGATTTTAAATTGATTTTGACCGAAATCTTTTGGGATGGAATGTTGATTGGAAATATGATTCGAACCGATGCAAGGGGGGGGGGGATACGGGGTTGGGGGATACGGGGGAGGTGCTACTGGTTGTTGTTCGAGAACTCATACCATTAAGGTGATGAGTAAATCCTTTATCATTAAACAGAATTCAAGATCTTGGAATGTATAAATGTTAAATCCTGAAACATAGAAATAGTGTCTGGTTCAAAACGAAAATTTTGTAAAATTTAAAGTTTACATATTTATAACGACCGTTATTCAATCACTTTTCAATGGGGTTGAAAGTGGTTTTCAAATTGTACCAATGTTTTGGAAATTGTTAATTGGATATTCAATTGCACACCCGTAGAGAGCGAGCGTGTTGCAATAAGTTTGTGCGCTTTAATTCCGACAATACCACAATGGTGTGTCATCTCATGTCCTACATAATACCCTCCACATAAATATTATAAAGCCAATTAAAAGTATATAAGCTGTTACAATTACATCAACATGAGCCATATGGAAGATGAAAATATACAAACAAAGTGATCAGTAATATGTCTGTGTACATATTACCATGTTACGATCAGCTGACATTGTTATCATTTGATAATTCTTTTCCAGCAGCATTCCTATGGATAGATCTACTATGACAGGTCATTTGGCAAAGGCGTGTATTCTCTTGTTGTCCTTAGCAACGCGCTGTCAAGGTCAAACCCGGATCACATTGGTTGTACCAAGATCGGTAGACGCTTGCATCATAGAAGGCGGGGTAAGTGACCAATCAGAACTTATATACCATTTACAGCAGTAAAGCTGTAGTAAAGGTTATAAAAAGTTTTGACTTCCAAATGTCCTCACATCTGGGTATAAGCAGCTTTTAAGGGCAAAAACAAATAAAACGATTAAGCAGACAGTTTAGAATAACTTTTTTCTCACAAATACGATAATTATATCAAAATTTATGTATTAGTCTTCATGGACCGAGTTGTCATTTCATAAGTAAGTCGGTTGACTAGCTCTCATGTAACTCAAAATATTCACGAACAGGGATTCGAACCTGTATGAGGATTGCCGAATTGATATTCCAGTGTCGTCAATAACCCCACTGAGTCAGATAAGGACATGCATCTTCAGTCGCTTTGATTGAAGAGGAAACAAAACATCCCATAAAATGGCAATGCTTTGTGATCCCAATCGCAGGGCGATGCTTTCTAAAAATATTATTTAATGTTAGGCCCATTATCAGTGCTGGCAAATCTCGTCTACTAAGATAAGACGTTGATAGATAATCTCGCATAAAGTTATAGAAAAGTCTGTTGAAAGTTAAATCGATATATGTCACTTTAATACGGTTCAGTAGTTATCACTTGAGAAGAAATTCTTTTGAAAGAGTTATCTGTTTTTATATACCCCACTCTTGTTTATTATTAAATGTTATTAAATATACAACCAAAGCAAATATCGAAGGTTCAGCGTAAGACTATAGTAAGTGCTTCGAAAACACGAAGCACTTACTATAGTATTGCACTGAACCCTTGATACATTGACAAGACAAAAGAAGTAAATGTTTTTAGAAGGCAGCCGCCCCTCTTTTTCAGGTGTTTCAAAACTAAACAGGAAATAAAACCTAATTTTTAAAGTTTTAAATTTAGCCTTTAATCTTGGTCTTTAATTTGAACAATAGATAGAAACTTCTTTTTACCTGTTGCGACAAAAAGGTCCGCTGTGATAAATCTTCAATTAATAGAAAACAATCCATCAACTCGTTCACTTAGACAGTTTGATAACACACCTTATTTAGTAATATGACTTCATCAAGAACCTTTCATCAATCAATTAGGTAAACGACATTCACATAAAGAAAGCGCCGAACAGTTTGGATACAAAACCGTATCATTTCTATCAAAATTCGCATTAAAGAGGAACCTGTTTTTGTGCAAGTACTTGACTGGTGTGATTAGAAAAGAGCATTTTTGAATGTAGAACGATATATTAATTCTGACATCAAACCTTATTATAAACGTGCCTTAGCTCGTTTTAGATGCTCAAGTCATAAGCTTAACATTGAAATTGGTAGACATTTTAACGTTTATAGAAATGACAGGGTTTGTCTATACTCTTTTCTCAACAAAGATATTTTGATTGTTGAGGACGAATACCATGCATTTTTTATATGTGAAAAGTTTGGAGACATTAGAAATATCTATTTATATAATTGGTATAAAGCTCGTCCAAACTTAGATAATTTTTACAATCTTTTTAAATGTAATGACGAAATAACATTGAAAAACCTAGCTTTCTTTGTATCAAAATTACTAGAGCACATTTCTACTTGATTTCCTTTTATCCTTAAAACATAACAGCAAATAATATATTGATGATAGTGTAGGGCATATCTGATTTTGATTTGTATTTTGTAATATGTATATGTATTGTGGGCCGGAGGCCTTTTTACTGAAATAAAATTGTATTGTATTGTATTAACTTGAGAGCAAGTGGTCCTATCGTACATGTGTTTGAACGTACAGTCACTTACATAGTTTTTAAAGCTATCCCAATGCATTTAGATCACATTTGCTAATAATATAAGTGTAACTAAGTATTAAATGCTGGAAATGCATAACACAAGTAATTATTTAAGAATAGAAGGTATCATTGTAGAATTGATGTTCTCAGTACGATTAGGATAGTCGAGTCGTTGCTCCATTTTAGCTCCATATCTCTAGGATGCAAGCCCCATCGCCAGCGAAAAACTAAGCAGCATACAAGATTGGGATATAAAACGCCAAGTTTGCTCAATTTTCTGATCATCGATTGTTGATCTTGTCACTGATTATACAGAAGGCTTGAGAAACCACTTTGATAGAAAGACGAATTGTTCCTTATGTCATTTTTTTTTCATTTCTTTTTTTTATATATAACACTGGCTTCTACCCAATATCACAAACATGTTGGTTTTTGTTCGTGGTCCTTTTTTGTCGCCTGCTTTTGCTTTCAATTCCCAAATGGCGAAAATGATTACGGTTCTGAACTTCTAAATGTTTAATTGACAATCTTCTTCCTTATAAATACATTTTAACGCATGTTGACGATATCAGCAACTGTGTTAAAGCAAGACTCCCTATTTAATGGAATCATTATTAAGATAACACTGTTGTTTTTTATTTTCATATTTCATAATCCAACTTATGCTTTTGGTATCACTGCCATCACAGTTTCAAGTAGACACAGCATCCTAAATCAATTCAATACTAAATGACCACCACCATCATGGAGTGTGTAATGTGTGGTCGCCAATAAAAACGCATTAGTTTTTCACATTAATCGTCCCGGTAATGACTTAAAGACACCCACATCTGAAAGAAACAATTCATCATCACTGGTTGACAAGAATAATCAAGATACATGTATATCATATATCGCTTATCATTCATTTAATGTATATTACTTGATAACTCACTTTACTATTGGGTGGATACATGGCCTTGCCCTTTTTGTGATAGTTTCAATGAGGTGGTTTCTGGCTTTAAACAGTATTTATTATATGGTCCTTGCAGTATGTAACAGACCTATTGAAGTATCGTGACCTAAACATTATGTACTCAATAAGTTATTGGCGTTTCGAGTATGTGCAAAATGCAATGGCTATTACGTAGATTTTAAGAGCTTTGCAAATAACTTAAACGTTTATTAAACACCAAATTTTCGACTGTCCAAAATTGAAAGAGTTTGCACCAGACAATTCAAAATGTGATGAAATTGGAATAATGATCTTCTGATTGGGCAGAAAACATTGTGGGAAACGGTGAAATTGCTCGTACAGAGCAATTTCTCCTTTTCCCACAATATTTTCCACATTTTTTTGGTAAAAAACTGGTCAAATGTCATTATTGTTTGGTAATGGATAAAAAAAACAAGGACAGTCAAACCGTATTTTATAGAAACACCCGATCGATCCAATCAGCGTCGAGATTGACTGTCTGCAACGCCTCCTGTGGTACTATCAGACAAATCAGAACGCGTCAATGGCGGATGTGGTCTACTTCAGCGCCCTCTCGGAGAAAACCATGCGCCGTCAAGCACCGGAAACGGGGTTTAGAACCCGGAAAGAGTATCGCACGTTAACCGACGTTGAGAGAGACGATCTGAACAACGCCTTCAATATTCTATATCAGGTTTGGCTTGCTATCGAGTGTTTGTAAATTTTACGAGATGTTTTATTGGCATAACTCTTTGGTAACTTTTGTTCTTTTAATTTCTAGTTTATTTTTTAAATATGGAAGAGGTTTAAGAAAGCGTCACAATGAGGACAAGTAAAAAAGTGTCCTCTCTGATAAACGCATATGAAATGCACGAACTTGTTTCAGAATTCATTTTACCAAGAGTGTGCATAAGTATTAGAATAGAGTTTGTTACGTCAGTCCAGAGTCCCAATAAGCATTAAAAATCCCAACAGAAGTAAAATCGAGACGGTGATTCATGCAAAAACGAAAGCAACGCTTATACATGTGCTATTTCGCAAACTGTTGACGACTCGTGCAGACGAATATGTTTTGCGTAGCTTGTGTTGATAAAGTTATTTAGCTTCATTATTTGAGATAAATAGAAATCGCTCAGGTGCGTTCTGGAACGTATTTAAGAGCACAAAATATAATTTGTTTAAGCACGAAATAAAGTCCCTTTCTGTTGCGTTTTTGAGAATATGCTTTTTTTTTCCTTTTTTTATTTACCTGAAAAAAGTATAGACACATACTTAAATGCTTACTAAAGGAACGCCAATGAGTACTGAGGGAAAATTTGCTGTGTTTCTTGCAACCATAGGAATGATAACTAGGCAAATTGAGAAAAGTACACAATTAATTTCTCTGTAAAAACTGTTCATGATATGTATCTCAATAACGTCATGAGAAGAACATATCATAAAAAGAAAAAGGAGGAGGAAAAGACAAAATAAAAACTATGAAGCTGGTTCGGTTCAACATGCAAGGTACATCGTAATAAAATCCTCATGCATCGTTGTGTGTGATAAATCAACGCCGATGTTGAAGTGCGTTTTAGTAAGGCCCAATAGATGTTTTATAACACTGCTGTCAAGTTAGCCAACATCGTGAAGGTTAATAGAAACAAGCAGGCCGTACTGCATGACACAGGGTGACGTTGTTTTGACGTTAACGACGTTTTGTGGTTAATGTGACAACGAACATGGATTTTCAATCAACTCATTTATCGTTATGGGAATTTGTGAGGCATCAAAAGTGAACGCCAAAAACACTAGACAGTAACGGCAAAAACAGTTTCTTTATAATATTCGTAAGACTCTTCAACAGATTTCCTTACTTTTGACGAAAATTTAGTGGTATTTACACTTGTTCACAATTATATAAAAAGAAGCAAACGGTTTGATTGATGGTTTACCATTTCTGGTCCATTCATCTACAACTCTTTCCACTCTGTCTCTATCTCCCTATTCTATCTGTATCTCTATATTCCTCTATCTCTACTCGCCCCCTTCTGTATCGGTGAATTTACAATTATTTGTTATATATATGTTTTGTATTGTATTGCGTATCATGTTGTTATGTTATTCAGGAGAAGGACTCAACAAGGTTATAGCTTCCGTCCCAATCCAATTGTAAAAACATTCTACATTAAAATATGTTTATACTAACAGATTCGTTGCGGTAAAAGGGTTTTTGAATTCAGAGCGTTTAACACTTCTTAAATGCGAGCAACAGCAGACAGTATTTATACAGTAAGAAATACTTTTAGGATGAAGGATACAAACCATTGTAAAACAAAGAAATTTTCCCTCTCGAGCAATTTCTGTTTTGTCACTTTTGGTGGTTATTTTCGGTGTAGCTACATGCTTCCTTTAAAAAAAATAAGTCCATGTTAATTACTTAATCTAAGAATTCCTTTTCCCTTTTTGGGATAAATTTAGTAATCACTGCCGGATTGAAAATACGAAGCTGGTTTATATAGAAGTATTAGTTTGTTAAGAGTCCATGAACATGTCTTGTTTACACTAAACCCTCATCATTACAGAATGGAACCATACGTAGATATGCTGAACTGCACGCCAGAGTCGCCATGAAGCTTCACGAAAGTCCGGCATTTCTACCCTGGTACCGGGTGTTTCTTGCTCAGTAAGTAGTGTGGAGAAGGTAAAGGCGTGATACGTTCACTAGCTAGGTTACACCTAATACAGCATGACGCTGGTAGTGGTAGCTTGAGTCGTTGGCAGATTTATTAATTGGGATTTTTCAAACTTATTTATTTTACATCGATTGTGACGGAATACAATTCACACTCGATGTCTGCTTCCTGGATACTTAACCAGTACTTGCGCCGATTTCATGGCTAGTTCCGTCAATTTTCACCACGCCTATCAAGGATCGAACCCGGGGATTGTATATTCATTAAAGAATTTCAGGTAAAGTAATGTTGGTCTGGTTGAACGCCCTTATATTGTTCAAATACTGTTGAGACAACCTTAAACTACAAAATAATTTAAATAATTTATGTTATTCTTGTCAAATGAAATAAAAGTCAGTCACCGAACTGTGTCCGTGCCAAAAGCTGTCTGATATCAATCGAGAAAACCAATTGTTGTTCTCTATAGATTTAAGGGGTCGCCTCTCTGTCACATAAATAATGGAGAAACGAGGTATTGTCTTTGCGAGTCGTATTATTAACTTAACAATGTAAATCGTCATGTACAATGCTTCTGAGTGATGTCTAGCACTGAAATGATACAGGCACCAATAATGCATGTCACCTTAAGCAATACTAGTAGCCTAAACAATATTCAAAGTGGCGTTACACCACCGACAAACATACGATAATATTAAAACAAATTATTTTGATTTTGGGATTTTTCATAGGCATCCTTTAACTTAGACTCAGCAGTGTCAGGATAATTTCAGTGACTCTGTTTTTCCTTTAACTGATCGAATTTTGATCTCCAATGCAATAGACTAAACATCGGTCGCCGTTAAACCACAATTTTGGATCTTACTCATTTTACTTGGGAAAGTACTGTATGTGTAAATATTGTAGATTTAAGTCGTCTTGATCTTTTATTGCCAATACCATTGGAATGTGTCTAGACAAGGCTGTCGATCCTTGCCTTTATCTGTTAGACTTTTAGAAGAACATGTTGCCACGGTATAACTAAAAAGATGTTGAACGCGGGAATAAACTTATATTATCGTTCCGTACTTGAATCTCTAACGGTCAAAACCGAGCGCGCTTATCAAAACTTCTCTCCTTATCAAATGGCTTCAAGTATGGTGCCACCGTATACTGAAAAATGTTCAAAGACGTAGCGATCTCTAAATGACATCCGTTTCAAATGACATTTTTTTTAACTTTACACCCTTCAATGTATTCTTGATATCTACTAAACATTATCTTTAAAACAGTTTTGAGGAAGAACTAAGAAAGGTCAGTTCAAGGTCAGTAAGCCTCCCTTACCTTGACCTGAGCCAGGATTACGATATGGACAACCCGGTCAACTCCGTCCTCTGGTCAGCCGGTCTCCTTGGTAACGCTAATGGTAGGGTTGTGACGGGGCCTTTTAAAGGGTGGCATACGGCAGCCGGACATCTACAGAGGAATTACGCATCTGGAATCCTGGGTAGGCTTATCAGCAAGGACAATATCAGGAAGATTATGGCTAAATGTAAATACAACGTAAGTTAGAAAATTAAATACAATTATCAAAATAGTTCTTTTGTATTATTATAATTGACAATATTAATCTAATCAGCATGTCTTATGTGATTTGGTTTGGAATTGCATTTTTATTTATTCACGTGGTTTTTGATTGAGACTTCTCTTCTACTCGTGCCGTTTACAGTTTTACGACAGATCTCTTTTGAAAACAGTGCTTTATAAAGGAGACATGTTCATATATAAAAATAGGTTTTAAGACTGCAAATGCGTTAAACCATTGACACTTATTGTGAAAACCTTTCGATAGTCAATTCAAAATCATTTTGTAACAAAACTACTACCTTACAAGAGAAAGGGTAATGAACATTCATTTTACCTGAGCTTGTAATAAGGTGCCCATCATTATATCTGCATCCATGTATATCAATTATCATTTAACCTTTAGTCATTGACTTATAATGAGTACCCAAAATATTAGATTTTAAGACATTTTGATTGATCTTATTCCTTATCGTCAATATGGCCAGTTAAACAAAATACACAAATTAGAAAGAAAAATACATATACCCGGATATGTATACAACATAAAGAATAAAAAACACACATGTATACTTTATTATCAGACTATCTCACAGATAAACGTTTTTCGCATTCATACAAGTACATTCTTACCTAGATATAAACAAACATACGCGTAAACATACAGACTAACAGAGGTAAAGATGCAAACAGACGTTCATACATGTATGTTGAGGAAATAAAACTGTGTAACTTCTTACGTATCATAAGTGCATGTCGTAAAAATGTCTACATAGGAATTCCAAGTGAAAAAGACCAGTTAGGCTTAATTGTCTTCCTCTTTCGGTAATAAATATATTACTTTTCCTTCCCAGGAGATCGTTTTCCCGCTCGATACACCCAGCACAGACAAGCATCAGCACATCCTAGAGTACCACCATCAGGGTATACTAAACTGGGTGGGTGGGGACATGTCCAATCCGCTCACCTCCGCCTACGATCCGCTGTTCTACATGGGCACAGCCTACATCGACTATCTCTGGGAGATATTCCGGAAACGGCAGCTCACCGTGTGTCACGTGGATCCGGAATGGGACTATCCAACTTCCGGTGGAAGACCGGAACACGGACCTTCCGAACTCATGGCCGGATTTGACAAGTACAGACACATCGACGGTCTAGCCTCATTCTGGACAAATAACTGGTACAACTACGCCGATCACCCAGAATGCCCCAGTTGTGGCGGTTCGAAGTATCTGTACTGTAATAACCGCGACTTCCGGTGTGTGTCACACTCTCGTCGCGCCGATTTCAATGTCGGCCGCTATAAGGAGACGGCGACGGCTAACAGATTCGGCGTGATCTCTGAAACTTTTGAGCCGGTGCGTGATTATGTACCCAAGTACGTGTCCCCCGACCACAAGGTTCGGGGTCCGTTTAATGACGGACGATCGGTGTTTACGGCCCTTGAGGACGCGGAAGCGGCGGTGAAAAGAGATCGACGTAACAGACGACCGACCAGAAGGCGCACACAGGCGCCTAGAATACGCTGGCGTACAGGGCAAACTGTGTAATACTGTAACCCTTAACCAAACGCCAAATGTTCGACTGTCCCAAATTGAAAGAGATTGCAGAAGACATTTTTAAAATTCGATAAATCTTGAAAATACTCTTCAGATAGATCAGAAAACATTTTGGGGAAAGGAAAAATTGCTCATTATGAGCCATTTCTCCTTTTCCCACAATGTTTTACAGAGTCGCCTAGTACAAAGTGGTAAAATGTCGTTATTATTTGGTAATGGGCTAATATGGGTTACTTCACATATACATGTTTAGTAATAAACACTTTTGCTGTAACCAATTTTAGAAACCAACGTAACAGTGTGCGGAATTGTCGATGCCAACAATTTTTTCTATTATTTCATTGGTTTCTCTTTCTCATATAAATCACAAAAACAAAACATCTTTCAAACTTTGAGTGTTCCCTGCAAGCGCAACTTCTCTGTTTTTTCCATATCACCTCGTAGATAACTTAAGGATTAGACAGTTTGGGCTGTGTGTCACGGCTTATAACATGTTTCCTGTGAAACTCTATTTTAAGCTTTTCTATGTATATGGAAGCGATGAACATCATTTGAAATCGTTATTTGTGGTCGGTTGTTCATACATAATAATAAACAGGTTTAATATTTTTTAAAGTCATGAAAGAAGCAGCATGGTGGATTCCTTATGAGAAAAACCCGATCGGTTCATATCGTGTGGTCGTGTTACTTTCGAATGATACTCGTCGTAAAAGGAATGGAGCTTCTAGACGAATAACCGATTTAAGTGTAGGTGATGATTGCATGTTTATGTTTATACAAAAGCAACATGTATCATATAATGCTAACATAGTTTTGAATAAAGCTCGTAGAAATTGAAAAACAACGGCCTATTTGGGTTCTGATGTAACTGTATTGACCAATGAAACTGTATACAACCCTGACAAACAAGTGCGCGTGGATACTGCTGTTGATGGCTTCTATAGTTGGGTTCAATGCAGTACAATAGTATGTCCTTCACATAAGTGAAGTAATTTTTTTGTTATTTGATAACTAATCTTTAAGTATCTTGACAAAATATCAATTATCGAATACAGTCGGAGGCTGTGGAAGAATTTCACACAATCTCAATACATGGATGTTTTGTTTTTGTTTGTATGGTATTTTACGCCGTACCAACATCTTTTTCAGCTATGCAACGGCTTTCCATGAAATACCAGTACTAGGTTACGGGATTATTGCAAACAGCTTCAGTTATATAACTTAATACTGTTGAATTTGGCTTAGATCTCAAATTGATCTCACTTCATTACTGCTGATGACTGGAAAATAGTATTCTATATGCTTACTACAAAATACCTCACCTTACCACATCTGCAAAAGACACTTTAAAAAGCACTCTGACAGAAGTGAATTGCTCGTGGTAAACAATATCTCGTCATGTCTCAATGGTTAATACGAATTATAATTAAGATTAGGGCGGCGGTCTAAGAATTCAGAGGTCCCTGGTTTGGGCGCAATCGGTTCATTTGGTTTCGTGGGATTTTCATTAACATGTAGGAAGACACACAAAGGTACTTGTCTAGTACCGTCGGACCCAAAATGAGCCTTGATATGACTGAAAAATGTTGACAAGGTTTTAAACCCCATATAAAAAAACTCCAGTGTGGTGAACTAGGTTACATCTTATGGGGCTCTTTCAGTTTCATGGAATTTTGGTTTCAGCCTAACCCTTATTATGCTGGAACTGACTTCATGCTTGTGCAAACAGGTTAGATCCAGGCCAACCGCCTAATAAATTGGCGGCTGGTCTGTGATCAAACCTGTTTGCTACTCTGGGTATCTTTCTTCATTATAATTAAGCAGATGTTTAAGGTTCTTGGTAAGCAGACGAAACATAAATCTATTATTAGTAAATTGTCCAGCATTCTAAGTGCTAAACTCTACCGGTTCATTGTTTTAGGACTTTTCCATTTAGATACTCAAGCTGTTAGAGCTAAGAATATAACCGTAAACACATTACTGGACGGGTTCAAGAGCATTTGCCTGTGTGTACCAGAGACAGAAACCATCATCAAGAAAACCAAAGATCAAGCCGATAGAACACAGACTGAAACCTTCAACAACACGATAATCTAGCCCGAAACGCTGAACTTAGAGAGTCGGGGCTGAAACCGCCAAGACTATGCAATATAAAGCGGTTTTAAGTTTTTTAACGGCAATTGATGCCAATTGAAACCAGAGGGACGGAGCCCATGTGCGCTCTTCCCCTATTTGACAAGGTTTGATTCTTAAACCCCAATTTATGAGTTTCCAAATCAAAATGAGTATTGTGGCCCTATCAACAATTTTACATAAGCCCATTCTACTCTTTAAAACCTGATTTTGGCACCATTCTGCTTCAGAATTTTTATGCGCTTAGCAGACGATTCATTATAAAAAGAAAGTCAGTCTGTGCGTTGATTACCCCCCACCCCCCACCTTTCCCCATGCTTGAAGCTCAACCTCTGCACTATTTTAGAAGGGGTTATCGAAAGCATTATGATTGTACAACAAATTGTTCAGCTTCACCACATGGGATTGGATCCCAATCGGTGCTATTTTTAGAACATACATTTTTACACATTCCTGGTCTTCTGTATGGAACTTCTTAATTTGACTATTCTTTGTGACATCCAAAAAGTAGCCTTGTAGTAAGTGAACGTCGCCCATCAAAAGACAGCCGGTTCCCGCTTTACTAAATAGTTTATGCTTAAGATTTGCGTAAGTCTAAAACAAAAATTTCTCTCCAAGACGCTTCCAATGACGTGTCACATTGCAATATTGTACTTGTATTGAAGATGCTATCCATGTTTGTCAGTTATGACTTACGCAAATATTTTTCTCAAGTTGTTTAGTAAAACGGTACCCCGGACCCCTGTTTGTTATGATGCCCCCAACAACCGACGGAAGATCCTGGACCCACACTTGTTGTTGACCAAGCCCCCAACAACCGACGGAAAATCCTGGACCCACACTTGTTGTTTACCAAAAGACGAAGCAGTGGCATAAGTCCTGTGCCAAATGCAGATTATTATTTCTAAACTACATGTGACATACCTCATTTAATTCAATGATTTTAAAAGGTTTCTGCTTCAACCTGGTTTTAACAATTGTCTGCATCAAAGTGAAGGGTCAGACAGACGCTTGATAATGTTAGTAACGATAACAACAACAGGTGCTCTTTGGCATGAATGATTAACGATAAGTCCCTTCCCCAAAATTATCTAACTTTGACGTTTCTTCTGCAGACGTCTTATGAACCACTGTGACAAATAGGTAATTGTTCTTCATACTGAACAATTAACGATTTTGTTACGATGATTACATTCCCTTGATCATTAAGAAACTAAATTATCTCCATTCCAGTTTTGATTGACTATTAATGCTTTCAATTTAGACAGGCTATGGTATCGAACAATGGGTAAACTTGAATTATCGGTAGGCCTACGCCGTTAGCACAGTGGCGTTTTCTTCTATCACCGTGAGATGATTAAGCATGATAAGCATTGAATATGCACAAAACTTTAAACAATTTTATATATATATATACATATATATATGTATGTATGTGTGTGGGGGGTGTGTGTGTG
Source organism: Cerastoderma edule (assembly GCA_947846245.1). Classification (NCBI taxonomy): domain Eukaryota; kingdom Metazoa; phylum Mollusca; class Bivalvia; order Cardiida; family Cardiidae; genus Cerastoderma; species Cerastoderma edule. The sequence continues at coordinate 9,893,663 of OX401411.1, read as the reverse complement.
TGTGTGTGCGTGTATATATATATATATATATATATATATATATATATATATATATATATATATATATATATATATATATATATATATATATATATATATATATATATATATATATATATATCGAGCTCCGACAAATAGAGGCCATAGTGAGCACGGGTCTATTACGTAAACCAATTAACCGAGTTGCACTGATAAATTTGAAAAACAAACGAAATAGAAACTTAGTCAAAGTCAAATGTTTATAAAAACCACGACAAACTGATATAGTCAAATACACGCCGATCACACATACTCGTTTCAATGCAAATTTAAAACACAGAACACACTCAAAGATACCCCTACGGCAAAAGGGGAAAATGTCCAAGACGTGCAACTTCTTTTTCAAGCATAACTAGTAAGAGAAATAAGGTCAACTCTTCCTTCATAATACTTACTTTCACAAAGCTTTTACCAAAAGCATACGAAATCACTATGATTAAAGGATAAACCGGCTCATGGTTTATCTATCCTTTTGTCAAAACGGTTTCTCAAAACATCATATTTAGGATTGTCATATATTCAGACTGTCTTTTATCGTCTGATGTGGCTTTCAATTTGAACCAGTCAACAATTCCTAGTTGATTGTATATACTATCTAATATATACTATCTATGTTGTGATCGACATGGTCAAAGAGTAAAACGATCACGTGATGTTCACAGCTGTAATGATATCTCTGTCGCTACCTTGTAGACCATCATGGGTATAAGAAGACGGTATCAGTGCAAGTGAGCTCAGATGACATTGCAGGATGAATTGTTTAACAGTTTTATTGGCATTGTTCCCATTATGCGTTTCAAGTCTAAGTAAGTTGAACATTTTTATTGAATGGATTTCTTAGGTCTTGAAATTTAAAGGTATTGCTTTGATATCTTTTCTTTATCTTCGAACAGTATGTTTTTGGTAACTTGGTATCATCTTCTTGGCGAAAAGGTTCAAGTATTAGAACCAAGAATATATAATTTGCAAATTAAGTTTTGATAGAGACCTTGTAAATGGTGTCAGTAAGCTTTCTGTCCGATGCCTCTCTTAGTTTGTGTTTAAATGAATAAAGCTGGTTGATTACACTTACAAATTACAATTACACTTGTAAATTTGCCATCGGCTGTTGTTTTCAAAGTACCGATCAAAAAGTTAAATGTGTTTTATTTCTATATTCATGTTTAGTTTATAATTATTCATTTCTACATCGATTGTGAAACAATTTCTTACAACATAGATTAATCATTCTCGATTCTGGTTCCTGGATACATAACCAGTGCTTGTGCCAAAAGTGGATTAATGAAAGTTTGCAAGGCAGACCCCACTACTCACGGGATTTGAATCAGCTACCCTCGTACCCACGCAGACGCTCAACCCCTGGACAACTGTCCTCCTTTATTCATTTTCGCCTCTCCACATTCACGTAATCACATGTTTCCTTTATATATCCATGCTTGCGGTAAGATGTTAACCGGCTCGTTCACATTTAAAATCGTAAATTTGCCGTCAGCTGCTGTTTTCAATGTACCTTTCAAAAACTCAAATGTTTTATTAACTCTTTCTATGCTCGTGACCTTCTGATAACACTAACATATAGACATGTTTCTTTAAATGTTCGTTTTTCAGCCCAAGCTTCGACTAACATATATATCCATACGCCCGGTAAGATGTTACCAGGCCCCTTCACGAAGGGTTCCGTGAAGGTGGCCCGGAATCTAACACTGGGTGAATGTGCCGCGGAATGCTCGCTAGAGTACCTACTTAACCAGGTAGGCCAATGTTAATCCCTTATAGTGCTGGAACCGACTTCGTACTTATGCAAACAGGTTCGATCCAGGCAAGCCGCCAAATAGATTGGCGACTGGCCTGTGATCTAACCTGTTTGCTTCTCTGAGTATCTATTTGAATAAGAATTAAGCAGACATTTAAGTTTTTGGATGAATGAACCTGAATGATATATTGTATTATGTTACTATCATGATGTACTGTTGATGCTTTCATTTATTGCCATATAGGTCTATGACCTTCTGGTGTTAAACTGAATAAACTTGTAAACTTGTAAACTTTAAGTTGAAAACAGACGACTTATAAATCTATTTTTAGAAAACTACCCAGCATTCTAAGGGTTAACTTTACTTATCTATTATTTATTGATTGTAAACATCAAGGAAAGAGATTATCTTCATCAAAATTAAGCTGACATTTAAGGGTTTGGAAAGCAGACGACATAAAAATATGTTTTAAGAAAATTTCCTAGCATTCTAAGGTTTATGATAAAATTCACAAAGACCGAGCAATATAAATTTACATGTAACATAGTATGAGTTCATGAGTTGAGTTACTACCATGTGTAAATGGCAAATGCTCGCAATGGACTATTTCTTACTTTGTGGTAACAGTAGCATTATTTCAACATTATCATTTAACATTTGCGACGAAAACAATCTAAAACGGATAGAGGAGTCACTCTTATGGTAGATACATGTATGAGCAATCATGACAATTCTGTTAAAAATGTTTTGTTTGGCAAAATAGAAAATTCAATGGACTAAGGTGCTGACGCACCCTTAGTCCAAAGATCGGTATGCGTGGACTGTATCTTCTTTGCAAATAAACAAAATAATTATAACTAATAATTCATTTTCAAAGGAAGTTAAAGTCTTAAGAAAATGAATCATGAGTAAAATACACTTCCTTACTATTTTTGTTCTTCAGCTAACATCTATATTTGTATTCTATGAAAATTGCTATAAACTGTAACTGGTTTTGCAATAAAGAATAGTGTAATGATTTATACTGTTTGTTAATGGAAAGGGTAGTGTACAAATGCATTTCGAACACTACCTACTCGCGTAATCTTTATTGCTTCCCTATATTATTAATAAACATTTACCTACTTCTTCATTATTGCCGTCTAGCGTTGATGACAATGTAAACAAGCCATACATTCTAATATTATGGAACTTATTAGGATACCGATGCATCGCATTTCCAATAAAAGAAACAATTAAGTCAATAGAATTACAATAAGTATGTTATGGTTTTTGATTTCTTCAATTGAATTTCCAGTTCTCATGCTATGCATACGAATACGCCAGTAGAGAGCGTACATGTTTGATGACGAATATCACGACGTTAGTGGCAAAGGGAGGTTACCTAGGACTGCGGACTAACTCTGCCATGGACTACTACGAAAGACCGAAAGGTAGGCTGTGATTCAAACACCGTCCTTGCTTACTATCCTTTGTTGTTGGGCATCACTGTAAATTGCTGGCCCCAATGCGCCAACTTCGATCATTTTGTTTATGCACCATGCAGAGGGTTGTGCACAATGCAGAGATATTGAAGGAAACACAGAACGATATTTTGAATAGATATACGGAATGAAGTTAAATGACATGTCAATATTTCTTCATTTATGTTTTGGCTTTCCTTGGAATCGCCCTTACTAGTTTTGAGCTATGAAGGGTCGTGCTAAAGGAAAATGTCACAAAATTCTGCGCTTGTGGATTCCTGGAAACTCGAGTTTCAAATGCCCTTACTATCGGTGCATGATTAGTCTCGTGTTTTGATTGGTGTGGGTTTTTGGGTAGAACCATCGACATCAATTAAGTATTTGCAGGAATAAATCTACAACCTTCCAGTTAATGAACAGACACTCCCAGTCCTGCGACAACGCGGTAATGTGTCCTTTATGTAACATACAGTCAGGGACACTGTATCCGATATCCTTTGTAGTGAAGCAAAGTATGATACTTTATTCTTGCAAATGTACCAAATTTAACTGTGACCGAGGCGATATTAGACGAAGTGAAAGCATGTAAAGGTGCTACTTTGATATGATTTGAAATGTTGTTTAGCAGGGAGAATATATCAGTACGCCTAGTAATCCTAGTATGATTTATCAAATCGAATCGACCTGTATGTGTCATCAGATATCGAAATGGTGGATTGTAAACATTAATGCTGGGTGTCATTTTTTACGCATATCTTCATTTGTGTTTGGCTATTTGGGAGAGTTATTGTCATTTATTCCCGTTTTCTACACAGGCTCCTATGAGAACCTGTTCCGGCCATATCCAAATCAAGTTCTAGAGAGAGATGAGACCTACTTTGCTGTGTTCAAGAATAAAACCCTCGAGAAGTGTGCCTTGTTCTGTCTCATGGAAACCAGGAAACCATGCATGTCCTTCTCGTACAGTGAAAACAAACAGGTAAATGTAGGATGGCACAAATAATTCAGAAACAAAGTTTTCGAGAAATATGCACTGTTCCTTATTTATTTTACCCCATAAAGACCAAACATGCCTTCGAAAAATGTAGACAACCCGGTATATAAGTTTGTCGATAAATATTGAATAATTCAAAAGCAGTTTACCATTCGAAAATATGTGTCTCGTTCATACTCATCGACACAAGGAAGATTTGCATTCCTTCTCATACATTGAAGACACACAAGTGTACATTGTATATAATCATGGAATGGCCAATAATGAGCATTGATTTGAAGATACATCTCCGCATTTACAGTAGTTTGATAAATTTGCAATTACGTGCATTTCTGGATGATTTGCTTTCGTGTCGTTTGGCGTTCTTTGCAACATTTTAAACGTACAAAGTGGCTTTACCTGGTTCGAATCATGTAATTCCCTCTCCTTTCAGGACTGGCTTGGGTTTTTTTTTAAATCGATATCATAAGTTATTAGATTAACACCTGCATGATATCTTATTGTCTATGACTTCAGGCCTGTGGTTTGAGCTCCGTATATTACACGGCGGACAACGGACAGACTCTGCGACGATCCACAGAATATAACCACTACCAATATTACACGAGTGAGTAAACGGTTTTTAAGGTCTATTACCCTATATCTACCATAATCGCTTAAGATGATATCCATTACTACTATTGTTTTATTGAATCAACATTTTAAGATAATTAAAGAAAAATCGTAAGAATGACATGTCTGTCAATTGACAAGAATATGGCTTGTTTCCAATCAGGTCGGTCCTCAATATCGTATATTTCTTTTCTTTTCTGCAATATTTATGAAGACATCAATAAGACAAATACCATTGTCAATGACTATCAAATTCTATTTTGTAACAGCATGGCCTTGCAACGCCACCATACCTTGGAATTACTCCCCAAGAGCCATCGCATCACCATACTTTCCGTACGCCAGTATTACGGATGTCAACTGTCACGTGATCATTGAGGCTTCCGAGGGGAAACAAGTCGATCTCCAGTTCTCGACCTTCTACACCAAAGGCAGTTTATGCGGCGAAAATGGAGGCATTTCCGTTTACGACGGAAGTACAAACAGCGCCCCCTTGATGTCGAACTTGTGCTCTTCGGATAACTTCGTCGATCGCCGTTATCAGTCCTCGACCGGGTACTTGTACGTCCAGTTCTCAACCGGAAGTATTCCAATGGCTTTCAAAGGAGTTTACGATTTCAGTAAGCTAATATTTATAAGTATTTCTCGCTTTAGTTAAGCACTTATATGTATATTAAGATGAGTCAAGCTTAATCAACTCTAAACGATGTTGATACGGCATTTACATGTATGTCTGAAATTCGAACAGGTTGCTAGGGCATATTCCAAAAGCCGGCTGGTTGCCACTTTAAACTTTGTATCGTATCTCAAACGTTTTAGATTTTCAGCGAACAGAATGTCCACATAAGGAGTATCTTACTGTATCTCTTATACAAATTACTTTGTTTTGAACTTCATTTCGAAAGGAAAATCGCCATTTTCCTTCGCTAACTTTAGCCTTCAGTTTGGCTATCGGAACTACACCGTGTCGATTGGTGCATGGACAAATGAGAAGAATGCATTTAACACGTTACAAACATTTCAGTTGAAGTTGACATGTGCAAGATGGCGCCTTGTCAGAATGGCGGCTCGTGTATTTCCACTTCCGGTACCTATTACTGCGACTGCGCGGCCGGATATACGGGTTCTAAGTGTGAGGCGAACATTGACGAATGTGCGAGCAACCCCTGTTACCTCGGTGGTCAATGTATAGACAGGGTTAACGGATTTGAGTGCAAGTGTCCCGATCTATTGGGAGGGGTAAGGCTTTAAACTTGACACAAATTTCGTAATAAAAAAAGCGTTGTAGGTGAAAGGTGTAGCCTGTTCCTTGATTTCTGCTTTATAAAGTTTATATAATGGATACTTGACAGAATTGTATCATATAGAATATTTTGATTAGTATCCTACCCAATATGACAAACAATTGCGATTTGAACTAGGGAATTCAAAATGTTCCTATTCACACTTTATCTTGTCTGTTGTCCATGTTAGCTTTCAATGATACATGTTGTAAACAACATTGGGAAGTCACAAATAAGGATTCCTTTTTATGCAGTAAAGAAAAATTCTCAAACCTAGTGTTGAAATGAAAGTCAGTATTTTTCAGTTGCAATATGTATCGGATAATAGGCAATGTATGTATGTATTCCTAGAGATTGCGTACACTTTACATCTGCATCGAGGGTTCAGGGCAGTGATTCAGAACGGTCTTTACATTTATAAAACGTAGCATTCGATGGAATTCCGATAGATCAGGTTTTCTTAACATGAGAAATACTACCTGGTCTAACCAAAGCAAATAATCGTTTATTTTACAAAATCGCTTCAATCGACGTTTCTAATGACGTCACAACAGTAGTCGTTGCGAGTTTCGCAAAGTACTTAATGGATGAAATAGTTTACTGTGTTTGACATCATTCAAAATCAAAACAACGACCTAATAACACTCTTCGTCATTTTCAATAATGTAAGAAGTCATTCGCAATCACATCAGTCTGTTATCAAACAGTATAGTGCTGGAACCGACTTCATGCTTATGATAACAAGTAAGATCTCTGCAAGCCGTCAAGTTAATTTGCGGCTGGCCTGTGATCTAACCTGTTTGCTACACTGAGGTTTTTGAAAGTAGACGACACAAAAATCTACTTTTAGAAAATTACCCAGCATTCTAAGAGTTAACGTTGCCATTAACGTTGTATAATGTATGTTTCAGCCACGGTGTGATGTATTTGTGGGCCTGTGCCACATGAAGCCATGCCAAAACGGAGCCAAGTGTTCACCACGTGGCACTGCCAGCTACGTGTGCGCATGTCCAGACGGGTTTACAGGACAGAACTGTACAGACCGTATTACAGACCCCTGTGATTTACATCCCTGCGAGAACGGAGCACAGTGTGTGTCTAACACTGATCGAAAATTATTTGAATGTCAGTGCCTTGCCGGTTTTACCGGATCCACTTGCGAGACAGACATTGACGAATGCGCCAGCAGTCCATGCTTACATCACTTCAAATGTCATGACCTTGTGAACGATTATAGGTGCGATTGTCCGCCGATACTTGGCGGGAAGAACTGTGAGCTTTTCCTGGGTGGTTGTTCTGTACGGCCTTGTGTTCACGGCCAATGTCGACCAGCAGGCGCCACAAGCTATACTTGTCAATGCGAGGACGGATACAAGGGGGATAACTGTGACGAGTCCTTCATAGATTTCTGTGACCCTGATCCCTGTGATCACGGCGCATGCGCATCCAGCGAGCAGGGCCCTTCCTGTACATGTGACCTCGGGTATACGGGGTTCCTTTGTGACTTGAAAATCGATTATTGTGATGATGTAGACTGCCACCAGGGGGAGTGTGTGAGTCTGGAGGATGACTTCCGGTGTACATGCCTGCCTGGGTACGAAGGTCGCTTGTGTAACATGACGATAAATCACTGCAAGACCGCGAGTTGTAATAGCGGATTCTGTATCAATACACTCACTTCCTACTTCTGTGTCTGTAGAAACGGTCATACTGGTACCACTTGTGAAACAACTCCGACAGACGAATGCTCTAAAACATGCGTCAATGGTACCTGTGTCTTGAGGAACAACACTGCACACTGTGTATGTGATGACAATTTTACGGGAACCAGCTGTGACGTGCCGATAGATTATTGTATCGCATCACCATGTTCTCACGGACAATGTGAGTCGGTACCCGGTGGATACTCGTGCACCTGTGACGAGAACTACACCGGAACCAACTGTGATGATGTCATCGATGACTGCTTCAAAAATAAATGTGTATACGGCTTTTGTCAGGGTATGGAAAACGGGTATAGATGTCTCTGTGGTCAGGGTTACCATGGAGACTACTGTGACCTAAAAGAAGGAGAAACAACTTCGTCAACAACTTTGACCGTGCCAAAAGCAAACGTAACAACTCAAATATCGCATGGACATCCCCAGTGTTCTCGTGCCAATTGCAGATTCGGGGTTTGTGATCAAGACTTCACTAGCGTTTGTGTTTGTTACCTAGGTTACAAAGGGTCCGGATGTGAGGAATTTGTCGGATGCGATGAGCATAATCCTTGCAACCATGGAAACTGCTCTGACGTAAATGGTGGCTATGGATGTTCATGTGAGGAGGGGTACAGTGGTAAAAACTGCGAGATTGATGTAACAGGTAAATGATAAATAAATCTTCGCACCTTAATTGGATAAATCTACCTTCTCAATTAGAATCGAAAAAGGCAAAGTTTGATACAATAAATATGTCGATGGTTCTAAATGCTTTTGAATTTCACATGGTTACACATTACCGTATTGAATCTTGTTTAGTTCAAAAACACTGAAGGTATTGCCGTTAACTATGTAATAACTGTACAGTAAATTGTGCGTTCCAGTTGTTTCTTACCAAGAATGCAAGTTGGCGGTAGCGGGCATGGCTGCGCAATTTAAATAAGAATATACATGTATTCACATTGCCTCTTTAATAGAGCATCAAACAAGTTATATCTTCGTCTACATCATATTTGGTCGTTGCCGATTTCAATTCCTAAAAGTGATTCATCTATTTCGCGAGTCCCATGCTCCAATTAGACCTACTCTTCGGTTTAGGTTGATGCTACTCTTTCCCGCATTGCAAATATGGTACCATTGGTCGAAGTCGTTACTGCCCGTCTACTTTCTATCGTAGGTTTGACCAGGGGCATAAAGCATTGTGAAATTGGCTGACGTTGTTTCTAAGGATGATGGAGAGGAATTGAATCTGTAGAAAAGTTAACTTAAAGTCCCGATACTGTGAAATGGAACAACAACGACTAATGCTAGCATGTAGCCTTCGTAGTCCTTTTGCGTGGTCACGACTTTTCGGAAATCGCAGCTGAATCGTTTAACTTCAAAGTAACTGTAGACGAGTCTTCTCCAAATGTATCGCTTCTATACGTATATTAGGTTAGTCCGAACGATCCAGGTGTAGATATTTCATTCTACACACAGATTGGATCATCCGAGTTAATATAAGGTCGGTACTTTTTCTAATAACCGTCATGTTCCCTTAATTCATGTTACAGATCCGGATCCTTGCGCATCGGTCACGTGTCAGAATGGAGGAATGTGCTACTCGTTCAACCAATCAGATTCGAGCATGGGTTATCAGTGCGTTTGTTTTCCGGGCAACCATGGAGGCCTTTGCGAATTTTCAAACGCTTGCCTTGGAGACGTGTGCAAAAACGACACATGTGCACCGATTGGAAACGGCTTTAGGTATAATTTGTTAGTGTGTGGTCTAAAGTCAATTTCTAGAATGATTTTTGTTTGTATTGCAGTGATTCTCCGATCCCAACAAAGCCTACCCTTATTTTATCAGACTATATCCATTTATGGCGTTTAACTAAAGATATAATGCTAAAATTGTGCGTAAGTTTAAAACAACATTCCAGCTTATTTCAATATCAAGGTAATAATGTTGCAAAGCAACACCTTATTGACATCATCCTTCCCAGACGCCTTTAATCGAATAGTTCTAGTCCCGACCGATGTATACCGAGAACAACTAAAGAAACCCAACGAAATAATGACTTTCAGAATTGTTGATTATGGGCATTTCTGCCTGAATATATAGCGGTCAGTGATATAATGTATACATAGAGTTATATTATCTGTACTTCTTTTGAATCCGCTGACTGCTTTTCACACGAACAAGGTTTAAAAGTGGTGACAAATGAGTAAATCGTGTTGTATTTATTTCCTGAAACATAAGAAAGAAAACATGTACTGGTCGAGCCGGGTTTCGAATTCAGAACCCAACACCACCCCCACAGACATCTATTTTCGCCTGACGCATAGACATGTTAATGTTACAAGCTATATTTAGTATCGATATCATATAGAATTGTCGGCATTGCCCAGCTTGTCCAAAAGCCGTAGGGGACAAGTGGACTTTTTACAAAAATTTGATATGCAGTTATTAACAACAAATGCTTAAAAAGATTTTTGCATTTACAAACAAGTAAATAAAAACAAGACTTGTTACCTCTGAATTACTTATTTCCTCAATGAAGAAATATAAAGAAGATTAAAAGAAATGACAATATAGCATAACAAAAGCAATGCAATATAAAGCATTCAAACATATTGAATAAAAGGAGAAAGAAAAGGTCGTGAGATAGGCTATAACGGAACAAATGAATGAGTCAGTGTTGTGACATAACTTCAGTAAACCAAATTTCTATATTTCATCTAATTCACCCAGGTTTGCACATCTATATGCTATAGATCACAAAAGCGATATCATGCTTTTGGATTAAAATAAATATTAATTCACTGTATACACACATTGCAAAATTAAAAACAAAACAGTTTTGTTTCCAATGACCATTCTTCAGTGTATAATATAAACAGTACAGATGTTGTGCATTTTTAACCCTTTACCAAACAATAACGACATTTAACCAATTTGTTGCAGACGACTGTGGGAAGTATTGTGGTATTGCTGCAGAGTAGGATCCTTAACGGAGCAATTTCTCCTTTTCCCAAAATGTTTTCTATCATAGCAGAAGACTTTTTGACAATTACATCACGTTTTGAAATACCGTCTGCAAACTCTTTCAATTTAGGACAGTCTAAAATGTGGCGTTTGGTAAAGGGTTAAAGTGAGATATAATCGAGGTAGCATGATTATTTTACAGGTGCGAAATGACGGTGTTATCGGGTTCGAGCCAATATCCGACGTCCGTCCAACTTGTCACAGGTGAGAGATAATACAATTAGACAATAGATAGATTTGACGTATGGTAAATACGCGTCATTTTGTATTAAGTCAGATGACAACACCTCGCTATAAAAACCAAACGGACGTATGTCCATTATAAGATAGAAAAAGATACGGGATTTGTTATTGTACAGCAACGTAAAGCTATTGTGATGCAATGACCCGTCAGTTTTTGATAGGTCAGTTAGTCTACACCATTATTGCTGAAAAATAAACAAAATGTCGTGACTCCTTCATCAAAATTCAAGGCGATACGACTTTTGGGGTTTTATAGCGAAGAGAAGCTGAGACACCATTAATTGTGATTTTCGTTGTAGAAAGAAAAGAAAAATCCCTTTAATCCCTTACTTAAAAAATACGTTCATTTGAAGTATCAGAAGATGACAAAAGACACCACTTTGGCAAAGTGATTAACTTACCTGCTAAGTATTTTATCAATTTGGCACAATCCTTTTTATGTATACATTTTCCTACTTTTCCGTTGCTTTCAATAAGGACCAGTCACACAATACAATATTTGGAAATTTGGTTTCCCTCGTTCTTAGGAATTTAAACATACGTGTTACAGGGGATCTATATATGATACCATTGTGACAAAAAGGGATGTTTCATGTGAACATTCTCTTCTCTCGGTACAGCGGAAATTTGTTATGTCCTTTACTACAAGTGCGTCAGAACGCTGGAAGTCAAACCGAAAATTTCTCCCGGCAAATCTGCTCATGCATATTTTTCAATTTGCACTTACATTGGGAAGGGATTTGGTGAACCTTCGTTTCCTTTTTCAGATATAAAGAATTGATAAGTACACATGCATTAATCCCTTTCTTTGATTTCAGGTGGCATCCGGTCTTCTGGCAGGCTGTTAATGCTATTTTAAGGGCATTTATTTTAAGCTCATATTCGCTAAATGTATGCATTGTTTTTATTTCAGGCTCAACTATTGATGACGATTTAATCTATTTATATCGCTTTTACAGAAAGTATGTTTTGTGAATACATATATACTGTCACTATCTTTTAGATATTATAAACATTTTGTTATGTATTTCAAGTCTCTCGCGCCGATTAAATTTTTCTTCGCGTCATATTTTTGTTAACAACCTCAATATGCAGGTAAGTGCAATTTCCAATTATTCTGAAGATTCTTGCAGTGACTAGTTAGTCATGCGTTAGTTTTAAGATGTGCATATTTTTTGTGTTTTCTTACTTTCAAATACTTAATTCGTGAATTCCTGCATTTCTTTGTTTTTGCACAGAGAATTATGCATCTGGGTGGTTTACATTCATATAGACTACATATACTGTACATGTCATTGGTTTCTTAAGTCTATTTTCAGCAGCTGTATTGACGCAAGGTACGAAGAAGAGGTACATTAGTTGCTTATGATGTGTTAGTATCCGTACGTTTAATCATTGACTGCTGTTTCTCTGTTGCCCTGTCGGACCATTATTTATATTCACAAAACAAAGGACAAGATATATCTCAAAGATTTAAACAAAGTGTTCCAATATTCTGCTTGAAATATTAGGAATATCTGGCCTGCTGGTGATTGGTGAAGCATATGAGTTAACATATATTTACATATTCATTATATCACTTAACTATGTAGTGCTTCTTTTTTCATGACTGGACACGTATCTTCGAGTGAACTGCGTCTCCAAAAGACAACATCATCCGATACCAACACATGTCGCAGTGCGAAATACAGCCATAGGAGCAGACGGACTGAATTGTACTATAATACTCACTGTTACGCTCTTTATAGTGTTGAAATATACATTGTAACTGTCGATGTTGAATGTGTTTGTTTTGATTTTTCATCTTCTCCTTCTTCTTTGTGTATATGTTTAAATTTTTTCTTCTCTGTAAAATCGACAAAAACAACCATTCCATTGAGAAACGGCTTGGTTAAACCTTTGAAATGTTCAATTGGAGAAACAGCTCGGGTTACTTATATGTTAACTGGACATTCCGTCTACTATGCACCGTGTGATCCGGGTCAGAGTCGTCAGTGCTTTTCGTCAAACTTGTCATAACCCTTTACCAAACGCCAAAGTTTTGCCTGTAGAAAATTGAAAGAGTTTGCAGACGACATTTCAAAATGTGTGAAATTGAAAAAAAAAACAATCTGCTGATATGTCAGAAAAACTTTGTGGGAAAAGGATTAATTGCCCGTTAAACGCAATTACTAATTTTCTTACAATGTTTTCCAGAGTCGTCTTCAAAAAACTTGTCGATTATCGTTATTGTTCGGTAATTGGTTTAGCGAATATACATGGTAAATAAACACGAAACCTTGCAATATGTTGATACATGACAAAATACAGACACGTCATGCTCACTAACATCTTCATATGACCGTTGTCAGGTTGTCCTATATAATGAACCGTTTTACACCGTTTCTGTCATCCTAAATGACCAAGAGAATTATTAATGACCTGTGCGTATGGTCAGCAACTACATGCATTGGGAAAACAACAACAAGAGGACCATGTCTCGCTCACCTTATAATGGGGACATGTGGTGCAATAAAATTGTAAGTTTAAACTAGATCAAGACGCCTTTATAAAACTGATAAGCCCATATGGTTTTACCATTTTAGGCCAAACCGTCATGATAAGAACAATTCGAAGAGGTCCACATACTAAATATAAAAGCTCCAGGCAATATGGCTTCAGTAAATTTTAAAGAGTTTCTTATATAAGACTTTGTAGATCTGATAAGCCCCTAAGACCGGATCATTTAAGGCCCAGTGTCATATTTTGATCCAATTTTGCAGTGGACCAAAAGAGGATACAGCATGCAACAAGCTACATACAAGATATTAAAACTATGGATCTCAAAAAAACTTTAAACCTGTTCCTTTAAACATATTCCTATAAAGGGATATGTAAAGCTGATTAGGCCCTTGGGCGGGCCCTTTTTTTCCCCAGCGGTCAAGATTTCAACAAACTTGGTAGAGGAACCGTTGATGGTGCTACATACCAAGTATGGATCTAGAGAAGACTTTTTAATATAAGGCTTTGTTAAACTGATAAGCCCATCGAGCGGGGTTATTTTTGGCCAGGGGGTCATGATTTGAACAAACTTGGTAGAAGACAGTTAGATGATGAAACATACAAAGAATGTAAGCTATATACCTTATGAATCAAAAGGAGAATCGTTTTTAAACATTTTTTATCTATGTATAGCTCGTGTCACAGACTTATGCAAGAGACAGGAAATTATAGAAGACCTACGAAGGATCATTCATGACAAATTTGGCCAATTTGCTACAAGCAGTTTAAGAAAAGTCGCTTGAAGAAATTGTTGAAGACAGACGGACGACCCCAAATGTTCACCCTGGCACTAGGTGTAAGGTGGGCTAGAAAGGATACCATGCCTTTCATAACATTACTTGATAGAAACCATGGTAGCAAAATGATTCGCTAGACCCACTAGAAACAATACATTCTTTAGTCACAGTGGGTTCTAAAGTCATATGCTACATATGCGTCAAAGTCACGTTTTGTGTAGGAGCATGCAAATGTTCGATTGACAGCGTCTGATAAAGGGGTGGGTGGTCGGGATCAGGGGATGGGGATGCATGGGAAGGTGCTTCATAATGGAAAACGTTTGTTCCATGTTAAAGCAAAAGACTCTGCTTCATCACAGAGATGTATACCGTTTAACCGTTTAACAAACGCCAAATGTTCGACTGTCCTTTGAAATTGAAAGAGTTTGCAGACGACATTCCAAAATGTGATGAAATTGGAAAATAATCATCTTAAAGGGCAGAAACCTTGTGGGAAAAGGTGAACATGCTCATTAGGAGCAATTTCTCCTTTTCCTACATCGTTTTCTAGAGTCATCTGAAACAAACTTGTTAAACAATGTTATTATTTGGTAATTGGTTAAATGAACTTAATAATATAGTTTTGGATGAAATACAGGAAATTATGAGATCATTTAATCGGCAAGCTGTATGTAAGACACAAGAGAGTCTGTCATTTCTACTTGGATACAGGGTGCTAATGATGAAAACAGTTTCAGTCAAAGCTCTCTTTCTGGCTAGTGCCTTGTAAATAACAATGTACTTAATGTTAAATAGCGTCATATAAATGTTGGATCACCTAAGAAATATTAAGAAATATCTTTGTAAACTTGTTTTGAGAAAAGGTTAATCTGAGAATTGGTCACTCTGGTCTACAAAAAAAGTATTTCTTGTTAGATGAATAGCTTCATTGGTTTATATGGGGTTCATTACTGTTTCAACAATTTTTTCTGTTTTATCTAAGATTACTTTGATCCGTCGGTTCTAGGCAAGGACCAAATGGCACACTCATGAATCCAGAGATGTAGGTTGGGCTCTAACTCTTAACCCCAAAGTTCTAAGACCTCCATCTTAACCACTTAGCCACCCAGGGCTGAATGATTTCAGTCGGACTGAATGATTTGATTTCAGTCAAGTGATATATTAAAAAAGATAAAAAAAAAAAAAAGAGAGAAAGAGGTGTTCCGATAAATTATTAGTTTTATTGAACGCACCTTGTCATAACAATTCTTAATTCTAATTTGTGCATGCCACTCACACTAAAATAAGGAAATGATATGAACATAAAACATGGAATACAAGTATAAAGCTAGAAAAAAATACGAACCAAGTACAATGACTTTCAACTTGAAATGAGGCATTAAATACACTTCCTTTTTATGTTTATAAAGCTTGGTTAAGTAAGGACACAATTTAAGTGTTTAAGAAAGAAACAAATATATATATATGACAGTCTTCCAAAGGAAACTTAATTTCAAAACCCTGGTCAGGCAAAAAATAATTGAAACTTTAAACAATTTTCTGGAAAATCAGCATTTATGATAAATTCGTGTTCTCAAACATGTTGAATACTGTGATAGTAGTTGTCATCTGTTTTGTCTATCTATCCAATAATAGTGAAATCATGTTTATATTAAATTGCATCATGTACACAAACTGTTAATTGATTCAAGACATTCTTCAAAGCAGTATCTATATCATGGGTCCACAACAAATTGGATAATAATTGCCTATTAAGATTCTAGGTTCTGACTGTCTCTGAAAATCAATCCAACACATCTACAAACTTTGTCAGTAATTAAAGGTCCAAACTTTGTCTGGCCACTGCACAGATACGACCTGCAATGAATAAGCCTAATTGCAGCCTAATTGCGACTAACAAAAGAGTTCCATTTCAGATACTCCTTTTTAACAATTGGCAAAAAAACGAGTTTTCTTAAATAAATAAACGACAAAATTTGCCTAGGAGAACAGCTTTAAAGTACATTATCTTTAGAATATTTATATCAACTGATTACATGAGGTACAAACCGATCTGTTATAAAGTCCTAATACTATGTGTACATAGGTGTTGTTATGATTTGACTTGTTACACGTATATTAAATAAATTATCTCTGTATATCAATATATTGGTGTTGACATGAAAATACATGAACGAAAATTTTGCAGTATCAATAAGACAGATCTCTTTTTTGCAGGGAAAAGGATATCAAAATGCAATAATTTGTAGTGTCATTAAGAACAACTGTCGAGATAAAGCATTGTGACAGGCAGAACTGAAGACAGAGGGAGTATTAAAAAGAGTCTCTTTATTATACATTTTTTTCATATGTTTTGGTACCCATCAGAACATTTTTCAGAGAATAAAATTGGTAAGACCCTCATGGAAACCTTTTATATAGGTTTTTTTATTTAAGCGAGACAGGTTAATTAGTTGCTAGACTTACAATTAAGAAAGTGTTTCACAAACAAACTAATTAATTATAGAAACCCAGTTCATGCAACAGTTAATCCCTTCTTTCCTCTGCCTTGATTTACATACCACCTTGAGAAATAGGTATATTAGGAAAGCTTTTTGTAATAATAAAATACCATACTTTCTACTCAAATCTATTTCTCATAGTTATTCATAAAACTTATCTATATCTTAAATCTCATTACATGTGACAAATAAAGAATTTGCCTGAGACAAGCGATTTCTTATTTTGTCACATGACTTTTCAACAATTCAGTCTGTACTAGAGAAATCAAAGAACACAGCAATGTGTAAGCAAATGTATCCAGAATAATCCTTTTTAGTAAAGATGAATCATCACCCTCCTTAGTAAAGGTGAATCATCACCAAGATTTTATCATAAAATTCCTTGTGCTCTTAAAAAAACAAACAACATATTGTGTTTTCCGGTCTATTGTAATTTGTATACATCCTCTCTTGTTCAAAATAGAAAAAAAACATTTTTGTAAACAATGAACAATGCTTAACACACTATCAAATTTTCTTCTTTTTTTCCCCCTTATCTCCTAGTTTTGAATATCAATCAAGCAACAATGGTGTTCAATATGATTCTAATAAAAAAGATGCCACTTATTCTCTTACAAAATTAGTTAAATGAAAAAATAAAAGAGGGTTTGAATTCCTTAATCAACTACCGTACATAGTCCAAAAAAACAAGAAAACATATGTCTATAAGGAAAACAGATAATTGCCGCGGAGAAGATAACCTATGATGCTGTTTGCTCTTGTTGATGTTGGGATGACATAGAAGAATCTTGAGGCTTCATTACGTCTGGTAACTCGGGTGGGCTTGACAATGCTGTTATGTCAAGGGCCTCAAACTCACCATCTGTAACAAAATAAATAAAAAGGTGAAATTGTATAAATGGAAGATGTTGAAATGGTTCAGATATAGGTAAAGGTTTTGTTTACTATAGTGTCACTCTTTGTAAAAGGGCCAACCAGTTTGGATTATGAGACACTTTTCACAGTTTATACTAAGTACTTCCCGACATCTATCACTATACAAGGCACCAAACGAATATAAGCTGTTGACCATTAATTCAACAAGTGCGCTGCTCAAAAACAGGTCACTTCAGAACAAGTCTCATGAGAAACATTTTTTAAGTCAAACATCTCACATTGGGATCGAATCTTTGACCTCCCAGTTCCAAGGTGCATGCCTCAACCAAGGTCATGATGACGGTATATTTTGAACTTGAGTAAAAGAAGTTGTGATGAACAAACAATGTCCATACATAATAGGATATAACACTTCCATAACTTGTACACTCAAGAAAGAAAGAGTATTAATAAATGAAATGACCAAAAGTTGTCCATGGGCATGTTCATAATTGGTTACCATGCTAAAAAGTTACGCAGTTAACTGTTAGCATCATTATTTTTGCTTATAAATTGCAGATATCTAACATATATTTTTAACATCTCAAAAGGAACAACTATAAATTTAAAGCAAACTCTCAATTACTTCAAAGATGTGAGATTACAGATGAGATAATTCATGTAGAGAAAAAAAAAGTCCTTGAAACAATAAATCTTTTGTACTTTTATTTGACATGCAATCATAAGCTTTTTAAAGTATTATCAATTAAGGAAGCATCAGTTTATCTACGTATGTACAGACTCAGTGGTGGATCTCAAAAGCAATAAACGCTTTTGGATATCAATACATTTTCATTCACTGTACACATGCTTTAAAAAATTAAAATCAAATTATGCTTTCATTGACTTTTCCTCAGTGTGTGGCACACAACAATTAAACTGTTGTGCAGTTTTAAAGAAATAAAGTTTTAACTTCAACATTCGCTCACATCAATTCTGTGAACAAGCACTTTTAAAAAAAATTTGCTATGTACTCATATGCACAGACTTTACAAACTAAACCAGTTATAAATTGAATAGGATTGAGTGAACTGTTTAGGGTATCTTTTAGACTACTTAATTGAAAAGAAAAACATTTAACACATTTCATTGTAAGTAACAAAATTGGAAACCAATGTGTTGATATTTGGTTATCAATGACTACCACCCTTAATGAACGTTTTCAAGTATCATTTCAAGCAATCATGAAAAAGGAAATATTTCAAACTCAGCTCTTGGATGAAACAAGGATACATACCGTCTTGCCTGAAGGCCAAACCAATGGTAGCAGGTGCTTGTGCTCTAGCTGTGGCACTTGTAAAACCACAGTCACCCAATGTCTTATTGTCATCTAGAGGCTGAAAACAAACACAGAATTCAGTCAGAATCAGAATAAAAAAGAATTACAACTCTCAGGTTTAAAATCCTTACACCTAATCCCTCATATGGGGTTTTGAAACTGATCATCTAAAGGTAAAAGCATTGGAAGAAATCTTTATGACAAATCAATGAATTATCATTTGTAACTGTAGTTTTTCAATTTTGCTACATGTTTATTAAAATATTCATGAAATGAGTTATATGTTTATACTCTGTCTGGTGTTTCACCATCAATATTGCACCATCTAAAAATAAGCATATAATTGTAAATCATAAGATACATGACATGCAAACAAATCCACACACAAATGAAATCTTAGAACTTGATAACATTCATTATGTAACTTACTATATGAACTGAAAATCAAGTCTTGTAAGTGCTATTAAGACTCATATTAAACAACAACATATTATTTGGTTGTTGAAGAACTATCAGGGCTCTAGTCATAATATCTTAACAGCATTGTTTATAAAAGTGTCTATTATTCAAGCCAGAGCAAAACATGTAGAAATTTCTCCCTGAGCTTTTAAATGTTGTATAGCAGGGGTTTACTAAGGTATAACTCCAGATTGGCCCATTGCACCAAAAATGATGGATAATTTTTTTAAATGATGAGCCAAAATATAAACCATACATTGTAATTGCCTTTTATATGCGCACAGCATCCATTTTTCCTCAAAATAATTGACTTTGAGCTATAATTGACTTTGAGCTTCAAATTTCAGACAGCCCTAATACTAAATGAATTCTTAAAATGTGTACATGGTATAAGATAGTTTTAAACAATTTGTTTTTGATGTTCTTTATCAAAGATAACTAGGGACTATTTTTCTACAGAGCTCAGTCCTGACAGTCCATGTTGTTTTTGCATCTTTTATGAAAAGGGAACTTGTTGTGAGGTTATTTTCTTTTAAATTGATATTCTTAATAAATTATAACTTGCCTAGCAGGCAGATTCCACTGAAAGAACTGCATCATATTTTGAAAATGAGGATCAATTGATTAAAAAGGAATCCCTGTATCTCTGAATTTTTTTTTTTATATCACATGGTGTGTTTAATTGTTATTTATTAAAAGCAATTAACACTGTGTCAACGGAATGAAATTTTAGTAACGTTATGGCTTTCCTGGATATCACCAGTATAAGACAGGATTCTCGCAAGGCAAATCACAGTGCCTCATGTGAGGGTTGACCCCTAACACCTTTGTCATGCATGAACCTTTCATATATGGTAAAAAAGATAATTTTGCCAACTTTTTAGTGTCCAACTCCAAGCCAGACAATATTAGCAACAAATATTCCTATATGATCAAGTGAAGGCCTCTTCCAAATAAAAGGAAAAAAGTCCTGAATGCAAATGTTGTTCATCACAAACCATTGATCAACAACACTATACTATGTCTCAGGGCTCACCCTGGCTGGAAAAAAGTCTGCGCCAGCACATTCGCCAAATGACAAAAATAGGAGCCAAATTAAAGAAGTAGGAGCCAAATTCTGAGCAAATGGCTCCAATTAAAATTTCTTTATTTTAAACACTCTTCATGTTGTATGTACATATGTGTTAAATCCTTTTGGTTAATTATTTTTGTTTGTTATGTTTTACCATTTTTATTAAAATTGTAATGTCATAAATATGTAATGTGTAATGCCAATAAAAATATTATGTTAAAAAAAAAAAAGCCAAGACATTCCCCTTCCCCTTCCGAACAAATTTAAACCAAAGATGGTATAACTAAAGGCTACGCTTTGAGTGACACAATCAAAATGAATCTTTTATCTCAGATAACATCAAATCATATTGAAGACTATACATTCCTGAATTCTCAGTTTTGTTATTTATTTTAGAAATGTCCGATAGATAAATGGAAAGTAAACATGATCTTAGGTCTATTTGTTTTTTCTCTCGTCAAGACTCCGGTATGATGATTTGAATGATTAATAATAGAGGATCGAAATTTGAATAGTATCGTTGCATCAACGAAGGTAGCGAACTGTCAATATCAAAATACTTTACAAATTAACCCTCTTTAAATTCTCGCATTCTACCATGCATCATAAAACACTGGACGGAATGCGGTAAATAGTAATCGGTTTTCGTGGAACAACCGCATCGAGTCTACCAATCAAGTGTGTAGAGTTGTTAACACATAATAAAGACCCGATTAATACACGCCTCAGGCATTGTTTGACACGGGGATAACAATTAGCGGATTAATTTGGGGTTTTCAGAGATACTGTTAAGTGTGTCAAAAGATATAACTGTCTGTAATGTCCGGACAGGTGAAAATATGGTAAAGTTGAATGAAAAAAAACATGCGCCAAGCAAATTCGCCAAATCGGGAAATCTTTCGCCAGAATGAAATAATATTCGCATTTGGCGCATTTGGCGACCGACAGCGTGAGCCCTGATGTCTACACCTACCTGATCATCTTTGAACAACTTTTGATCTTCAGGCTTTTGCTTTAAGATACCCTCAACAATTTTTTTCACATCTAGGACTGTTGTTGATTCTTTTGCATCTGTGAAAATTGTTACTTTCCTCCTCCTGATCATCAAAAACACGTCCTGCAAAACAAAAAGTCTGAATGACATTTCAATCATTTAACCTATAGCCAAACAAAAACGATGTTTAACCAGTTTGTTTCAGATGACTCTGGAAAGAATTGTGGGAAAAGGAGAATGTGCTTTTATTGAGCAATTTCTCCATTTCCCACAATATTTTCTGCCCTATCAGATTCAGATGATTATTTTTTAATTTCATCACATTTTGAAATGTCATCGGCAAACTCTTTCAATTTGGGAGACAAACATTTTGCGTTTGGTAAAAGTTTAAGATAGCCAGTAGCTATCTTTTATAAAACCAACAAATATTCTAATATTAATGTGAAAGTTATTTTATCAACCAATGTGTTTGTTAAGGCAATGTTCCATAACATTCAAAAAGACTGTTAATGTTTGGAAATTACATGTGCTTGTGTAACAGCTTATGTTATTGACACATCAGGGCTTTTTCATGTGATATAAGTATAACAGGGGCCTATAAAAGGCACCTTCCCAATAGGAAATTTCTCTAAAATCATGCAGTTTTCCCAAAAATTCAAAGTCATACCAGCTTTTGGGTTTCCCAATTAAGCAATTTCAGTGATAAAACTTCCCAGATTCAGTAGGCCTGGGCCTCTTCCCAATTCAAGGAAAAATGCCCTGCACATAGTTTATTTTTCTTGGAAAAGACAGACATAATCACATATTTGACAAGAAAAACCTGTCACTACATATCTGAGCAAAATCAAAAAATCTTTAACAACTATTATCCAATATGATGAAGTGATGTATCATATTCTAAGGACTTTTAATCAAATGCACTCATAAATGCTCATGAACCCGAATACAAGTCATCACAATAACAATTGAATTGAACCTCAAAAGAAGTGCAATTCAAAAGATGGATTGAAGTATCCGAAGTTATGACATATCCGTATTATTGAAAATTGTAATCTATTAAAAGAGCCGGATAAGTTATGGGAAAAACAATATCAATAATGTATTCATTCCGTTACCAATTACAATTCTGATTAAACTTATGTGATTTGAACTGAACCGTGCGTATGTCCAGAAATAATCTACTACAGACGACAACAAAACGATAAACGCTGTGTTCGGAATGTCAATGGACAATAATTCCATGGTAACATCCAATTTCTAATCTCTCTCAAAGTTGTAATCAGAATTAAAGAACTACATTTTAAGAGTTAACATTACTTAAGTCCTTTCATAATTAGTTTAAGAAAACGATCTCTTCTTAAAGAGGTTTAAGTTTGATTTTATCAAAGAAAATTTGTCATACCATGATTTCTGTGAATTGATCAACACTGAAGAGCGCCACCTACTGTTAATCTCGCAAACTCTCGGACCAATGTTCTTTTTGCAAAACGTTACATAACAAGTTCATTATTCGAACAATATTTATGATAAACCAAACATGAATTAAAAATGCAGTTTGTGACTTAAATTTATAAATATGTCAAAATAAAAGACAAACTAAGAACGATTTAAAAGAAAAAAACAAGAAGACAATGACAAGGGAGATAATTAGTCTATTCCAACAGAGTTCTACTGGGTGGTACTTAAATGTACCAGTCTACTCAGGAGTACTTTAATTTCTGTAATCCCCTCAACTTTTCGGATAATCCTAACTAACTTGGACGATCCAATCTGAACCAATGTAGAATGAATTATCTACGTCTTGACACAGATGTTTTTGTCTCTACCAGAATATACTAGAAACATTTGCAACAGAGGACCGAATGATCCATATTGAGCATATTTCCTTTCTTTTAAAGATTCGTAATTTAGTTGTCCAATATCTGTTCATTGGCGTATTCAGGGAACGCACGTGCGTAACACCAATTTCAAAAGTGAAAAATAACAAAAGTTTATGGATGAAAACTTATCAAATTCAATTCACAAAGTTTGCATTGCCCTCAATTTCCAAATATAATGCAAATCTCACCATTTTCATTACGACTGAAAGAAATTCGCATTTCACTCCTCTCACACCCTCCCCGTCGGTGCTTAACATTCATTTGAGGCTGGCTACGCCTATGCCAACGACGTAGCTAGGCTTACGCAGGTATGCAAGTGCGTAATATTATTCTTTAAAGGTCATATTTCCCGATAAACAAAATTTTCTTAAATTATGGTTTTTGAATTAGGTTATTGTTTCGTTATGACGGAGGTAATGATTTTTTTCTCATACAGAAGCGAAAAATGTTGTTTTTGACTACTTTTATTCACCTTTATCGATTTTTGTGAATGACTTATCCCCCTTGTTGTGACGTCATTTGTGCTTCAAAGTCATATGAACTATCAGTAAGAAGAATGTAGTTCTCAATAACGACGGTGTTTTTGCACAAATTTCGGACATTTTAAGTGTTGAATTGTGTTTTGGGAAACGTAAATTGGATATTGAATATGGTATTTTGACAGGTCTTCTGGTGTTATTCTGCTTTTGGTCACAGGGATGCGAGTTTCTCCCGTTTTCCGACGAACATAAAAGCTGCAAAAAGTTTCGATAAGTAAACTGGACCGTGTTTACTTTACAAATAAGCAAAAGATATATTCCCCAAACAAGAACAGTAGGCTGTGTTACTTTCACTTCGAAGACGGCAAGTTTACGCATTGTTAGGCGTTTCCAGAGAATTGATTTTATTGATCTTTAAATGGTTGGAATGAAAACATTCACTTTGCCTTGATTTGGTTTCAAAACTGTCAATGCAAACCAGACAAAGCTAATCTCACTTTCAAACACCAATCAAGCGATAAAGCATACGATCATGTGTCAAATGAGACAAAATGAAAAAAGTACGTTAATTGCTATGATAACAAACCGATTAAAACAAGCAAGTCTCTTTTATCTGCCGTTGTCTTTGAATGAAAATTCAAAATAATGAATATTTGATATCCGCAAACTGTCTCTGAACTCATCAACGCAAATGATAATGAGTTCGATCTTAACTTAAGCGTCTGCTTTTCGGAATTATTCAAATCACACACCTCATTTTTTGCCATTGGTAATATTGGTTTAAATGACGTATGTCACACTGAAATGCAGGTGTTCAAACATGATTATTACAAATTTATATTGATAATTTAGAAATAAGATCATTAAATATATAATTTACACATTTGAACATGATCTCTTTGTTTACAATTTAATTGATTATTGTCAGTTTACCTCACATACAAAGGGTCAATCAACAAACATCGGACATTACAAGGATTAAGGGTCGTGATGCAAATTAACACAAATCTGCCACATTTGCACAGTATGTTTCAAGTCTCAAGCCCTTTATTGTTTAGGCGAAAGATAGCCTCTGGCGTTAATCTCTTAAATATCTCTGTTGTTAATTAACAGGTCTGACACGTTCTGCTATTCCAGACATGAAATAACAAGCGGCAAATCTCACACTTTCAATGCGCGGCAATTAAATTTATCCAAAAAAATCCATTGTTAAGATATAACCAATTAAGACCAAACTCTCACAGGATTTATGGATTGATAAGGTGTCAGGACATATTTATCTCTCAATGTGACTTACGTCTGATACTTTGTCGGTATGATATTTAAAGAAGTGAACATGTTGTCTTTTCTATTAGAATAGTTTAACACTTCAATAAGTATATGATAATCAGTATTCACCAAAACGGTATTAACTCTATGTTTTCCACAAAAAAACCGCTTTAACATCAAAACCAAGTTTTGTCAAATTAATATTTAATTCCAAAATCATAAAAAAATAAATTGAAATATGTTTATTTAAGGTTGTTAGTAAAATAAACTATGACGTTTTTTTTTTTGTTTTTTGTTTTAGCTGTTTATTATTAAACCTGTCCGAAAATGAAAAACTCAATATGTCAAGGCTACTTACACCAGAGAAAACGAACATAAATGTAAAGTGAATATGAAGAACAATTCTTAAGTCAACACAGTTGATCTAGAAAGACAACATCGGAATCAATTTCGAAATCAAAGACCTCTTACTCGGGGTGGAGTTACTGGAAAGTTGACGGATGATTTTAACAAATACTCTTGAATGTGCCAGTGTTTAGTTTTGAAATTGGATGTGTGGTGAAAATGTGTGTTAAAGGATAACCTTCGTATCACAAGTAAATTGATGTGTGGTGAAAATGTGAGTTAAAGGATAACCTTCGTATCACAAGTAAGTTGGGTTATAATACGGTTTGTTTGTTCGCAATTTATGATCTTCTCCCGTTTCATTTCATGTATTGATAAGACAATGCAGGGTGAATTTGACAGTTAATAGTTATACGATGTACGGTTTTAAGACAATTCGTTTATTCAGATCTATGTCTTTGTTTACTACTCAATTAAAACCTTAATGCTAATACACGATCATTGACGAAAAATTACTCGTTTTTTTTTTCCAACAAATATTAATAAAAATAGCTGTATTCACAAATATCGTCAACATTTCAAGCCGATTCTTACATATGAAAACATTTACAAATCCTTTCAAATTTACGCGTTACGTCACTTACTTTTTTTTCAGAAGAATATTCTTATAATATGAAACATATTCAATAAAGAAAATGCACTGTCAATCCAAACATTGACTTAAGGATTGCTATTTCGAGGAAAATCGTCCCAATTTCAAGCCATTCCTTTCATATGAACGCATTGATATACGTGTAAATTCTCGCGTTAAGTCACTAATTTAAATTTTTTTCAAATGGATATTCTTATAATATGAAAAATATCTAGTATAGAAAGTTCACTGTCAATCCAAACAATGACTTAAGAATCATTTATTTCAAGGAAAATGGTCCAAATTTCAAGCCGTTCCTTTCATATGAACAGGTTTACGCAATGACAAATCCTTGCAAATTTACGGGAAAAGTTATTAATTTATCTTTTTTCAAATTGATATTCTTATAAAATGAATCATATTCAATGAAGAAAATGCGCTGTCAATCCAAACAATGACTTAAGGATCGTTTATTTGAAGAAAAACACCAATTCTAACCAGCGATCGCTCTTCACACCCTTTATATGGCGCATTCAGTGGATCACGAGTGACGTCACAGCAAAGGGAAGTAAGTCATACAAACTTTTATTAATCGGTGCGCTATGACGGTGATTTATGACGTAATGCGTTATGCTAAAATGTTGCAAATAATTTCAATGTGATTCTTTTACTTCATATTTTAATTTTATGAAATAAACCCAACCTGTACATATGACCTTTAAATAGTTATTTGATCATGAAACCCTCGATAGGTATGTCCATATATTTGATCAGAGACATCGAAGATAACTTGTTATCTATGCCTGTGATTTGGACTAAATCGGGTTTTAACCCTTTAATTACCAAACGCCAAATTTTCCACGGTCCCAAATTGAAAGAATTTTCAAACTAAATTTCAAACAGTGATGGAATTGAAACACAACCTTTTGATAGGTCAGAAAACAATGTGGGCAAAGGAGAAATTCCTCGTCACGAGCAATTTCTCCTTTCACCATAATGTTTTCCAGAGTCGTCTGCAATAAACTGGTCAAATGTCGTTATTGTTTGGTAAAGGGATAACCCAAAGAAAATAGTGCGGTCCTTGAAATATAATCACATAAGCAATGTGATTCATGGCGTTTTATCTTATGGGATAGACATTAAATAGCACAAAATATGCATAAAACATAATTCCAGGCAGCAGACCCTGAAATCCCGGTAACGATTCAAATAACCTTGGACAAATTACTCTTTTGAATTCATTATATCCCTCTTTGCACTAACACTTAGCCAGAAAATGCTTTGACATTGCCTTAAATCTATATGTATAAAGTCTTCATCAGACATCAACAGATTGAAATTGACCTCATGTTTTAGAAATTGAGAGTCAGCTATTTTGACCTTTTTTTTATATGAAACTAATTTCTAACACAGCAGCTTTGGTGTGATGGTAAGTTATTAAACACAAACCATTCTTTTTACTGGGGTTAAGAACTTATTATTTGCTCTGCAATTATAAGTTCCCTGAATTACTGAATGCACTGCAACATTATTTTTCTTCCATCACTGATCAATAGTGTTAATAAGGGAAAGCAGTGAATGGCTAAATAAACATGTACAATACTAATGTGGGAATACAAAGATAGTTGTGCTGAGTCTGCTGACCGTGGCTTTTTGATTGAAAACAGCATCAAAATCCCAATCTCCTCACAAACGTTTTGATTGTCTCATGTTCACAATGTCTGAACTTATTTAAGGGGCAGGAAATATTCCTCGTAGTAAATGAAGTATTTTTTGCATATTTATACAATTAAAGGACTCTTTTAGTAATACGGTACCATGTTTGTTAGTATGTCTTTGAACTATTCACAGGTGTGGATACAGGACTTTTAGTTAGAGGGGGCGTAAACTCAGCCTTTAACCCTTTACCAAAAGCCATATTTTCTACATTCCCAAATTGAAAGAGTTTGCAGATGACATTTCTAAGTGTCATGAAAATAATCTTCTGATAGGGCAGAAAACATTGTCGGAAGAAAGAGCATTTTTTCCTTTTCCCGCAATGATTTCCATAGTCATCTGCAACAAACTGGTCAAATGGTGTTATTGTTCGGTAATGGGTTAACTCGGATGATCCAATCTGTAATTCTCAATTTTATTATAGGATAAAACATCTACGTCTGGATAGTTGAAATCAGGACTGTATTTGTACAAAATGCATGGAATTTATTATCAGAGACACATAGTTACCTCATTATGAATCAAATTAGCCAGAGGGAAATTTCAACTCTAGCAATCTAGGTTAGTGTATGTTAATGGCGAGCGTCGGGAACTAGAGACCGGCTAGTCTCAATAATGATCCGTGAAGAAAGCTTTTTTTTCAACATTTAAACATTAATCGTGCTACGAGCTACAACTCAAAGGTGTCAGTCAATATAGCAATCTAGGGTGGTGTATGTTAAAGGTGAGCGTCGGGTACTAGAGACCGGCCTACCCGGGTTCGATCCTCGATGGCTATCATCCATCTCACCATGGAGTGCCTATTGGCCAGACACATTTCGTAGCCAAGTATCCTACTGGTAGCTCAGCCTGGGAACAGGGAATGTACTCCAGAGTGAGCGCTGTACATTATATTAATGAGAAGAAACGAAAAACAAACTGACAAAAAGCATAATGCCTAAAACAATAATCAATTCAGAAGCTTTCAATTTCAAAGCGTTAAATATTTAAAAAAAAAAAAAAAAAAAAAAAAAGCTTTGTGATTCATTATCATAAATCTAACAAACTATCTTACGCTTGTTAAGGTCTTGGCTCTGAACAACGGAATAAGCGGATCCAAAATCGGTTGTCTTTAAAAAGAAGTTGTCGCAATTAGCCCAAAACGCAGTTGCCTCCCTTGTGTAAATAGCCGCCATTTTTGTGCTTGACGAGTTTTGTCGATTTTGCTGTTACATTTTGCGCATTTTATTCAGATTCCTGATGGTGAGAATAACGTTAGTTTGGGAATATGCAATTTGTGACCTTTTGGATTCCTAAAGCATGCCATTTTCACAATGTATCGTTTCTTTCATTCATCAAACGCTTGGTTGCTCGATGACGGGTGTTTCGCCCAACGGTTGTTTCATCCTATGATATTTAGCTATTCCTCACAACGGATAGTCGCTTCATCTACATACGTTATATAGTGTACGGATTTGGTATTGCCATTACTTACTTTGTAGTTCATGATTGATTCATTACATAATACGTATTTGAATAGACGAATGTTTCGATATTATTTAAAAATTGTAACTGCATACATGTATGCTCCTTGTACCAGTTACCGGTGCACTTAATTTGAACGAAATATAAAAGCAGTAACAATAATACTAATGCTGATTAACTTACTTATACAAGATGAAAAATATCTTGTTTTTCATTGAATAGCTATAAAACAGTTAAAAAATTCGCCGTTTACCAGTTATTCTGGTCTATTTTAAGGCATGTACACATCAGGGTCAAGGTCAGTTTGGTACCTATTACCGGTGTAGTCATAAAATATCCCCTCTGCTAAAAATTCCCAATGACAATATCATTGAAATCAAGTTCTATCATTAGTCTTATGTGTTTCAAAGTAATTCTCACAGAAATTAGATCTATTTAACCAAAGAATGTTATTGTTTTCACAGCTTAATTATAATTATCTTGTTATTTTAGCAATATGATCAACATTTGGAACAAATGGTGAACTTATAACACTATACAAAAGTTTGTTTTTGTGTTTTTCATTGCTTAGACCCTTGTTTCAGGGTCACAGTGTGTGCAGAAAAACTGTGATCCTCATTTCAATACCCAGACTTTCATGTGATATACCAAGTGGGCCAAATGTCCACATCTGTCATAATTGGCCCTCTTTGCAAACCCAATTACAAATGTGAGATTGTCTGAGGATAGTATTATTTTTTTGTCTAAATACAACACAGGTCTTCATCTTGATCCATTATTGAAATGTCTGAATCAGACTCTGTTATTGCAGGAGGAAAATTTGCCTTTGAGCAGCTTGGTCTTGGGGACATTTGTTTTGGTTTGACTTTTTTGGTCTTGGGTGTTGCAAAGAAGGACCTGGCTGGTGTGTTAGATTTTCTAGCAGACGCTTTGTTTTTGGAGGATGACAACCTCCCTGTGATGTATAGGAGAAAAAAACAATTTTTCTGGACTCCTGTGCTGTGACAGCAGTTATTTTGCGATCTTCAAGCAAGATTTTGCAAGCCCCTGTCTTTCTACGTTTTCATTTTACCTCTTGTCTTGAGTTTTTGGGTAAATAACAAACGACATGACCTTGGTGTCACTAACTTAATTTTTGCATAGTGGAAAGATTCCAGTATTTCTGAAGGTGCTAATAAGATTGCTTTGAGAAAAAGCTTTCAGATATGCCCTTGAAGCGATTGAACTCTCCAACAGCATATCAGTTAGCTTTTTGACCAAGGTTTTGCCTCATGTATGTTAATTTGACACTCTGTTATACATAGCTTAAAGGGGCCCAAAGCATCCAACATATAAAGGTTGGGATCCATGTGATGTGTGTAGTGGCAATATGTAAAATTCAATTCCATGTTCTTTCCCACAGTTTGTAAGGGAAAAAGAGGCATGAGATTTGTGGCCATCAAAGATCATGACCAAATGGGTTTGGCCATCTTTGATGTTCACAAATCTCAGGAAATGATCCGAGAGGTAGTGTTTAAATGTGATTGAGTTTGAACCACGCTGTTTCATTCAACTCTTCATCAGCACCAGTACAAGTGTTATTTAGAAGTTTCCCACACCATCCCTTGCCTGGGAACACATAATATGGTGGTTTCATTGATTCTGCAGCATTGCCATAACCCGCCATAGCCATTTAGGATCACATTTTTGCCCCTGGGAGAGGTGAGGGCTTGTGGGGGTTATGCCTTTGTGGCAAAAAAACTTTTGGAGGGGTATGCTCCATCACTATCCCTGACTCATCAATGTTCCACAGGCTGTAGGTCTAAATGCAAAGTGCTCTCTTGGACACCATATATATGAACAGCTATTTAAACAGAGAGGTCATAATTTCACTGCTTTGAAAGCCAAGCAATCTGGGCAGGATCCTAAGCTCTCTCTGCCCTTGATGATTTTCTGCTTCCCAGAAGTTTGAATCTGTAAAGAGTGAACAAAAACTGTTTCATGATGTCAGATGTTATATAGAGGCAATAAAGTTTCTGTAGGACCAAATTGAAGGGTAGATATTTACTGTAACACCTACAAGAGCATCGCGAAGCAGCACAGACAGTTATAATAACTAGAAATCAAAGGATGAACACTCATACTTATGGGTGCAAAGCAAGGAAACTTGAATTATTTTGGCTCTTTTTACCATTTGAGGAATTAAAGTGTTTTTCCTGTCTAAATGAAGCTATTCTTTAGGTTTTTCTTCGGCCTGCCAAATTTGACAGATGCCGGGAACTCAAAATGTAAACAGCCGGTATGCAGATTAGGTTACGTCATTAGATATTCGTATTTTTCGGATTGCACCGGTAACTGGTATACAACGGTAATAGGGTAAGGGAGCATATGTGTTTTGTTGAAGTAATGTTAACGATTAATTTAGTGCAATTACCTGATGATTACTAGTTTTCAAAAATAGGTTACCTCAAATAAGATTAAATCAAAAGACGGAAAATGCCTTTAAAACCAAGGCATTTAATGGAAACATTTTTTCAATTTATTTCGGAATCATTTAATCCAATTACATAATAGCGACAGTGGCAAAGTGGTAGAGCGTCATACTACTGTACCGAGGGTCCCGGGTTCGAATCCCTGTAAAGCGGGGCAAAAACTGCCGGTACTAACCCACAAACCAGCGCGATTACTGGTGTATAGTCCAGGAAGCAGTCATCGAGAGTGACTCGATCAGTTGATGGGCTTTATTTAAAAGCCTCCTTCACAATCGATGTAAAACAAATTAAACAAACAAACAAGACAAACAAACATAATTATTACTCATAATTTATGCACATATTAGTAGGATATTCCTTGACACACAAGTCTTGAGGCACTGACACCTTTCCAAACAATATAACATCCAAAGTAGATTTGGCTTTGTTCCTGGGGATGATATTTCAAAGTTTTGAGCATCATTGTTGATTTGCAGTGTTCATTCAAATATTATCACTACATCTTCTACAATGTGTACACTCACTAGCACTCAACTATCTGATTATATTGATTGATGAAGCCTTAATGAACACGCATTGTGTAACTATATGTTTTTTATTTTTGATGAATTTTCAAGAACAGGGAAAGTTAAAACCGATTTATTAAAATTTATTTTCAGACAGAATTACTCATGACATGGAGAACTTGTATGAGATCCTGAACTGTGAGCCTACAGCCACACATGATGAGATCAGAAAGGCTTATCAGTCTCTTGCCCTGAAGCACCATCCTGACAAGTTTGCTACACAACACATGCAGGGTACCGCAGACAATTTCATCCGTATAGACAGAGCTTGGAAAATTCTTGGTGATGAAAATCTACGGGAACAGTACAACATTCGGTGGGCAGAACGATGTTTAGTGCAATCATACCCGGTTCAGGATACAATAGAATTCGAACAGTTTGATCTGCTGAACGGGAATTTACAGGGTGATAGAGTGAATGGAGATGAAACCTGTCCTGGGAATCATCCACAGGAGTGTAAGGAAGATACAGAATATGGATATGAATGCAGGTGTGGAGGTTACTATGTGTTAACAAACAGTGATGTACAGATGAAGTTTGATCTCGTTTGTTGTGACTCCTGCTCATTGACTGTTAAAGTGCTCTATGGTGAAGGAGATCCCTCTTGATATGATGAATATAAAAAACATGTGTTTTATAACAGTTAACTCACATATCAGAGCATGAAGACTTACATTTTTTAAAATGCGATTCCTTATTTTGAGCATTCTATAATTTTCATTCAATTGGGTATTTACTATATATACATATGATTTTGAAATATCTAGATATCAGAATATCCATTGTTCTCAATAAGAACAGGCCACAAGCCTAAATGACCGGATCAAATTATGTTTTGGCGGGCTCAAATTCGCTGAGATGTAAAGAACCCCCATTAACCCCTCATCATAGTGGCTTGTTCAAATTTTGTTTTACCAATTCTGATTGAGAACAGGGTCTTTCGCATGAGGTGTTTAAAATTCTATGCACTTGATTTCATATCTGCATTACTCATGAATAATGTCTTGTTAGAATAGATTTCAATCAGTACTTACATGGCAGGATTTAGAAGGAAAATTCTCCTACAAATTCTGCTTCTATTTTTTACCCTTTTTTTTTCAGATGAAAGACTCAGAAAAATGTTCATGATGAAGAAATATCTTTAGACAAACAGATTCTGCTTTTGTAACACCAATTGTATTTTGTTTCACTATGAAAATGGTCTTTACATGATCCCTTGAACCAATTTGTTAATTCTGTAACTGATCTATGTTAAAAGCTTTGGAGCGGTTTGGGGTTTTGGTGCTTGGTAATATAAATACATATTCAGACAACAAATTTTACTTAAGAAAGAATAGTTTATACCATTTTTCATGCTTTTTAAAAGAGAGATTGTGAATGATGTAGAATTGATGGATATCAAACATTTTTCCTTTTGTCACAGTGGTTTCCTCCTTGAGTCTTAAATGGATTTTCTACATGTATATGTGAGATAGAGTCACAAAAGGAATGCTGAATTGTCAAAGCCCATTTCCCATTATGAGAATTTGTGACTTATCCAAGTTGAAAGCAAAAGCAATCAACAAAAGATCAGATGAAAAAGATCATTTTCTTGATGGTGTATAAGGTAGAAACCATTGTGATAAAGGGATACATTGGTCATTATGGGTAATTTATCCTTCTGTCATAAAGGGGGTTTTAAGCTTTTTCAACAGTATCAGTAAAGCAAGTTTTTATGGAGTGAGCATGTTAAGGGTAAGTTTCCTGGTTGACTACCACAAAGCCAATTGGTACTACCTATGTATAGTCAAGGCCTGATTGGCAGGAAAATTGTTGATGTGATGTAAATTCTCAGACCAGATTTGAATTCACCTTCAGGTATTTTTGCAAAATAGAATCTAATGATTAATCTGATATTTAGAGGAACAGCAATTGACAATTATAAATTTTGAAAACTAGAGCACATTGTCATTGCAAAACTGAGGTTTAACAAGTGTGACAAAATGATGAATTTCTCCTTTGTCGCAATGGTTCCTGTAGTTGTCTAGATGTTTCAGAGAATATAAAAGACTTGTCATGGTTTATTAAGGAGATAAATGAGTTGAAAAATGCCTAAATCAATTTCAATAATATGTTTCAGAATATTTCTTAGCGAAAAGTAATTTTGAACGACTGTTTTTATGTGTTATTTTGTGTTAAATGTGATGTTTCTTTTAACCCTTAGAATGCTGGTTAATTTTCTAAAAATGTATTATTGTGTTGTCTTCTTTCCAAAATGTTAAATATATTCTTAATTTTGATGATGAAAGATGCGCAGTAGCAGACAGGCTAGCCGCAAATTTACTTGGTGGCTGGCCTGTATCTAACCTGTTTGCATAAGCATGAAGTTGCTTCCAGCACTAACAATAAGGGTTAAGAACAAACCAATACATGTAATTATGAATGCGAGAAATTGCAATGAAAAATCTGACCAATCTCAGGAATAATTACTTTTCAAAAGTGAATGATGTGATTTTAATATGAATTTATAAAAAACAGACTTTGTATTGGACTAAAACAGATTGATATATATGTAGAATAGTGATTAAATAAATGATGATAATTTTCTGGGTATTCTTTTTATCACCAATTTCACAATTGCATAACAGGCTGTTTACTTTAACCCCTTCCAACATATGAGCCTTTTGACTGATCTCAATTGACATCGGAAATCAAATAAAAAGCATAAAAAATGTCCTTTATTGATGCTGTGTTTATAACATTGTGTCAAAGGAGAAATTCCTCTTTATAAGTAATTAAACCTTTTATCCCAGCTGTTTCTGAGGTCTAATATTTTAGATGCTTTATAATGGGTATTAAAAAGGGATAGGGGGGAAAGTAGTTTTAACCCTTTACCAAACGCCAAATTTTTGACTGTCCCAACTTGAAAGATTTTGCTGACGACATATTAAAAACGCGATGAAATTGAAAAACAATCTCTTTACAGGGCAGAAAACATTGTGGAAAAAGGAGAAATTGCTCTTAACGAGCAATTTCTCCTTTTCCTACAATGTTTTTGAGAGTTGTCTCAAAAAAAAAACCTGGTCAAATGTTATTGTTTGGGAATGGGTTAATTGACGGCACTTTTAATATAGGCTATGCTAATTAAACTTTTCTAGTTTGGCAACTCTTTTGTTACACATAGATTCGCAGCCCAGTGTTAATGAGTGGAGATTCTTAGAACTCTGGTCCCAGGTTTGAGCCCCTGCAATACATCTTGTTTGTTGGAGTGTCCGTGGACAATTTCACATCAGAGCACTAGCCAAGTCCTAGTGAATCAAGAAAAGACGTTTCATTACTTGAAAATTGTTGAAACAGTGTTTAATCCCATATAAACAAACAGATCTCTTACATTCTTAGACAATAGTGAATCAAAATAAATTTGGTTTTGAGATTTGTTCAAGGGGAGTAACTAATGCAAATCTTGATGCTCACTGCATTGCTTCCCTTGGGTCATTCATCTTGATTAATGTCTTAACTCATTCCTCCATTTTTTACACTGTGACTGGCTCAAATTGAAAGCATCGCCAGACGACAAAAAAAAAAGTATTTTTCCATGATAAAGGGAATAATCTATTCTGACAAAAGATTTAATCGTTCGTTTTGCTGAACATCGGAGACACAGATTTCGAGGGTCATACCTGCTTTCAACCATCAAGGGATCGACAAGCAAGACGAGATAATAGTACTCTGTGTCTGCATCTTCCTGATTATTGACTCATTCCGTATTCTGAATACGGATTGAGTCAATAATCAGCGAGATTAAAGCAAAACATATTGTTAAAAGTGAAATTGTGTTTTAAATTCTATTCTTGGCACACGGATTCGTAGTTAGTGTACTCTTAGGGGGCAATGGTTATGTATTTATACATAGCCATTAACCCATTAACCCTAACTACGAATCCCTGTGATTCTTGGTGGTGGGTTTTCATCAAGTATATACATGAATAATATCCTTGTGGAGGACAGCGGTCCAGTGATAGAGCGTCGGCCTCCCGACATGATGAGGGTCGTGGGTTTGAATCCCGCGAGAAGCTGGTTCCGCTTTGCAACCTTTCATTAATCCACATTCAACGTGACTACTCGTTATGTATCCAGGAAGCAGAATCGAGAGTGATTAATCTAAGTTGTAAGAACTTGTTTCGCAATCGATGTTATACTTATGAATAAGTTTAAACTAAACTAATGGTATCTTGGTAAACGGTTTGAATGCAGATTAGTTTGATTCATTCCCAAATACTGCATTCAAATTTCCTATTTCACAGATTTTGCTCTGTAGATAGCAAACGTTTAAACGATGATTTAATCAATCCGTATCACTAAACAAAAGACTGTTTTTGATATCTTTATTCAAAAGTTGTTCAATATCTTTGTTTTCGATAAATTTCTCTTTATTTATGTTGCAGATAAAATAAACCTTTAAACAGGTCATTTGGTAAAAACAATCTAAATTTCGATTACCCATAGGTAAGCGGCAGTTTCTTAAGATATCATCATCAGGTGGGTCTTACAAACGTTTATGTACGTGTATAAATACCTTATTTCGGTCATGTGAAATCATCGAAATGGGTAAGAGTTTGCCATCAAAGCACTGACAAACATGGAAGATCGTTTCACCTTTTTTTAATGATAATACCAATCATGATTGAGATGTTCAGCAACTTATAAAAAAAAAGAAATCGGTAAAGGTATTTTGTTCTTTGCAAAGGTTTGATTAAGTCACCATTCAAGTGTTTGTTACATACAGAGACAAATCTGCGAGATAGTCCCTTTAAAAAAATGATGATCTCGTCAACCTGTTTGATAGTCCTTTAAAAATCAGTAAAATAAGTCCGGTAAAAGTACCCTTAAAACCTCTTCAATCATTGAAATGATTGTGAGCAGGTATCAAGAGCTAATGGGGAGAATCCTTAATTGTGTCACAATGGCTTTAACCACATTAGCTGAAAAGAATATTTCAAACAACGACTAAAAGAGAGTGTGTTGTCCATCATACCATGGACACATAAGGAGCGAAATATTCTTTTGTTGAAATACATGTAATTCAAAATGCAGATTTTCACTAAAGCGTTTAACGTTCTATACTCGTATTAGAGGGCAAGTTAACTGTTCACGGCAATACATTCAATGAACCCATGCTAAGTGATTTATTCTTTTGCCACAATATCTTAACCCATACAATGGTGGGTATTTTCTAAAAATAGATTTTTGTGTCGTCTGCTTTCATAAACCTTAGATATCTGCTTGATATTGTTGAGGAATGATACTCAAAGTAGCAAACAGGTTAAGATCACAGGCCAACCGCGACTTTACTTTGCGGCTGGCCTGGATCTAACCTGATTGCATAAGCATGTTGTCGGTCCCACCACTATAGGGGTTAAATGTTGTTTGCTGTTCAAAGACGGTTAACGTTGTCTCAAGTTTGAGAGACCGTTGACCCCACCTTTTATCAATAGACATAGACTCATGAGTATATGCTTCTTATGTCTTCTCTTGTCATGATGTTTTCAAATGTCGACTGCTTAACCCTTTACCAAAAACCAAATTTTCGAAGGTGCCAATTTGAAAGAGTTTGCAGACGACCTTCCAAAATATGATGAAATTGAAAGATAATCGTCTTATAGGACAGAAAAGATTGTTGTATAAGGAGAAATTGTTCTGTGCAACAAAGTGGTTTTCGTTGTTGTTTGGTAACTGTTCGAAGGGCGTTAACATGTTTTTGTTTTTTTTGACAATCAATCTTCAATGATTCTTTCCTTAGACAAATGATGAAAAATATCTTCTCTCTTTTTTTATTTAACATCGAATGTGTTGGGCTAAATGTTGAATGTCAATCCCCGGTTCAATACAATATCTTCAGGTTTCCCCTTACGTCAATTTCCTTTCAAGTATTATCTACTGCAACGATTGTTACCGCCGAAGGTATTGAAGAGAATGTGAAATGCCCATCCCGAAATATCCTTTTACTTATAACGAGTTGTGTTTTCTTTCGTCACGATAATTGCAAACGCCGTCTGCAACCAGGGCGTCTGTATTTGAGAGAACGATAACAACACGATTCAATCTTAAGACACATTGTAAGCATTTCTATTTTGTCATTACTATGGGTGATATTGGTGCAGAGGTATAGCCTCTTGTACAGGGAACCGTGTTCGATCCTGTTTGGTGAGGTGAAAATTGCCGGGTCTAACTCACAAAGCGGCGCCAGTGGTGGTAATGGGTTAAACAAACCTTAAAGGCCTAGTCTTTGGAATGTCTGGTATCTTATCTCCCACTGGGCACTCTACAAGGCAACAATACAGTTCCACAGCATGGTGCAAATTTCCTGTATATTACTTGATAAGGAATGGGGCATTTTAGTGGTCAGATTACGTAATACCCCAACCCTTCGGTTTCTCGTAATGTAGAAAATTGATAAGAAATAAGTGTTTGGATATAGTTTTCTTTATCTAAAACAATGATTTTCATAATTAGTAGATTTTTCTTGATAAACTGATAAGATATATAAACAAAATAATGAGTTAGTTATTCAATGAATTAAAACTTGTTATAATCATAAAATTGATGATGATGATGATGATGATGATAATGATGATATACAATGTACTATGAAGATGATGATATACTACAGAGGAACTATAATATTCCCTGCTGCAAGTCATTCTTACATAAATTAATCTATATAAGGTGCAAATTAAAAAACATCCCCTAATCGTCTAAGAAAAACCATCCAAAATTCAAAAAATATATTTGAAGTCTTAATAATGTGGAATATTGAATAGAAAAAAGTGTTTAACTCTTGATTTCTTTATTTAAAACAATGATTTATAAGATAAGTTGATTTTTCTTAATAAACTGTTAAGAAACGTGAAGAAAATAATGAGTTAGTTATTCAATAAATTAGCACTTGCTATAATTATAACATTGATGATGATGATGATGATGATGATGATGATGATGATGATGATGATGATGATGATGATGATGATGATGATGATGATGATGATGATGATGATGATGATGATGATAATGATATACTACAGAGGAACTTTAACCATTCTGTAAGCCATAATTACATATATTGATCTTTATATAAGCCACCAATTTAAAAAAAAAGATAATCCCCTACTAAACGAACCTTTCCAACTTCCAAAAAAAATATTTGAAGCCTATTTGATTTTTTTTTATCAATTTTGATGCTTAAATGTCCTCTATAAAATAATTGGTCAAAAGAAACCTTTCAGTTTGACACAGTGCTACATGGTATGACGTAATCCCCATTAATTATCACAGCTGGTCATCACCCCGGGTGGGCATCTGGTTATTGGTTTTGGGGGGGGGTCACTTAAAGAAGGACTAAACTAGGCCTTTAAGCTTCCTATACAGTCGATATAAAACAAATAAGAAATGACAGTATTCATATGTCGTCTGCTACAAAATAGATAGACGCCTTCCTACTAGTATTTTGGAAAAATAAAGCGTTTGCCGCCCACACCCAATTCATTTCATAGATTTTTTTTGTGAATGTAACAGTTCAATGTTAACATGTACATTCAAAAAAACAAATATTAGAGTTGTGGTGGAAATGTTTAAATTGGATTTTGAAATATTTATTAACCAAGTCCGTGCGACAATATTCAAGTTCAATGACACATGAATAATTTATAATGTTGAAAGTGTCATTGGAATTAAAATTTATTTATTGTTTCGTTTTTATTAATCCTGACTGCTTCGAAGGCAGTTCTTTCAATGGAGTATCTCCAAAGATTTCTCTTTCTCTTTGAGATAATTAATCACGTCCCTGTATTCATATTGCATTGGCATTTTAAAGTTGAGTGGCTGTATAAAGTCTAACGTTGTGGTAACAATTGTTCAGTTATATAACGGTCGCTGGGTTTGCATACTCCATTATTCGTCTCTGGTTGCTTGCAATTTGTGTTTTTCATGAACACGTCTATGACAGTTTACAAAGATGCATTTCACGTGGAATTGCATTTAAAACCCATAAATTAATGAAGCATACTTATAAAAAAAAACACATATTCGCAGACGATTCAATTTCAAATTTAAGTTTCGTGACTGGTCCAACTTTATAAGCATTTGTAGAGTACAATGTTCTAATGTTTTCAGAACGATTTGTGGCAGAGATATAGACCTCCTGTTCTCCGATGCCTAGAAATTAGAATGCAGAACTTGAAACCACATGACCCCTCTCTGCTTTAGTTCGAATTACGTAGCGGTAGATTTGGGCTTTTATGCGAGCTAGTCCCTCGTTTTCTCACGGAATGTCGGTGGTTCTACAAATGCTTATTGGCAATTAAGTTGGGTTCCCATCGAATATGAGCTAGGTATTGTGTGTAAATGTACCTGATATACCATCGACATAATGCATAATCTAAATAAACAAACGTAACCAAATTGAAAGGTAAACAGACCACAAAACAAGCGAGAACTAGCATACATATCTTCTTGTATGATACTGGGTCGAAACTATATGTCATAGGAGCAATTTATCATTTTGTCACAATAGTTTCGAAAGGCTTCTGCAGAAGACACGTCCAAATTAACTTGTATGTATCGATGGTTTAGTGCAAGACTATAGTAAGTGCGTGACAAGCATGAACCTCTTTCTATACTATTTTACTGAACCTTTGATATGGTGATAAACTAAATACGGGTAGGGGATTTACTCTAAAGTAAAGGGTGTCTGTACCCATATACCCGCATGCCTGATTCAGCCGTATTCGATTTCATCAATACCGATTTGTTTTATTGTTAGAGATTTATTACTCTTCAGATAAACCTATATGGAGTGTTTGTTCGTCTGCTAGGGGAATATGAATTGCAGTCGAATAGTAAGGACGGTCTTCGAAGAGGATTGCTGTTTACATGTTTTCGATTTTTCGATATTCGCTTGTCTTTGTGTCTTTTGTGAAGTTGAATGCCTGTTGATAAATTATGTCGGACCCACCCTATTGAGTTCTATATACATAGACATGTGACGATACACAATGAAGGATCATATATGACGGTGTAACAGTTGTGCTCTAACTAATTTTTCTAATGTAAGGAATAAGATAACAGTTCCAGAGTAGTGTAGGTGGCAAATGATATTGCCTCTGTACGTGTTCATCCTTAGAATGATAGGTAATTTTCTAAATGTAGATTATTGTGTCGTCTGCTTCCCAAAACCTTTAGATATCTACTTTCATTTAGTGATGAAATATAATCAGAGTAGCAAACATGTTAGATCACAGGCCAGCCGTCAATTTACTTGGCGACCGGCCTGGATCTAACCTGTTTTCATAAGCATGAATCCGGTTCCAGCACTATAAAGGTTTAGAGTTAAATGACCCATCGGTTTCATTTTCCAATATATACATGAAAGACAGACGACACTTCGGACATGTAGCGTCTCGGCGAGTTGTTTGAGTGATGGGTGTGCTTCTATAGAAACACGATAGGCTATCATTTAAATGTGGGATTTCTTACAAATAAGCTGGGTGGGTTCTCAAATGTGTAAACAATTCACCCACATGGATTTGTCACATATGTGTTATATTGAGCCAAATATTTACAGGAACTATATGTTATAAGTGAGGCAATGTCTATAGATGCACAGGAATTATATGAGTATGTGGCAAATGAGTAACATGTGGCCATAGTCTTTTTTAAACAATGTTTTAAGGAACTATGTTTTATAAATGAAATAATTTAATAGATGGACGGGAATCGTATGTGGTAAATGACTAACATGTGACCATATTTTTTTTTAAACATGTGCATGTCAATATTTGATATGCGACAAATTAGTAAAACATGGTCCTACGACTGCAGATGTAATGGTGTTATGTGCTTACAATTCAGTTAAAATCTGCCATACGGATATAAGTGTTATGGAATTAAGTGTTTCATACAAGCTTTATCATACAAAAGGATATACTGTCACGGACAAGATGTATCACAAATGAGTTAAATATACCTGCATGGAAATATATGCTGTAAACACGTGTAACAAATTATCTTGTTACATTTGCCAAAAGGGATAAAAATGCCCATAGTCGATGTGATATTTATGTTTTAAATATACGGGAAGGATTTAAATCATGGAAAAGTACCTGATACACGATGTCGCTACACTGGAGGGGATGGTAATTGTATTATTTACATTAGTTCTTGTTATTTAAATCTACCACGTGGTCTTAGAATGACCGTATCTAGTTTACATCGCTTGAAAAGCAAGTTCTAACAACTTATATTAATCACACTGATTGAACTTTATGGAACCATAACCACAACTCTCGCCTAATATTAAATATTTAAACGTCGCCAACTTGATCCGGCCTCCCAAGGGATTCGAACCTACGACCGTCCTGTACAGAGTCTGTCCCCACCATGTGATGTTGTTTTGCCTACTTCAGGTCATTTCAAAAGGCATACGTTCCTTATGAACGCTGATTTATAAAGTAAAACAATTAAGATTTAGTCTTTGGAGTCTTCTACCTGTCTGTTCAGAATACTATAAATAACCAAATACCCTGTTTTGATAGTGTGTTTCTGTTCTTATTTGAAAGCTGGCTCCAGTTTTAAAACATTCACAAAACACGCCTTTCGTCAAATAGGACATGCCCCAATATGATGTACAATGCCCAAACCATTAGAAAAATAAGATGCTAATATCGTGTGCACGTTTGTTCGTTTGGTCGAAGAAAACAAAGCGTCAAATGCTGGAATTTGAAAATGGCATTACTATAATGGCTATTTACTGGAAATTGTTTGTGTAAAAGGTATTAGTTCACTTCAAAAACGATCATTGAATTAGTGTTCAATTCCATTATGATTTCGCCAGACAATGTCAATACATTTTATAATACTTTTCAAGGGGTCCTCTGCATTTATCGACACCAATACATAGCTATCTCAAGATGCTCAGTATTTCTCTTGCAAGAAAATTAATGACATCATGGATAAAAACGCTGTTTCGTTGGCATCTGTTGGTAGTTACTTGACCGTACGGGTGGGATGTATATACATACAGCATAGGTTTACTTCACCTCTAGAAAGAGCCCGGATATTGGACCTTATACGGACCCCTGGGTCACCATAAGGGGTCAAGGGCCCGGTCAAGAGGTCAGGTTTTGTACTCGCTGGGATTTCGTTAACTTTCTGTACACGAGGACTTGTTTCGCACAATTGTTCGAAAAGAGTCAGATTTGGATACCCTATACTTTACACATTTAGTGAAATCTGGTTCAATTCAACTCAGTAAATCTTAACTTGATGATTCAGCAACCCCCTTTGCCAAAATTCCT
Organism: Cerastoderma edule; assembly: GCA_947846245.1. Lineage (NCBI taxonomy): Eukaryota > Metazoa > Mollusca > Bivalvia > Cardiida > Cardiidae > Cerastoderma > Cerastoderma edule. The sequence goes on along the minus strand of OX401411.1, from coordinate 9,849,898 downwards.
TCCTTGGATGCTTGTTATAATAAATTAGCTAGAAATCACTTTACCAAAAGGATAAAATGCTCCAAACGTCAAAATATTTCTAACCATATATAACGAAAATGTGTTTCGTTCATTTGTATCGTCTGCTGTTGGTTTCAAATGGAAAGAAACAGCAATCGCACGGGAGAATGAGTTAGCCATTAACCAAACGGTAAACGTTGGACTCACAAATTGACGCAAACGGTAATTCAGTTTGAATGAAATTGAACAAAAGATAGACTGATACGGTAGACGTATTTGATTAAAAACAGGTTTTCCCCAAATGGTTCTCCTTAATTTCACAGTCACAGCATGATTTTCAGAGACCTACATGGCCCAATATAAAAGCGATTGATGTGTAACTCGGGGTTTCCGGGTTCGATCCCAAACTTTGTCGCTGGTTTCTTGGTTTCCTGTGATTTTTATACTTCAGAAGCCTACACTAGTACTGGTGAATCTGAGGAAGTTCAAAATATAACTGAAACACTGTTGACACGGCGTTTAACCCATATCATACAAATCTGATTTAAGATCTTGCCTGTTTGGACAATCTGTAGATTTGTTCTTCATAAAGAAGCGGTCAATGATTCAATAAATCAAAATACGTTTATGAAAATCAACAGTTTTTCTGTTGTCAAGATGGATTCTACCAGATTTTTATGATTTTGTTCCGTTTATCTTATTCATTGTATGCTATTGTTTTCAATTTGGAGCAGTCACAGAAATATGTATGAGGGTTTGGTTTAAAATATTAAAAGCAAATAGACAGAACCGCTTTTTCCGTTCTGTGTATCACACTTAGTGCCTTGACAGAGAACTGATTGTTTGGAAACCGATTGACCAACCCTTTCCCTTTCCTAACTTCAGACGACTCAAAATACATTCTGTTACATCAGACAACTTAAACCCACCCTTTATAGGAAAGTTTGCGAATGATACAAATTGAAAGCAACAGTACATGACAAAAATAAAATAACACGAAAACAATTTAAAGATGGCAAACGTCATTGTGACAAAGAAAGTGTTGCTCTTTTTATTTTCGTCACATGGTTCTTTAAAGTCTTCTGCTAGAAGAAATGAGGTAGTATGTAGTAAGGGATTAAGTCTTTCACATTTACGAACGACTTTGAAGACGACTTTAAATAGATTTTGAAAAGACAGAAATCAGCATTGTCCATTATTTATAAATTCCAATTTTGTCACACTTTCGAGTAAGCCTACCAGTAACTGTCCTTTGATGCGGATGTCTTTCCTTTTCTTAATAGGATTATTTACCTACACCACCACCAAGTACAAAGGAAGTCAAACAAACTCAACGCTCTACTTTAGAATAAATCTTGACCAACGAAAAATAATGTTTGCAGATAGTAAATGGAATTCTGTCTAACCCTTATAGTGTTGGAATCGACTTCATGCTTATGCAAACAGGTTGGTTCAAGGCCAGCCGCAAATTAACTTGGCGGCTGACCTGTGATCTTACCTGTTTGCTACCCTGTGTATCTTTTTTTTTACGAAATTAAGCAGATATATAAGGTTTTGGAAAGCAGACGATACAAAAATGTATTTTTAGAAAATTACCCAGTATTGTAAGGGTTAAAGACAAACGATAATCCTTCTGTAGAATATATCATAAAATTATATTGTAGAAATGGCAAAACTGTTTTGTTCCCCAAAGCGATTGCTATATTTTATTGATTCCTATGAAGAAATCACGTCAAATCAAAGTATTGTCCAGTTAGGTGAAGGGTTATTCGCAAACATTGTTTGATTTTCAATAATTGATTAGAAACATCAAGCCACAATGTTGATTCCTTCTAAACATGTCAACCCTTGATACATACATGTGTACATATAAGTAATGTCTAACACACGTCTGAGTTAACCCCCTACTTCAAAATACATTGCTAGTACTTTGACGCATATGCTGTAGAACGTTTGAGAGAAAACTGTGACATTGTCTTAACCCTTTATCAAACGCCAAATTTTCGACTGTCCCAAATTGAGAGAGTTTACAGACGACATTTCAAAATGTGATGAAATTGAAAAAATTATCTTCTATTAAGGCAGAAAATATTGTGGAAGAAGGAGAAATTGCTTGTTAAGAGCAATTTCTCCTTTTCCCAAAATGCTTTCAAGGGGCGTCTGCAATAAACTGGTCGTTATTGTTTGGTAATGAATTAATGACCAACTTATGCTTTTGGTCACAATAACCTTTACGATATATCACAGACAAAATGTGTTGCTGTTCATGCCTTGTTTGTCCCATTCCTTTGCTTGGGTAAGTCAATACATGAGAAAATCTAAAATAATGCCTTTCGTCACTTTCATGCAACTTTGAGAATTGTGAATTGGATGAAATCATAAACACTTTATCACATGTACAACTCTCGTAGTTTTTTAAAATGAGAGGGGAAAATGTCAGTAATTTTAGAAAACGATCTTTTTGGAATGATATTTTAGAACGAATCCCAAGCAAATATTTTATGCAATGGTTAAATCTATTCCGGGAATGGACCGAAATCCTTTTCCTATTTTTGGTAAAAGCACATTCGAATTTACGTTCACATACGAACATGTTTATAAATGGCCTTTTCGTTCCTTCATAGGCCAGACGTTTTAAATCATATTCCACGAAAAAGAAATGAAAACTTTTGAATGAATTGAGCTTGCATTCAGAGACAGACGTCCCATAAAACTAGCCAAATGGTCAATGTAGCGATACGTTTTATTGAACATACTCCCCACATCTTTTGACCATACTTTTAATCTACTTTTAGATTGATTAGGTAAAGTATCCAACACATTTTACAAATAAGCTGTCGAGAGCAATTAATGATTTACCATGTCAGAGAATTATCAGAAGACGATGTTAAAACAATCCAAAGCGGCAAAACCTAATACGTAAAACTTCACAACTACTTACCGAACTCTTAAACGAATCGGGTAAATATTGAGAAGATTTTCATCAATTCAAATGCTTCCAATGTGGTCACTTGACGTAAAAAGCAGGTTGAATTAGGAAAAGTGTCAAAGTTGAAATTAATGAAAAAAAGAATCAATCAAAAACTCGAAGCTGTACAAAATTACATTAACCCTTCACACCAACCCCCTAACAAAAATTCTTGTCGCGCTGCAAAGCACCTTCATGTAACCGCTAGCCTGGTTTACGACACGCCCAACTTGAAAACAACAGTATACGACGTATATAGAATAACATTATCTTTGTGGCATTGTAAGGTAACCATTTTCATTTAAGGAGAACCCATTCTTCATAATGATTTCGGCTGTACGTGCTGAAAATTTTCCTTCTCGATATTTTTCCTTCACCTCGACTTATTACTTATATCCATTTATAATGAATGCTTCAAGTTATAACCAATAGCAGACAAGAAGAGTTAACCATGTGCAAACATTTGTTCGTTCAAATAATCTTTCAGTTTGGGTTGGTCAATGAACTGCTCTGCCATAAGGAAATCAAACTACGAATTATTCACATCTCACCAGGCCTTGGATTGTTTGCCAACGCGCTAACTCCGCCATTATAATGGCCATAAAAGGATTCAGTCAACAAGTTTTATCTTGTGGACTCAATAGTTGAGATTCAGAATTTTATATTATAATTGATTTTAGCGTTATCATGGTCCGGTATCAATAACAAAATGATCAATAAACTAGATGTAAATTATCCACGCCTCTTTCTCCCCCTCTTCTCCCTTGACCTTGATACGATCACGAAATGAGTTTGTAAAGACTCTGACGATTTATATATGTAACAGGGATAGGACGGACTTCCGTTTAACATTCTAGTCAATCTGAACACATCAGGTTTATCCAATGAAATGTCTCAGCTCACGGAAATACCCGAGTAGTTCCGATTGGATTTTAGTATCGGCACAATCGGAACTCATCGGCAAATTCCGGCTGCCAACATCACCGATGGGTACTGATTGGTATCGTCAATCAAAATCGTATAAGAGATGCTTTGAAACAATTCTTAACTAGGATTCGATAATGATGGGCTACGATTGGTCAATATTCGATACCGAAACAATGACAAGTTGACTTAGCTGCATGGCTGTTTGGATATGTTAAAATGGAAGCAATCGTTTAAATTACGAGCATTTGCCAGGAAAGAGTAGAACAAATGGCAATGTTACCTACACGTTTAGGAAATCATGTTGGAATACTGGCTTTTGCAATGTATAAGAAAGAAGAAACTACTGCAAGAAAGGTTGATTTCTTGTCCTTCATTTTGTCTCGAATCTTTTAATAACCTTTCATCGTCTTATAAAGGTGCGTTTAACCCTTTTCCAAACAAGACATTTTTAACTGTCCAAAATTGAAAGAGTTTGCAGAAGACATTTCAAAATGTGATGAAATTGGAAAATAATCTTCTGATAGGCCAGAAAACATTGTGGGAAAAGGAGAAATTGCTTGTCACGAGCAGTTTCTCCTTTTCCCTCAATGTTTTCTAAAGTCGTCTGACACAAAGTGGTCAAATGTCGTTATTGTTTGGGAAAGGGTTAAGAGAACACCAATATACATGTAGTTTACATATCCAGGACTTCCTGAAAACACCGTAGTGGGTTTTACATTTTGAAATACTGCAGACCCATCAAATGGGCGCAACATTTCTGTATTCATATGAAGACTAATCTTTCTTTTGCACTAGCCATGACAGATGTTCGTATGTACAAGCCATGATTCGTGATCTTCTATGCAATGTATTTTGAATATTTCCCATTGCAACTCATTATTTCTCCATTTGTGAACTTCAAAGAGGAACACGTACGCGATACGTTTACAAGTATGAGTTGAAAAATATAAAGCGACAAGAATGTCGTTTCTATTATAGCGCCTAATGGGGATTGGAAAGCAACAAAAGACGACGAAATTACTCGTGACGAACAATTCCATCTTTTGTTACTGTAATGATGTATCGTCTTTAAATATACGCTTCGTACAGTCTCAACAAAAGGACATCTCTGATGTCTGTACACTGTAAATAATGTCATAATGGAAGAAACGCTCATGTCCATAAGACATGAGATTGGTGTCGGTATAGAAAGGCGTAGATCTGTTGGTGACATTTAACCTTTTAGTTCATGACATGTATGTGCATATACTCGATCTGTACTACTTTTTCATAAGCTCTTTCTATGTTTTGTCATCTATTTTGCTTACCGGAACAAGATAATAAGATTATTTGTTATCAAGTAGCCTAAAGACCATAGACAAGTTTCATACCATGGTCTGTCGGGGGAGGGGGGGTCATAACCATGTCCCGCAGAGGTATAACAACAACATATAAATGAATTCTCCGATTCATTGTACTATTTCTTCTCTCAAAATAAAAAACCGTTCATACAAAATCTGCTTGTTTGCATGATTACATGTCTGTCGTACTAGCGTGCCTAATAACGGGAATGTGGCGGAAATGAATACGTCCGTCTTCAATGAATGCTGTACTTTGTTCCGTTAGATAGGACAGTTATAGGCGGTAGTCAATGGCTCAATAAGCGGACACTTCACATGTTACCCCGCAATGCATTGTGTGAAAAGACAAAATTGAAAGCTTTGACAGAAGACAATAGTAAAACTAAAATATTAAAGATATCCTTAATAGATAGTGTAAAACTCCATTGTTAATTGACAGGAAAACACTCGTTGTAAGAATGAACTCGGTATTTCACATCGGACGAAATCAACTCTTTCCCACCTACTGAGGGTCTTTTATTTTTAAAAAAAAGTTCTGTATCTTCCAAAAATGGAATTGTGCACTGAGTTTGATATCAGCAGCAAATATTAACTTGGAGCAGACGACTTTAGAAAAGCATTGAAAACATGTGAAAAACCTTTCAGTTCTACTGTTGCGATATGTGAATAGATTGGTAAAGCTTTTTGGCCAAAGGAGAAATTTCTTGTGTCAAGTAATTTGTTCTTTTGTGACAATGCTTTTGGAAATTCGTCTGCTGTAAGACGCAAACATGTGGCGTTAGATGATACTTTTCTTTAGCAAATTAGCAACGGAACAAACACTCTTCATGTAGAGAGAACCATATAACTGATGAGAAAACAACGAGGAAAAGCACATTCAGAAACGGCTCTCAAGTATCGTTCAAAGAAAACTCATAAGTCGTCTATATTGCCAAAGGTCATAACGTGCATACATCAGACGTATTGGGAAACCAATTGCTTTCGTTTTTCTCGTCTCTACACTATTTAACTATAGCACTGACACTTGCAACAAACTATTTATTCCTTCGTTTAACCCTTTACCCTTTACCAAACGTCAAGTTTCCGACTGTCCCAAATTGAAAGAGTTTGCAGACGACATTTCAAAATGTTAGGAAATTAAAAAATAAGCTTCTGATTGGACAGAAAACATCGCCGGAAAAGGAGAAATTGCTCGTTAAGAGCAATTTCTTCTTTTCCAACAATGTTTTCTAGAGTCGTCTGCAATAAACTGGTCAAATTTCGTTATTGTTTGGTAATGGGTTAATACGAATCTACTCGTTCGATAATAAGGTAAACGGAAGATGGACGATGGCCACTTCACTTTGATGCCCAATAGTCGACATGTAATAGATTTCCGATGAATCATGTCGAGTCTTTTCACTGTTCACTCATCCACGCTCCCATTGAACTCACTGTCACCGAGCTATTCATGTTGTTTTGTCTGAAATCAATTAGCATGCAGGTACTCGTTCCAACACTTAGCCCGGTTAGTAATCTTATACACAAAAACACGTTTCACAGATGGTCTCGGTCTTACGTTTGGAGGATGAAATTTTACGCTAAATGATAGTTTACGATTTTCTTTTTGTTTTATTATTTACCTATTGTTTTACAGCGCTTGTGAAGGGCGTTTAAAGCTTGTTCAAAGTCGCTTTCGATGTCTGCTTCCAGGATACTAAACCAGTTCTCTTGTGGATTTGAGAGTTATTTCCGACAATGTTCACCTCGCATACCGGGGATTCGAACCCGGGACCCTCGATACAAGCAACACGTTTTCGGACACCCATGCAGACGTTGTAAGCGACTCCAAATCTGAAATTCATGTTGAGGCATTGCATTGCATATCCACCTTGTTGTGATACTTCTGCTTCATTCATCTAGTTGGAACCAGAAAATGTTTCATGTTCCTCTACTACTGACCATCTTTTGTTGTTAAGAGCAGTTGGTTCAATTACGTATCCATATGCATTTACAACGGCACTGTGTAGGAAATTTCGCCTAAATGAAATTATCGAGCTGAGAAATGTTTGCAACAGATGATAGTAACTGATATATCATATATCAATATGCACCATGTTTTTGTTGATTTGAGCCAGGCTAATCAATATCAGACTAAAAGGAACCAAAGTACTGTGTTTTCTCGATGTTTCTTTAAATAATAGCCACAACTTCATGACTGGAAATATCTTATCTTGTTTGTATTGTATGCGATCATGGATTTGTGATCTTATTTTGTGAAATGTTTGAAAACTATAGAAATCTTCGTCAATGCATAAGTCGTCCAATTTGTGAATCCAGCAAAGGTATCTAAAAGAGTCATGTTGGACCATCTTATGTAGTGTAAATGTAAGGCTTGGTGGATCTATTCTTCGCTCTTATGACAAACCTGATCACTAAATCTAGCATGTCTGTAAAAAAAATTATTATTATTGTTTTGTTAGAAATGCGAGACGATAAGAAACGACGAGTGCATTCAAAGATTGACAAGGACCCTTAGTGAAAGGAATGATGAAATGATAAATGGACGCTCGTCTTTATGGTATTGCATTCCTGTGGTGGTATTGAGTTGTTTCGCCATAATATCACTGTAAAAACTGCTTCACATGAGCTATTTCTCATTTTGTCATGTTTGTTTATATATTCTGCTACAGGGTACCGTTTTACTATATATTTTGCGTTAAAAGTTTGAGTAAGTTCAAAACAACATTTCCTCTTATTTCAATATTGGGCTAAGCAATATTGCGACGTAACACACCACTGCATTGGAATCGTCTCTCCAAGACGCTTCCAATGACGTGTCACATTACAATATTGCTTTATCATTCAAGATACTATATATGCTTTTCAGTTTTGATTTACGCACATATTTCCATCAAGTTGTTAAGTAAACGGTACCCAGGTGCTTAAAGTCATGTCAAAATGAGGTAAGCGGTGAAAACGTCTGGTGCAAAAGTGTTAAGACGTAGATTTATAGATACGTGTTTGAGTAAATAAAAGAACATGTCGAAATTCGATCAGTTTGGATAGGTTGGAATTCGATATCCATGCAATGAAAGATAACCTATACAGTAATAAATAATGTATTGACATTTTTGCATATAAAGAACTTCATTTTTATTGCCATGAATAGCGAAAAAGATGAGTACTTTGGTATCGGCTTTAGCATGTGCCAGACTGATACCCTACACAACCCCTCATGTAGGACTTTCAAATTCGTCCAAATGGAAAGCAAATGCAGATGAAAATTATTAACTATGCAGAATTTGTACCAATTGGTGCAGGTTATTCGAGTAAATAAGTTCCCTCTACACCCTAACTCGGATAATCCAAGCTTTAGATGTGGTACAGAATGAAATATCTACGCCTGGATCATTCTGACTAGCTAAGCCCCTATGTGTGAGGAATTCACGATAATTCTGCAAAGGAAACTTGTACGTAACATGACGATTATACATTTCGCAATTTGTTAACGATCTTCTTTAGTTGGAGCTCTTAGACAGGCACGAATTGAGACCAACTGCAAACGATTGTTTATTATCATGAAAGTTTTTATTTCATTTTAATGTGACAAAAAGAGGAATTTCTTAATTTCTTACATTGATCTTCTAAATTCCATGGTATAGTTACAACAGTTGCGTTTGAAGTACAGTCAAACTTGTGTTAAGAGGCCAGCCTAAGGGACAGAGTAAATTGGATGTTTAAGACAGGTTGGCTGCTTAACACAAATTGATGTACACCATAAATCTAACAATGGGTCTTTCTGTATTGGCTGTTTAAGGCAGGTTGGCTGCCTAAAAGGGTGGCTGCTTGACGCAAGTTAGACTGTAGTTGATTGATAAATGAATGGTACCTTTCAGCATTTATGAAACCACATGTCAACTAAGATTGTTATTGTACAGCTAGATAGAACTAAAAGAGACAAATTAAACATAAACACTCCTTTTATAAAGATAAATCTTGTTCGTAAACGTGATGTCACAAGTCGTTCAAAAATGTCAATTGGTGCTGGTACTGTGAATTTTTTACCACCTGCAGACGACATGTTTTTTCTGAAGTCGACTTGAAGCAGACGACTTCAGAAAAGGTTTGTAAACTTGTAGAAACCTTTCAGTTCTGCTGATTTGACATGTGAACAGATTGAAAAAGCATTGTGTCAAAAGGAGAAATTGCTTACGACAAGCAATTTCCTGTTCTGCTAAAATGCTTTATGTAAGTCGCCTACTGCAAGACGTAAAAATGTGGCTTTGGGTGGTAATGTTTTAAATAATCTCGAATTTCCTTAAAATTCCAAAGACAATAAAAAGTTGTCATTGGATACAAACTATAACAACACGTACAACAACCTCGCACTTGTGGAAAATACAGCGACGAGACAGTATGTCGCTTCGCCGATCTTGGAGGTCAGTGCGACATAAACCATATGTCTTTCTTCACTGACCAGCCTATTTCGAGGGCTCAGTGCAAGACTATTACCACATACAAAGTTTTCTCAATGATGTATATAGCTGGTGTGTTTGTTGTAAGCAATTGTAGAAAAATAATAATGAAAAAAGAAAGTTTCTAAAAGTGTCAAAACAATTATTGGATACCCTGACACACATTATATGTGACTTTTCACTCAAATTGTTGTACAATAATTACACGGACACTCTCTAAACACCCAAATGCAGCTGCAAGTTTCAATCTTCGAGTGATGCTTATGTGAGCATGGGTGATTTTGCTTGAACAGATAGGCCTACTGAAACAAACCGATGAGAAAATAACATGGACATGGGTTGGCAAAATGACATCCTAAATATTCATATACTGAAAGGCCGCTTAACATTCAACTCTATCAAAATATTGATTACTAGGGTGAAAGGATGGAATTGATTTTTGGCATTTGTTTGCTGACTCATTTGTATGGTTTCGAATTAGTATTGGTGATATCTTACACCTACGTATAAATAGATTAAATCTCTGTTTTCCTGCCTCAAATGTCGCATTAGGCCTCGCGCTTCAAATCCAGGTCATGGTCCCATTACCCTGATTGGTTTCTACGGCTGTGTTACGGTGCGCAATAGTTCTTCCCAGCTCGAACGAGTCCCTGTTGGCAGCTTGGTTTGGTAGTTTACCCCGTACATGGTATTATCAAGGCATCGTAATTTAAATGAAAATATTCCGGCACGATGTGAAATCGTTATAAATCAATCCGAAAATGTATTGTCAATTTCATCAAGGGCAATTCACCAATTTGTTTCAAGCATTTCTTTCTCATTTTCACCATGCCACCCGTGTTAACATGTGCATGTTATTATGTATTCGTATGCTTCTTCGTAACATATATGCGACGCAAGGCGAACTATTGGATGGTTAGTCTGTTTGATAGTTTAAGTTGATTGTTATTTATAATGATGATGTATTTTGTACAAGTGAAAAACCGTATGTTCTGTTCTATAAATTTCAATTCGAAAGATGCACACTGTTCGTGCTCTTCAAACCACGCACATTCTTCTATAGATATGCACGCGTAACAAATATATTTGTGATAATCATTTGAGGAATCGCTCTCAATTAGAATCAATCTCCAAACGAAATATGAAGGGATTTTGTAAGGTTGTCCGTTAAAAGCCAATGAATTTCTAAATGCTTCATTTAATGACCCCGTTTCCATTCATAAAGAGGGGATGCATTACGTACTTGAAACAAGACATAAAGAAATAAATATAGGTTTGAATGATGGATGGAAACCAATACCCCACGAATGGTAATTAGTACCCCTGTCCATTTGCCCCATGTATCATCGTTACGAGTCCCGCTTACTTACCTACCTCTCTTGGCCACAAAGGGTTAGGTCATTTAAAGTGATATTTGTGATTTTACCCCCGTTTTAAGGTAGAATACCCATAATCCGCCGTTCTGAAATTCGTTCTTTCGTCGAATTACTGCGTTTGTTTTCCGTATACACCGGTCGGGGCCGGAACTATTCGTTGCAAAGCGATTAGTTTCTGCTCCTTACGATTTATACCGAAAACGACCGAAGTAATCCGACGAAGGAAAGAAATCTAAAATGGCGGATTATGGGTATTCTACCTTAAACAGTTGTGTATGATACTGTAAGAGTATGAGGATGTCGTTTTGGAGTTATTTGAGCATATAGTTAGAAGAGAAAAGGAACAAAAAGATAGGGGGAAAAGGCTCTACGCCTCCTTCCACATGGGTTGTAACCACGACACCAGATGACATGTGTCTTTTCATAAGGGGCAGCCTCTATAATGACCCAATGTGTTCCGATTGTTCTACCCTGACTTACCACGCCCTTTTGTAATGGGAAAAGTTGGTTAAAATATCTAAGAAGCTTATTCTACAAAATTTAATAACATAGTTAGAAAACCACGTGAGGTTGTTTTGTATTTATAAATACACGTTCATGTAGTTTGTATTGTAAAATGACTGTATGTATATATTGTACGTGTCTAGTCAACTTCTGCTCTGTTCTGTTCTATTGGTTTCGCCGTCAGGCTTTACACCGCCGTCGCAAATTAACCAACATTCTGTTGATGCGACCTTAACACTATATACAGCCAAATAAGGATTTAAGGGACGTTTCTAACGTTCGTTTTAAAAAAGAAGTAATAAAGGGTGACCGTGGATTAGCTATAATCATTAATTACCAAGGATATTCCGTTAATCTTTTACGGATTAGACCTTTCTCTTTCCCGGGTTATTTTCAGATGATGGCGTTATGATCTCTCTTCAATTACAAATGTATCCACTAAAACTGAAGAATTGCAAATGGGTATTAAACTCAATTATCAAATTCAACATGGAAGATGATGAAATTGCTCAGATTGAGTGCATTGTCCTTGACAACATGAGTTGGTGGTAACGGTCTATGAAGGGTGCCTATAAAAGGGGAAAATTTAACATTTATCTTTATACATGTATCTACTCTTTTTGGAATTACTTATAGATCTACGTTTAAGTGCTTAAGAAGAAATTGTGACAAAAAGGTCTCATTTTGAAACAATTGTTTTACCCAATTCACCACTAGGTAATTAAACCATTTAGTCTCATACTCTAAGACTATGACTTTCGTCTGCTGTCGCTTTCAATTTCAACCACCCACAGAACCGTTTAGGAGTGTGTTAACCCTTTACCAAACGCCAAATTTTTTACTATCCCAAATTAAAAGAGTTTGCAGACGACATTTTATAATTTGATGGAATTGGAAAATAACCTTCTTAAAGGGCAGTAAACATTGTGAGAAAAGGAAAAAATGCTCGTTGCGAACAATTTCTCCGTTCCCACAATGTTTTCTAGAGTCATGTGCAGATAAGAGGTTAATTGTCGTTATTGTTCGGAATGGGTAAAAAAAACGCACCCGGAGTATCGAGTCAGTTTGAACTTAAACCATCCCGAGCGGTTTAACGGTTAACACTTTTCTCCGCACGTGCCCAAGCGTCTGCACGTTGTAATGATGGATTTTCAACAGCCGACAAAACAGCGCGTTTTGAGACATGCATTGTATTCCCGTCACGACATGGACATGTAACCTGGTAAATCATAGTTTTCTTAGAGAATCTTTTCTTAGAATAGCTGTTGAGTTAATTATTTTTGTAATTAAATAGCGATCGTTTGTTGACAGGTTAAAATACATGTGCCACGTGGTCCATACACTAAGCAAACAATTAAAGGATGGTTTTACAATCTTGGCAAATAGTTTGGTCTATTCCACAAGACATGCAGATCTTATTATTGTCTTTGTTAAACATTATACAATTTTTTATATTGATGACTACGAAATTGCATTGTGAAGAAAAGAGTAAAAATCTCCATGCCTGTCAACGTGATTTCAACATTCATTAGATCTAGTCCATATTCCACTATGTCTTCGTAGTATCAGATGGGTTAAAGAACGATTGTGACAAAAAGAGATAAATATTGATTTATTTTTACATATTATTTTTTTTTCATTTCCCCTTGACATAATAAATGGATTACCTCGCTCTTTAATGATTGTTGTCCTTTAATGATTGTTGTCTTGCGATGTAATAAATGCTGGCTGCAATGTCAATTTGAGTGGCTATATTTGATGGTATCTAAATCAAATGAAAGTGTTAAATGAAACCTTATACTCATTAAGTCTTCACTTCAACAGAAGAATGATTTGGCAACACAAACTGAATTAATCAGTGGCTGCCCTGCATCACATTGAATTGGAAAGAGGCCCAAGCCTGTTGAATTTGGGAAGTTTTATGGCTTATATTACTAAAGCCAAAAAACTGTTATGACTTTGGATCTTTGAGAAAACTGCATGATTTTAAAGAAATTTCCAATTGGGAAGGTGCCTTTCATAGGCGCCTGTTATATAACACCCCTGTTATATAACAGGTAGAAGAGTTAGAGGCAAAGGTTAAATATTGTACTGAAGTCCTGAAAACCTCAAAAAATTAATAATTAGCAAACAGATCAGACTATAAATGAAATCTCTAAATTTTGACCTCTTTATTCACTTTTAAACTTGCATACAATTGAACAACTGCACTGTTTTGATGTAGCAGGTTTTTTTTATAAACTAAATATCCTAATAAGTTAATGCCAACTTTCATAACCCTAATACCCCATGCGGTATGATAAGTCTTCTAATTTAAAATAGATATTACAAACTTAGATTGAAAGATTTTAATTTCTAAAATATGTTGGAAACAACATCTATAAAAGAAGAAAATGCTCAATGTTAGAAATATTCTGTTTTTGTCACAATACTTCCTTTCTTAATATGTCTGTTGCAAGTATGTTTAAGATATATGTTCATGAGAGGCAGTCTCCCGACTGACTTACGGAATGCCGATGGTTCTACCCGCCTTGACCAGCCATTATGGGCAGTTGAGTATGAGGTCTTCCTCCATCATTAAGAGTCGGGCATCGCTACATAACTGAAATAATGTTGATGTGATGTAAAACCCATATGAAAAAAAAAAAAAAGATATACGTTATGTGTTATGTCAAGGTAACAACTGATATAACTGAAATAATGTAAGAAATGGAGTTTTCAAACCAACCAATCAATTATACTCCAACGAATTAACAAAAAGAGTTATTTATTGGTAAAGGGTTAGATGTGCAATAGATAAATCTCTATTGAGCTATGGAGGTAGGCCCTTTGAAGAAATTGATTAAGAATTAAAATGTTGGAGATCAATAAACACTTTCCTTTGACCCTTTACCAAACACCAAATTATCGACTGTCCCAAACTGAATGAGTTTGCAGACGACATTTCAAATGTGATAAAAACTGAAAAATAATCTCATGATAGGGCAGAAAACGTTGTGGGAAAAGGAGAAATTGCTCAATAGGAGCAATTTCTCATGTTCCCACAATGTTTTCCCTAGTCATCTGCAACAAACTGGTCAAATGTCGTTATTGTTTGGTAATGGGTTAAAAGATAGTTTTACCCGGTAATACTGAAATATGTAGGAGTCATTTATTGCACTTGTGAGGTTTTCCTATATCAAATAGTGACAGTTGTTGAAAACAATTTCTGATATTGTCACATTTTCTCATTAATCTGAAAATATTCAAATATAACAAGAAAACCTTTTAATTGTTCATGCTTTTTTATTTTTGTCTGCTGTTGCTTAAATTTAAACCAGGTGCAAAACTACCATAGGAAGGAAAAAGGATAAGAGAGAATTAGTTTTTTGACAATCTGGTGTAACCCTTTGCCTAATGCATTAATGCATGCACCTTTACAGCTTACACCTTTCTTAAAGATGAATGACAAACACAGTATAACAAAAGGAGAATTTGTTTATCATTGAGTACTAATTCAATGTTGGTTTATTATGTTGGTTTATTAATTGTCCAGTTTTCCGAAGGATTTTTTTGCTACATATTATGGTTTAATGCTATTAAATTGTTTAAACTTTTTCGGTCAATGTAAACTTTTTCGGTCAATGTAAGGGTTACAGAGAATGGCATTATATGGCATTAAAGAACCGCATTGCTTTCAAAACACTTTGAAGGGATTTTTTGTATTAGTATTAATCTTTTATAAAACAGTTGCAGGCGATAGAGGGTCCGCTCCATTTTTTTTTTTAATCATTGTTGGAAAAAGTGACATTGCTCATATAAACAATAACAGCTTATTAAGAAAACTATTTTTTCATTCTGATTGGAGAAAATTACTTTCATTAAAATCATTATCTGCATGCTCTTTCAATTTGGTCTGTTGAGTAATGGAATAGTTGGTTAACTGAATTTTCCATTTAAATCAAACAATCTTGTTTTAAAGCATTGGAAGACACCAAGCAGAGAAAACAAATGTGACTTTAAGAGGTGAAATTGCTTATCATACGCAATTTCCCCTCTTACTTTTAATAAACAATGTCACCTTTTGTCACATTGATTTTTCCCTTTTATCACAAACAAAATGTCTTTTTAACAATATATCATCATCATTTGCTGGCACTAAAATCTATTTGACCATTCACAAAAGATTTACACAAGGGAATGGGTCAAGAGTTAATGTACATGTCAGAAGTTGTCCGGTTTACTGAATGGATTATGCCCTCTTATCGAACTTTAATTTACTATGAGGTGAAATCTTACTCGTATTTAAGACCCGCTTAGTTATTGAAGACGTGTGAAAGAGTTCACATGTTAATATTTATGTTATCTGGATAAAGTTTGAACATAATGAGATTTTACTTTTGAAAATTGAAATAAATTGGAAATTTAAGTGGATTCATACCCAATAGCGGATTTATTTATAACCTTAATTGGGTGAGTCATTGACATTGTTTTTTGTTTTAATTTGTTGTGTGACTTTTTCACTTTCTGATTATAAACCATTTATATAACCTTTGCTCTATTGCAGGCAGTTTAGGAAATTGTTTTTTCAAGTATGAAAAAAATAAATAAATCTACTTGCTGATCCTCTTGTAGCTTCCTTTAACCCTTTACCAAACACCAAATTTTCGACTGTTCAAAATTGAAAAAGTGTGCAGACAACATTTCAAAATGTGATAAAATTAGAAAGTAATATTCTGATAAAGTAGAAAACAGTGTGGGAAAAGGAGAAATTGCTTGTTAAGAGCAATTTCTCCTTTTCCAACAAAGTTTTCCAGAGCCCTCTTCAACAAAGTGGTCAAATGTTTTAATTGTTTGGTAATAGGTTCAGCAATCAACATTCAAAGATGTTGTGTCTAAAAGCGAAGTTGCTCATTTAGTGCATAGTCCTTTAGCTCTAAATGATTCTGATTCTTATTCTTATCATCACCTTTTTATTGCTGTCAACAAATATTCGGTTAAGTTTGGCAACAATTTATTTCTTTTTTCAATTTACAAGTGTTTATTGAAAGTAAAAGAGAAATTTTGATGTCAAAAGGCATTTTTCCTTTTCTCAAGATGAATAGAGACCAGAGTGACAAATCAAGAAATGGCCTGTTACATATGCTGCTAATCAACCTTTCCTCAGAAGTAAATGTTAGAATAATCATATTTGATGGAAGAGATTAAAGTTTTATAATGCATAGTTGATATTATTACTTCAATTTATTATATCAGTCAATATTTCACTTATTCCTTAGAAGTATCTCTTAGAAAGGGAAAGGATTTTAAGCCCTTTTGTATAGTTAGAATTACTAGTTATTTATTATATATATCAATATTGCTTTCGCTGTTAACTCTTAAGAAATTTGTATTCCTATTTTCATAATTATGTTATATATTATTAACGTGATAAAACCTGCCGAAACATAAAGCATATTCTTCTGCTTTTTTTTTTATAAATGAAAGACCATTGTTAACTTAATGAACCTTTTTCTCAATAATACTATGCTTTACCAGAGTAAAGCTCAGAAAACTTAAGAAATCAATGCGATAAAGGATAACAAGCCTCAATCTCCTAATGAACAATTTGTACTTTTATCACGATGTTTTTATAGAAACTAATAGAAACACATCGGCGTATTGAATTTCTTTTATAAGCCAATTCTTGAAGTCTAGTGTTGCTTTATAATGGAATTAGTCACAAACCTCTATATGGGGAATACAGATTAAAGATGAATTAGTTAACCTGGTTAAAAAGAAGAAATAAATATTCACTGGATTTATCCGTTAAATTCAGAATAAATTTATTTTGCAATACATTTCAATAACCTTCATTTATCAATCTCATTTCTGCTTCCTTCCTGGATATATATACATTGGTTAGTTTTATCACCATGGACTTCAATGCATAACTACAGCAAGTCCTTAAATGTAGTCAAAAACTTTCTATTGTCTTTCGGATTCTTCATGAATATTTAGAGGCTATAATAATGATCACCCACAAGGTTGACATTGTGGTTCATGGATTCAAGCCTGAAGCCTGCGATTCAACAACTGGACCTTGAACTTTATGAACAGTTAAGAAAACGTAAATGGCTATTCATGAACACAAAGCTGTTCTTAAACACTTCATGAACTTCAAGAATGTGTTCATGATCATCAAGAACTGGTTTGTGAATTAACCTTTCCTTGGTGGTTATGAATATGTTTCTTTATGTTCATAAACATAGTCCTTGAGTTCATGAACATTTCAAGACCAGTGCTGTGTTCATGAATAGACCCTAATCACGCCTCGTTTTGAGATCAACCAAAACAAGGCTCTTAACGCAAGCTCTTAACGCAAGGATACTCAGGAAATCAAGCGTGTGCATAAACAGAAAATGAGAAAGGACTCTGTGATCCATGTTCATTTTGATATCCTCCATGTTAATTTATAAATATCCATTTGAATAGTTTGGAATGAAAATGAAATATGTCCATTGTTTTACAAATTCTTTATCTATTTTAGTTTATTTGGTGTGTTACCTATTAGTGGAGAATGCAGCCCTCAAAGAGTTGATGAATCGCTTACTCCACAATTAGATCCTTTATCTTCACGCCACTGGAGTAGACACCTAAAAACCCTTTTTTATCATTTGGACCCAGCTTATAAAGTATACAACAATTTCGGTACGATTATCAACCTGTTGTATATCAACCACATTTTATTGAATTAATTAAACGGTAAACCCAGCGGGTGACTTATGCCTTGTTGTTTATCTCGTATCTGCCTGCAAGTTACTAACGTGTCCTACAATTATGGTATATTTAACGGTTAATCCTTTTTTATTCAAGACAGATGTAACTCGGTAAAAATCTCCTTTGTTTAGACCTCACTAATTAAGCCCAATGTTTTACAAGATGTCTTGTTTGTTATGGTTTAAACATGTACTACTTCTCTTATAAATTATAACCAACAGTTATCATTTTTTTGTAAGTCATATCTTTTTTTATAAATAAAATACGGAAATTATACTCAAAGTGGACTTGTTAACTTAAATTTAAAATTATTTTTAACGCAGCGTATTATATTCGGTGACTTCAAATTTTGTCTGCTGCCATTTGCGAACAATTCGAAGTCCTACACCGCTTAAAATGATTAATTCTTATTTCGTCTACCGAACAAATTTCCCACTATGCCAACAGAATGAAAATGATTCATGTTTTAAATATATGCTACTTACAAATGTCACAAATAAAATAATATACTGAGCAATTTTTATGAAAAAATGATAAGCAGAACTGTACGGCAATAAATACATATCCCCACCTCCGTAAATATATTTATTTGTGTGTACACTTTCTGATAGGGAACGTGCAAATAATCAATTTAGATCAAAGTCACAGGTGAATCTAACATGCCTACATCTGATCAAGATCTGCACAATTTGTGAGTATTAAAGTGAAAGAAATCGTGTAGATATGACATATGTTTTACCTATAACCGTCTTATCAATATACACACTATGAACAACGAGTTAGATGTTAGCATGAAAAAACTTTATTTTAAAGTCTCAAATTTTATCTGAATTTAAACATACAAAATATTTTCAATCTAATTTTAGGATTACCAAATTTAATTAAATAAGGCAAGACTGTATGCAAAGCCAAACTGTAAGAAAAAATTGAAAAAATAATCAGTTGTAAATAGCATTGAATACAAAAAGTCTAGGCTTCACCAAAACACAGAAAAATATCAGTCTAGAGGCATCTTCGTTTTTTTACATTTAATTGTCTTATTCTATTCTGGATCTACACTATACACACTTTTTTAGCCACCATGCCTCCAAAGACAAATATGATAGTTGCATTATTTTTAATACGCAACTTGTGTCAAACACAATTCAATTTAAACCAATAGGTAAGATGGGACTTTTGTCTTGAAAGGTGTGAAAGGGCTAGGTTCACTTAGGGTGAAAATCGGCCCTGTTTCAGAAACTCATGAAAATTTACATGAAGATGCCAAATTATATGCTTGACCAGAAACAAGAATGATCATGACGTTTTTTCTTCTTATTTAGTTACCATAGCAACCAACGTTAAAGAAGGCTTTTTCTTCTTTTTTTGGACAATTCAAGAATGGCATGTGATTATCTTCAGTTTTTAATTGCTTTGGCTGGTATAAATTCCAAACTCAACATTGAAGATGTTTGATTTTGAAAATAAATAAGAACTTTAACCTTCAGATTCCATGGTAACCAAAAATCACAACGATATCTTTTAGGTTTGAGACCTATTGAGATTTACTGATTTGTACTTGATATCATTTTATACCTTAATTTGTAAATTATATCAGATGTCTATCAGTCAACAAAAGTTGTTATTGTTCTTGCACAAAGAAATGTAAATATTAGGATAATTCTATGTTGCCATGGAAACAAGTACTATCTTTCAAACAAAAAGGTACAAAAATGGCAACCTATCAAATGTAATGTAATAAACTTTTTTCATTACCTAGTTGATAATCGTTATGTAATCATGGACATAAAGTGTAAATTGCATTAACTTATTGCATTTAAAGCTCAACTGAGCATGAAGTGCTCATGGTGAGCTGTTGTGATTCTCTGTTGTCTGTCGTGCGTCGTCTGTCATGCGTCGTCAACAATATCTTTAAACATCTTTTTCGCCAAAACCGTTGAGCTGGTTTCAACTTAACTTCACATGTATGTCCGTTGGGTGATGCTCTTAAAAGTTAACAAAAGGGGGAATTTCTGTAATTCTAAAAGAAACATCATGGTAAGATTTCAGAATGATTTCACAGGAATGTTCTATAGGGGCCCATTTTTAAAGACCCTTCAATTTTGATATCTTGAAAAAAAAATGGCCTCCAGGGCGTATTGAACTTTGAACATTGTTGTGTTTTCACTTTATACATGTATAGTAATTCTGTTTAACTTGATAGGCAATTTTTTCCTTCCCATACCTCTAGGGCAATATTAATTTAACATCATTTGAAGCTTTCCAACGTAGCGGGGAGAAACTTTTTTTAAAAGAAAATCATTCCATGCATAACTAGATTGCTGCCATGTCCATATTTGGTATAAGCTTAAAAAATCTTCGTGTCAGAAACCATTGGTCAGTTTTCAAAATAATTTCATAGGAATGTTCTTTGGGGCTTCCTTTTTTTCAAGATTGTTGATAGAATTTTTATATCTCGAAAAAACATAGCCACTAGGGTGCTTTTAACTTTGAATGCGTTTTTATTATATACATGTATGGTATTTTTTTTTTACTTAATAGGCATTTTTTCTTTCCATATATCTGGTCCAATTTCAATTTGATATCATTACTGGTTTAGTATCCAGGAAGCAGTCATCGAGAGTAGCTTTGAAGAATCTTTAATATTCCTTCACAATCAATGTAAAACAAATATATGTTTAAATATGGAGCATCCCTAGGTGGAGGAGAGAAACTTTAACCAAGATGGCTGGCATACCCATAAATGGGGAAAACCTTAAAAAAAAATCTTGTCACCAACAACTAGCGGGATTTCAAAATGATATCACTGTTATGTTCTTTGGGGTCCGATTTTAGAGATTGTTCGAAGAATTAGGATATCTCACAATGCACTGTCGCCAGGGTGTGTTGAACTTTAAATGTGTCGCGTTTTCACTATAAACATGTATGGCAGAGTTTATAACTAAATAGACATCTTCTCACAAACCTTTTCATGAGGAGCATCCAGGAGGAGTGGAAAACATATTTTATTTCACCATATTCTACAATTTAAAGTTCCAAAAAAATAATAATAACCCGTTTTGTCTTTGCTGATGTCTTAATATGCCAAAACGATAACGATAAGTTATACTGGACGAAAGTACAGGCTGATCGTCGCACATATAACCTGTAAAAGTAAAATATTCAGTTTCCACATTGTAAGAAGTATATACCATCTTAATAACCAACATCAAGCATACAGTGTCAAACTTCTAAAATGGGAATCAAAATAATGTCACTAGGTACATGCATAAGAAACCTTGTGTAAAAGAAAACACTGTTTCTATCTTATTCTTCATATAGGTTAGAGGCTAGATAGTGAAATTTAAACGATATAGAAACCCCAAGGAAGGAGCGATAGCGACTGACGGGGTTTCTATGTCGTTTAAATTTCACTATATAGCCTCTAAACAATTTAGTGTTTAACCTACATTTCCATAGAGCGCTCTATTTGACGCTGGCAAACCACGCCTCTACGGGTATGATCTGCGAATGGCATAAAACTGCTGCTCAGTATTTTGAAATTCGACATAAACCACGCCTTCCGCGGCTGTCAATTGCATGCCAAGAATCTGCCATACCATATTTGGAAGAAGAAAACTGTACTACCCAGTGATGTAGATTGCAATGTAGTTTTGAGTTTAACCCGTTACTCCATAATTTATTCCTCACCTACAGCAGAAAACTTGAGAAGCCCTTGTGACAAAAGAAGAAATTGCTTGTAACGAGCAATTTCTCCTTTTGTCACAATATTTTCTTTTCAATTTCAAAAAGAAACTGTGTTTTTTCATAATGTATATATGTGTTGTCTGTTGATGCTTTCAATTTGTACCCGTCACATTATTCCTAATGGGGTAAAAGGTTAATATAGTTCAGTTTCTTTTTTTCTCAACGATGTTAGGATACCCAGTTAATTGTAATTCCTTTTTATTTATTTTTGTGTTTATTTCTCCCCCGCGACGTCACAGCGACCTTTCAATCGCTACTGTAGGCTAGGCTTACACGTGTCATTGATTTGGAGGTGGAGCCTAAAACTACACATTTATGCGCATGCGTGATACCAGAGTGATAGTCTCATAGAGCCCAGATAGAACACTCGAATAGTAGTTTATGGAAAATAAACCAACAAAAAAATTCAAATTGACGCATTCTCATTGGATGAAAATGTAGGTTAAACACTAAAAACAGGTTGTAATCTCAGGTTAGCGATTTTAGGGCCACCATGACCCTCTTGTTTTAATCTGCATAAGTTAATGAATATATTTGTAAATTACAGCCATTTATAGCTTTGAAGTAGATAAATCAAATCATGCAAACTTGGCAATAAAAATCATTTATGTAATATTCTAACATAAATTTCTAGATGTTGTAGGAAAATTTTTAACAAGTATTGCCTCAAAATTAAATCATGTCAATGAAAATCATTGTTGATTGATACATTCAATCTGACTTTATATCAAAACAGTGATATTTGTTTGGTATCATTTTACATGATAACGAACGTAGTGTGGAAAATTATCATGTATATTTATTTTAGTTGTGACTATAAATCACTGTAAACAATGTTTACAGAAATCTATCTGGATATGTAAATCTATAAGTTGAACAACTACACATAAAGCATGGTCACAACACAGCATTCAGGTTCATCAAGTTGAGAATATATTCAATCAAAAGCATTAACAATAATCCCAGTAGTATCTTTAATCAAAAACATGAATTGCTGGGGGAAAAAAGGGAATTTAAAAAAAAAGAATTGTCATGCGCTGGGATCGATCCAGGGTTGCCAGAATGTTGGCCATCGACAAAACCATTGAGCCAACCACGATTTACATTTTGCTCGAAAATAACGTTTTAAATAATTTGTTTATGGCAACCGTTAGGGTTTCAAAAGTTTCCTTGAACATGGTTTTAGATCGAATTGAGCTCCTAGAAATAAATAAGAGATGATGTTCATCAAATAGAAATGAAAATTAACCATTTGCGATGTAAATATGGTCCTATATTGTAGAGAAAATGTGATTTAATCCAGTCGCATTTGATTCGTTGTTTACGTTATCGCGATAAGAGTTGACTTCCAGGAGAACTTAAACATGTCACAATTTTTCATAATTAAGGGAAAAAAGAAGAAATCTCTCATTTAATACTTCATTTCTTTTCACATTTGATTTAAACTAGCACTAGACACAGTCGGTTTCCGTGAATTAGAAACATTCGAAGGATATCGTTCTTAAAAAAAATCACGAATTCGGATAGTACCAATTCGGATACGAGAAACCCAAGACGATTTTATCTCTTAGCTCTTTACGGCTGCTTTTGTCGATAGAAATTTCACTTTAGTCAATGTTTATGCATCACAGAACACTCTGGCAATGTTTCTTTTAAAAAGAAAACTAACAAAAAAAAGAAAACATTCAAAATATGGAAATTTACTTGATGATTCGCGGTCAATGTGGATTTCCTAGGCAAGATCCAAGATGAGAAAACTTTATTTTAAGATATGAAGAGCCACACCCGACACCACCATTTTTCGCCCATTGTTTAATCATATGCTCGATATCATTGTCTGAAAAACTCTTGGTGTCTCTTGTGGCTCTTCATATTTTTTTTCATCAAATACCACAACAAATTGCCTAAAAACCGCTGTTTTGGTAGAAATACAGGGAAAATGACAAACAAATTCTTTTTGAAAAAAATGATTTTTTTAGAATTAATTATCTTTATCAAGATTAATTATAAGTGTTTTATGGGAAAATGAAAGAATTTTATGAATTAAATGACTTTAGTATCGGAAAAATGTTTGGGCTAAAATACCCTGTTTGTGAACCTAGCCCTTTGGTGAAAGACTAGATAGTTGGGGATTTTTCGTCTCCAGCACAAAGTTTACATGGAATAAATGGATATAGACGAAATAAGAATTAACCCTTTATTCATTGCTCAACACAATAACAATAATAAGATGTACACAAATATTGATGTTTTTCTTTTTAATAAAAAAGCTTAATTAACATCAAAGTTTGTCAAAATAACATTCGAATTGCATAATCACCGTAAAGAAGTTTAATTTGTTAATATAAGGCTGTTTGAAAATTATAGATATGATGAGGTCGGAAACACATTCCTAATTGCATGTGCTTGTTAAATTGATATTTTGACTTTAAATTATCTTGTCTGTCAACAAAATATGATTATTGTGGTTATGTTATTTAAATCTGCAGGGGCGTAACAAGGAAACACAAAAAAATATACAATAAGAAAACTATTGGTTCTATTAAAAATTTTGATGAAAACGTCGAGGAAATTAAAGAATTGTTTAAGCATTAGTGATACGCGGACATCATATTATCGGTTTGTTTGCGTTAAGAGCCTCGTTTTGAATCCAAGATGGCCGGCGCGTGATTTCGGTCTATTGCTGTTTGTTGTTCTTGAATTGTTCATGAAAGTCATGAACCAGTTTTTGAATCGTTTGCAATGGTACCTCCCCTGTACCAGGTGAAACCACTCGCTGATTTCCCCTTTGACTTATTTGTTCGTAATGAACTACAAGTACTTTGTCAAATAACATTGAAAACTTTTTTTTTCTGATAGGACAAATATTTTATGATGGAATACACTGTAAGCAATTAAATGATTTTCTGCAAGATACCAAGGAAGATTCTTTGAAAAATTGTAGCTGGCTAAATTTCAACCATAAGGGGTCTCTGAAGGAATGAATTAACAGAAATTGCAGTGGTTATTCTTGAGCGAGTCAAACCTATGTAATAGGTACTCATTAGAAATGAATGTCTTTAATCAAATATGGCTTATGTATTTTTAAAACTTTGGCATTATGCTATCCAGGACAGGGGCGTAGCCAGTGATACGCACATATGCATGTGCATAACATCAATTTCAAAAGTGGAAAGATAAACCTGGTCCAAAATCAAATTTCATTCACAAAGTTTGAATTATGCCCCCAGGACCCACCCCAGCGGGAGGGGGTACACCCCATCATGCACCCTCCCCTGTCAGTGCATAACATTGATCCGAGGCTACCTATATGGCCCTGCAGAAAACTAGGGTTCTGAGCCAGAGCAAATGCCACAGCAAAAGATAATCATTTAAAAGGGGACTATCACTGTTCTGAATAGCTGGCTAATTTCAACCATCAGTGGTCATTACATGGTTTTTATAGTGGATCATTAAGTAGGAGAAAAAGATGGTAACAAAATCTACTTCATCATGAGTGCGCTGAATCGTGAGATTTGTACAATCACAAGTATCATTTCACATGGGAACGATAAAAGCTTCCAAGGTTGAATGAACTTAAAACCCTGTGTGATGAATCTGTGCATTAATATGTTTAGTCTCTATGGGTATAAGACGTTTAAAGTGTGAAAACATTATTAATTTCCATGGATAATTTTATTATGATATGGTGGATAGGACTTATAATTTGTGATGAATGTGTGTGTTTTGTTTTTGCATTTAAGGCAAATTTTGACTAATTGATATTTTGATAACATTGTTTTGCCCTGCTTAAAATGTTAGCATGTAATCTTTATATTCAGAATGATATCAATATCATTCTTTTATTAATGAGAAAAATTCAATTATCATTATTCCTGTACAATTATTTTTGTATGGGAAAGCATTCTATAGCTTGTAAGAAGTGTGTGCAGTAGTAAGGATTTTTTTTTACAAAATGATGGATAGATGAATTTAATGTCATTATAAAAGCAAAAACACTTGTGGAAATGTTCAAAATCAGCTACAAATGTATCAATATATTTTTCTGACTTGAAATTTGAAATAAACTAGTGTACAAAAGATATCTAGACTAAAGTAGAACTTGCTTATTAAGAGCTAATACTACATTTCTGCCAATAGGTTTTTGATTAAATTTTGCTTAGCACATTACAACCTAATGCTACATGTTTGTGTCTTGCAGCAGACAACTTTCAAAATGAATTGTGGCAAATTTTCTTCTTAATGTCACAATTTCTCCTTTTAACACAATGCTTGTTCAATCTATTCACATATCACAAAAGCAGAGCTGAAAGGTATTTCACATGTTTACATAGCTTTTCTGACATTTAAGTCTGGTTCAGGTAAAAAATGTTGTCTGTAGGTGGTATTGTAGAATTAATTGGAGACATCAGGGATTTTTAGGCAAAATAAAACTAAAATGTTGGAAATATACTGAATTAATTGTGAGTAGATTTAATTGTAAGGAGATGTAATTAATCATAAATGGGCAATGATTATAGACGGATTTACATGAAAGGTACGACAGAGACATGGTGTCTGTCTGATTGGGTAGGAATAGTTTAGTAAGCATGAACACCAAACGGACCTTTGTTTATTTAGAGATACCACATCTTCCTGTCTTTTCCGTCATAGAATCCGGCCTTTTATCACATTCACCGTGAAATAGATGATCCCATTTGGACTTGTCTTGAATAAATGGTCAATTCATGACATATGAGCATAGCAGGGTTAACCCTTTCCAAAACAACATATTTTCATCTGTCCCAAATTGAAAGAGTTTGCAGACGACTTTTCAAAATGTGATGAAATTGGACAATATTCTTCAGAAAGATCACAAAACCTTGTGGGAAAAGGAAAAATTGCTCATTCTGAGTATAATGACTCTTCTTGAACTAATATGTCTTATTCAGCTGGCTAATTTGTTTTAGAAGGCTCAATGGCTCTAAACTCCCTGTTTTAACCCTCTACCAACAGCCAAATTTTTGACTGTCCCAAATTGAAAGAGTTTGCAGACGACATTTCAAAATGTGATGAAATTGAAAAACAATCTTATGATAGGGTAGAAACATTGTGGGTAAAGGAGAAATTGCTTGTTACGAGCCATTTCTCTTTCCCACAATGTTTTCTAAAGTCGTCTGCAACAAAGTGGTCAAATGTCATTATTATTTGGGAAATGGATAAAGTAGTATTTGGGCTTTTCAACTATAGATGCATTACATTCTGGTATCAGTCGGCCAATTGGTTGATCGTACTTTGCTTGGCAGCAATGCTCTGTTGCATCTGTTTCCAGCAATGCTGTTTTGCATCTGTTTCATCTACTTATAATCTACATTATATCCATTAACCAGAGAAAGATAAGAGTTTATTTCCACCCTATAAAGTCATAATGACATAATTTTTAAATCCTTAATACGTCTTAAAATACCATTTATTATAAATATCAATGGCTTACTGCAGAATACATCCACAAGAAATGCTTGTGACAACAGAAAACATTGCTAAATTGTTACAACGAATTTCCTTCTTTTACTTCAGTAGCTTCTGGACTCTTTTTTTTTCCAATAAATATCCACATTAATGTGTTTCATACAATTTAAATGCTTTGATCCATTACTAACAACTTGGATATCACACATCTTGTATAGATGAGCCACTAAATGACATTATCTGTTACAGAGTTTACATTCTGTCAAAAATATTAATCAAATCAGGGAAAGCATTAATTGTATGCCTATATTTAGGTTGCTTTATTGTTTCAAGACTTTCTTAGATAATCAATCGCAGTTGAGGAGCAAATAAAAAATGAATAGACAATAAATAGATATGATGATTCTCAGGAAATGACTTGTGCAATACTAAATTATTTAGGAAAAATATTAATTAGATGTAATACGAATATGAATTGATCAGACAGGATTATTCATGGATGACTGTGATAAACATCATTTTGCTGTGCAAAAAAAATGTTAATTTTTACAATAATGGAATTATGCATGCAATGTATATGGGCGGTTATAAACATTGCTTGTACCTGTTTTGGATGTATTCAAACAAGATTATGATGACTTTATGATGGCTGCTGGCAGCTCTGAAGAGAAGGTAAGCTCCATTTTGTTAATGAGAGATTATTTGTTTTATTGTTCTAAATCATGTTACTTGTATATAATGTGCTTGGTATCATGTGTCAACCTTTACTGTTTGAGACTAATGTGTGCAATGTTAAGATCACTGTAAATGTCAATGTAGCTTAAAGGTAGACTACCCATAATCCGCTATTTTGAATCTCATTCTGTCTTCCGATTACTCTGGTCATTTTCTGTATTCATTGGTTTGGGCCAAAACTATTCATATTAAACCAAATGGTTCTGGCACAGACCAATGTATACCGAGAACAACCGAAGTTAATCAGAGACAGAATGAGTATTAAAATGGAAGATAACAGGTATTCCACATTAGCTATAACAATGGCTCTAAATGATCGTCATCTGCCTATGTAATATACCAGCTTAAAGCCTTTAATACTCAATATTATTCACTTGATCATCCATTTCCAAATATGGGGTTTTGTGTCTCCTCCAAATTGGATATATATCACACTTTGAAATGTCATCTGCAAACTCTTTCAATTTGGGACAATTGAAAACTTGGCGTTTGGTAAAGGGTTAACCCTCATCCAGCAGAAGTCATGAAAAACATTGTAACAGAAGGAGCAATCGGTCACCATAATGGTCAGTGAGTCACAGTGGTCAATTAGTGCATCTTGTTCCATTTACAAGAGCATTACAATACAATTTAACAAAAGTGTTGACCTATAAATATGTAAATACAGCAAGATTGACTCTATAGATTAGATTAGTATCAAAATTAGACACTTTGGGAATATTTAGTTTGTACCTTAACATCACTGATATGATTTGCCC
Source organism: Cerastoderma edule (assembly GCA_947846245.1). Taxonomy (NCBI): domain Eukaryota; kingdom Metazoa; phylum Mollusca; class Bivalvia; order Cardiida; family Cardiidae; genus Cerastoderma; species Cerastoderma edule. Next base: position 9,820,900 of record OX401411.1, on the reverse strand, counting down.
CTAAGGTAACTCAAATCACTTTCAATTGTCCACGATCTTGTACTTAAACTGTTCAGATTGACTTATGAAAGAACACCTGGGTCACTGTGTCATCACAGGTCATTTTGATACTAGATTAACCCTTTACCAAACACCAAATCTTTGACGGTCCCAAGTTGAAAATGTTTGCAGAAGACATTTCAAAATGTGATGTAACTGGAAAATAATCTTCTGATAGAATGGAAAAGAACATTGTGGGAAAAAGGAGAAATTGCTCGTTATGAGCAATTTCTCCCTTTCCTACATTGTTTTCCAGAGTCTTCTCCAACCAAGTGATTAAATGTCTTTATTGTTTAGTAAAGGGTTAAAGCCATCATTTCATCATGATGAAACACTTTGATACACTTTCTGCAGAAGACTTAAGACATGTCCTACTGTAACAAAAGGAGAATTGCTCGATATGAGCAATTTCTTCTTTTGTCATAATGGTTTTTACCTGAGATAATTTAACAAACAAGATTAATTTTCGCCATTGATAGTTGTTGTCTGTTGTTAGTTTTAATTAGAGAGCATGTTCAATTTTTCATGGAAATGATTCAGGATATATATGCACTCCATAACCGGACAATTTTCCTCACCAATATACTTGGTGGCCAGCCCGGATCCAATCTGTTTGCATAAGCATGAAGTCGGATCCAGTACATTAAGGATTTAGGCTTTATACCTGAGAGGCAAAATTTGTTTCAATTCAACGTTTGCTGGAAGGTTATAAATGAGTTTGAATATAGTTTGATCTAAACTTTATTTATTTTACACTAATGTACTACTGGATCCAGTAAACCCTATTCTGAGTGAGGCAGACATTTATATACTCGAAAATTAAAGAAGATGGGGAAATGTCTAATAACTGCAACATTGCTTTTTAATTTGACCTTTTAGAGTCCACTATTAGATACTGCATTATGAATTTTTTGCTTTTAGTATGCTTTCTGCATGTGGGTACTCATATCTATATGATAATAGGGCAAGGCAAAAAAGCCTTCCAGTGCAGTTTTTTGCCCTTTTTTTATTATTTCGGTTTTTGTGAGCTTGGTTAAAAATGAACATGGAATTTGGAGTTATTTTGATAGACAAAATCATGGGTTTGAGTTTTATATGCTGCAATAAACCAAAACAAAATAAGGGACAATAAGAAATATGGAAATGTGTAATGCATTATGTTACCATTATCTAGAGTATAGGTTTGTGGTTTTATATTCTGCCTCAGGAGCTGTCATGAGAGACTAGCTTACTGATTAATTCACTTATTCCCCCCCTTGGAAAACAGGCTAGTTTTGAAGCTTGTAAGACTCTGATAAGAAAATTTGTTACATGAGTGAATTTAGTAGTCATCAGGTGCTGCTTATTACAGGACTTTTTTGAAAAAAGGGTAGAGAGATGATATTTCTGTCATGATAATATTATCTTAGTTAACCTTCTCCCTCTGTACAAACAACTTTGAACTGTAACAATTTACAACAGAGAACCTTTGAAAACTTTGTGAATAAATAACAAACTTGCTCACCATGAGGATTCTTTTATTATTATCATTTCATTGTTAATTATCAATTGATGAAAATCTTGGGATATATTTTTTGGTTGTTATATTGAAAAGTAACCTGTATTCAATCACTCAAAACAAGGAAAGGGTTAGCAGGTGTAGGATCCTTTTGTTTTATCAAGTTGTTATGGTAGTTTGGACAGTTGAGCAAGTCAGGCTATATACCTATAACCCATTTTCTCCATATGGGGGTTTCTGATTGCTCCAAATTGCAGGCAATAACAGACGACAATGACCAAGTATGAAAGATAATATTATCATTTTGATATTGCATCGCAGCCATTGTGACAAAAGGAGAAATTGCTTGTTAAAAGCAATTTCTCCTTTTGTCACAATGGCTTTTTAATTCTTTTATTTCATATCTGTTAAAACAAGTGATGCATGAGTTGCAGTATTTATAATATGGGGAAGTGTTAACGTGCCTGAGTTAGCTTGGAGTGACGAAAATTTCTGTGCATTGTTTCTGTAGTGGGTGAAACTAATTGTCATAGTGGCTTTCAAATAACCTATTTTGTTGGTACTCGTAAGAAGTGCCTGCATGAGATGAATTTATTGAACATTGATAAAAAATCTTGATGAAGAATTTGAACTTTTGGAAACCTTTTTTTTTATTTGAACGTTCTATTAGTTAGTGACAAGGCAATTATAACTGAAAGCAAATAATTGTATATGATATAAGTGTCAATTAATAGTTAAAAAAGTTTGCATGTAGGAGAAATATTTCCTAAACTCTTGATACAAAGGGAAAGTGAAAACGAAGCTAAAATAGAATGACTAAATCAAAGAAAGAGTGACAATATATGAATATTTATAGAAATACTTGAAACTTGTGTTGCCGACAGCATTTAGGTGGGGAATAATGAAATATAAACAATACATATGATTCGACAAATATTTCTAACAATAGGTGCTATCTGACAGATATTTGAAGATAATGTTATAATGATAACATTTGTCTAAGATTATTGTACTACTGCAGATAACACGCAGATAGTGTATTTGTCTACGTATTTGGAATGGAGTTTGCGGAACAGTGACAAGTGGATTTTTGGATTAAAGAACAACATTATCTCATTTTCACCATGTCGTGTAAATAAACAGTTTTAAGGCAGGTTTCAGGATATTCCTGTTGTGGCTTAAATAGATTATCCTGTAAAATATATGGATTTAAGATTTATAATGGATTTATATGCCATGCTATTGGTACATTTATAAGGTAATGGAATGTTTTAGTTTATTCAAAATTAATCTTTTATTCAAAATTAATTGTTCCCTTGTCAATTATTGTTGGTTTGGTTTTTACCTTTACCTTCATACATTCTCATTCAAACTCTCTTGTTTAAAAGATTGCAAAGGGGTCAAGACTTTGCTTATGAACTTAATCAGCAATACAAGAACAATGAATGGACGTTCATGAACACAAATCTTTTCTATAACTGTTCTTTGATTTGAAGAACATGGTCATGAACATGTTTCTAGAACATTAAAAACATGTCCATGAAGATCAAGAACATGTTAGTGAATGTATTGATGAACCAATTCTTGATGTTCATGAATAGGTTCTTGAAATTCATGAACACTTCAAGAGCAGCTTTGTGTTCACAAATGACCATTCATTGTTCTTAAATTGTCCATGAAGCTCATGAACTAGTGTTTTAATCATATGCAGGGAATCACTTAGGAATAGGGAATGTTTGTTGAACAAAAGATTTCTATTTAATGATACAATGGTTTGGAGCAATGGATTGGCACAAAAGCTGAGGGAAAATGTAGCCTTAACATATTGTACATATTGATCAAATGAATTCAAAAACCATTCATAAAATCTGCATAATAAACTCATTGAAATATAAGTAATAAGTGTTAAAATAGATTAATTAAAAACTCATAAATAATCATACCATGGAAAGAATTTTAATGACCTGTCAGACTTTTATTTTACATAACCCTTTTTCATTTTAGTTATCAAGACATTTTTCTAAATACCCAAGTAGCCCCATTTTGTGTCCTTTGTTTTTTGTTGGGACTTTCAGAATCACATTCATAGTATAGTTTTAGATTTGATCCCCATTCCTTGCTTATTACAAATAAAAACTCCCTTAACCTTAAGAATGCTGGGTATTTTTTTAAATTTTTTTTTTGTGTTGTATGCTTTTCAATACCTTAAATATCCGCTGAATTTTGTTGAGAAATGATACTCAGAGTATCAAACAGGTCAGATCACATGCCAGCTGCCAATTTACTTGGCAGCTGGCCTGTGATCCAACCTGTTTTCATAAGCATGAATTTGGTTCCAGCACTATAAGGGTTAAGGCCTATATATTGGTTAACATGTAGGTATTTTGACACAGGGTTTCTTGTGGTCCAAACTTCACCATATGTACTGAGATTTTCATGGGTGTGTCCTTGGGCAAAATACTGCAGAGCTCTGCCTACTGGTGAAATCTAGGAAAGTTGAAAAATATCTGAAATATTTGTTTAAATGGTATTAAACCCCATATTTACTCTTATAGTGCTGGAACCGACTTCATTCTTATGCAAACAGGTTAGATCCAGGACAGCCGCTAAGTAAACCTGTTTGCTACTCTGAGTAACTTTCCTCATCAAAATAAAGCAGATATTTAAGGTTTTGGAAAGCAGACGACGCACAAATCTAGTTTCAGAAAATTATTCAGCATTCTAAGAGTTAACAAACAAATGAACACTGCATGAGAGCAGCACCCAAAATCAGTTGGGTTGGGTCTGTTTTATTGAGGGTCTTTCATGAATGTTTCAGTTATGACTGTCTATATATATATATATGTTATTACCTTGTGCAAAGTTAAGAAGTAGTGTCTTTCCAGAGGACAACACAAAAACTAAACAGTAAAGACATAAACTGCTATTGAGACTCAAACCTGGCTTGTCCCATCATATGTCCGTGACACTCGAACATCAATTGTCCATGACAACTCGACATTACATCAATTGGGCTCGCTTCATAGGGCGATTGCAATTCACTTTTGAAGAAACAAAGAGAAAAGAAGATCATTTACTATTCTGTTGTTTGATTAATGTTGATGAATGATGCACAAAATGCATGTCAGTTGCCCTGCAGGCAATTCTTTGTAATTTGTCTATTCAACAACATTAAACTCCCATTTAATGTATATGTCTTCAGATGCCTTTTACAGGAAACGAAATCCTTAAAGACTGTGCCAAAAAGATATGGTAGGTTACTTAAGATGGCAAAAGCTAGGTCACTTTGTTGATTGTTATTTAGGATGTATATCAATCATCTTGCGCAATGAGCAAATTATACTCATGTCATCATTTTTGAAACATAATATATTTTCTATGCTATCGTCTGAAGTTGTTTTTAATTTGGGCCATTCTCAAATTCCCATCTCGGGGAATGAGTATATACATTTAAATTTGGCTCTCAGCTTTAAAATTTACCTTGAAATATTTTGAAGGTCAAATTCAAGACGATAGCAGGCACATGATTCAATCTTGTTTTACGTGACCAAAGTAAAAGGAAATAGAATTGTGGTTTATGAGACAACAAACAGCTAAATATGGAGGCAATCAAACAGATAGCTACAGGTAAAGAGCTTTCTGAGTGATTTGTGTTCTGCAGAGAGATTAAGCCTCAGCCTAAATAACTTTTCATTAGCTGTTTAACCCTTTGCCAAACACCAAATTTTCGACTCTCCCAAATTGAAAGAGTTGCAGACGACATATCAAAATGTGATGAAATCAGAAAGTAATCTTCTGATAGAGTAGAAAACATTGTGGGAAAAGGAGAAATTGCTCATTACAAGCAATTTCTCTTTTTCCCACAGTGTTTTCCAGAGTCGTCTGCAACAAAGTGGTGAAATGTCGTTATTGTTTGGTAATGGGTTAAAAGTGCTTGTTCACTGAAGAGAAAACTTGAAAATCACCCCAAAACTGTATTCAACCAGACATTTTATAATACGACTTTCAATTTTTTTTCTTCTGTGAACAAGCACCTTTCAGCCTTTCTTGATTGTGGATCTTCAGACATATTTAAGCATGAGTGAGTTATCTATTATCCCACTGTGACACGCGGTCCATACTGTTGTCTTCATAGAATTAATTCATGCAAACTGATTTGCATAATAACCCAAGATTTATTTAACCCAGTCTGGAAAGCCTAGTTGCAATGTCAAATTTATCATCAATTAGATAAGGTGAGTTTACCAGTTACATATGTGACTTTATAACTGGTCCAAATTGAAAGCAAAAGTAGATGGCAATTAGAAAGTATGAAAAATCATTAACAACCTTTTTTGGTGAAATTAGATAGAAAATATTGTGGATAGAGGCTGTATCAGCCTTTTTTTCTTTTGCCACATCTCTGTTTACTGTGTGGTTACATTGCAAGCATATCTAAGATCATTTTCTGACAGCATTAAATGTGACAAATGTTCAAAGGCCTTTTATAGGTACAACAAATTGACAACCTTCTTTTCGATTTTTCAAGAAATCTTGCGAGCAAAAATAAAAGTTGGTAAATGATCTAGAATGACAGAACCAAGCTGTGTGTCCGACTTGGACTGACTTGCAATAAAGGGTCACAAGTTCAAAACCTAGTTTGGACAGTATTTCTTCGAATGCTAAATGAAGTCAATGTGACATGTTTCACACCCCTCCCCTAAACTGGATAATGTACAGTCAGTATCTTGGAAAGAATCATTTTTAGAACAAGTAAAAAGAATAATAGATGCATGGAAAGGTGCTTTGACCACTGTATTCAATCGGAACTACTCGGGCATTTCCGTGAGCTGTGAAATACACCTTGGATATAAGTGTAGGGTTACAATTTTTCGGGTTAATCGGCCTCCGGGGGGGCGTCTTACACATTTTCTAAGCATGCACGTTAAGTAGTTCAATTTGTATGGAAGTGTTGGACATCATTTTAAATTATTTTTTTTATCAGTAACTCATACGAAATGGCGAAATTGTTGTTGTGACATGTATAGTTGTTTCCTCAATCAAATTTAACGACTTTTAAGATTTCACATTTAAGATCTATTTTTGAAAACAAAAGTAAAGTGACGTCATTCTCGCGAGAAACAATATGGCGTCATCCCTATTATTTCAGAGGTGTTTTCATTGGATAAACCCGATGTGTTCAGATTGCACTGTATTATGACCAATACAATTGACAATGACATAGAATTTAGATAAAACTGACAAACCAAAAACTTACAATGATTTTTGAAGTGGTATATGGGCATCTAAAGGTGGTCTTTTAGATTCAATACCAGTGAAATTTCTTAGGGCAACATACCTCCTTTTGCTTAATACTACTTCATTATTCCATGATGCATGAATCAGTGCATGTTGACATTACATAACTTGAAACTTTGTTGGCTTGATTCTTAAAAGGAATTACATAATTTGTCGTTTTGTATTCTTTTCTAGAACCTTGTTTTTCAGTCAAGTCAAAAAGAGTTTTTGAAAATGCACTCATAAAATCATATTTGTAATTTTCCCCAATGTCAAAAGAAGGCCAAACTTAATGGCATGAATGTAATAAATCAATTTGTTTGAGATTGTAAATTTCGATTTTGTCCATGTGACAGTTGAGTGAGACAGGACAAAGGTTAGCTGTCAGAAATGACAGTAACCATCTGATTGAATCTCTTACTTATAGTTGGTTTATGTGGTTTTATGCCTCTTTTAACAGTATATCAGCCATATTATGACATCTATCCATGTTTATATATTTTACTGCCAATTGAACATTTAATTCACAGCATACAACATTGGTCTCATTATCGACATTGGCAAAAGGGTCTAGCCAAAAGTTCTCACAACTTAGAAATAGTCAGTCCCCTTTGTAATTGTATTATAAATCAGAGTGTTCTTAACCTTTTGTTTCTTTAACAAAGTGAAATTGATGTATTAATATTCATTCCAGTGATGAAACATAAATGTTGTGGGAATTCCAAATGACAATGAACAGTGTCTATGAAATGGAAAAATTATAAATATTATAAAAAGGAAGAAAGAGAAAGGGAAGAACAAATAACATAGTGGATTGCGAATCCATCCATGCTTCTGGCTTTTCCTCACCAGATTTGCATGTTACTCTTTTCAATCTAATCTGCTTTCCTACAAAAAGACAACTGATCAATGATGAAAGACAAATAAATACATATAATTAGGTTATGCATGTGATGTCACAATGACTTCCTTAAACATTGTAATGAATAACAATTAAGAGAACCCAGCTTATTCATGGGTGTCCTGACGACAGGTACCAGAAAAATAAATAAAAATTGTGTATTGTACTACATTTCTTTTTGTTAATGGTACCTGTGGTCCTGATGGGAGGAGTGAAAAGATTCCCAACAATAAAGGTTTAAGTGAAAAAATCAATGAGCTAGACAGGAGAGTATGCCTCTTTAACATTTTACCAAACGCAAAACATTTGACTGTCCCAAATTGAAAGAGTTTGCAGACGACATTTCAAAATGTGATGAATTTGTTAAATTATCATCTTATAGGGCAGAAACCATTGTGGAAAAAGGAGAAATTGCTTGTTTAGAGCAATTTCTCCTTTTCTGACAATGTTTTCAAGAGTTGTCTGCTTAAGTGAAAGGAATAGAAGCTAGACTTGATAATTTGCATCTTTTTTAGACCACTGCATATCGAGGGTTCAGTGCAAGACTATTATAAGTTAGTGCTTTATGGTTGTGAAGCACTAACTATAGTGTTACGTAGCCGCCTCACTCTCTACAGCATAGCAACAATCAGTTAGAACAAGATGTTACCTCTGCGTTACCAGAGCCGACTCTTTAGCTCAGTGATTATGTCTTAGACTGTCACCCGGGAGAACCGGGATCGAATCCCCACAGGGGACATAAAATCCAAAGTGGATTTTTCTAGCTATGCTTCGTTGCGGATATTGTTCGTAAGATGGGGGCTCGTCCGGGATTGGCCATTGAGCCATTAATTCGTCCGAAATGGACTTTAAAAAAAAGCCGAAATGGCTTACATGTCATCATAAATGATGACGTCTATAAGAGGGGGTGTGTTACGTAGCCGCATCACTCTCTATAGCATAGCAACAATCAAATTAGAACAAGATGTAACCTCTGCGTGACTGAGCCGACTCTTTAGCTCAGTGGTTATGTCTTGGACTGTCACCTGAATCCCCACAGGGGACATAAAATCCAAAGTGGATTTTTCTAGCTATGCTTCGTTGCGGACATTGTTTGTAAGAATAGTCTTGCATTAAAACCACCTATATACAATGCACTTGTGGTGATACAATTTGTTGCATGTCTGTTTTGATCCAAAGACCAGCGTAAGACAGTAGTTGTGTTACTGGTCATTGAAAATGTCACTCACTTGTCGTCCTGCAGTCATAAACTGACAATATAAAATAGTACTTACATATATATTAATTTACCCCCACCTCTCAGTAAATGTGGTCCTTTACATTAGATGTGTATTGGAGTTGGTTTGAAAAGAACTTCCATAAATTTGACAGTGTTGGCTACATTGGTGCAATGGTAGAGCGTCAGCCTCTTGTACCGTGGTTCCCCGGTTAGAATCCCTATTGTGCAGTGTGAGAATTGCAAGGAGTAACCCACCAATCGGCGCAAGAACTGGTGTAGTATCCAGGAAGCAGTCATCTGCAGACTGAATTTCATAAGCTTTAAGCTTCCGTCACAATCGATGTAGAATAAATAAGTTTTAACTTAACCTTTATTTTGACTGATAATTAACCTCTACCCTCATAAAGCATTTATTGACAAGTTCAATTTACTGAAAGCATAAAAGATGACAACTGTTCAATCAATGAATAAAAAAAAGCATCCTTCTGTTTTTATCGATCAAAACGCAATGGCAGATGATAAAGATCAAGTATACAAAATGACACATTATATTATAATGTTGATAAGAAACAGTTTTGACAAAAGGAGAAATTGCTCATGATGAGTAATTTCTCCATTTTTCACAATTGTTTCACATCAGATACATTCAGCTTGAGATGCATTGAAATCAATATAGACAATAGAAAAGGTTAATAAGGAGTATTGCATTAGATGTGTTTTTATAACCGGTGTGAGGCACAATTTTTTGAAAATATCAATTAACCCATGACAGGCAAATTTTCTTGTTATCTAAGTGTTCTCCAATATTAATTGAGCTGACAGGCCTTTTGAGTTCTCTGTTATGGCTAATTGGTTATGGTTAAAGGATTGGGTTCATCCAGGTAGTAACACTTTTTTCATTTTAATGTTATTCAGACATGTCTTATACAAACTGCATTAATATCTAAAGACTTACAGGTTAAAAGTTGAAATATGATTCATATATTTGTAAATATTTACAACCAATTATTATTGACAATTACCAAATGAATGAGCAATATTCGGACAATTCCTTATCAAAATATTTTTATCTTGTATGACTAAACACGTCATATTGCATTGTCAAATGTCATAGAGTAAAGTTAACCCTTACAGTGCTGGAACCGACTTCACGCTTATGCAAGCAGGTTAGATCACAGGCCAGCCGCCAAGTTAATTGGCGGCTGGCCTGTGTTTTAACCAGTTTGCTGCTCAGAGTATCTTTCCTTATCAATATTTAGCAGATATTCAAGGTTTTGGAAAGCAGACAACACAAAAATCTAATTTTAGAAGAGAACCCTGCTTTCTTAGGGTTATCTAGTAAATGACTCAATAGGCAGACAATCCCTATCTTGTACCAGCGCCAATCTTAGTTCCCATTGACGTCAGAGTGAAATAATATTTTAGTTATAGTAATAGTAAGTTTCTGACACAGGTGCCATATGAGTCCTCTTCGTCAGTGCTGTACCAACATGTTTAGCCAAAATGAAAAAAAACAAAGCTCAACAGTATCATTTTTTTTATGAGTGTTTTGAATGAAAACTTAGTGTTACAAAAGTATAAATTGCTCATGAAGAGTTTTACATAGAAACCATTGTGCCAAAGGATAAGTTGCTCAAAATGAACAACTTATCCTTTTGTCACAATGGTTTTTAAAGATATCTGCTTCAGATGAGAAAAGATGAGGCATTGAAGAAAGGTGTTTCAAATTGTCTACATTAGGGAAAAGGTAAATAACATGAACACAAAATACAGCTTGTTGTAACATGTACAATTTAATCATACCTATCTGTCTTCAACACAGTTCTCCTCATAGAGTTTAAAAACATACTGTCGCTCAGAAAAGTGCAACATTGGGTAATATGAGTAATTAATTATGATTGAATATGATCAAATGTAGCGAATAACCACAGAATCATGACAATATAACATCAAATGTAGCGAATCACCACAGAATCATGACAATATAACATCAAATGTAGCGAATCACCACAGTATCATGACAATATAACATCAAATGTAGCGAATAACCACAGAATCATGACAATATAACATCAAATGTAGCGAATAACCACAGAATCATGACAATATAACATCAAATGTAGCGAATAACCACAGAATCATGACAATATAACATTAAATGTAGCGAATAACCACAGAATCATGACAATATAACATTAAATGTAGCGAATAACCACAGAATCATGACAATATAACATCAAATGTAGCGAATAACCACAGAATCATGACAATATAACATCAAATGTAGCGAATAACCACAGAATCATGACAATATAACATTAAATGTAGCGAATAACCACAGAATCATGACAATATAACATCAAATGTAGCGAATAACCACAGAATCATGACAATATAACATCAAATGTAGCGAATAACCACAGAATCATGACAATATAACATTAAATGTAGCGAATAACCACACAATCATGACAATATAACATTAAATTCTGCAGTATTTTTTATCTTTTTTTCAAAGTGCTATTTTTTTTAATTTGGTGCCCACCAATTTAACTTCATTGTTTATATTCGACTAACATCTAAAATAGCAAGTAGCGCTCGGATTAACAAGTAGCCATCACCTGGTTAGAAAAATCATGTGAAACATGTAAAAATACTGTCATTTATCCAATATAAACCAAGTGAACATTCAAAATGGAGAATTTCTTGGGTTTTATTGGTTCCCAAGGTTTCTCGGCTGACCTAGTTTTATCGCTAATTGTAAACAAACCATTCACTATTTTAAAAGCATCATGTGACTCAATTCCTCTCTAATAGGGCATTCAAAGTGATTTTAAGGTTAATTTTCAATTATTTTAGAACTTTCACAATTTTAGTGTTAAATGAGCACAAGTATGGCTTTAATGAAATAAGAAAATCATTGTGACAAAAGGATCAATCATTTGTATTGAGATATTTCCCTTATTCTCATAATGGTACCCTACCAAAAAGCTCAAACAACATGTTATTTTTCATACTTGTTTATTTCTTGTCTGCTATTGCTTCTCATAATATACTGGTGAAAACATTTGATATATTGAAAGTTCAATGCAATACTATAGTAAGTGCTTCATAAACATAAAGCACTTACTAAAGTATTACATTGAACCCCCCTCCCCCCCTCCCCCCTCCCCACCATAAAGGGTTAATTCTTTTCAACCTGGGGCAGTTATCTAATCTATTTACCTTATTAGAAATGGTAATTTACTTCGTAAACAGACGCAGTGTTTTCTCTTTTTTTGGTAGACTGGTTCACTTCAATTGTTTTGACACTTGAGCCTCTTGTTTGAGTTAGGGAACAACAAAAACCTATCTGTGGTAGTCGCCTGTAATCCTTGTTTGACATCCAGTCTACCAGAATGAAACATTTGGCCTTAAAGATTAACTTTTTACCTCATATAAATATATTTGTTTAACGCCTTACACTGAAGTTCCTCACTTTGACACATCTATAGTAAAAGTCTTAAGAAACCATTGTGACAAAAGGACCCATTGCTCCCATTTGTAATAGTGATAAGACTACCCAGTAATGCCATAAAGAAAATGTTACTTTTTCATACCTTATATTGTCGTCTACTGTGACTTTCAATTTGGACAAGTCAAGGGTTCAACGCAAGACTATAGTAAGTGCTTCACAAACGTGAAGCACTTACTATAGTATTGCGCTGAACCCTCAAAGTAGTATATTGACATATGCCGAGTGGCTAAGGTGGCAGTCTTAATATTTGGGGTCCCAGGTTCGACGCCCCATTGGTATGTCTGTTTTTGTTGGGGTGTCCTTTGCCAAAATACTTTTGAGCCACGTTCTGTTGAACCCATTATAAACATATAAATAATTCCTTTATTGGGCAATGCTTTAGCGTAACTAGAACAGAAGACTATTGAAAGAGCTTCATAGGACCCAAGAATTGTTTGATACTATCATCTTTATAAAAACCAGTTGTTTGCTCTTTTTTTATCATCATCTTCAACTATGTGCAAGCTAGTGGGACAAAACAATCACAGCAATAGATAAAACATTGATTACATAGGAGCAAGTATAACGAATGCATTGAGTGATTGAAATTATAAGTGTATGTAATATACTGTACCTGCTGCTTAAGGGAAATAGTGAAAACAACATTTATGACAAAAGGAGACAAATCTTGATACAATCATTTTTTTTTGGCACAATGGTTTTTGGACTAAGGGTGCGTCAGCACCTTAGTCCATTGAATTTACATACCACTTTTTGAGGGACGGTACTTTATCGATACACAAACAGCGGTCTGACCCCAATTACTCATTAAACATCCGCCTTCACTGTGCGGACTAATACCTTCTTGGAACTAGGAATGTAGTCCGGATTTACGTGCTTTGTTTTGCTCTTTTTTATTATAACTGTTGCCTCATGGGAAATCGTAAGATGTCCAGATGTTCGAAAAATAGACTATCTTTCAGTCTGTTAATAATAATTAAAGTAATGGTGGTAAAAGGAGCAGCTGTTTTCCTCAAGATGTTGTCCAAAGAAATTTTCATATGTATCCCCAATCATCTTGCTTTAAACGCACCTTAGTCCTTCAGCGCTATCAGCGCTTTGATTACTAGAGAAGATGCTTCATTAACATACTTTATAATTGCAATCTGCAAATTGCAATTGAGACACGTCACAAAATTCCAAATGAGGGAATAAGCAATTATTGTCAGCATGAACTAAGCTGCATGTGCTCTATTGTCAACATGTTGATAATTGTACAACCAAGTGTGCCATTGAGATAACAGTTAGAGATAACTGATTGTCAACACTGATTATATTTCCTGTTGTTTTGTTATGTTCAAAAATGCAGAAAGACTGTGTAACTTGATACATGGATAGTTGGATGCCTTCCATTGTAATGGTGCAGGCTCAACTTAGGTTAGCTCGCTGTGGCCAAGTGGTCAGAGTTCTGGGTACTGTTAACCCTTATAGTACTGGAACTGACTTAAAGGCACATCAAAGGTGAGGAGTACAAATAAATTACAGAACAAATATATGGAGTTCTTTTATTATGTTTGTAAAAGTCATGAGAATTAGTTTAGGATTGCATTGAGACCCTATTAAATAGACTCATTTAGAATAGGTTATTTTGTGATTGAAATATAGTTGTCTCCAATTCAATCATGTTTATCAACAACCTGTTTGTTTACTTATTCAAAATAACGAATTCTGAGTGGTCGGTTCAAAGATGTGTGTATCAACTGTCAAGGTCAAAGGTGAAGAATCAGGAAATCTGAATTATAAAACTTGCTAATCTGGGTTATTTCTGGTTTACTTTCACATTTAAGTTGTGCCGATGGTGTTTTCTGGTGATAACTATTTGAATCTGTCCAAAAGTTTACCAAATAATATAGTTTGATTTAGCATTAATCTCCTTTAATGGGCCTTTAATGCTTATGCAAACTGGTAAGATCCAGGCCAGCCGCTAAATAAATATGCGGCTGGCCTGTGATCTAACCTGTTTGCTACTCTGGGTATCAATCCTCATCATTTTCAGCAGATATTAAAGGTTTTAGAAGTCAGACTATACAAACAATTATTTTTTGAAATTACCCAGCATTTAAAGGGTTAACGAACTTAAGGAAAATATTTTTTCAAGTCAAAACTTTGAAAAAACTGATAAAAAAGGATAGTATCTTAAATGGAAACACAATATTGCCATGTGGCATGCCATTGTAGGTGTCTAGGAGAGGCAATTCCAATGATGTGTTACTATGCAATATTTTTTGGACCAATATCAAAAAAGAGGAAAATGTTATTTTGAAGTTTTTTAGCATTATAATGTTTAGTAAAACGGTACCCTTGAGTTCATACTTAAGGTTCTCTTTCCATGTTGTTTAAAATTCTAACACCAGTTTTTTTTAAAGTGAACTAGTCTATTTGCTGCTGAATGCAATGCCAATGGTTCTATTGGCATTACCAAGTTTTTATGGCAATTTTGATTAGATTCATTTACCAGAAAAATGTTTTTTTAAAACCAAAGTAAACAGTAATGTGTAAGTGTTTCATTTGTTTGTGAACTGTATTTCGAGGGTCCAGTGCAATACTATAGTAAGTTCTTCATGTTTATGAAGCACTTACTATAGTCTTGCATTGAACCCAAATTTGTAAACTGCATGAACAGTGTTTTAACCCTTTCCCAAACAATAACGATATTTGACTACTTTGTTGCAGACAACTTTAGAAAACCTTGTGGGAAAAGGAGAAATTGCTCGTAACGAGCAATTTTTCCTTTTCCCACAAGGTTTTCTGCTCTATCTGAAGAATACCTTTCAATTTCATCACATTTTGAAATGTCGTCTGCAAACTCTTTCAATTTGGGACAGTCCAAAATTTGTTGTTAGGGAAAGGGTTACGTAAGTTTAAGGCTGATAAGTGATGGAGGAGGAATACCCTAATTCAGCCTAGGAGCATATCAATGAAGGCAGGACCTTTGGCATTCTAAGTGTCACTCATGAAAAAATCTTAATCTACCTGTGTTTAGTTTTGACAGTGACGGAGTGGATGAGTAGTCATCAAAGGTTTAGTACCCTACCATTAAGCCACAGAGACCATATTTTGGTTAGGTGTAAGATGACATACATAGTATGGTATTTTAGGGGTAGAATACACCTAAAA
Source organism: Cerastoderma edule (assembly GCA_947846245.1). Classification (NCBI taxonomy): domain Eukaryota; kingdom Metazoa; phylum Mollusca; class Bivalvia; order Cardiida; family Cardiidae; genus Cerastoderma; species Cerastoderma edule. Next base: position 9,805,293 of record OX401411.1, on the reverse strand, counting down.
TAACTGTTTCGTCAGTTAATTGGGCCTAAAATTATTGACTCATTGTTTTCTTTGTTTAGATAAATAGAGATTTTGTCAGTTTCCTCCATTTACCCCTTCATATAGAAACATTTAATTTGATTAACTTATCATAAAGGACTTTTCTTCTTTTTACTTATTGGCATAAAAGGAAATTGTCAAGAGCAGCTACCATTTGAAGAAGCACATTGGGAAAAACATATTTTTCAATAACCTTTAACAACAAAAAAAACTTACTTTTTCCAATTTGAAACCACTGTAAAAATAGATATGATCCTTATTTGAAGGACCCTTGTACTCGAGATCCTCCTGTCTAGAACAAGATGCTATCTATCCACTTCAAAACATTTCACAACTGATTATTCAATTCTAAATTTAAGATTTTAGAAATTTTGCACCAGAATAAATCTAAAAGTATTCGAGAGGAAGAAGAATTCACTGCAGGCAAATGTAAACCAAAAAGTGTAAACCATGGTCTTGGTCAGGCATTGTTATTTTACAGTTTAAATGGTGTCGAAATCCATTAAAGATTTTTTACAGCTTGGTCACTGTGAATAGTGCAATTAAAGGTTGGATGTTATAATTGGATTTTAAACAAAATTGCATAATTTCTAAGTAATACAGTAAATATTGTTTACTGTAAGGGTATGTGTAAACACCTTGATCCAAACAAGAAGTATATCCCTTACAGTGCTGGAACCGACTTCATGCATATGCAAACAGGTTATATCTAGGCCAGCCGCCAAGTGAATTGGTGGCTGGCCTGTGATCCAACCTGTTTGCTACTCTGAGTATCTTTCCTAATCAAAATTAAGCAGATATTTAAGGTTTTGGAATGCAGATAACAGAAAAATCTATTTTAAGAAAATAACCCAGCATTTTAAGGGATACAAACACCCAAATATGTTACTCCATAAAACATTACTCCAATATTATGCATCAAGATCTTGTCTCAGTTCTAAGAGTTTGTGTGATACTTTTTCAAATTCTACAAATGAAATACCTACAAAGCTCAATCTGTCAATCTGTTAAAGTTCCTTTAACCAATTACCAAACAATAATGGCTTTTAACCAGTTTGTTGCAGAAAACACTGGAAAACATTGCAGGAAAAGGAGAAATTGCTCATTGAGAGAATTTTCTCCTTTTCCCACAATGTTTTCTGCCCTATCAGAAGATAATTATTCAATTTCATCACATTTTAAAATATTGTCTGCAAACTGTTTCAATTTGGGACAGTCAAACATAAATTTTGGAGTTTGGTAAAGGTTTAACACCTTTAAAGCAGACAATGCATGGACCTCTGAGTAAATCAAAGCGCTGATAGCGCTGAAGGACTAAGGTGTGTTTAAAGCAAGATGATTGAGGATACATTTGAAGATTTCTTTGGGCAACATCTTGAGGAAAACAGCTGCTCCTTTTACCACCATTACTATAATTATTGTTTCTGTGAACAGAGACTGGCTGATAGTCTATTTTCCGAACATCTAGACATTTTACGATTTCCCATGAGGCTACAGTTATAATAATATAGCGCAAAACAAAGCGCGTAAATCTGAACTACATTCCTAGTTCCAAGAAGGTATTAGTCCGCACAGTGAAGGCGGATGTTTAATGAGTAATTGGGGTCAGACCGCTGTTTGTGTATCGATAAAGTACCGTCCCTCAAAAAGTGGTGTGTAAATTCAATGGACTAAGGCGCTAACGCACCCTTAGTCCAAAAAGCTTATAATTTTTCCTTAAATGAAAATTATTTTTGTAGCTTTTTATAAACCTTTCCTCTGTTGTCTCAATAATTTTAATCTTGATTATTAATTCATGCAGATTTCATTGCGTTTGATTAAAAATTGGTCAATTTGGTTATTAGTCACATTTTCTTCCCTCCTATTAACAAATTTAATAATATGTCCAATAAAAGAAATCACTGGGGTAAAAAATAAAATGCCAATGAAGAACATAATTATGTTGAGTTTTTTTGTCAAAAAGGATTTCCAATTTTTCTATGATACCATTGCTATTCATTCACTTTTATTATCATCTGCTATTGCTTTCCATTAACGCTTGTATAGGTCTAACGCAGCATATGGCAGAGTTAAAAAAATGTTAAAAGGTGATATAGGCTAAATGCAATGATTGGTAAATAACCGTGTATAGGTAGATAACCGTGTATAATACTATCACCCATTTTCTCAGGTACGGTATCTTTCGTTTGAAACAAACAACGCATGAAAGCGCGATTGACCTATAATAGAAAACCCATTTGAAGGGACGAGTTTACATAATGTTTTCTGCTGCAAACTACTGTGACAAGGAGAAGGAGGATTGGGTCGATCAATTAATTTTTACAGCCGTCCCAGATGAGTTTTATCACCTGATTTAGTACATGTGATGCTGTATTATTGATAACCTGGCTATATTGATGGATTTCTTCTTCATTGATCCTTTCCCTCTAGATTTTCTTCTTTCTTAACCCATTACCAAACAATAAGACTGCAACAAAGTGGTTAAATGTCGTTATTGTTTGGAAAAGGGTTAACAGAATTAAGCCTTTTGTTCAAACTGTTTCCATCTTAATTTTACCTTATAGATAAAATTGCATACGGGTAATTACGGTACTTCCAATTGATCATTGGCTTCAAATATTCATAGAAAAACTTCTGGTGTTGATAAGAAAGGGTTAATATACTTCACTGTTTGTTTGTATGTCATCATGCCAATATATCATTTCATATTACAAAACATAGTGTGAAATTCAATACAGTGACACTTCAGTTGGGCTTCTTGTGCTTTTGTCATTTATATTTGCCATGCTTAAATCCCTTCCTCCATAGTTCCAATATTGGCCTATCTTTAGTTTCTTTCTAATGACTGTTAAGAGAACGTATTTTGTTCATGTTATTTTTTTAGGAATGCTATATTGCTTTCAATTTGGACCAACCCAAGACTCTGACATGGCGGAATGGCTCAAAGCATTGTCCCTAATCTTGTTTCTTCGGATTAAAGATGTGTTCTTATGAAATGAAAGCATAAAACTCCACATTAAGAGTTCAATGGAGGACTTAAGTAAGATATAATTATGCAAACATAAATTAAAGCACTTATTATAGTCTTGCTCTGAATCCTTGACATGCTGTTTATATATAAGGGAATTAACATAAGATAAGTAAATAAGGTAGCATTTTTCTTCATTTATATAACTCTTAACTCTCGTCAACATACCTGAGAAACAAAACGTCAAGAAACATCTTTGATGAAAGAAGAAATTGCTTGGTACAAACAATTTCACTTTTTGTCACAAAGCATAGTTACTTCCTAATATTATCAACATGTTAAATTCTGAACAATCGTCATATGCTACTGCTGAGCTATAGTTTTTTATCAAACTCAGATAATATTGGATGGATCCAATTTTCTTTGATGTGATCAACATTGATAGATGATCATTTTCAATAGGAGTTTAATCGTTATTTCATGGTAGAAGGTTAGAAGGATAACAGTTATTTGAGGTGGTATCATTTTGTGCTTTATGGTAAATACCTACAGGTACCTACAAGTTCTGTTAACTTTTTTCATTGCTTTGTCAAGGCTTGTTTGCAAGGTTTCTATTTAAAGTCCATAATGGATGTGTTACTATGTGATCAGTTTTATATCATAAACAGAACTTTCTGTAAAAAAAGGTAAAACAGCTGCCCTTTTACTTCTTGTATATGTTTTTCTTTTATACTTGATCTAACACAGTAAGTGTCACAGACTGGAGAAAGTAAGTATCATAACATGAAAATTCTATTTCTTTCAAATCGTAAAGGAGCTGTTCTGTCATACGTGATATACTGAAGAATAGCCATTGGAAGTAAAATAAATTTGTGTTTAAGTAGTATGAATATAGAGAATAGATGGTTGCTGTCGTGAATCGTAAATGTTATCGGACAAGGCTTAGGAATATTATCCGGTGAGCCGAAGGCGAAACGGATAATAATCCGAAGCCGAGCCCGATAACTTTTCCCATTCAAAGACACCAACTTTCTATTCTATTTATCCTGTTACCTTTATGTATTCTTTCAAACAAACAAGATGTCAATAGCCTAAAACACGAGAAAAAAAGAAAAAAATAAGTAGAGAATGATGTAAATATGACGTCATTTCGTTCTTATGATGTCATGAATCGTCACGTGCATGTGATACATGGTTAGTGCCGGATATCACAAATGTTATACGGCACCTACTTATCGGTCCCAAAATGGCACTAGTGACAGGATAAAAGTATGTACTCATATCTCTGTCTGCTTTTGCTTTGAACTTTGACCTGTTAAAAACCCTGTATGGGGGAATTGATTAAATCATCTGCTGCAGATGATTAACATTGATTATTTGTATGATACTTCTAAAGTTAGAGCTCCTTATTTGTGAAGGACCTAATATAGTCTTGCAATGAAACCTTTATAAGGGGTTTACTATAAGGTAAGGATTACAGGTACATTTGAAATGATAGGTAAACCATCAATGGTGTAAAAAATGTAAACATAGCGTAACATACATTACCTAACATAGTTACAGGGAAAAGTTGTAACCAAGTTAATTTGAAAGTTTGTTTCTACCTAAACATGTTCATGTTTGTAAGTAAAAAGAGCTTTGGACTATAAAGGTTAAATATGACAGAATGATCAACTTCTTTTGAATATGAATTTGATTGTTGTGTGTTTATGTTTTGCTTAATTCTTATTAATGGATTATTCACTGACTGGAAAAAGTATTAACCAACAAAAGGTACTGTATATCATCAGTCATAACTGTAAATTAATTCAAACATAAAATATTAGTTACAGTTCATTATATTTAATGATAAAACAAGGGGTGGGGGTGGGCCTTTGCCTAATGGTTAGAGTGCAGATTTTGAAATCACATGGCCCCTTTCAGGCTCAACACTGATGGGTGAATTTTGATATTTCTGAGAGGTATTTAGTCACAGGCTGACTTACAAAATGCAGATGCTTCTACATGGATTGTACCCTGATTGACAAGCCCTTGTGGGCTGTCAAGTTTTGGGTCTTTCATCAACATTAAGAGTATGGTATCACAAAATAACAGAAATACTGTTGACCCAAATAATATAAAAAGAAAGAATAATAATAAAGGATATGAAATATTGTTGGCAAATAAGAAATGAAATTTTTTGTTACTGCAAACTTTGGATAGATCAAGACCATTAATTTAGGTATACAGGTTAACTGTTTGTGAGCTTTTGTTTGGTTAGATTTGCAGCAGACGACTTTAGAAATTACCCTCCAGAAGGAGAAATAATTATAATAGGAAATTTTTCCATTTGCCCCAAAATGTCAATGAAGTGGCAACATACTATGCTAAGACTGGTATATAACTTAAGTCTACTGTTGCTTCCATTTGAGACAACTTACAAAATCATATGTTGAAATGAGTTTAGCAGACAAAGTTAAAAGCCCATGTAGCAACAAACAGGCAATGTTCAAAGGTTTTGTGACTAAACTAGAATATCCTTAAATATGAAATGTATTTTCTTATCATGTTGTTTGAAACATGGAAAGACTCAATGACGTGACATGACAGTCTTAAATTAAAGCTAAGACTGATTTGTTAAACTATTGTTAATCTAAGTAAACTATCATCTTCTAAGCAAGTTAAAATATGATAAGGGACCTGTGTGGCCCAGTGGTTAAGATGGTAAGTTAAGAACTTTGGGTCTGTGGTTTAGAGCCCCATCAACACCTCAGCTTGCATGGGAGTGATTTTTGGCAAGTCATTTCAGAGCCCTAGCCTCCCACTGGTGCCCGTTATATTACTGAAAAAAAATGTTGATATGCCATTAATTACATTACTGAAAAAAATGTTGATTTGCCATTAAACTACATTCAAAGAAAGGCACAATGATAATTTATCACTCTAACGTATAAGCAAGTTATAACGAAAAGTTGTGCTCTCTAACCAATAGGTAAAACGTACACTGTCATAATGTACATACAGCAAGTAAAAACATTTCAAAATGACCTAGTTATCTACGGGACTATCAAGCTGTGCAAGGAAGTAGATTAAACATGACGTATTTGGGTCTCAATGCAATTTATTATCTCATACATTGTCTTGTTTTGGGGTTATCTACAGTATAGCTGAAACTATTGGTTTGACAGATGTGTTGTAGGTTCATTGCATTATTTGTATTATATCACTGCATTGGATTGGACATTTTCAACAGTAATAAAGTAATATTGTATGAGTTACTGCACCAGTGCAGTAATTAATGGCATTTCAACACCAGGGTAGCATTTTATGAAACAACCTATGAAAATTATTTGCCCAAGTCAAAACCACTATACAGTGGTGGTTAAGGTGATTGACTCAGAACTCGGGGGTCCCACGACTGAGCCCCTCCAAGACCTCTGGTTTCAGGGAGTGACCTTTGGTTTACAAGTCAATTCAGAGCCCTAGTATAGTACTGGTGGATCTAGGAGAGCAGTAGAAGGCTTAGGTCTTTATCCTGTACCTAAACGGTAAACAGTATAATTGGTATAACCTTAATGCAATTTCAATTATTGTAATGTGACACATCATTAGAAGCATATCAGAGACACCACTCAAATAATATGCTTTTTTGCAATATCATTTTAGCGTTATTGAAATAAGAGGGAATGTTGTTATGAATTTATTGCAAATTCTTGGCGTAAAGCATTTAGTAAAATGCTGCATGATAGAACTGTGGAATTTTTCTGCCAAAGCCTGGCTGACGGTTTTCCGTCATGAGAACACTTTAAGGGTTTAATGTATCGGCCTACAGTAAGTGCTTCATATTTGTGAAGGACTTATTATAGTCTTGTGTTGAACCCTCAAAAGTCTTGCTCAGGGATGAAAGATTATTTCAAGAATGTCCCGTTAACATCAGAAAATGTTTCGACTAAGGTTGCTTCTCTAATTTTTTAGCCAAGTATTGTCTCCCCCTGCCCTGGCTGTGCAATTGAGGTGTAACATTTGCAATTATTATGCAAATTTGAAAACCTAATGCATTGTGATAGAGAAAATGCAGACATATAAATGAACATCATCAACAATTAACAGAGGACAGTGATTTTCACTGCTAGGATGTGAGATGGTTGTGTCATTATGGTTGTAGAATTGAGCACTATAAAAATGAGTTGTTTGACAATGGATTTTAAAGGCACATGAAAGGATATGATCACAAATATATTACTAAAAAAATATATATAGTTTGATATAGCATTAATCTCCTTTCATGAGACTTTAAAAAATATCGTTTGCAGAATTGCTGTCCCATGGCAATCTAGCTATGTGCCACCATTATGTAGCGCTACGACACATTTTTATCCAATAAGAGTTCAGATTACATTGTATGCATTTGTCCAATAGGAATTCAGATTCTATTGTATGTATCTAGGTGGGAATGGTACTTTTCCCTCATGGCTTATTTCTGAATCGGTTGACTTTTATGATTTAAAGCTTTCAGATTGAGTTCAGCAAAAGAAAAGGAAGTTCATAAACAATAGTAAAATTAAAGTCATATGTACCTTTATCAAAGCCAAACATATTGCAACAAAGTGTTTTGCTTGGTTTGCAGATCGTTTTCCATGCTGGTTTAAAATCATGTATCTGGATACAAGGTCAATAAAAGCTGTTTGACTTTAGTGAAGGGTGATAGCCAAAACAATGCTGTATCAAGACAAAACAAAACTCAGCAGTTTTAACAAATACAATAGATAAAGTTTATTTGTTTATCTAAAGTTATTCAGGCTTTTTCATAACACTTTGCTATCAACGATGGATTGAATTATGGGAATTCCTTAACCCTTGTACTCATGTAGAGGCTTTGTAACACACAACTTATTGAGACAAAGAGAGCAAATGATTGAGGCACATGATGTCTCTTTATATACAAGCCATTTCATCAAAACATCATTGAGATTTTGTTTTTGTTCTTTACACTTTAGCATTTGCCCATTTCAAGTTTTGTCCGATTCAGCTCACAATATAAATTTATCAAATGTGTTTCCACTCCAATTCCCAACTTTCTAATCATATGTATCATAGAATCATGTAACCATTATAGTAATAAAGAAAGCAAAGAAAGCTGAACATGTGTTATTATATTAGTCTGTGCTACTAGCTAATAGAACTGGTACCATATCATTATTTCTACGTATTTAATGATGTATGTTCAGACATTTGATATATGCAAGAGAAGGGTGATTCATTGAAGTGTTTGTTTGTTGATAGTGCCACAACATTACATCCATAGATAACATTGGAGTTGCTCCATGATAAAATGGTGACACCTCCAGCAATAGGTGAAGATCCATTTTTTGCTTTATATGCAATTTACTTAATGCCCCTACATTAGAAAATCTTTGAAACCATTATTTCAAAGGCTCTATGCAAGACTTTTGAAATTTCTTAACATGAGTGAACAACTTAACCCTTATAGCGCTTGAACCTTGGCTGCATGCTTATGCAAAAAGGTTAGATCACTGTGATTTTCTCAACTAAATTAAGCAGATATTTAAGGTTTTGGAAAGCAGGAGACACAAAAATCTATTTTAAGGAAATAAACCAGCATTTTAAGGGTTAATTTATGCTCGCAGTGAACCCTGGATTGGCGTGGACAAACGAGCAATTTCCAGAAGATGAGAGAATTCTCATTTTGTCTTAATGTTTGGTGTCATTTTTCTTCAAAGGTTTTTAGCGTCATCTTCACTAGAGAAATGCTCAATCAGGCAGCATAACTTATAATGAATGACACATTGCAACAACAATTTTGCATTTTCAAACTTTAGATGGGTGCTTCAGTACCATGCTGTGAATCTTTATTGGTTTTGGTTTGGTTTCACCCATCCCCCAAATTAAGTTTTATGACTTGTCCAATTTCAATGCAATAGAAAACAACAAGAAATAGCTTGAGAAAAGGTACATTGTGTTCATGATACTGAATTTAGACCACTAGGCAGAAGAACAAATTGCTCTTTAATCGCAATACCTATCAAATTTTAACCCTTGTGGTATTGGAAACGAATTCATGCTTATTCAATGCAACAGGTTAGATCCAGGACAGCTGCCAAGTAAATTGGTGGCTGGCCTGTGATCTAACCTGTTTGCTACTCTGAGTGTCTTTTCTCATCAAAATTAAGCAGATATTAAAGGTTTTGGAAAGCAGACGACACAAAAATCTATTTTTAGAAAACTACCCAGCATTCAAAGGGTTTATGGCATCTGTCTCATGTAGACCAACATTCCTACCATATTGATGCTTTATTTAGAACTGCATCAAGCTAAAACCTCATCAGATTTGATGATGACCATTCTTAAATTGCCTGCATGATCTTTGATCATATCTTATACAGCAACTCTTTAGTTACTCTCTTCCTTATGGGAAATAAGATTAAGTATGATATTGAATGATTCATTTGAGTGTTCAATGCAAGAATATACTTCAGTCATTCATAGAATTGTGTAATAAAGTGTGAGAAGTTTTCTCATGTAGCGGTCTTTTGTCGTTTGTCTTTGATTAAACACATCAGTGTTGATTGTCTCCATTGGCTTTTACCCCTTATGTCATGAGAGGTAGTCTACTGGCTGACTTAACCCTTATAGTGCTGGAACAAATTTCATGCTTATGCAAACAGGTTAGATCCAGGCCAGCTGCCAAGTAAATCCTGTGATAAAACTTGTTTGCTACTCTGAGCATCTTTCCACATAGAAATTTAGCAGATATTAAGGTTTTGAAAAGCAGACTTCACAAAAATACATTTTTAGAAAATTACCCAGAATTCTTAGGGTTAAAGGAAGACATTTGTTTCCATTTAGTTTGAATAAACAATTAGAATCAGTATAGCTTGATGTCTGCCTTCATTACAAATTAACAAGGCATCATTACCAAAAGGCTGTTAATGCAATATAAAAGCAAGAGAAGACAAATTAATTGATACCTATCAATAAAGTGTTGGATTTAAACGTCTAGCCACCCTTTTATTAAGTTTTATCTTTGCAAACTTGATCTTAATATGCATGGAAGTCTATCATTTTTAAGGATTGCAGAATATGTTTAATGATGTTCAGTAAGTGTGAGCACTGTAAAATAATGGAAAAGAGATAAATCTAATTGAAGCTTAGCTGAAATTTATAGGGTTCTTCCCATGCAAATGATTCAAGAACTGTGTTCATGAACTTTAAGAACAGACATGAACGTCAAATTGCTGTTCATAAACACAAAGCTGTTTTTGAACTTTCATGAATTTCAAGATCATGTTCATGAACATCAAGAACAGGTTCATGAATGTACATTTCATGAATCCTTCCGATGGTTATGCTAATATCTACAAGATCCGTTTGATTCATATGTATACTTGTTTTTTCATTACAAAATAGTTGTTATTTCTGTATGGTCTTGGGTTTTATGATATAGAAAGGGAAAATAAGGGAGAAAAAGATCCATTTAATTGGCCATTAAAGAGGAGTACATATACTTACATGGTAGGTCACACTTTGTGGTAAATGTCAACCTACCCTTACAGAGTACCATTTATTTCCATATACTTCATTTTGTAAGTGGTTCAAAAGTGAACATTCAACCAGACAACATCCCTGCAAAGTTTGTACATGTTAGGAGGTAATGCCATTATAAATCATGGGTTTTCATATACCACCGGAACCAGAAAGTTGATGATCAATTCAAACTGAGGTACACAATGTGGCTTCATTGGCAAAAGTATTTAAAAAGCTATCTTGTTTGGACATGAGACCGTAAACATTGGTCACATGGCAAGACACTTAAGAAGGCTCTAGCCTTGAATTCACATCCCAGTCAGTTTTCAAATTTGTCACTGACTTATTGAGTAATAACAGCAGCTTGTGAAGGATGTCTCGCCTATAATCTTTCGCAAAAGCAACTATGCAAAATTTCCTGTCTGATCTTTTGCTTATTAATGCCAAAAGGAGAAATTACTCAAGACTCAGTAAGAGCAGCTATTGACACAATAGTTTCTACCAAATACCATCAGGTGGAGGAATCATGTGACCAGTTTTTACGATCCTATGTCGAACAAGATTGTTACGCCACAGGTATATTTGCTTTTTTCACCTTCTTTTGCCAATGAAAGCAATATTGTGTACCCTGCATGAGTTGACCAACGGCTTTCTGGATCTGGCCACTTGTGGTTAGGGTGGTGGACTTGTTTCATAATAGTGACTGGTTCCAGCCACATCGACACCACAGGTTTGGTTCAAATTTCCTTTGGTTTGACATTTCAGAACCCTAGGCTACTACTTGTTAATTCAAGGAAATCTTTAAAATTGCCAAAAAAGTGTTTGAATGGTGTAAGGCCTTGTATATACACCATTGTTAGTTTACCTGAAAGATTCAAAATTAGGAATCCCTGTTGTTTCCTTATTGAGTAATAATTGCAGCTGGTGAAGGATATCTTGTCCTTTAATTTTAATTGAAAAAACATCTTTCTAATTAAACTTTTTGCCTTTAACCCATTACCAAACAATAACATCATTTGACCAGTTTGTTGCAGACGACTCTTGAAAACATTGTGGGAAAACGAGAAATTGCTTGTGACAAGCAATTTCTCCTTTTGCCATAATGCTCTTTGTAAGTTGTCTGCTGCAAGACTAAGAAAGGTTGCGTGGGCTTTAGGATGCTTCAAAGGCTTCCAACCCATTTCCTCATATTTATTAATGTCTCAGCAGACAATAATTAAAGATCGTTAAGAATTGATTTCTCTCTGTAATAATGATCATGAATGAAATCATTCTGACAAATGAAGAGATTTTCCATTTGTAACGGCTGTTTCCAATGATTACTCCCGCAGTAAGTTTTAAATAATCATATTGGAGGAAAGGATTAAACCCATATGTACTAAGGGTAGGGTTGAGTTAATGTAAAGTCGTTGGATGATAACCAATTAATTGTGAGGACCTATCGTAACCTTTTTAACCCTTAGAATGCTGGGTGATTTTCTGAAAGTAGATTTTTGTGTCATCTGCTTTCCAAAACCTTCAATATCTGCTTTCTTTTGTTGAAAAAAGATACTCAGAGTAGCAAACAGGTTAGATCACAGGCCAGCCGCCAATTTACTTGGCGGCTGGCCTGGATCTAACCTGTTGCAAAAGCATGAAGTCGGTTCCAGCACTATAAGGGTTAACCAAACTACTACTCTATATAAAGCTGTGTCTCTTCGGATAATGGGAATCTCTATGTGTAATCATGGAAGTACATGCCATTCAAGTGACTTGATGACGAAAATTTCGATTGATTTGCATTAAAGCAGAGTTTGAATTTGATATTAAATGGAAATCAATCGTTTGAAAAATAATCCTTGCATTATTTTGGAAAAAGACTAAATTGTTTATGATGATAGGAGGAATAATTCTACCCAAACAAAGAGCAATCGTTCAATTTTATTTCGCTTTTAAGTGTTGCCTTTTAAACTCTTTAAATTTTGGACAATTATAAACTTTTTGTTTGATGAAGTGTTGAAAAATGTTGCTAAAGTTCACAGTTCACCAATCTTTCAATAATAAATTCATTGTTTTGATTATTAGATTAAACTCATTGTCACATTCCTGATTGTGTCTTTAGATAACATTGACTCTTGGGCGAGGTGTCATTGTATGGCTATGAGCTGGCCATTTGGACAGTCAAACCCAGGACATAATGTGGTCATTGTAAACTACAGGAGAACAGATAAGATTATCCTCGGCGATAACAACTTACCATATTTTGGAATAATGGAGTGTACGGAATAACCGGAATAAAAGGGGAATTCACAAACATGGTATGTGTAAACATTGATGAATATTCATTGGTCTGAATTATATATAAAGCTATTATGCATGCATTCTTAAAAAGTAATGTGGGATGAACCTAATATATGATTTATTAGGAACTCATACAGATGATTGTTATGAGTTCCATATGAAACAAATAAGATTCATCACACATTACTTTTTAAGAATGTGTGAATAATGGCTTTTTGCATAAATGAGACAATTCTAATGTGTACCCACAATAGAGGGTTAAACAAGGAATAAAAACGTAAGCTTGGACAACAAGCTTGATAACCTTAGCAAGCTCTGTATACTTTACAAAATAGAGGAGATTTGTTGGTCAATAGCTATTGACATTTGGAATAGTCAATCTTGTTTTAAGTATCCATAGTAAAAGGGAAGAGAATGATTGTGTACAGCACAACTAACAGTTTAATTACACATCAGTCATTCAGAAAGCTCAGTAGGAGTTTTGTTAATGACTTGCATCTCGTTTAGAGGTAGCCTCAGACTAAATAACCTTGTCTTGCCAAAGGACACTCCACAGTGAATAGGAGGATCGAACATGGGCTGGCCATTCTTTATTCCCTGCTGTAAATCATTACGCATTCGCAGATCGTTTTAAGTACATGTACATCTTCCCTGGCTTATATACCAGACATGGATTAGGAAATTAAGTTATGCCTCATGATATTCCACAATGCCATAATTAAGTGCTTCGGTGATGTAGGAAACCAAACCAGTTTTGTCACATTTTTAGTCCACATTGTTTACCACTGCATTCCAATGAATCCTAAATTGGAATCTATGATTTCTATATGGAGTAGGTTAAAAAAAGTAAAAATTGCTTGTTAATGAATTCTTTTCAAAAGAAGGTCTGCATAAAACCAGTTAGAACTCGGACTGTTTTGTTTTGTTTGGGAAGATGTGACTTGTCCTAATTCAAAATAACACAGATGAAAATTACAACTCATGCAAGAGAACGTTTTTATTGTGATATTGGGCAGAAACTATCGTGATACAAGGAAAAGCCTTCAAAGGATTCATGTACTGTGTTCATCAACTTCATGGCTGTTCATGAACACATAGCTGTTCTTGAACATGTTAATGAATTTTAAAAACATGGTTATGAACATCAAAATCTCGTTCATGAATACAGTGGATTTCATGAATAGCAATGTGTTCATGAACAAATATTTGTGGTTCATTTCTGTTCATTAAGTTCACAAAAAACATTTCATGATTCCTATGCAGGGAAAGAGTGAAATTTTTTTTTTTGGAACAGATTGTTTCTATGTAGTAAGTCTCCTAATGGTGCAATAAAATGTCAATATATGAAGGCAAGGATTACTATATCATTAAAGCAGACAAGGAACATTAAGGTTGATGAGGATAAAATAACATAGGTGGTCTTTTGATGGATATTTACAAATGGATGTAAAAGTTCAACCAACAAAAAAGTTTGTATAACACTTACATGGGTCTTCATCCATTAATCTTGTACCAAACCATGTCCAATCGAGAGTAAATGAAACCTGTTATAGAGTTTATAAAGGTCATGTAGAAATGTATCCTTATATTCAAATCAGCATTGTTGAACCAATAGCATATTCAAATCAGCATTGTTGAACCAAGAGCATATTCAAATCAGCATTGTTGAACCAAGAGCATATTCAAATCAGCATTGTTGAACCAAGAGCATATTCAAATCAGCATTGTTGAACCAAGAGCATATTCAAATCAGCATTGTTGAACCAATAGCATATTCAAATCAGCATTGTTGAACCAAGAGCATATTCAAATCAGCATTGTTGAACCAAGAGCATATTCAAATCAGCATTGTTGAACCAAGAGCATATTCAAATCAGCATTGTTGAACCAAGAGCATATTCAAATCAGCATTGCTGAACCAAGAGCATATTCAAATCAACATTGTTGAACTAAGAGCATATTCAAATCAACAATGTTTGCTTAAGAGCATGTTCAAATCAACACTGTTCAGCTAAAAGTGTATTCTATTTCTAAGTACTCCTGCAAAGGATTCAAGGACAATGTTTATGAATTTCATGAACAGACATGAACACAAAGTTGTTCATGAACATGTTCACAAACTTCAAGAACTTGTACATGGACAGTTTTTAAATCAATAGCAGGGGTATCAAAAAAGTTGAATTTATTAAATAATATTTGAAATAATACAAGATGCCTATTCAACCTGTAATAAAAAGACAAAATATAGACTAATAAAGATAATCAAATGGTTTACCCCATACTCCATCAATCCCCATTTTCAATGCTTTCCGGTGCAAAATGCTAATTATGATAAAACTGAAGTAATGCTCCCGCAACATTTTGGAAATTAAATCGCTGGTAATGATTGTATAGGTGACCACATGGGTTTTAAACAATTACAAACCTTGTGAGTAAGTATATGTCAAAAATGTTTTGGAAATGTAACATGAGAACTTCCTTAAGAAATTGCTTTGACTAAAGGATTTATTTGCTAATCATGTTTCTACCAAGTATCATGAAGAAAATGCATTTCTTTGTGTTATTTTTTTCTCATTTGCTGTTGATTTCGACTCTGACAAATTACAAATCCACATAATGGGGTCCCCAGCAAACTCTGTGATGTGAACTTAATGAACAGACATGTACATAAAATGACTGCTCATGAACACCAAAACTATTTGTGAACTTGGTCATGAATTTCAAGAACATGTTCATGAACATCAAGAACAGGTTCATAAATGTATTCTGTTCATGAACGACCATTTGGTTGAACACTTTTCCTCATGCGCTATCTTGGTACTTACTCAAATTTGAAGCAACCACAGTTGATTTGAAGCAGACTACAGAAGATTCTACATGAAGGAGAGCGTTTAAGCATATATTAAACCTAAAGCCACTTAGATTTACCCAGGGATCAGGTTTCCAATTGCTGGAGTTGATTGTTGATTATTTGTGGTTCGAGGTCAGAGCGTCCATTGTAGGGATTAACGAGATTTGAGCCACAATTAAATGTTATCGAGGGAGTTAACTGTTTTATGTCGGTAAGGCATTGACTTATGTAGGTCTTTACAAAACCATTTGATTGAAAAAAGGTGATTGGTACTGTAAGCGTTAATGGGATAAAAGATAGTCAAGTGTTACATTGTCTCTTCTCTGTATTTTCTTTTTAAATCTTATTTTGGGTGAATAATTTGGCCTATGCTGTTTCATTTCTTTTTATGTTTATTAACAAACAAACTAAATGTTTCTTTATCCTCAAGTATTGATTGAATTGGCATGACTGATACAATTGTTAACAACTGCAGATGACTTAGGCTGACTTAACACTAGATGAATTAAAAGAAACTTCAGGATTTGTTCATCTTGAGCAGTTTTCCTTTTGTCATAATGTTTTCCTATGTGATTTTTGTATACTACAATAATAATGATCCTAAAACCTCTAAATACCATTAAATTGTTTGATTAAATTATCTTGTAGACATCCATTATGTATATTTTGGTTATTATCTATTCAAAATTTAAGCAGCAGTTAAGATGTGGGTTCAGTGCAATACTATAGTAAGTGCTTCATTTTAAGGAAACACTTACTATAGTCTTGCACTGAACCCATGAATGTATATATCTTCACTTCTGAAAATCAGAAGCTTATTCCAAATGACAATCAATTGGTTGTCCAAACTTAAAAATTCTATTCAGTTTCTTAACCCATTTCTGCTTAAGGGATTTAGAACTGATGAATTGAACACATTGCAGTAAATGAAAAAATATGATTCCTTGAATGACTGTAGAATCATTCATGACCATTTTCACAAAAGGAGAAATTAATTTTCTATATATGTTTGGTCTTTTTCTGAAGAAGATTCAAATGAGTAGATATGGAATTAATGGGTCAAAGGTAGAGTGTATTTTTAAAAGAGAAATCGATTAGCATACAACTCTTTCTATTTGTTTCAGACCTAAGCTTAGATATCATAGAACTCCGTATACCTCTAAGAAATAATAAGAATGCTTTACAGAAGTCATAGTACATTCATGAAATTGGATTTTATGACTTTTTCCAAATTGATTTAGAGGACAAACAGGATAGAATGTTTGTAATATTGAGAAGAAACCAAATCGGCAAAAGAAGAAATAGTTCATCATGAGTAATTACTCCTTTTGACACAAATCTTCTTAGCATTCTAATGTGGTGTTGATTTGAAGGAAATGATTAAATATGATTATTTTCTATTTTCAGTTGGCCTCCTGCACTGACTTCAAAGAGAGACAGAATCTAAGAGGTGCCTTGAGGGAACTGAAAGGTATTAAGTTAGATGGGGACACAGGGGTTACTTACTCCTTTGCATCTAAATCAACAAAGAAAACACCTACACTGACATCTCCAAAGACAGAAAATGGCAGAGTTTTTCCAAAACAAACAAATTATAAAAGTGTAGATGAAAATAGCTTTCTTGAACGGAAATACAACAAAGTGGTTGATAAAGCCAATATTATAAAGGCTAGAAACAGAAGGATAGGAAATGAGAGTCCCAAGACTGATGTCATTGTAACCAGTCGAGCAAAATTAAAGAATGAAACAAATGATGATGTAAAGACCAATACCAAAGTTAACAGAGTTCAAGAAACAAAGAAGGATGCAACTCCAAGTGGTACAAATAGATTTGAATTGATAAAATCAAATTTCGAGAAGAGTTCAAATGAAAGTTCTAGCAGCAGCTCTAATGTCCAAGAGATATTAAGTGAGAGTTTTAAGAATAGAGTGAATGATATCAAATCAACTTTCGAAAAACAGCGTGATGATAAGCCAAAGTTTTGTAGTTACCATTATGCGGGAAGTCTAACGACACCAACAAAACAATTAGAGGAAGATAAGGTGGTTCCTGCACAAAGATGTGTAAGTGTGTCTATAGTCTCAAATAATGAGATTACAAATAACACCAGTGATATTTCTAATAAAGAGTCTGTGATAAAAAGGTCAGTATCGTCTCTAGATCTAAGAAATAATCATAACCATCAACATGACAGTCATAAAGATCCCAGTCTATCAACACTGCCACCAAAGCCAGATATAAAACAGTCTCCAAGGAAACCCCGTAGAATTAGTTATAGAACCAGCGCATTCTCACAATCTAGTCAACCAGATCAAATCAGTTCATCTGTCTCCAATAATAGATTAAAATATGCTTCAACAGGTGTTGATTCAGTATGGGATAAAGTTGGTTCAGAAACAATATCAAATGGTGAAGCTACCAATCAGCTAGCATTGAATTCAAGTATCAAGCATCCAGTAACTAATAAGAACAGTAGATATTCTGCTCTGCATCCAAATGGAAGACACTCTGTACCAATATTGACAGATAAACATTCAAGTTCAAACTATACAGATAAGCAATCAATCATTGACAAGCCTGGTAAGCGAACAGTTGCCTCCAAAGATACTGATTGTGTTGAGAATGCTGCACATGGGCAACCTAAATCCAATGTTACAAGTAGGCACTCTCACAGTAAACACCATTCAACAACAGGTAACCCGAGTAGGAAATCTGAAACAGAAATAATAAAAGCGAAAATCAAACATTCATCTCAACACACTGATCATAACAAGAACATGAGAGCTGAACCAGGAAGAAGGCATGCAAGTGATAGCACGGTTACAATTCAGAATTTGAAAAATGAGTTGAACAATGCCCAAAATGGAGAAGCAGAAAGGATAAGGTCAAGGTCACATGGTTGTCCTAGTGATATCACAACGAGTGAGAACATAATGGAGATTTCATTGCAGAAAAGGAAGGCAGCTTTATCAAGAAAGAACAGGGTTGATACATTAGACAGCACGAAAACTGTGAGAAAGTACAGAAAGAAGACGCAGACGGATGAAGAGCCCTTGACCTCGCCCAACACACCCCAGCCTAGTAACATCATCATGTCTCCTGTCAATGGAGAGTTTCATGCAAAACCTGTCATTGTTCACAGACAGGTTCATGTTCGTAGAAAACTGCCTGAAATCCCAGTGTTTAATTTCGAACAGGAGGCTGAAAATGACGAAACTGTTCATGAACGTACAATACGCCTTCTCCAGGAGAGAAGGAAAGACAGACTTGGCAAGATTATCAAAGAAAAGGAGGTTGAAACGAAGCCTCCAAAGTCAAACAAAGTGACTCCTGAGCAAATCAAATCTTTAGAGGAAAAGCTTGAACGTTCAGATTCCAAACGTAAAGCATGTCGTGTTAGGAGGGAGCTACAGTTACTCAATAGGGAGACCAAGCTTAAGTCTCCCATCCCTATCAAATTAGAAGCGGAATTTAGTGCAATATTAAAGGCTGGTGAAGCTGTGGTTGAAAGAGACACTGTTCAGTTACCTCTTCAGAGATCTCAATCTGATGTCGGCCGGAAACCATCCAACATGGAGTTTGAAGTGTCTTGTAGGGAACCGGTGAAGCAGGAAGTTAGGTTAGAAAGGTCAGTGTCGGCTGTACAGGAAGTGGATGGCTTTTTGTCGCAGCCACTTACACCTGACAAGAAGATTGATCTGATTGGTCAATTGATGCAAGAGGAGGCCAGACTACAAGAAATGGTAAGAAATATAAGTATTTTGTTTTCTTTGATTTAAATGGCTTTTTAGACATCAACAGTAATTAAGTCATTTTTCAATGTCTGTCTCATTAGTTTGCTTAACCCTTTACCAAACGCCAAATTTTCGACTGTCATAAATTCAAAGAGTTTGCAGACGACATTTCAAAATGTGATGAAATTGGAAAATGATCTACAGATAGAGTAGAAAACATTGTGGGAAAAGGAGAAATTGCTAGTCACGAGCAATTTCTCCTTTTCCCACAATGTTTTCCAGAGGCGTCTACAACAAATTGGTCAAATGTCGTTAATGATTGGTAATGGGCGAAGTTATTTTTCAATGTTGGTCTCATCAGGTTCATTGTGGAGGAAGAATAAAATCTTCACTGTGCATAAGGCTATGTCGTTTGTGGTTTGAGGAGAAATAGATACTGCAACAAAGTGGTCAAATGCCGTTATTGTTTGGTAATGAGGCTATCTCGTTTGTGGTTTTAGGAGAAATAGATACTGCAACAAAGTGGTCAAATGCCGTTATTGTTTGGTAATGAGGCTATCTCGTTTGTGGTTTTAGGAGAAATAGATACTGCAACAAAGTGGTCAAATGCCGTTATTGTTTGGTAATGAGGCTATCTCGTTTGTGGTTTTAGGAGAAATAGATACTGCAACAAAGTGGTCAAATGCCGTTATTGTTTGGTAATAAGGCTATCTCGTTTGTGGTTTTAGGAGAAATAGATACTGCAACAAAGTGGTCAAATGCCGTTATTGTTTGGTAATGAGGCTATCTCGTTTGTGGTTTGAGGAGAAATAGATACTGCAACAAAGTGGTCAAATGCCGTTATTGTTTGGTAATGAGGCTTTCTTGTTTGTGGTTTGAGGAGAAATAGATACTGCAACAAAGTGGTCAAATGCCGTTATTGTTTGGTAATGAGGCTATCTCGTTTGTGGTTTTAGGAGAAATAGATACTGCAACAAAGTGGTCAAATGCCGTTATTGTTTGGTAATGAGGCTATCTCGTTTGTGGTTTTAGGAGAAATAGATACTGCAACAAAGTGGTCAAATGCCGTTATTGTTTGGTAATGAGGCTATCTCGTTTGTGGTTTTAGGAGAAATAGATACTGCAACAAAGTGGTCAAATGCCGTTATTGTTTGGTAATGGGTTATATGACTTTACACATCAACAGTAGTTAAGTTATTTTTCAATGTTGGTCTCATCAGGTTCCAAGGAGGACAATTCGAATCTTCATTGGATATACAGGTTATTTCTCTGTGTTTTTAGGAGAAGTTAATTCTGCTTATAATTTGATACAATGCCAAAGTCAAAGTAACATCAGACAAGGTTGCTAGATATTGTTTTCCTATTGTAATTGTAGAGAAAGCATTGCATTGTGAGAGAAAGACAAACTGCTCATGTAAAGCAAATTATTGTTTGTCATAGTTGTGTATGAAACCTTCTTTGGTGTCTGCTTTGAAATAGTCATTTATAAACGAATTGGTTAAAAAACAAGTGGCCAATAGAACAATTCTAGTCTGCATGTTTTTTCAGACAAATCTCTTTTAAAAAGAGGTTTGATAATTCAGCTATTGAAGAGTCATTGGTGATATATAAAAGATGATGCAAGATTTAAAACAGATGAAAGCAACTTGAAAGAAATATAAATGAGATATAAAACACATATCTTATATATTTAGTGACACATCTATCTTACCAACCACAAATGTAATTGAAAATACATTAGGATACATATAATCCCGTTGATTGAAGTGTGCCATTATGAATAGATGATGTGTTTGATGTATCGTATCATTTTTTTTTTAATTTTTCTTTTTATAAATTTGCAAACAGACCACATTTAAATGAATGATCAATCATTAGCTTGAGAAAAGGATATACTCCACAAAAAAGCTAGATCTTACTAGTTGTTGATAATTGAAATCTGTTGTGCCTTATTGTACATTGAAATTATGCAAAGTTTTTCATAATGAGCTCATGATTTACAAATTGGTTCCGTTGTTCATGGCCATGTCGTTTACATATATTTGAAAAGCACAATTACTTCCTAACAAGTTCATTAGGTCAAAACTGAATGAAAGAATAGAAAAGAAGCTGTAATAGTATTTGACTGATTCCACTTTCTTGTGTCCCTTGGCAACACACTTCAGAGCTGTAACCATGTACAGGTGAATCCAAGGAAGCCATAACACAACTGAAATAACTGAAAGATTGTTGATTCTGCTTTGAAACCCAATGTCATGACAAAAAATGTGTTTTTGTTTTCATTTATATTCTGTCCTATTTAAATTTAAATGAGTCTCATATTCACATGTTGGGGGCTAGGTTAATGCTTGAAACATGCTTCCCATAAGCAATTTTAACCCTTATTTTGCTGGGTAATTTTCTTAGAACAGTCTTTTGTGTCTTCTGCTTTCCAAAACCCTGAATATCTGCTTCATTTTAATGAAGAAAGATACCCAGAGTAGCAAACAGGTTAGATCACAGGCCAGCCTTCAATTTACTTGGTGGCTGACCTGGATCCAACCGGTTTTGCATAATCATGAAGTCAGTTCCAGCGCTATAAGGGTTAGCTTGCAATAAAGCATATTTCATTTAGCCACAGAAATTTCGTTTACTCTTTTCCTTCACTGACAACTGAAAGTACTTTTGTTTATGTGACAATTGGAAATTAGTTATCATGAGTAAATGGATTTTGCTACAAATCTCTTGATTCTTCTTGAAATGATATTGCAGTGAGTCATTTCAAGGGTAAATGGTGGATAAATGCTGTAGTTGTGTTAAATTAATATCTATTGGGATATGGCTTTTTATTTGTGGTTTATTTGAATGTTTCTGATAGACCATGGTCTTTTCTTTTCTAGCTCCGAAGAAGTACCAGTTTTACTGATAAAAGAAATATGAGAGCTGAAGTGAAACAGCTGAGGGAAAAGCGAAATGGTAAGAAATAATCACACTAACAACCTTATTTATTATAACACAATTCTTATTTTCTTAAATCTGCATAGCTCAGCACTGCTCGAAACATGTACAATTTAGAATGCAGGGATACAGAGTTAAAGATCTAGTTAACCCTTCACCAAACGCCGAGTTTTCGACTGTCCCAAATTGAAAAAGTTTGCAGTTGACATTTCAAGATGAGATGAATTTGAAAAATTATCTTCTGATAGGGTACATAGCATTGTAGTCTGCAACAAACTGGTCAAATTGGTAATGGGTTTAACCAACACCATTTTGACTTTCAATAAAGATGTGAAATGATTTATGCCCCTTTCGCCAACATCCAACTCTCTTCAAATCGGAAAAAAAGTGTTCATCTTGGAAAGAATATTGCGCAATACTAGTAAGGATATACTAGCAGTATATCTGGATAGAATTATTACACCAACATGTTAAAATCAGAGTAAAACCCTCAATCCAAACAACAAACTATACTGAACTTAGCAATTCTTTGAAGGGACAGAACTGTAGATGATGTCAACTTGTTTAGATTTGAGTTACCTTTCTTGGTGATTTCCCCCCCTGTTTTGCCTGGTTTTAAGGGAGATAAGTATTGGTGTGTTATTTGTATACTTGAGTTACATTTCCAGTATTCAATAGTTTAACAGCTCTTAAAGTTTGCTATGAAAACAAGACTATTTGACTGTCATGGTCTTCAATTTTAACAACTGCTGCTGTATAACTCACTTACATGAGGATTTTCAAAACTATTGTGACAAAGTAGGAGCTATTGTGACAAAGTAGAAATTGCATGGCATGAGCAATTTTTCCTTTCATCTCTAATAATTGTAACTCAATTATGACTTTTATGTATTTGTTTGTCTTCACACTACAATCATCAATGGCGTCTTTATTAGGGGTTATGCCTTGTGAATAGTTTTTCAATTTTTCAAATTGCTTTCCTAGGATTCACCAATTCTAGGTTTGGGCCTTGAGTGTCATAAGGTCTACCATGGGCACGATTGCTGTTATAATAAGGGAACTATTGTGACAGAAGGAGATATTTCTTGTTATTCGCATAAACTTCAATAAATTTCATGACTTGTGTGTATTATCTTGCTTATTTCTGAGATGTTTTAAGTTATTTCAATCTTGTATTATATACTATTACACACTTACATCAGACGATTTCCAAAACTTTGAAAGTC
Source organism: Cerastoderma edule (assembly GCA_947846245.1). Classification (NCBI taxonomy): domain Eukaryota; kingdom Metazoa; phylum Mollusca; class Bivalvia; order Cardiida; family Cardiidae; genus Cerastoderma; species Cerastoderma edule. The sequence continues at coordinate 9,781,733 of OX401411.1, read as the reverse complement.
ACATAATTTATTTGCAACACTTTTGAATCTGAATACATGTCAATTTAGTGTATACAGGATGTTAAATTCGATAAATACTAATTTGGCTTCCAATGGCTATTCTCCAGCGTGTGTGAATTATACAACAGTACAGCTGTTGTGCAGTGTCAGAGAAATTAAGTTTTAACTTCCAAATTTCCTCACATCTGTGAACAAGCAGCTTTAACCCTTAGAATGCTGGGTAACTTTCTAAAAACAAATTTTTGTGTCGTCGGCTTTCCAAAACCTTAAATATCTGCTTGATTATGATGAGGAAAGATATTCAGAGTAGCAAACAGGTTAGATCACAGGCCAGTGGCCGATTTACTTTGAGACTTGCCTGGATCTAACCTGTTTGCTTAAGCATGAAGTTGGTCCCAGCACTATAAGGGTTAATTCAGTTGGAAAGAAAAAACATTTCAAATGGGGTCACAGGTTATGTTTTCAAATGGCTTACCTACCTGGGGTGCCCTCATTTGACTTTGGCTGTGCGACTGGCCTCACATTCAATTTGAGAAGTTTCAGGAACATTGCCCCCATATAAAAACAGCTAATTTGGTATCATTCAACCATTATACCTATTAGCATAACAGGCTTAAAATTTTAAACCATGGGTAATGGGTCATTAAATGAAAGAGAACTTTTTTTTCAAAGTCTTTTCAATTTTGTTTTGTTGGGGAGGAAAACATTGAGCTTTATATATCTTTCCTTTCCCTCATAAGAAATGTTGTAAATTGTCGAAAGCACAAGTAATTTCTCTTTTTGCCACATTGCTTTGTTTAACCTATTCACATAATCACAACAGCAGATTTGTTAAGTTTTTCCCATGTGTACAAAGCTTTTCAAAATTGCTTGCTGCAATCGAAAAAAAACGTCGTCTGCAGGTGGTAAAGAGTTAAGTTGTATAATGGTGGTCAGTGTACATCACCATGCTCATGTCATTTTAATAACCAATACTGCACAAAATTTGTCCAAGCAACAAGCTGCTTTCTCACAATTGACACAATAAAATCATGTCACTTTGATTTCAATAAACATTGGAAAGAATAATGGCTTTTGGCTTCGATATCATAACCCCTGTATTCCATGTCAAACTTTCTTGTATTCAGAGCCCGAGCCTGGTTCTGATGGATCAAGGAAAGCCGTTGCATAACTGAAAAATTTATTGATACTGCGTAAAACATTTAACATACTCGCTAGTTGTTTAGCTGTCACAGATCACCTCTTGACTAATAATTCAAAAGGAATGGGTTCTTACATCTTAATTATACACTGAGGTCATTCAAGATATGGTATGTTTTAGATAAAAAGTTTCAATAGCTATGGGATGAGATCAGATGACGTTATTGATCATTGACATATCCATACATGGTAAATTGGATTTATGGTAAAAATGAACTGTGGGTGAAATCTGTACAATAGGACGATCCTTGCACGGAAATCATCTCTTACCACTCAAAATGAAAGAACCGTGACCTTTATATCTATTTATGTAATCAAACCCCCTTGGATAGGTTGTCAAACTATTCATATTACATATTCTTTTTTATATTTCTTAAAATTTGATATGTGGATACTTTCTCATTGGATTGGTTCTGTTTGTGTACTGAATGCTCTTGATTTTATGTTCTTTTGCTTGTATGTTCTTTTGGTGTTTAATGCCGTATCAACAACTGAAGCGCCAATTTTTCTTAGTATGCACGGTCTTAATGTGGTAGATTTCAAAAGCTTGTCTCAGTTTTGGATTAAGATACATGTTTATTCGCTTTAAAGAATTTAGAACTTTAATTTTGTTTCCAATGACTATTTTATGTATGTATCCTATAACAGTACAGCTACTGTTCAGTTTAAGGGGAGTTGATTTTTAACTTCCAAATCCATCTGTGAAAAAGCACCTTAAACACCTGAGAGAAAGGTGCCTGTGATTAGGGTTAACCCTTTACCAAACACCAAATTTTCAGCTGTCCCAAATTGAAAGAGTTTGCAGAAGAAATTTTAAAACTTGATGATATTGGAAAATAATCTTCTGAAAGGGTAGAAAACATTGTAGGAAAAGGCGAAATTGCTCGCCACAAGCAATTTCTTCCTTTTCCACCATGCTTTCCAGAGTCGTCCGCAACAAAGTGGTTATATGACGTTATTGTTTGGTAATGGGTTAATGGAGGTATTGGTCAACCACCAGAAAGAATGTTGAACCCCTGGTGCTAACTTCATAAATATCCAACTAGGTCCACCATTGCAGGATTAAGATTACATTTTCCCCCCTTTACAAAGGCATAAAAATGACATGCAAAACTCTAAAGTATACCAAATGAAATTGCATTTTACCTGCGCAAATTCTTAACTTAGGCATAAAATTATTGATATTAAATCCTTATAATGCTGGAACCAACTTCATGCTTATGCAAACAGGTTAGATCCAGGCCAGCCGCCAAATAAATTGGCGGTTGGCCTGCGATCTAACCTGTTTGCTGCTTTGGGTATCTTTCCTCATAAAAATTAAGGAGATATTTAAGGCTTTGGAAAGCAGACGCCACAAAAAAGTATTTCAAGAAAATTACCTAGGATTATTAGGGTTAAAAGTTCTTCTCTGTTTATGTTTTATGATAAAATCGGTATACCCTACAGATAATAATTACGCTGACTCAGGTGGGTGAAGTTAAAGATTAAAATTGAAGTGTCATTTTCAGGTAGATATAAGACGATTTTCATATTAAAAGATAGCCCAAATATCTATTATATTTACCTTAAGTCCAATACAGCAGGTGTCTTGATAAAAATACTGGTCAATTCTACATTCCAAAACAAGGTCAACCCTTGGTACCTGATAACATATATTTATTTATATTTGTGAAGGACATTGGTCCAGGGGTAGAGTGTCTGCCTCTGGACACGAGGGTCGTGTGTATGAATCCCGTGAGGAGCAGGTTTGGCATTGCAACCTTTCATTAATCCAAACTAGTCACCAGTACTGGTTATGATCCATGAAGCAGAATCAACAGTGATTAATCTAAATTGTAAGAACTTGTTTCACAATGGATGTAAGATAAATAAGTTTAAACTAAACAGAACGAAACATATATTTTTGTCACAGTCCTAAACTGAAACAGTCTGCAAAGAACAAATTAACTTGAGCAGAGCCTCCATTGCGCTGTCAGTGCAGTCTATGCTGTTGAATGCACCAGGACCAAAGTCATTTGACATACCTTTATTGTCAATGAATATGTGCATATGTTGATAATGTAGGTTTGACAAAAGACATTGTTCATGTGGTCAAATGCAGGGGTCCTGAGTTGGAAACATGGCTTAGTCATGATTCCTCTGGAATTTAAGAAAAAGAATGTTCAAAATTATTCCTTCATCACTCACCACTGGTCTGTGTTCTGATCAATTAAAAATATAGTCAGTGGCTGGGAAGGAATATTGTGTAGTACAAGGGATGGCAATAATGCATGGACAGGTGCTTGGACCGCAGCAGTATAAATGAAATACTGTTGAAAACTGATGTTTACTCTTGTTCATCAACAACGACAAACTAAGAAGGAAGAATGAGAAATATCTTTTGATGAAAGTGTCTCATAATATGAAACTGCACCAAACAAGCAATGTCTTACTTATCATCATCGTCTCAATCCAATGCTGCCAAAATGTGATGTTGTCCTTTTCTAATTTATAATTGTCTGGTTTTTCTTACAACTAGGATAAGTCGCAAAACGCCATAAGAAGGAATGTGTGAAATGATGATTCCATTAATTTTTACTTAGCAATTATCAAATTGAAATATCCAAACTTGTATATCCTTGACTATATTTATTCTTTTACATTGATTGTACATTTATTGAATACTGTGTTGCATGTGTATGTGATATACATTAACAAACATTTAAGTGAGAGTGAAAGATTTTATCAAAATTATATTCCAGTTTAACTGGCCTCCTTGAACATGGATTATATCAGTCACAAAGTAAATTTTTCATCTAAATTCATATCAAAAGGTTGACATTACCCATTGTACAATCATCTTGTTATAATAATTATGATTAATACACTACGATTAAAAATCATATCTTGTACAATTCCAGGGTTGAATGCAAGACTTTGTAAGTGCTTCATAATCATGAAACATTTACTATAGGATTGCATTGAACCCTTGTATATCAGATCAGGGTCAAAGCATTTGACACCAATTTCCTAATACACCATTTTTTTCTTCCAAAATTACATGTATATGGTAATTTCCTTCTTTGAGTAGTACCTGGGTCCTCTTGTCATCCAAGGTGAACTAATAATCACCTTGTTCTTTAACATATGGGCCGCGTCACGCGAAAAGGGGCACTCGGACATGAATATAAACCGCTGACTCAGCTCTTTCTTAGTGCTATTATTCCAGCATCAAGTCACGACAGTTATCATTTGTATTTATTTAAAGGTAGAACTTGATGTCCTCCAAGATGGCAAACAGTGTAACCCCAGACCAGCCGCCACTTCAATGACGTGGCGGCTGGTCTGGGGCTACACTGTTTGCTATGTCTGAGTGCCCTTTTGCCCATGACGTGGCCCATATGTATAATTAAATTGTAAGTAATTAGCTAACTTCAAAACACTTTCCATAATATCTAGGGTCCTATGTACAAGGCCATAGCAAGTCCTTCAATTTTGCACATTTCTTGTGGCAAGCATTTCCTACTTTTGTCATGGCGGTTTCTATCAGAAATCCTTAAAAATGTCATGTCACTGTCAATGCTTTATCACAATGTCGTCTGCTGCTGCTTTCAATTATAGACCATCTCAAAATGAGAGAATACTGCTAAATACTGAAAACATTGTCGCTTGAGGGTTTCATGCAAGGCTATAGTAAGGGCTTCATATCTTTGAAGGACTTACTATAGTCATAAATTGAACCTTTAGTGTGTCCATTGCATATAATATTTTTTCCATCTGGATTTATTGATTCCCAACTCCCTGTGTGGTGGTTAAAGATGGTTTTATATAATCAGATTAATCAGCTGATTTGATGGGGAAAGAAAACTCAAATATCTTCCATTGAATTTAAACCAATCCGGATTAGTCCATTCAAGCTCTGAATCTCATTAATAGGTCAGCAAAGAGGATGACATGACATGGCCTTTACCCTTTACCAAACACCAAATTTTCGACTGTCCTAAATTGAAAGAGTTTGCAGACGACATTTCAAAATGTGATCTAATTGAGCAAAAAACATAGTGGATAAACGAGAAATTGCACGTTACAAGCAATATCTCCTTTGCCCACAATGCTTTCCAAAGTCGTCAGCAACAAAGTGGTTAAATGTTGTTATTGTTTGGTAATAAGTTAAGGTGAGTATTCGATGTTGAGAGTTCAATGCAAGATTATAGTAACACCTTCAGAAAATCGAAGGACTTGCTTCCGTTTATTGAACTCCCAATATGTGGCATTGTCCTGTGATAACGAGTGGTTAAAGCTTGTAGCCCTAGAACTCCGGGGTCCGGAGTTTTAGTCCAACAGGTACCTATGGCTTCTTAGGATTATCCTTGGGCAACACACTTCAGAGCCCTAGGCTAGTACAAGTGAATCTGGGAATGCTGTAACAAAATGTGACAGTGGTGCAGAGGTAAAGCGTTGACCTCTTGTACTGAGGTTCCCAGGTTGAAATCCTCGTTAGGCGAGGTAAAGATTTCTGGAACTAACCAACAAAAGGGTGCGAGTACTGGTTTTTAGGCGAGGTAAAGATTTCTGGAACTAACCAACAAAACGGTGCGAGTACTGGTTTAGTATCCAGGTAGCAGTCATCAAGAGTGGTTTTGAACAAGTTTGAAGCTTCCTTCACCAGCAATGTAAAACAAATAAGATAAAATAACTGAGAGATTGTTGACATGGCGTTAAAACCGTTCTAAGAAACAAACCAAATGTGGCACAGTAAATTCCTTCATATTGTATCATCAAGAACTGCTCTTAATTGAGTGTGGCCAAATGGTTAAAGTACAAAACTTTGAATTATATGGAATTACATGGTCCCTCTCCATGTAGGTTTAAATTCCAGTGAAGATACCATATTTGGTTTTCATGAAAAGTCTCCCGGCTTGCTTATGGAACACCAATGGTTCTACATAGCTTGACAAGTCATAATGGGCAGGGTAACTTGGGGTCTTCCCTCATCATATTTAACAGAAAATGGCTACATAACTGATATAAAGGGGACACAATGTAAAACCCTTATACATATATTCTGCTGCAGAAACAGCTTCTTGAATTACTGCTAGGAAAGACTACTTTAACGTTGCTCCTACAAACCTTTTCAAATTTTAATTTGGTTAATTTGTCCATTTTGTAAACTCTTGCAATAACTTTATCCATATTTTATCAATATGGTGCAGTCTGTTTTCTCAAGCTATTCTAATATCCATGTGATGGGATTATTTTCTTGGCACAACATCTTGTTTGCTCTGATTAAAATCCAATTACCCCAGATATTTCTGACTGATTTATTTACCTTATCTATGTATGGACCTGCATCTGGAGACTTTAACCCTTACCCGGAATAGTGCTGGAACCAACTTCATGCTTATGCAAACAGGTTAGATCCAGACCAGCCGCCAAGTAAATTGGCGGCTGACCTGTGATCTAACCTATTTGCTACTCTGGGTATCTTTCCTCACCAAAGTCAGGTAGATATTCAAGGTTTTGGAATTCCGACGTCAAAAAAATCTATTTTTAAAAAAATACCCAGCATTCTAAGGGTTTAAGTACATATAACCATGACAAAAGACTAACTTTCTTGTGACAATCGTTTAAAGAATAATTTTAATCATGTTTGCCACAATGGTTCGCTCATTACCAAAACTTTTAACAAAATTCAAGGTATGTTTTTTTTGTAGTAAAATTTGAATCAAAATAAGAAGAAAGTTTGAACCTGTAGCTTTCAGTTAGCAGCTTTAATCAAACCTTTATCAACAATTAATTCTTCAGCATGCTCCACAACTTTTTAGATGACTCAAACATTACTCTTCGTCAGTGTGTAAGAACGAAAAGGTTGAATTGGGTCAAGAAAAAAGTTTGTTGAACCTCTGGCATAGTGTTATTCAAGTCAAGTCAAATTTATCGGTACACGAAGCCTGTATGGATGGGATAAAAAGGATTAGATTTGATGTGCGTCACATGATCTGTGTGGATCTGTTCTGTCAAAATTGTCCTGTGGAGCATCATTGAAATTAAAATTACTTCGTACCTATCCAACCCCAAAAAAGAAAAACATTTCCATTTTTTGCTCATTGCCTTATTCACTCACATGGTACCCCAATTCTTCATATGGAATTTTGCCAACTCGTCCAATTAGCATTTGTCAATTAAAAGTGGATAAAATAAAGTTGTCTCTGTGATAGTGAATCGGTTTCAATGTTTAAAACACCATTAAATTTTGAGGGTTTAGAGCAATACTATAGTTAGTAACTATAGTGCTTCATGTTTATGAAACATTTAAAATAGTCTTGCACTGAACCCTCGCATGATTGTTGTTGTTGTGTCAAAGAGTACATATGAAATAAAGCATCAACATATAATTATTTAGAAACACTGACTGTCGTGGTCTAAATGAACCAAAAGCAGATGATAAAAAAACATTCTTGCCTCAATTTTCCTGTTATCACAGTGGTTTCTAAATTCTTCTCCAGCAGAAATAAAGTATCATGGAGTCAGAGGGGCAAGTGCACATGCAAAAAAAAAGTAAAAGAGTACTTAGCCAAATGTCCCCAGGTGAAAGAGTCATTTAGCTGCTATAAGAAGTGTTCAAAATGGAAAGACTGTTATCGATATTACCATTTTTGAAGATGTAGGAATTGCTTATATAACGACCTTCTCCTTTTTCCTCTGATGATAAATCTATTGTCTTGAATGTTATTTTCCAGCTTTTTTCCGTGTGTATTATCTTTGAATGTAGAAGGTTAAGAAGGTTTCTGTTGAAGAAAGAGTTAACATAGGCTTACTAAAGAAATTGACATGAATATATAAGAATTTTGGAATTTGAAAATGACCCCAAACTGTTTCCAGGGGTTTTAAGTTTAGCTCATTATGTATAAAGTTTTAAATATATTTACATTTTCAATTCATCTTAACTCAAAAACTTGTTAAAGAAAATTGTCCTTGACTGCCCTTAACTTTCCTATATTAACTTGTATTGCATCTACAACTGAAAACTGTACCACCTCTTTAACCCTTTACCAAACAATAACGACATTTGACCAGTTTGTTGCAGACAACTCTGGAAGTGCAATTTCTCTTTTCCCACAATGTTTCCTGCCCTATCAGAAGATTAATTATTCATATTCGTCACATTTTGAAATGTCGTCTGCAAACTCTTTCAATTTGGGACAGTCGAAAACTTGGTGTTTGGTAAAAGATTAATAAAATGGCAGTCTGCATGTAACAAGCTGTTCATACATTTTTCATGGACATCTTCAGAATCTTCATTTTTATGAAGTCATTTTTTTGCATATACAAAAGACGGTCAGGCTAACAGACTGATAAACAGAACTGGCTTGACCTTAAACGAAGGGTTTCCGTACACCATTCAGTGACTTGATAATAGATTTCGCTGATCTTGCAGATTATGTTTAAAATGGTGATTCACAGCTGTAATTCAATGCAATGTAAACTTATTTTTTACGAAAATATGAGAAATAAAATAACCCCATGAAAGATCATGTAACAAGGTAACCCTTTCTGTCAACAAGTCTTAGCGTAATATTAACCCTTTACCAAACACCAAATTTTCGACTCTCCTAATTTGAAAGAGTTTGCAGACAACATTTTAAAATGTGATAAAATTGGAAGTCTTTTGATAGGGCAGAAAACATTGTGGGAAAAAGGAGAAATTGCTCATTAAGAGCATTTTCTCCTTTTCCCACAATGTTTTTCAGAGTCATCTGCTACAAAGTGGTCTAATGTCATTATTGTTTGTTAATGGGTAAAACCAAGTACACCATACTATATTGGAAATATTGATGGGGAAAGCAGTAGCTTAAAGATGGAGCCATAAAACAAGACAACTCCACACATTGTGTTCTGGTTTTATACTTATATCACTATAATGGTATCTACTGCAAGCTTAAAGATCCTGGACGTCATACACTTAATATATATAGGTAAAAAGTAGAATTTGTGTATGGTATTCAGCTATGCTTCTAACAAATATTCATTAAAAAGAAATTGCTGAAATCGCGGTATAAATGAAGATATTGACGGAAAACCCCCATGGCCTTGACTTTTGTATGTTACTACAGCTATATGGTAATTAGTTACGTCATGTGGGCTATCAAGTCCTGTCATGTGACGATGTACATCTAACTAAGAAGATACTAGTGTCAGTGTCCATTTTTGTTTTTAGCGTGTAGTCTTAGTATCACGTGAGCGTCACATGACCGTTTGTTCATAGCTTGACGCTATATTTAGATTATGTCGAATTTCCCTCGGATTTTTATGAAATACAAAATGTCGAAATTCATCTTATATGCTATTGGTTTCTCTTCTGAAATGTTAAATTAATCTTAATTCCTTTATTTTCGAAAGTTTCAAAAAATAATCCTATGAGGCACACAAATTTTAGGATAGCATTGCTAAAAGCAGAGACTTAGCTTAGATGAGCTTATTAACCAAGTTTTGTATCCCATATTGTCAAATCTAAGCTTCAGTACAATACAATAGTAAGTGCTTCACTTTTGTGAAGCATTTATTATAGTCTTGCATTGAAACCTTGACAATGTATCCCTCCCGATGTACCAGCAAAAGACAACTTTTTGACAGAATTGAGACACAAGTGAAGATACAATACTGCTTTGTTCAATGAAACTACCAAACATATGAAGGAAATTTTGATTTTTGATTATTGAAAGCATTATTTTGTTTAGTTTTGTTTAAACTCATTTATTTTACATTGATTGTTAAACAAGTTCTTACAACTTAGATAAATCTCTCTCCATTCATGAAAAAATTTTACCCATATGGTAATAAGTAAGTGGTTCTAATAGAAAGCAACAGAAAGAATGGCGAGATATAACATGAGCAAAACAAAATTTTCTTTATGGTATTTGTCAAAGATTGCCCTGTCACTGTATTTTCTGAACATTTCTCTAGTATATGTGGCAGAGGTATTAATAAGAAAGGGGTTGAAGGAGCCTCTGTGGCCTAGTGGTTATAGTGCAGGACTCAAATACACATGGGCTGTCTCTGCATGGGTTCAAATTTTGGCGAACGAATCTCAGTATTTGCATTTGAATTTTTTTGAGAGGCAGTCTCCCATATTGACCTAAAGAATGGTGGTTCTACCTGGCTTGACCAGCCATTATGGACAGCTGAGAATGAAGGCACGCTCCATCATTTAGAGTGTGGCATCGCGCCATAACTAAAATAACATAGAGGCATTGTAAAAACCCATATCAGTGTATTGAAAGGGCATTGAAATTTATCATCCTATGTTGGTTTGCTTTGAATTAAGATCAATAAGAAATCCCAATGGAAGTTATGCATTAAAGTTGTGTCCCCTTCAAGGGGAGGAGAATTCTGCTGATGGTAAAATATGAAACAGAAATAAATCGCTCCAAAAATCCCCACCTGATTAGTCATGTATTGATAAATAACCAATGTTGAGACACACTGACCAAGTAAACAAATGTCAATTAACCCTTAGAATGCTGGGTAATTTTCATAAAATAGATTTTTGTGTAGTCTGCTTTCAAAAAGCTTAAATGTCTGCTGAATTTTGATGAGGAACGATGCAAAGAGATGCAAACAGGTTAGATCACAGGCCAGCCGCCAATTTACTTTGCAGCTGGCCTGGATCTAACCTGCTTGCATAAGTATGAGGTCGGTTCCAGCACTATAAGGGTTAACCCATACCCCACCTTATTAGATTGATGTAGTTTGTCAAAGTTATGAAAGCAGCAACTAGCAAACAACATTCATTTTGTAAAATATGAAAAGATTACACTTTTTTATGATGTAAGGTGAACATCTTTATGACAAGATGTGAAATTTCTTGCATTGTTCAATTCCTTCTCCTTTTCCAAATGTTTCATGAGTGATCTGGGACGATTCAAACTAAATACAAAATTCCTTTACGAGGGAATGTGGTTGACATTGTTAATGTACCACCTAGTGGGGTAGATTCTCATAATGACCACAAAAACCAACGGGACCACATGAAAGTCACAATGTTATGTTGACATGATGTTTGGGGGAGCAAGGTTTCTTTCTTCCTTTATCTTCAGTGTTTTTCATGTTCTATTTATTTTGTGATATACAGCTATGTATCATATTGATGTTTGTTAGTTTTAAAAGTTTGACACCTTTTTGACCAATATTTTCATTTCAATGTTTATCCAAACACATGACTCATCAGGAAGGGGATTTAACCTTTATTTCTTAATACTCCCTGCTTATCTACCGGCATTCCATAACCCCATTCATGGTTCTGTGTGGCTTTGTGGTTACAGAAGGGACTTGTTACCATAATGTCCTTGGTTTGATCTCCTTTAACCCTTTACCAAACGCCAACTTTTCGACAGTCCTAAATTGAAAGAGTTTGCAGATGACATTTCGAAATGTGATGAAATTAAAAGAAAATAATCTTCTGATAGAGCAGAAAACATTGTGAGAAAAGGAGAAATTGCTCGTTCAGAGCAATTTCTCCTTTTCCCACAATATTTTCCAGAGTTGTCTGCAACAAACTGGTCAAATATCATTATTGTTTGATGGGTTAACCCTTTCGAACGCCAAATTTAAGACTGGCACTAGTTGAAAGAGTTTGCAGACATTTCGAAATGTGATGAAATTGAAAAATAATCTTCTGATACGGCAGAAACATTGTGGGAAAAGGGGAAATCAAAGGCAACGTCTCCTTTTCCTACAATGGTTTCAAGACTAGTATGCAACAAACTGGTCAAATGTCGTTATTGTTTGGTAATGGGTTAACCAGGCAAGTCAATCCATTGGCAAGAATCTTCAGAGCCGTAGTCTATTAGTGGTGCATCCAATGGTTTATTGCAGAAATTTGAAGTTTCTAGCCAATTTTCTTTGACACAATAGTTTCTACTTGATATCGCAAAAAAATGTTCTTTCGGATACTATACAGTCAAACTTGTGTTAAGAGGCCAGCCTATGGGACAGAGAAAATTGGCTGTTTAAGACAGGTTGGCTGCTTAACACAAATTGATGTACACTTTAAATCAAACAATGGGACTTTCTGTAGTGGTTGTTTAAGGCAGGTTGGCTGCTTAAAAGGGTGGCTGCTTTACACAAGTTAGACTGTATATGGTATGTCTTTTGCTTCTTTCGCTTTGGAATAGGAATAAAATCCCATTTAAAGGAATGCGTTGAATTATTATGTAGGCTGAAATCAATCCTGTCAAGATAGTCTTAAATAACAGATACAGTTTTACATATTTACACATACTTGAACCATTAGAAATAGCTTCAACAGAAAAAAGTTACATGCAAACAAAACCTGCAAACACCCTGCATTGTTACGTGTTATAAGGTAAAACTTTGGCCACAGTTTAAAACCTGCATTAATCATGCTTTAGGGAAACTTGCTGCGTTCTTTGGTTTTCTTTTCTGAAATCAGGTTTAAATTTTACCAATTCCTTCATATGGATTTTTGTATCTGGTCCATAACATTTCAAAAGTAGTCCTCCTTTTGTCACAATAGTTTTTGTTGTTTGTTCACAAATGAGAACAGTTTGTCGTCAAAATAAAAAAACATTTAACTTTCTATACTGGTGAATAAAATACTATAAAAAGTAGATACTTAAATCATAATCAATTCAGGAAGCTTCAATATAATATATATGTCTAAGTATGTACAGTGATTATGCCATAGTTTTCAAATATACAGAAATATACAGTTTTTTCAACTTAACCACAAACTGATGTTGCTTCCAATGACTATTCTTCTGTTGAAATCATACAACATTACAGCTCTTGTTCAGTTTTTGAGAAGGACGGTGCATTTTGTCCTACCATATTTTCTCACATCTGGGAACAAGCTACTTTAAGAAAGGTTTTATTTAAAAGAAAGGAAATTTAAGTCCTTTCACTTTCAAAAGGTATAGATATTAAATGCAGGCAACTTAAGACAAATGTTTTCAGTGCTTTTAAAGCAACAAAATATGATTATTGAGGGAAGTTTGTTATGAGACGCTATTTGATAAATAGTTCTATGAAAAAACTAAAGAAATTGTCATTCTATATAAAAAAGATAAGCATATTTAGCATACTGGTAACTGAAAGCTTGAAAAACACTTGAGATAGTCTTTTTACAAAAATACTAAGAAAATGATGTTCTTTCAGACTATAATTATGCTTTATATTTATAGTGCATTTTATTACCTTTGACTAGTCATTATAGGATCCACATGATTGTGGGAATGGTTTAAACAAACAAGAATGTTTTGATTTGCATTCAACATAGAACACTTACCCAGTCAAATCTGTACACAATCCCATGTTCCTAGCTGTTCGATAAGAATTGTAAATGACGCAAGATAATATTTCTGATTGACATATGGTTTTGTTTTTACGATCTTTAGACTCGGATATTTGTTTGTGAATGGGAGGGATTGGTAGGGAAAACTGTGACGACACTCTTTCTTTTATATAAGACAAGTACCAATGCATGTTTTATGTATTTCAAACTTAGATGAAGGTTGAATAAGAAGTGTTAATTGGGAATTTTAAAGGACTTTCAAGGAAGATGACGGTTTTAATAGGTGAAATTTGATTAATTTGTTTCATTATGGATTCCTTAAAGCTATTGCGTTCCATGTATCATTGGGCCTTACCAAAGAGAAGATTATATTAGTGACATATGTTCTTCTTAATTTCTTTTGTAATGGATGAATCAGACTTTACTATTGACATATAATGTCAGAATTTTGGCTCATTGTGAAAATTTCATCTTTTTTCATAATTTCTACATATGCCATTTTTATAAGTACATTATATATTTTCTTTATAAGGAAAGTTATATGAATTAGAATTATGGAATTAAAACAAAAGGCAATATGGTACATATTTTGTTATAAAAAACAAACATAATGCTTGATATGTTAGTACATAACGGTAATATTTGATGTTTTATCTTACAGCCATAGAGGGTGCTAGCCTGCCAACTCCAACCCTAAAGAGGTCAGCTTCTGTTTCATCAGGGGTGATAACTCATGCCTCCACTCCAGATGGGATTAGAGTTACTGAACCTGATCACATATCTAAACAATCAACTCTGGATGAACTGAGAAAACAGGTATGTTATTAGTTCATCTTTAACAGTTTTCTGTAAGTTAAACTTATGTATTGGGCTTCTTTGGCCTAGGGGCTAGTACGAGAACAGATATTGAGATTACATTGCCCCACTATATGTGGATTCAAATCACTGTTGGGTAGAGTTGGATATGTATAAGAGGTGGTCTCCTGGCGTACTTAAGGTTGACAGTTCTACCTGTCTTGACTGGACCTAATTGGTAGTTCCAATTTAGGGATCTTTCTCCATCTTTAATGAGTCTAGCCTTGCAATCAATTTGATAAAACTGTTAATGCGGTGTTTAACCCTATTTTAAAGCATACAAGCAGAACTTGTTGTAAATCACTGATATTAAACTATCTAATACACAACTGTTACTAAAGAAGGACGATTGAGTAATGTATTTTTTCCTGCTGTTTCAAACTGAGTGGTCACAAAAACCTCTTGTTGGGATATGTGTCAAGCTCATGATGCTTTATTTCTCTTTACGAAATATCTGTTAAAGACAATTCCTAAGACTAAAAAAACAAAGAGAAATCAAAATTGACTGAAACAAGAAATGGCTGTAATGGGTACTTTCTCTACTTTTGTTACATATTTTTACTCAAGTTCGCAATGAATATATTAATTTCTCTCTGCAACATTGAAAGTGTTAATCCTTGACCATTGTGATGGGCTAACATAAAGCTTTATTTAGTCAATGCTGCATTGACATTAAGGTAGAATACCCATAATTCTCCTTTTTGAAATATATTCTTTTGTCGGATTTCTTTGTTGGTTCTCGTTATTCATTCATCCATCTGGGCTGGAACTATTCTGTGTAAAACAAATAGTTCCAGCCCAGACCGATGTTTACCAAGAATGATCGAAGTAATCCGACTAAAGAATGTGTTTCAATATGGCGGATTATGGGCGTTCTACCTTAAGGACATCTGTTGCAGAGGACTTTTCAAAGCAGTGTGACCAAACCATTGATTGCTTCTAATGGTTATTTATTGTTTTGTTGCCATGATTTCTTCAAAATGCCATTGAAAAAATATGCTTTTCTATCATACTATCCTCTCAGTGTGTTATTGCTTTCAATACGTGTGAGTCACAAATGCCCGTATTGAGAATCAAGGTTCAAGTCTGTATGACAAAAGGGTTTACCTGTTCTGTTTGTCATGGCATTATCATACCCTCCTATATCAAAACTGGGCCCCATGGTTGTCCTTAATTAACCCCAGTATTATTGATGATAGTTAAGTCAGGATAATGCCATATCTTGAAACATGCTGGTTTGTGTCTTATCACATGCCTTTATGTTGGCTTATGACTGATTCAATGTTAAAGCAAAAGCAGACGACAAAAATAAAGTATAAAAAAAAATATGAAAACATTTGAGAAAGGAACAGATGTCTCAAAAGGGTATTTTGTACACTTGTCAAATTGTATTCTGGAGTATTTGAAGTAGATGGTCGAAGTTTGCCATAATTAAGTAATGGGTTAAGTTCATGCACATTTATACTTTTTTTTCATACCTGTAACCAAATATTTGATGAAACCAATGTGAAAAGAGGATGTGACTGTCCTTTTTGAATGAATTATGGACTAGGAGATCCTAGGTCTTTTAAAAAACCATTTAAAACGGAACATTTCTTTTTATAAGTAAGATAATACCGGTAGTTTTAAAATCAGTAGGTCTATAGCCAATGTGGTTGATGACAATCCTAGTGTGCATAATATACCATAGTGGTTTTGGAGACCTTTTGATTTATTCCTGTCTATCTGTCTGTTACAAAATGGTCTTGTCTTTCTAATTTGAACAGTTGTCATGGGATTTTTCTGTGACTTTCTAGTTAAAAAGTCTTGTCTAATTTTTACTGAGCTTTATGAAAATGTTTGTGTCCATATCTCCCTCAAGTTTTGTTCCCGAAGACTTTGCATGATAGAAAAAAGACTGTATTTGGCTTTTTTACTCTCTAGCTTCAAACATTTTCTTTTCATCAGACTTAAAGTGAAATATTTGTTGTCATGATTTATTGCTAATTTTCAATACCGGTCATGATTGCTGCAACAACTTTAATGTTTTGGCGTGACTGTGGGAATTGTACATGAAATTGCCGTCATGCCTTAGCAAATGATATAAACTATGGAATTATTCCACAAACATATCTTTGGAAAATATCTTTTCAATTATGAGACAGAAAAAAGAATGGAAACAGCTGCTTTTAAATATCAAATAACATATTTTATTCCATTTTGTTGTGTGCATCATGCCACTTTGCAGTTGTTCTGCAATCAGGTAGTCTATTTCTTTATAAATATTGCCATGAAAATGTACTTATTAACAACTTCTAGCTGTTTTATATTAATACTCTAAATTTGAACAAGTCACACATTTTCATATGAAGGGAATATTGGTAAATTGTTTGAATAAGGAATGACATAAGGGTGTAACACCTTTCTTTTATTCCCTTTGAATGTTACCAATCCTAAATTTTAATGATCGTCAATTTTAGATATGACACTAACTGCTTTAGATCTTATTATTTCTTGTAATGTTAGATAAGCACATTTAATTTATTTCTATATATAAACCTTAATTGTACAGATTTAGTGTTATTGTTGTAAATTATATAATCTAATTGTTGTCTTTTATTGCTTTTCGAAATTCAATTATCAAATGCTGTGTCACTTACTGCAGAAATGTTTATTATTCTTCTGCTTCTACACCAACCCTTAGAATGCTGGGTAATTTTCTAAAAAAATAATTGTTGTACCGTCTGCTTTCCTTAACCTTATATATCTGCTTAATTTCAATAAGGAAAGATACTCAGAGTAGCAAATAGGTTAGATCGCAGGCCAGACACCAATTTACTTGGCAGCTTGCCTGGATCTAACCTGTTTGCATAAGCATGAAGACAGTTCCAGTGCTATAAGGGTTAGAGACAATAGACATTTCATTGAAGATGATGGCTTATTCCTTTCTCTGTCCTAAGAAATAAACTCTAAACCACATTGAAATGCATTTCCAAAGGGTCTAACTTTAATGATGAAAGAATGCATCACCGATAAAAACTAAAATTATTGTGAAAAATCAAGAAGTATGCAGAGAAAACCATCTGTTTCTCACAACCTTTCAGCTGCTTTCAACCATGGTTTGTAATAATACTCTAATAAAGGAAATGGATATAACATTAAAGAAGACAACATCATTGTTATCCTTTTATCACAATCTTTTTTTTACCGTTTCAATAATCAATTTCAAATACATCTATGTTCACCAAATAGCCAACGCCAGAAACACATGTGAAGACTTGACCTCTGGGTACTGTTCTACTAAACAACTTAATGAAAAGATGTGCGTAAGTCATAACTGATACACACGGATAGTATCTTCAATGAAAGTACAATATTGCAATGTGACAATTCATTGGAAGCGTCATCGAGAGACGATTCCAATGATGTGTTACTTTGCAATGTTAGTTAGCCCAATATTGAAATAATAGAAATTGTTGTTTCAGACTTACGCAAATCTTAAGCATAAACTGTTTAGATAAACGATACCCTGTTGGTCTCTGTATGGCCATAAGATTGCATATTTGATAAGTGGATTTAGAGAAGACACTTATTTCAACAAAAGATTTAATTGCTTTTTAGACACTGTTTCTCTAAATGTAGTTCTGAAAAAATCTTCTTTTGGTGTGTTAATACAAATATTGAGACATTGATTTTTTTAAGAGGAAGAAAATATTTTTAGATTAATGTTCTAGACAACATCAATGGCTTGGATAAGGAGAATATCTATGATTAGTTTATGAAAATGTAAATTGTTGTACTTTAAGATAATCTTTTGTCATGTTTTTGCTTGGGGTGTTGAAAATAGATCATTTAATGATCACACCTTTTTGGAATTGGTTTGAAACTATTTTATAATTTTGAAAATTGCTAGACTACCCCTTTACTTGTTACATATTTGCTTGAGCATGTTACCATATCATACAGGTAAATGAATAATCAAAATGAATATTGAATTTGATGCCAGTCCTTGAATGCATTCTCTCCCATTGCAAAGATTTCGTGATTGTTAGAGTTGAAAGCAACAACTGATAGTTATAACAAATGACAAATGAAATTGGATTTGCAGTTTTGGTTTGAAACTGTTTTGACAAGGGGATAAATTGCTCATTACAGCAATTTTTGGGCTATGGGATGCGAAGCATTCTTAGCCCATTGAATTTACAAATAGTCCAATATTTCTTTCTTTATATCATAGTGAAATCTTAAATCGCTAGCTACAGGAAGCGAAAGAATCTATAATTTATAGTATTGGGCTGCTTATTGATTAAAATGGGCTGCACAACATTTCATTTGAAAAAGATGAACAAATGTGTCTCAGAATAATTTGCCAGTTGTATTATGGTTTCTCAAATATCACATGTTTTTGACCAATCTATAGCCATATTACTTTCTTCGTTCATACTGAACTGAGTTTCTCTTCATGCCTCGATGGTATAAGGACATCACATACACTTTACTGCAGATTAAAAATTCATAGAATCCCAAATAGAGATTAAGGTGCAAAATTGTTTTGACAGAAATTAAAGGTTTAGAATCCCAAATAGAGAATAGAAGAGAGAGAGCAGGTCATAGGGTTTTCAAACATGAAATCATAGGAATGTTTGTGATTGTAACAATCAATGCAATTTAAACACCAATTATAAAAGTCAAATTGACTTTATTTATTTGAATGAAAAAGCTATTTAATATCAGATCCACCCTTAATTCTTTAGTAACTACACGTCCTTCTTGGCCCACTGTCCTGCTGTTTTTTTTTTATCAAGGTCTGTCACATAATGCTGTTTGATGTACAGTGGAATTCACTAATGAGAACCTCTTACGAGTTAAATAGAAGACAGTGAACAACAGCTATTCTTCTCTCTCTACATACCAATGTTTGATTTTCTTCTTAAACATGGAATATTTCTCAAGTGCCTTTTGGAAACAAGGTTATTAAATGGTCGATCATGTTTAGTTTGGAATCCAAGTATGTCTAACCCCTTACTACATATGGACTCTATGCACCATCCACTGTAAAAGACTTTATAAACTGTTGTGGCAAAACGATAAATTCTTAATAAACAATTTATCCTTTTGTCACAATGCCTTTTTCCTAGTATATCATAGTTGTGATAATAGTATATAGTAAAAGTAATAATAGTATATCAAAGGAGGAAGATTTTCTCTTTCTTTCTTCATGTTGCTTTTTGTAGCCTATTGTTGCAAATTGTCACACTTCTGCATTTACTGTAGAAGAAATAAGAAGCCATTGTGATTAAAGGATCACTTGGTTGCAATGAATTTATCCTTTATTTTAGTCACAATGGCTTCTACCTGAAATATTGTACAAAATTTTTTTTTTTTTTACTCTTTATTTTTTTGGTCGTCTGCTGTTGCTTTCAATTTGGTCCAATCGCAAATTACCATATGGAGCAATGGGTTAACCCTTACAGTGCTGGAACTGACATCATGCTCATGCAAACAGGAAAGATCTAGGCCAGCCGCCAAGTGATTGGCAGCCGCAAAGTGATTGGCGGCTTGCCTGTGATCTAACCTGTTTGCCACTCTGAGAACCTTTCCTTATTGAATTCAATCAGATATTTGAGGTTTGGGAAAGCAGACAACACTAAAACCTAATTTTAGAAAATCACCCAGCATTCTAAGGGCAAATTTCATCCTGATCAGTAGGGGATAATGATGTGATCTGAGTCCATGGATCAAGAAATACAAATATTGAACAAGCAAATAGACGGACAGTCGTACACACGCTGTTGTAGAATACTAAGTCAACAGTTTTTCTATGGAAATCAAACAGTTTTCACATTCATGTCGTGAAGATTGTGTCAAGATTTCTTGCCCTAGTCTCACGTAGAGTAGTTGTTAATTTTTCTGTAAGTTATTGAAAGATGCTTGTTCACAGATGTGAGAAAATTTGGAAATTAAAAATTTGTATCTTTAAAACTGCACTATGGCTGCACTGTTAGTTCAGTTTAAACTTATTTATTTTACATCGATTGTGTTCATTCAACTTAGATAAATCCCTCTTGATTCTGCTTCCTGGATACATAACCAGTACTCATGCCAAATGTGGATCAATGAAAGGTCGCAAAGCAGATGCTGCCACTCACAGGATTCAAACCCACAACCCTCATGTCCAGAGACCAAAGCTCTACCCCTGGACCACTGTCCTCCTCTGCACTGTTATATGATATGCACTGAAGGAGGGTCATTGGAAGCAAAATAAGATCTTTTCTTTTTGTTCTTTAAAGTGTTATACAGTGTATTAAGATGTATTTTACTCCAAAAGCTTGACATGCCATCCCTTTTGAGATTAATTACATATTAACTGTACATAATTAGATAAATTGATGCTTCCTGATTTAATCATGCATTAAATACCTACTCTTAATTGCATATCATATTGTTTCAAAGACATTTTATTTTGACTTTCAGTTTTTCTCTTCTGTGAGAGTGGTAATTATTTCCATTTGAGTGTCGTCTTAATTCCCTTTAATGACAAAATTATTTCAGTTCGGAGTGTCCTTTGGATTCTTTATAATGGCAGAATTATTCACTGTGGAGTTGTCTTTCTGAGCCTGACTGTCCATGTATTAAGAATAAATGGGTTAGCTTTTTTCCTTACATGCATCATTTAAACTCATCTAAAGTAGATGATTCTAAAACAACAATTACAAAAGCAGAATAAGCTATCTTCAAAATAAGAAGTCTTTGTGATAGTATCTTAATTGTATCTTCCTAATATTACAGAGAATTTTTGATGATCATATTTTATCAACAAAAGAGCAATTAAGTCTTTTGTCACAAAGGCATCTATACCAAGTTTTTTGAGGAAATCATTTAATTCATGTTACTTGCTGACTGCTGTCTCAATTCTTCTTATCACAGAATATTAGGAAATGAAACTGGTGGAGTAAGGTGGCAAGGGTGCGTTGTTAAGTTTGAATTTCAATTGTTTGCAAACGTCCTTGCGTCTTTCAACCCAATGAAATTGATAGAAGTGGAGTCAGTGAATGGAAGATGTTTATTCTAAGATTTTCAAAGCGATCAGAGCTTTTTCATTCTTCTGTATTGCAAGGTATATACATAAATAGGGCATGTTTATTTTATGATTGTCGAAAGTCTTAATAGCAGATTCAGTCTGTGGGATAATGTGCTTTCTTTTTATTTTTTCAGTCCTTTCAAGTGTTTTGATTTTGTTCTATAACATAATTGAATGTTAATGGCACTTTAATGAGGGGAGATTGTTGTTTCTTTTACTTAAAATAAGGTTTATGTTCAAAGGTGGACTTTTAAAATTCTACCATGATATGGGATTTTGCGACCAGTTTAAATAGAAAGCAGTAGCATATGACAATTATGAAGTATACGAAAAATATTTTGTTGTAGTATTGGGGTGAGACTATTGTGGTAAAAGAAGAAATTGCTTGTTATAAGCAATTATTTTTTCTCTTGTCTAAATGTTTGTTACTTTTAGTTGTCTTCTGCAAACAAATTAAAAGGACTTCAAACAGGGAAATGGCTGTAATTTTCACAAACTTGACCATTTAAGCCGAAATGAAAATGTCTTTTTGAAGAACATCACTTGAGAAGAAAACAAGAAATGTACTTTACTCATCAGATATGTGTTATGTTTTCAAATGTTCTTAAAATGGTTAAAATAAGTGAAGCAAATGATTATGATTGGATTTAGAGTTAATGAAGGTTAAACTTTCCCTGCAGCATTTTTAATGTTTTTAAGGTTTTAAGTGCTTCTTTTGGAATTTACAGTTCTGTTAAATGTGTAAAATAAATTGTCAAAAATATTAACGTTGAAGGTCATTCCATTCTTTAAATAAGGAAGACAGGTGACAGTGATACAATGTCACATGTGATTAATTGTGAAGAAGTAATTGCAGATTGTTGAATTGCTCATTAAGAGCAGGTTATCCTTTTGACACAATAGCTTTTAAAGTATCATTCAGAAGAAGTGTCGAAGTGAGGTAGTATACAGTAAAGACTGGATTTGATATGACTAACAGACACTTTTGGACTTTTTAAGTAGACAGCTTCATTTTAACATATTGTATAACAGGAGAATTTGCTAATGAAGGGTGAATTCTTCTCTTGGTACAATATTCCCTTTTTTTTTAAATTTACCAGAATGTGAATTAACTAACATATCTTGACACTTATAGTGCTGGATCCGACTTCATGCTTATGCAAATAGTTAAGATCCAGGCCAGTCGCCAAGTAAATTGGCGGCTGGCCTGAGATATTACCTGTTTGCTACTCTGAGGATCTTTCCTCGTCAGGATTAAGCAGATATTTGAGGTTTTAGAAAGCAGATGACACAAAGATATTTTTTTATGAAATTACCCAGCATTCTAAGGGTTAAAAGGGATTTACATCCATGAATAGAAAATGTTTTCAGTGTCGTCTGCTCAAAGGGGCAGAAAGTCGTCTGTCTGTCATTAGGAGTTTAAACCTTTGTTGACATAACGGGGTTGGTAAAAGACCGTCAGATATGGATATTATGCTTAATCATTTGTCCTGCTTGAGTGTGTTCATGTGTGGTTATAAGGTTATAATATTGATGAAATTTCTTAAATGAGGAGAATATTATTCAAAGGAAACGCTGTTAACACTGCGGAAAAAAAGAATGAAATAGAGATGATTGAAAAAGTGATTTTGGTCGTTTTAAATGCTTTCGGATTATTATGTAGTGTGGATAATTGAGTGTGATAAGTTATCATTGGATTTCATAAAGTCCTTGAGTTTGTGAGTGAATTCTTCTATTGTGCTATAGTCTGTGTAAATAAAGTCTGTTGCCTCAAGTGAATTTGAAAGAAGCTATTAATACTTTATTTGATGACAAAACTCTTGGAAAGACTTTTTGGCAAATGTAACAATTGCTTGCAATTTCTTCTTTTGTAAGGGTTCTAAACTTGGCCTAATGGTTAAGGTGGCAGTTTTGGAAATCTGGGTTTTCGGGTTTAGGCCTTACCAGAACCTCTGGTTTCGTGGGAGTATGCTTTGACTAGATACTTCAGAGCCCTAGCCTGCTTTTGGTGACTTGATTAAAGCTGTATCATAACTGAACAATTCAAGGGTTCAACGCACAGCTATAGCAAGTGATTCACAAATGTGAAGCACTTGCTAAGCACTTGCTATAGTATTGCGCTGAACCCTCAAATTGTTAACACAGTCGTAAACCCCATTTAAACAAACCAACAAATCTACTTTTATGGTAGTGCTTTCTGATGAAGCAATGCCTTATGAAGGTTTATTTCACTTTATTTTATACTTATGATTCTTTTTAACAAAACTTAATGGTTAGGCAATTATCCTTGTGAGTTGTAATAGCTGAAACAAATTCATTGTTATCAATAATTAATGAAGGTGAGAGTAAATAGAGGATTGTGTTTCCAAATGCATTTTAGCAATTTTTTTCAGGTATTGTCAATATACCTTACCTGTCTTAGATACATTTCACTTTAATTTATCTTTACAGGATTTCAAAACATTGTGATAAAATGGGGAATTTTTCATCATGTTAAAATCCTCCTCTTGCCACAATTCTTTCAATGTTAAATCTACAATGTAGTTGAATCACAGGTTGATATCCTTTGAACAGTTTAGTAAAAATCAAATGGACTTTAACAAAAGAAGAAAATACGTGTAAAAAGAAATCTATCTGTCTGTAACAGAGTCCTCTTTCCCTTTCTTTTTAGTCAAATCACAAATTTCCATTTGTTGGAACTGCGAATAATGAGCTGTGTTTAATTTGTTACCCAAATATTACCCAATATGAGATTTGTGACTGCACAGTCCAAATTGAATGCAAAAGCAGATGGTAAATTAATTAAGTATGAAAACAAACACTTTATTTATGATAAAAGGTGGAAATCTCTGTTAACACATTACCACCTAAAGTCACACATTCTGGATCATACAGCAGACAACTTTCATAAAGCATTGTGACAAGAGGAGAAAATTCTTGTTACAAGCAATTTCCCATTTGGCCACAATGCTTTTACAATCTATTCACATGTCAAAACAGAAGAACTGGAAGATATTTTACATGTTTAAAAAGCTTTTTTAAGGTTGTCTGCTTCAAGTAAAAATATGTTGTTTGCAGGTGGTAATAAATTAAAAAGAGGAGAAGTTGCCTTTTACAAGAAATTTTTGGTTTGTCATCTTGTTTTCTTAAGAACTTACTCCATAATACCACCCGACTTAACTGCATCTGGTTAGGACTGCTATAACAAGAAACTTTTTGCTTCACGATGGTCTTTGCCTAAAGTTGTCTAAAAATGTTTTTGAAGTGGAAAATGATCTTCTGCTGTTGCTTGAATTTTGTAGCAGTCACACATTTCCAATTTGAGGAAATGTGTTCCAGGGCTGCTTGTTTTGGGAAATTGTATTAATGAAATTGCTATATTTTGAAACCGAAAAGCTGCTGTGACTTTGAATTTTTGAGAAAAATGTATGATTTTAAAGAAGTTTCCAAATGTGAAGGTTAATGGGCCGATCATACGTAACGAAAAAATGTCCTTGGTTTTCTGCTGCAGGTGTGTTAGGGTGAAGCACTATGGGGAAATGGGTTCTAGGTTATAAAAGGAAACAATTAGTGGTAATCATAAGTGTCATGTTTGTGGAATGGATTAAACTTAGGTCCTTATTGAACAATGGTAGAATGGCAGCCCTTATAAATCATGAACATAAACGCTGGCTCATTACTAACACATTCCCTCCCACTGGATTTTGAAAATAGTCGAAATTGAAACCTGCAGGAAAATGGCAGTTAGGGTAGAATATAGAATACCTGTTATCCGTCATTTTGAAACTTTTTTTTCATCAGATTACTTTGGTCGTTCTTGGTATACAGCAGTCCGCCAGAACTATTTGCTTTACATCAAATAGTTCTGGCCACAACCGATGATATCAAGAATGCCCATAGTAATCTAACGAAAGAATTAGCTTTAAAATAGTGGATTATGGGTATTCTACCTTAAGAATTATGAACAATTGTCCCTTCTTGAAAAGGATAGAAAGCCATGATCTTTAGCCAAAACTTTTTTCTTTTGAGAGCTATTTCTCCTTTTCCAACAATGTTTTCCAGAGTCGTCTGCAACAGACTGGGTAAATTTTGATGTTGTTTGGTAATGGGTTAATTGACAGCTGATAAGTGGCTACAATACGGCTGAAAAACAGCATCTAACCAATCATCATAAAATGAGAACTACTTCTTTTCAATGTAGTGTGACATTTTTCTGTAGAATACATGTTAACCTCTGTTATCAGAGAAGGCCTGATATGTTATGAAATAAATGCATGTTTCATGAGAACCTTTATCACTTGACATGTAACGGTGTTATAAACTTACATTAAAGTTAAATCCAGTATCACATGACTCTGCATTTAGCCATTCCTCCATAAGAAGATTTAGGGTTTGCGCAATTTGGAAACAGTAACAGTTAATAAACTAAAGCTGTGCATTGGTTCAATACAAAAGTATAGTGCTTCATGTTTGTGAAGCACTTACTATAGTCTTTCATTGAACCCTCGAGTGCAGCCTTATCAAATTTCATTTTCTTGACAAGATGTTTGGCAGAAATAGTTGTGATAAAAGGATGCATTTCTCAATAATTCTTATAAGCAATGAATGTGAGTGTTTTCTGAGTTCGTCCACAGCCTTCTGATATAGTTTTTATCAAAGTGGATTCATCATTTAAAAAGTTGTGTAATTATAATTCATTATTGCCGGAGATGCAAGGAGTTACTTGATGGTTATAAATATTTAATAATTTCTTACATTACTACTCTTAGTTTGTTTAACCCTTTTCCAAACAACAAGTTTTCGAATGTCCCAAATTGAAAGACTTTGCAGAAGACATTTCAAAATGCGATGAAATTGAACAAAATTCTTCAGAAAGAGCAGAAAACCTTGTGGGAAAAGGAAAAATTGCTCGTTACGAGCAATTTCTCCTTTTCCCACAATGTTTTCTAAAGTCATCTGCAACAAAGTCGTCAAATGTCGTTATTGTTTGGGAAAGGGATAAAAGTCCTCACCATTGGTCCCTGAATAAAGATTGAATTGTTTCCTGAAGTTGAATGTAAATCCTAATTGAACCTGGCAGCTATTTATTTCTGTTCTTGGGATCAATTAAATGTGTTGCAGCAAAATAGATTGGCTGTATTTGAAGTAGATAACTACAACCTTTCCCATTATGGTCTATGGGAATTGAACAGTTTAAGAGAGAGAGAATAAGTACCAATTCCCTCATGTGTTATTATTTTTAACTTTTCCAATTGAAAGGCTAATTGGAATGCCAACATACCATAAAAAATGTTTATTCTTCTCTGGAACAAATTAAGAATCAATAGCTTAAATTCATGAAAAAGTTATAGAACAGCTGAATGTATTATTTTTAATGAATCTACTCTTGAAATTAATGACCAAGAGCATCTTGGTGTTCATGAACTGCCATTTGTCGTTCATGTCTGCCATGAAGATTATGAACACAGTACTTGGATCCTTCGCCACAGTGAATAGGATTATCTTTTTCTTAAGGAAGATGACTATACTTGGCACAAACAACTCTCAAACACACTTCATAAAAAGGATACTGGGTAATTTATTCATAATTGTAGCCAATCTTTTAGTTTTCATTATGGATAATTTCAAAGTTATCTTCTATGAATATGTTTGTGATATGAAGCAGTTGAATGACTCTTCATAATAACACGGAGTTACAGTTCTGTTACCCAACATTTCAGGCATGTTTGTATTTTGAGGCGCTCATTGGACAGCAATTTATTACAGGCAAGGATACCTGATGTGTTCATTGATTTCTTATCCTTTCCTGTACTTTTCTTTGTTGACATAGATTTATCTGCTTCAGGATATAGGAAATTACAGGAGCTGACAGAATCTTCTTATGGAATATGCGTAAGCTTATAAAAAGCTCTTGTCTCATAACCATGTGCCGATCTATCAATTGGGATTTAAAGTTAACTTTTGGCTAAACATACTTTTGGCGAGGATCGGCTTCATTTAGATATCAGAAAGAGTCTGAATATTACGTCTGCACGACAGGTCGGATATGGGTTGAAGGCTTTTTGTCGATTCTGTTTGATGTCTCTTACCAAAGTGTGGTAAAAAAACGAAGGTGCAGGAATTTAAAATCCCGAAATCATTGACAGGGTTGGCGTTATTGGTTTAATGCTTGGGTTTTGATTGAAGAACTAATTTGAGTTTAATCATTGTGTACGTGTTAGGTGTCATGTTGCCATTGAGGGCTGTGGATTTAAATGTTTAATAGTGGATATAAATTGGATGTGTAAGAGTGTTAATAGTGGCTGTGGTATTATTATGGAATGAATGTTGAAGAAAATGAAAGAGATTCTAAAGGTGAATAACATACATGTAGGATCTGGTTTAGTTTATCTGCTTATAGTTATATGGGAGTTTGTAACACCATCAACCTTCAAGGAATAGCAAATTTGCTGAAAATAAAGAAAAATAAGATTATGTCTGTTAAGCAAGAATTTACTCATCACAAGCAGTTTCTTTTTTTGTTATGTTGGTTTCTTAAACCTTTTGTTGCTTGTGTGTTCAGGCATTAATATACAAAGGAAATAGTTACCCGTTTTATTATATGACATAATACAAAAAGTTCAAATTGAAAGTAGCAGCTAGCAAACAACAATAAGAGAAATTTCTAATTAGACAAGTTAATACTTCCTTCAATACAAGCATTTCTAATCATTTTCACAGACAGAATTTTGATTTTTTTTAAAACTCAAAATAATACCTGATGATACGTTAAGAGTATGAATAACAGCATTTATTAATTGTTCATAGCAGTATTGGAAAGAAATACTTTGAGACAATAGGAAATATAAAATATTTCTAGTTTTGTCACAGTTGGTTTATACATTTCTTATTTGATGCAGGTGCTTTAACTGTACATGGTTGAATATAGATTATTGTGGTTCTTTATTTTGGTATCATTGAAAAGTTACAAAGGAGTTGAGATCTGCAATTAGACTGTCATGGAAATGGTACCAATGCTGCCTGAATAATCTACAAATGTTTGTTTCGGAAAAAGAGTGTTGTCTAAGAATATCTCACAATCAGACAGGATCCTATGTGACACAGTTGTCAAGGTGGCATTTTTAGAACTGAAAGTGGCAGGTTTAAGATTCATTGCTATCTCTGCTACTGTTGGATGGTTCTCTAGCAAGACATCAGAGCCCTAGCAAAGTATTGGTGAGTCCAGGAAAGCTGTAACATGATTGAAAATTTGACGACTTGTTGTTAAAACCAATGTAAACAAAAACAATACAATCAACCTGTGAGAGGATCAAACCTGGGTTAATCTGTTGTCCCAAATCCCAGCCGACTCTCATCACTAAACCATTAATGAATGGTTAAGAATTTCTGAAATATCTCCTGATACCTCAAAGCTTTATAGGTTTGTCTGGCTTGGTGACGTGACATATTTGGTCATGATAACTTTTTGCAACAGTGTCTGGATCATACTAGTTTGAACAGGAAAGGTTTAACAGAATGAGTTTAACCCTTTACCAAAAGCCGAATTTTCGACTGTCCCAAATTGAAAGAGTTTGCAGATGACATTTCAGAATGTGATGAAATTGGAAAATAATCTTCTGATAAGGCAGAAAACATGTGGGAAAAGGAGAAATTGCTCGTCAAGAGCAATTTTACCTTTTACAACAATGTTTTCTAGTGTCATCTGCAACAAACTGGTCAAATGTCGTTATTGTTCGGTAATGGGTTATAGGAAAGGATTTTATCAGGACTATAAGATAGGATTATTAGTCTATGGAGGAGAATGAATGGGCTGTTTGGTGATACAGACTTGTTCTCTGTTGCCTAGTTAGAATTGGAATTTAATAATGTATGAGAGATCTCTTAATAAACTCAAGTCCACTTAGATCTCTACTCCATAAGGTCTTATTTCAAAGCTAAATGCAATACAACTCTTTACCTTAACCCTTATAGTGCTTGAACCGACTTCATGCTAATGCAAACAGGTTGGATCCAGGCCAGCCGCCAAATTACTTGGCCACTGGCCTGTGATCTAATCTGTTTGCTTCTCTGAGTATCTTCACTCATCATAATTAGACAGATACTTAAGGTTTGGGAACTCAAAAATTAATTTTCAAAAATTACCCAGCCTTCTAAGGGTTAAAGGAGGTTTCATGTTTGGTCACAAAAAATTATTGCAGCAGCAGCTTATGACAAACTGCAAGAAAATGATATTTGGTAGAACCAATTGCACCAAATTGAGAAATTGCTCAGGCCTAATTAATCTTTGAGCAACAGCTGTATCTATTGTCTTCTACAGTTGAGGTATGTCAAAGTGAGACTATATGGAGCAATGCTTAAATAGCTCTTCATGCCATAGGAGTTTTTGCGACTTGTTGAAATTCAAAGCAATAGCAGACTATCGATTCATAGAGTTTTGAAAAAGCATTTTCTTTTTGATATTTAGCGCAATATTTCATTTTCTTTATAAGATTTGGTATTAGAAACGATTTTGACAAAAGAATTATTTATCTTTTTTCATTATATTGGTTTCTGAATACTTCATCAGTAGATGTTGTAAAGTTGGTTATTATGGATTAAAGGGTTAAATAACTTTTATGACATTCTTCATTTGTAACTTACACTGATGGGACATAATAGCCATACAAGCTTCAAAGGGTATGAAATTGGTAATTAGAGATCATTTATTTTCATTCATTGCCTTAGGTGGTCCCAAGTCTCTTACAAGGAATAGCTGTATATCTATCTTGAAGTATGTTCAAACAAGCTTATTAACCCTTTCTCTTACACAAAATAGTTAAAGATAAAGCATATCCATAATGGTTCAACAATATTTCGGATATATGGATATTTTATCATAAACAAAATTTGCAGATGTGTCCTAATGGTTTTCAGATGCCAACAACCATATATCTTAAAGCCATAACATTGCTCAATCAACTTTTTCTTGTTGTTTTAAAATAAAAAATGCATTAACCATTTGCTATTGTCGTCTGCTGCTTTTATTATTTAATTTCTATCTGAATTACAGTGCAATCAGAAAAAAAACTTTGGGGTAATGGGTAAATATGCAGATTTGAAGCCCCCATGCTAGGCAATAATTTACATAATGTTTTATTGTGTGATTTGCAACCATTATAATAAGATTAACACTTGATCTGAAGGTACAGTGTAAATATTACAACATTCTTATAAAAGCAAGAATGTCTTGTATCAAAGATTATACCTTTTTTGTGTATACATGTTTGATGTTTGAAGCATATATCAATATGTTTATTAAGATATTACGTTTCTTGTTTTTCTGAGAGTTTCATTTTGTTTAACCCATTCCCACATATGAAAATTTGTATCTGGCCAGAATTAAAAGCAACGGCAGATGACAAAAAGTGTCAAGACAATAAATACTATAATGATATTTGATAGAAACCATTTTATATCAGGATGTACTTTATGCTGCTGTAATTGCATTTCCTTTTATCAAATTGAGTAAATTATCAAAGTTCAAAAGGATCAATTAAGAGCAGGACAGAGTGGTAGAGTGTGAAAAATATCAGTTCTTCTTCATGATATACTAGGTTACTTTATATATTGCACCTATGGCTGAGGAGACATTTCACTTATTTAAAGCCTTTCAGCCAATCTTGTTTTAATGGCGAAATGTTTAACAAAAGAAGAGAAACTCACTTTAATCGCTTTGTCTTATTATAATGAATTTGAATTTTTTTATCATATATTAAAGTAACATATTACAACTTGAAGATTCAATGTAAGACTATAGTAAGTGCTTCATACATATGAAGCACTTACTATAGAACTCCATCAAACTGCATTCTGTGGAGGACAGTGATCCAGGGGAAGTGCATCATCAGCTTCTGGACATGAGGGTTGTTGGTTCGAATCCTGTGAGAAGAGATCTGCCTTGCGACCCTTCATTAATCCACATTTGGCGCGGGTACTGATTATGTATCCAGAATGCAGAATCGAGTGTGATTGATTTAAGGTGTAAGAACTTGTTTCACGATCAATGTAAAATAAATAGGTTTAAACTAATTGCATCAAATCCTCAAACTTAAAAGCATGAAAATTATTGAAAAGTATCTGATGCAATTTCATTGAATACCATATGCATAAGGGAGAGGTTATAGTTTGTTTGGGTTTATGTCATTCATTGAGTGCACTCAATGAAAGCTGTTGTACCTATCAAAGTGGAGTTATTGGATTATTTGTATATACACAATTATAATGGGATAAAAGTTGTATTAAGGTTTGCTGTAGCTATTCTAACACCATCCTTCTTTCACAATTTTGAAACTTCTCCAAATTGAAAGCAGCAGCTGCAGCATATGACAATCTTATAAAGTTTAAATGTATTTTCTTTCTGATATCAATTTAAGGTAGAATACTCATAAACCACCATTTTGAAACTCATTCTTTCGTCAGATTAAGTTGGTCATTCTGAGTATTTATCGATCGGGGTCAAAACTATTCACTTTGAACTGAATCGTAATGGTGCCGACTGATGTATACCAAGAACGCCCAAAGTAATCCAACTAAAGAATGAAATTCAAAATGGTGGATTATGGGTATTCTACCTTAAGGCACCTTTTTGACAAATTTCTTCTGATGTCTCTGGGTTTTTTAAAAAAAAATCTTTCGCTGCAGGTGTCTCAATACGAGTTATC
This sequence comes from Cerastoderma edule, assembly GCA_947846245.1. Taxonomy (NCBI): domain Eukaryota; kingdom Metazoa; phylum Mollusca; class Bivalvia; order Cardiida; family Cardiidae; genus Cerastoderma; species Cerastoderma edule. The sequence continues at coordinate 9,749,626 of OX401411.1, read as the reverse complement.
ATGTATGAGGGTGTTAATTTCATGGATTATCATTGCTGAAATTGAACAAACAAGTATTCTATAACTGTTTGTCTGGCTATAATATTACTGTTGAAATAAGGCTTTATGAAAATGAGATTGTTCAAATGGAGGTTTTTGCCTTTAATATTTTGTATCAAATGGACTCTGTTCTTATTCAAATGTCATCAGTAAAATACATTAACTAGCCTGTAGGGTCAATGTCATATAGATTGATGTAAGTGGGGAAACAATTTAGTAATTGTGGTCTAATTTAAAAAAGCAAAAATCAATATCAGAGAAACCAATACAAAAGCAAGGTATTTTATTTGTATGATATATTAGCTTGTTATTACATCATCAAAATAATAATTGTGTTTAAATGATGTCAGATTACTTGCTGGGGGTATAAGATCAAGTATGCATTTGTCAAAAGGTTAACAGCGGAACTCTTTTTATCAAATTCTTTAGAGAGAAAATGAAGGACACAGAGGTTCAGTTGTTGCAACATAGAGTTGGAATATGTTTCAACTGAAGAGAGATGTCACTAAACTTTAACAAACATTTTGAACATCATTTCATTCTGGAATATTTTTGATTCAGTGATACTGGATGTAATATGTGGTTTAGCAATTAACAATGAAGTGAAAACCATACAACGTGTAGAACAGTGAAAAGTTGTGGAAAGATTTCTGAAGTTTATTTCAAATGGGAAGGATTTAAGTAACATTCTTGAAACATGTATTTTCAACGAAGATTGAGTTTAGAAAGTCTTGCGAAATCTTTCAAACCACTGCCAGATAAATTCAAGTCTTCATCAAACTCAAAGGTTTGTATTATTAATCATTCTTTATTACAGTTGATACATTAATTAACTTTTCTTGTTTCTTTTATGTTATAATATCTCTTCTTATTATAACTTCATATTAAGGTAGAATACCCATAATCCACCATTTTGAAACTTTTCTTTCGTCATGTCCAAGGTATACATACTCTCTAAATGTTCTCCAAAATGTTCTGATATATTTTTTTCTGAATTATATTTGCTTTCAAATGATAAAGATCATATGTGATTGGAATTTGAGCATAGAAAAGTTATAAAAAGAGTTTTCAAAGGGTATCAATGCTATTGTTGGTACATGAAATAATTTATCTACCTTTTGTAAAATTCAATTTTATTGCTATTATAGCCTCTCCTTTTGTGCTATTTTAAACACATTTACTGACTCTTTCAAATCTTGTCTTTTAATCCTTTACCCCATTTGAAACTTTTGGGATAGCTTTACTTAAACTTTGTTAGAAATCCTTATCAATTGATTTTGAAATGCAGCAGAACTTAATATTATGATAAAAGAAAGTTAAATCCAGTTTTTCCATCAATATCCCATGAAAGATTCTTGAACTTATTATTGAACTTCATGAACATTAAATGGCTGTTCATGAATGCAAAACTCTTTCAGGAAATTCAAGAACAGATTCATGAACAACAAGGATAGGTTTACAAATACATTCATGAACCTGTACTTGATTGTCATAAACATGGTCTTGAAATTCATGAATAAGTGAATAATTGGCTTGGTGTTCATGAAAGGCCAAAAAGATGTTCTTAATTGTTCATGAATGCTCATGAAAGTTCATTATTAAGTTCTCAAATTTTTCACATGGATAGTCATTTGCTTTAAGACTGTGTTATCTGTAGATAATCTGTAGATTATTATAATTACGATAGTTCAGTACATGTATTTTCAACTTTCATATCAAATAACGTTATTGAAATGGGTATATTTAAAAGTGACACATATTATTTGACAATCTAAATTGTCAAAGTTAACCACCTGCAGATAAAACCAGAGAAATGACATTGATAGAAGGAATTATTGCTCAAAACATTAGCAATTTGCTGTTATGCAAAAATGGTCTCAACCTAATACCCGAAATTATCTAATGTTATAGTATGTTGTCCACTTATGCTTTCTGGACTAGTTGGTTGAATGTGTAGGGCTCTGAGCAATACTTTAACAAGTCTTACAGGGTTCTGCATGGCCCTGTGGTAAAGGTAAAAGAATTGTAACATGGGGTCCCAGGTTCAATCCACATCAGTGGCTCTGTGATTCTTTGTGGAAATGTCCTTGGGGAAGACATTGCAGACCCCTGCCTAGTACTGGTGAAATCGCGGCAAGCTGTAGAATAACACGGCATTAAACTTGATATAATCAAACAAGCAGCACCAAGATGAAAAGACTTTAACCCTTAGAATGCTGGGTAATTTTCTAAAAATATATTTTTGTGTAGTCTGCTTTCAGAAACCTTGAATATGTGCTCAACTTTGATGAGGAAAGATACTTACTTAATTTACTCGGCGACTGACCCGGATCTTACCTGTTTGCATGACGTCGGTTGCAGCAATATAAGTGTTATAATGTAACTATTAGTTAACACCATCCTTATATACCATAACATCGAAATCAAATGCGTCTTTGGATATCTGAATTAATGTCGGCCAAACCCCCCAAGTATAAACACAGATATTTATCGATAAATGATAAAAACTTAAAATGCTGTTTTATTGCTATGATCAAATGGTGAATGAGTAGCTGTTAGTTTATTGTGAGTCTTTTCTGTTTTTTTATTACGTTTTGCGTATGATCAATCTGATGTTTTATTTCCCGTTTTATGAAACCATAATACTTAACAGAGATATGAAAAATTATAGTAATAGTCTAGGTCACTGTATCCTTTGTCAACAACTTATACACTAAATATGCTTCCTTTTAAAGTCAAGAATTTCCCTGAATTTGAGTGTACATTGCAAAACTATAGCAAGTCCTTTACAAAGGTGAAGAGTTTGTTATAGCCATGCATTTGACTTTGGAACTGGTTTTTGTAGTTTGTTTGTCGTTACATAGTTTCTACTTGAATGTTGCTTGCTTTTTTCCAATTATAAGAAGAATGATGGAAGTGAGCAATTTTTTCACAATGAATGGTAACACCGTTTATTGCTTCGAAAATGTTGTGACTTTTCTTTCAAAAGTTTAAGTATAACCTGCATATCTTGTCAAAATGGACCAGTCAATAGGTCACACATGAGGGATTATGGGTTACTAAAGTTTTCTACATCTTTTATAGTCATTTAATTCAACAAAGTGTTCCAATGTTGTATGTTTGTGTTTTCTTCTTGCCATGTCATCAAATTGACATAAGGGACATCAATTGAGTATAAAATCAAAAATCAAAGTTGAAATAAAGTATGCACCTAGATTCATTTGTCTTCCCTGAAGCTATTTGGCCATAGTGATTTTTCTAGATTTAATATATACCATTGACACTTAGACTTCCATATGATCTGATTAACCCTTCCAACCTATCAGATTGTGTTTTTGCCTCAAATGAACGGTATTCCTCCAATAGAAATATTTCACATTGTAAGTGCATGTTTTTTCATAATAGAGAACAAATGAAACAATAACGATGTGATTGTAGAAGCATTCCCAATAAAGCTATTCGGTCTGAGTATTGGGATTGAGGATCAGTTTAGTCAGTCTGATCATCGGAGATCTATACTAAGCCTTGGTGATGATGCTTGGTATACTTACTAATGGACCCGTTTGCATTTAATTTTGATACAATTATTCAGACACCTGTTGTTACATCAATCTAGGACATTTTTTTCTTTTTTTCCTTTTGATATATTGATTGTTAATAGTATGATTGTTGGAGACAGAAATACCACAAAAACACCAGATTAGATCTACTGAATGTCCTAAGTCATTTTATAGAATAAATGAGAAATGACAATGTGATTGACATGGTGCCAAAACATACAAAATGCATTTTCAGATAATCAAACTCAAGTGTGATTCAAAAGATTTGATTATATATCTGTGTAAATAACATCATTTAACTTCTATTTAGATGTAAATAAATGATAATTTTTGAATTATCTTGAATAAAGTAATTTGTATTTGTACAAGGAGACAAGAGTCTATAACACAAGATGTCAACCCATTGGCATTTATACTTATGACATAAGGGCGTCTTCCTCATTTTGAATTTGTTATTGATTTATCCATGCTCTAATATTGAGTTATTTGGCCAGCCAAAATTAATGGTAACACCCAAAGGTAATGAAACAGTAAGAATGTTCTTTTAACCCTTTACCAAACACCATGTTTTCGACTGTTCCGAATTGCAAGAGTTTGTAGACGACACATCAAAATGATAAGGCTGAAAACATTGTTGGAAAAGGAGAAATTGCTTGTTAGGGGCAATTTCTCCTTTTCCCACAATGTTTTCCAGAGTTGTCTGCAACAAAGTGGTTAAATGTCGTTATTGTTTGGTAAAGGGTTAAAAATCCTGTCTGCTGAAGCTTTCACAGGAGGAATAATCACAAGACCAATTTTTAACCCTTATAGTGCTGGAACTGACTTCATGCTTATGCAAACATGTTAGATCCAGGCCAGCCGCCAAGTAAATTGGCGGCTGGCCTGTGACCTAACCTGTTTGCAACTCTGGGTATCTTTCCTCATCAAAATTAAGTAGATATTTAAGGTTTTTGAAAGCAGACGACACAAAAATCTATTATTAGAAAATTATTCAGCACTATAATGGTTAAGATCTCATGTCCGAATAAGATGGAACAGGTTCTTTTGCTTTGATCACCTATTTTTGTCAATAATTATATCAAAATTGTGTATCTAGCATGTGTTTTTGAAAATGTGTGTTCGTCAGCTCTATTTCTCTGCCAAGTGTTAGACATAACACCGTTTTAAAGCATGGTTTATTATATACCACCAGAACCGGAAAGTAGATGGCCCACTTAAGATGTATCTTTGGCAAAAGTAAACGAAAAAAGCAAAATACCTGTGCCACACCCATCTTGTTCGGACATAAGATTGTAAATATTGGTCAATGATTCCTCCGCCTGTTTCAATAAAGACCAGCTTCAAAGATCTATTTAGATGATTCACTGCAAATCTAAAGCGACTCCTTCACAAAAGTGAATGAGTTGCTATAGTCTTGCAATGAAGCGTACATATGAGGGAAATGGGGGTAACTATGAAGTCATGAAAGTAATGATTGGAATATGGATTTCAATTGGCATAACGGGGCTTCTGCTTTTTCACACTTGGCGATTTACATGAGATCTTTGCTTTAAAACCAAATGTAAACATTGGACGAACTTTGGTTAAGTTTTCCTTTTCACCTGAATCAAATAAATTTGAATGGCAGATAAACCTGTTGGCATAATATTGATATTAGGAGGCAAAAAAACTGAAAGGCACTTCAGGCAAGAAAAGAATTTAACACTCTTTCGGGATTTATTGATGTATCATCTAATTTGACAGAATTTGCTTAACATCGTAATTGAAGTTCAGATACTGATTTATAGAAGCATTTAAGACTGAGATTGTTTTCTGTTCTATCCTAATATTCTTTTTTCAATTACTTCAGTTAATTGATTCTTGCTGCCATTTTGAATATTTCAATGTGACCTGATAAGAAAAGAGTTAATCGACTTGTGTATTAAAAATCATAAACCATGGATAATTTACTGCTTTTAAGAAGTTAAATAATTGAGGGATTTCTATGTGTGTCCATTAAGGTGAATTTTACATCAAATGACTTGTCAAATCCCCAGTAAAAACATTTTTGTTCTGCAGGTGGCCAGCACTAGTTAAAAGCCAAGTCCTTGAATTTAGAAAGTCAAGGATTCTTCCATAACAATGGTCATGTGTCTTTTTGTGCTGAGTTGACAATTTATTTTCAAGTTTTGTGCAATGCATTTTTACTCATCAATATGCATCAGATGCTGTATATCTTTTTAATTGACATTTGTTTGGATAACAGTATCATTTTTATGAAGAGAGTTAATGTCATATTGTCACTTCCAAAACTCCATTATGTTGATAAAAAAAATACAATGTTTTAGTTTGATATATTTATGATATATGATATGATATTTTGAACAAGCTAAAGACAAATGGATGGAAAAATGTCAGTCTATTTGTTACCTAATGGACAATGAGCACTTTTCTAACCTGTAGACTTTAAGTCCAAAATTGAAACTGATCTTTCTTTATTGCGAACCATAAAATGATTTAAGGCAATAATAGTGATTCATTCACAGATGTGACGGGCTTGCTGTAGTCTTGCATTGGAACCCAAAAGAGAAACAATAATTATGCTAAGATTATGCTTAACATAAAAATGTGCTACTTCTGTAAAATGTAAAAGTCTTTCAAAGTACCCAAATCATTAATTTAAACAGTTAACAAATAATAGTTTCAAGATTACGCAATATCGAGCTTGAACAGTAATTATTCGTTTAAGGTGCATTTACATTCTGAGGGTTCAATGCATGACTATATTAAGTGCTTCACAAGTATGAAGTATACTATAGTCTTGCACTGAACCCTAGATTCAAGAAATTTGATCACATAATTGGAAAAATTGATTGCTCCAATGTCCAATAGGTTTCAATGTCATATATTCTCTATACACTATGGATGGCCTGAGCAACAAACAGAGAGATTTCTAAGACAAATGGGAATTAAAACAAACTTCTAAAGGATAGTGTAGGCCATTTGCCAAATAAACCAATGTCACATTTACCTGGAAAATAATTTTGACAAAAGAAGGAAATGTTTGTCTCTCTCAGAATTTGCCTTTTGAAAATGTCCAGTTATTGTTTTCCCTAAGTTTTGTATCAAGTTTTGCACCGTGGGAAGTATAGACCACTCAGAGCATCCATTTTGGAATGATACCATCTATATTAATATACTCACTGTCAATATGTGCCTTACACCTAAATGGGACTGTTTAAAGTATAAAGTGTAAATTAGTTCCAGAACAATCGCTTTAAATTAACCTTGAATTATTCATCGAAATATGAAACATTTATCGATGAAATATTACATGGAGCATCATATGATATTTTTCACATTATTGCATGATGGTTCAGTGCAATACTAACCCTTACAGTACTGGAAACGACTTCATGTTTATGCAAACAGGTTATAGTAAATTGGCAGCTGGTCTGTGTTCCAACCTGTTTGCTACTCTGAGTATCTTTCCTTATCAAAATCAAGCATATATTTAAGGTGTTGGAAAGCAGACGACACAAAAATCTATTTTTAGAAAAATACCCAGCATTTTAAGGGCTGAAGCAAACATATTTGACAGAGTGATGAATAGCTGTTCAATAGCATGTCTAGCATTGCTTTGAAAACAATTTCCTCCGTTTCCATTCCAATTCTGAACATTTTCCTTTGTCAGCATTTGTCTTCTATGACTATTACTTTTCAGCAAAATTATATTTTAGAAGGAAAATGTTAACAAATACATGTAGTGTGTACTTATAGATTTCTTTCTTGGGTCCTGCATGGTCCAGTGGTAAAGGTGGCAGCGTAGATGTCAGGGGTCCCAGGTTCCAGCCCAACCTGAGCACATCTTGTATTGTAGGTGAGTCCTTTGGCAAGGGACTTCAGAGCCAAAGCATATAGTACGGGTGAAGACAGGAAATCTGAACATGATTGAAAAATTATGAACATGGCGTTCAACCCTGCATGAATAAATAAATTTTTCTTTTTATTTACAGCTGAATGAGACAACAGACTATGACGAAAAGAAGAAGATTCGTCTCGCGCTGCGACAGCTCAGGCAAAAATCTAAAGGTAGGAAGAGTTTTTATCATTAAACCTATTTGGTAGTATGATATTTCTATTTAGTGTTTCAAAGAGAAGGCAGAAAACATTCATGAACCATTAAAAAAATCATTTATACATATTATTCGTTAAAGTTGGAAAAGCTTTTGTGTGAAAAGGAGGAATCGCTCAAAATGAGTAATTTCTTCATTTGTCAATAGTTTTTTTTTAGCTATTTGCTGCCAGTGAGAAAAAAGGTTACTGCCTTTCAAGTGCTTATTGCAGATGATATTCAGGCAAGCTTAGAAATGCACAAAGAATCAACCAAGGCTTATATATTACTTTTCAAAATCCATTGAAATAATCTAAGAGAATGAAAAGTTTGTTGGGATATATTCTTTGAATCTCACTTTAAATGGTTATGATTCATCAACAAGTTGCATGTATGACTTTGGGTGGTTTGTTAAATTTTGGTTGTATGCAGTTATCAAAAGGATTTTAGTCATATTGCGTTCAGGCCATGCTTCTGATATTTCCTCAACTGAGTACCTGGCAATGCTCTTTCCAAGATGCTGACTGCTTTCCCACATGGACATGACCCATCAATAGTCCGACGCTCTACCACTGTACCACTGTGCGGCTTTGGTGACATTGGGGCTACATTTGTGCAGTGGTGGAGCGTCTGCCTCTTGTACAGAGGATCCTTTGTTTGATCTCCGCCAGGGGAGGTGAAAACTGCTGGGACTAACCCCCAAAACAGCGTAAGGACTGTTTAGTGTCCAGGAAGCAGTCTTTGAGTGAATTTAATATGCTTCAAGCTTCCTTCACGATTGATGTAAGAAAAAGAAGTTTTAAGCTAATAAGGATTTGCTTGTAAAAAGGATGATTTAATTGGTTCTGGGTTGCTATGTGACCAATTTGTGGTGAATACACCAGAATTTCATCTTGGAGATGAGGGTTTGATTTGAACATTTTATATGTATATGCTGAGATAGTGCAAAACTTTGGCAAAAACGATTTGTCTAACTTACAAGAGTTGAATGGAGGGGCTGGGGATAGTTATTTCAAAAATGACTTTATTATCTAACCAGTAACAATCCTTTTTCATACTCAAAACCAGACACTGTCACAATATTGAGATGAATGGCTGATAAGACACTCTGGTTTCATTGCTAAACAAGTTGTGGTTAAACTCCTTACTCTATACCCTGTGTGGCTCAGTGGTTAAGATGGCATACTTAGAACTCAGGGGTCCCGAGTTTGAGCCCCACCGAAGCCTCTGGTTTCGTAGGAGTGGCTTTGGGCAAGTCACTCTAGAGCCCCAGCCTATAACTGATTATCCAGGAAAGTGGTAGGAATCACAGGTGTAGACCGTTATCCTGTACCAAAAGCAGTAAACAGTTTATATAACTTTATTTAGCTTCGTTATATGCTGCTCATTGGAAAACTACTGTAACACAAGGATATATATGTTGTAATTTTTTTTTACTTTTTCCCCTGTTACTTGGTTTTTATTCTAATATCATAATTATGGAAACTGTTTCCTTTTCAAGCTTTTTTAGTTACGTCTGCTGATGTTTTAAGTTTGAGAGAACCTTGAAATTTTGATATCAGGACTTGGTTCACTCTTTGTCTGTATACCAAGTTTTTCATAACTCTCAACAAAATCAAGAAAATGTTTAATTGATGAGCAAATTCTCCATTTCTAAAGACAACTTTCAAATGTCATCTGCTTTTAATGTGTTTTGGTCCTACAACATAAAGTCAAGAGTTAAACAATTGGTAATATAGGTGGTAGATGGAATGTGCCTAAATGTCATTGTCCTGTTCTATGTCATGTAAAACAGTTATGATTGGATGCTTGTGATTATCTAAGCCATTTGCCCCATGATATTTAGTGACTGCAGACATTGTTTTTATTCTATAGGTTTTTTTATGTTGAGAATAAATTAAGGCAAACATTTTTGGTATTAAGTTTTTGGTATTCAACCGTATTTCAGTCATATTGCTACCAGTAGTATAGTCCAGACTGAAATATTCTGAGAATGACCGAAGTAATCTGGTGAAGGGATGAATTTCAAAATTGCAGATCATGGGTATTTCTCCTTAATACAATTACTTCTTTCCAACATTAGTAATTTCTTCTTTTTCACAATGGTTTATTGAGGTGACTGCTAAAGATGCATCACAATGCAAACATATATGTCAAAGATTAACCCATTTCGCCATAGATACTCATTTTCAATCATTCCCTGTCTTGGGATGGACTGTACCTATCAAAAAGTTGAACAAGGTTCTGTGGCACTCTAGTATTTCTTATCAAATCATTCAGACAAGATAAGAATTTTCTTGTCACACACAAATGCTAGTGTCTTGGGTGATTGTTTGATTATTCCTAACTTAAACACAAACTTTTATGGTGATTATGTCCCGATTAGAAGAATTTTGAAAATGCAATTTAAAACTGTTATAGGATTCAAATAGACACAGAAAACAATAAGCGGTATTTAGATAAAGTTCTTCTTTCCCAACATTGTTTTGATTGTTTCTTCAGTTTGCAAATAATCAAGTATTTCTGTCAAGAGGAGACTGTCTTTGATGTAGACCAGTGAAACAGAGCATGAAGCGACAATCAAAGCCCACTTAACCTTTGACCAAAACCCCAAATTTTCGTATGTCCCTAATTCAAAGAGTCTGCAGACAACATTTCAAAATGTGATGAAATTGGAGAATAATCTTCTGATAGGGTACAAAACATTGTGGGAAAAGGAGAAATTGCTCGTTAAGAGCAGCTGCTCCTTTTCCCACAATGATTTCTATTGTCGTCTGCAACAAAGTGGTCAAGTGTAGTTATTGTTTGGTAATGGGTTAAATAAAATAATGTCCCGTTCAGTGCCTGCCTCGGTCCTCGTTCAGTGCCTGCCTCGGTCCTCGGGGTGGCTACGCAGGAATGTTTACATTCGATAAGACCGCCTTGTTTATGATCATAAGGGCAATATTTTTCACCTGTAGCCTTATATAGGGATTTAGTGTGCTTGATTCATGCATTGGTACTTGTAGGGCTCCTGATTTGGTGGACTATCTGTCATTCTTTCCCTGTCCCTTCTTTTGCCTTCTTTTTATTGCAGTTAACTTCATCTTTGGTCAACCATAAAAATGTGGTAATTGATATAAATACAGGCATAATGATTTTGTGAAACTTTGGACTTGTGAACATTCAAATGTTGCAGAAGTGGTAAATTGGCGGCTGGCCTGTGATCTAACATGTTTGCTACTCTGAGTATCTTTCCTAATCAAAATTAAGCAGATAGTTTTAGGAAAGCAGATAACACAAAAATCTAATTTTAGAAATTTACCCATCCATCCTTAGGCTTAAAAGCCACAGTGAGTCATACAAAGTGATACTGTTAACAAGTATACTTAATAACATTTCGACATGCTTTACAAATAACTTTTCATATCTCATAATTTATGGCTTTGTTATATTCATTCCTCTTTCTTAGGCATTCATCTGGAAATTTTCCACATGATTGAACTGACTTCCTCAAGTATTTTGGACATTCATCTTGTTTTACTACAAACTGTAAGTTAACACAAGTTTCAATGATAAATTCCAATGATAAATGATTATTAATGTGGGGTTTTGATGGAAGACTTAATGAGGCTATGAACATTGGTCCAGGGGTAGATCTTCAGCTCCAGACACAAGGGTCGTGTGTTCAAAACTTGTGGGTAGCAGTGTCCACTTTGCAACATCTTATTAACCCTTTACCAAACACCAAATTTTCGACTGTCCCAAATTGAAAGAATTTGCAGACGACACTTCAAAATGTGATGAAATTAGAAAATAATCTTATGATAGGGCAGAACGAAATTGTGGAAAAAGGAGAAATTGCTCGTCAAGAGTTGTATGCAACAAAATGGTCAAATGTCGTTATTGTTTGGTAATGGATTAATCCATATTCGATGGGAGTATTGGTAATGTATCCAGAATGAAGCAGAATCCAGAGTCTTTAACATAAGTTAAGACACTGCTTCACAATTGATGTAAAATGAATACGGTAAGTTTGAACAAAACATGATGAGAGTTTTGTTTGGGTTAACCAATTACCAGACAATAACGACATTGACCAGTTTGTTGCAGATGACACTGGAAAACATTTTCTCCTTTTCCCCACAATGTTTTCTGCCCTATAAGAAGATTATTTTTCAATTTCATCACATTTCTAAATGTCGTCTGCAAACTCTTTCAATTTGGGACAGTCGAAAATTTGGGGTTTGGTAAAGGGTTATGCAAGTGTTCTATGGGTGTCTGTGGGGAGGTTCCAAAGGGTAAGGGTACACAGACTTGTTGTTTGGCCCTTGCCCCTTGAGATAGATAGCCTGAATTAACCATTGTTTGTTTATCTAACACTTGAAATGATCACCAAGAAAATATGTGATAACATTTTTATGTGCCACCCAAAAAGGGGTCTGCAATGACATTTTGATGATGCCTTTTTCACCTGATGGATTCTAACTTTTACACTTTGTAATCTTTATTAAGGTAGGATACCCATCATTCGCCATTTTGAAACTCATTTTGTCATCGGATGACTTCAGTCGCTCTCAGTTAACCTCAGTCAGGGTCTGGAACTGTTTAATGAGAATAGTTCCTACCTCTTGTTTCATCGGGTGCCCTTTGGCAAGACACTTCAAAGCTTTAGTCAAGCACTGTTGGATCAAGAAAATCCATAACATAATTGAAGAATTGTTGACATGGCTCAACACCCAATAAAAACCTTAGTTGTTTGGAATTCAGATGTGTAGGAAAAGATGGCTTAATAATCATGTGTTCTGGTTTCATCAAATAAAAGCCAAAACTTTCTTGCCTTATGTTTCATGCTGATTTGCAAATTTAGATACAACTTCAAAATCTATGTTAAGTTAAAAGATAAGGAGGATCCCCTGCAGAAGGATTGTAGAAATGTGTTAATGAACTGCGTAAGCAGATAAGAATGAAAATAAGAAATATCCATTTGTGTACAAAAAGTTGTTCTAAGATGTGTTTTTGAACATCAAGAGGGTGATGCATGGTCACACGAACATCAAGAGGGTGATACATGGTCACACGAACATCAAGAGGGTGATACATGGTCACACGAACATCAAGAGGGTGATACATGGTCACACAATTGAATTTGAGGAAAAGGTTTATTTTTGTGACCTTGTTAAAAGCCTTTTAAAAAGTCTTCTGTGAGATCATGTGACCAAATTGTCTCATTCAAATTGTCATTTATGCTACAAAATTGCTTATAATATGGTTTTTATTCGCGATGGACATGAAACAAGTATTATGTTGGTATTAATGGCTTGGTGTTTTGTTTAGAAGCATTGATAACAGTTAACAATCATCAGCCATTCAAATGCCACGTCTTTCTCTCTTTAATCCTTTCCCAAACAACACATTTTCGACTTTCCCATATTGAAAGAGTTTGCAGACAACATTTCAAAATGTGATGAAATTGGAAAATAATCTTCTGATAGAGCTGAAAGTATTGTGGAAAAAGGAGAAATTGCTTGTTACAAGCAATTTCTCCTTTTCCCACAATATTTTCTAAAGTCGTCTGCAACAAAGTGGTCAAATGTGGTTATTGTTTGGAAAAGGGTTTTTATCATTGGAGAGCAATAAAATCGATTTTAAAAGAGACAAATTTAACTAACTCTTATATCTTAAGATTATCGTTACAAATATTTTTGATTACAAAATAGTAGTATTGGAAGTGGTGGACAAATTGACTGTTTTTGTTAAAGAAAGTGAGACACACAGAATTAAATCGTTTCTTTGAGTATACATTTGTATTTCATCATTAACATGTTTAAATAGAAACTTTGCATCTAGCATCTTGTAAGGTCATTGAAAAGAAATCATTAAAAGGATTTTCCAAAACTCCATTAAGTGTTCACATAAAACATTCAACCTGTTACACAAAAGTGGAAAATGACTGAAAAACATTACAGCAAAAGAAGATTTGAGTTATGATGAGCAAATTTGTTTATAAAATAGATAATTTTGTTAACTAATACTTGTTTGGTTGTATTTTAATAATCTCAACATCAAATTTGTTAAATTTATGTTGTGATGCCAAATACAAAAAAACAATGGAAGAAGACTCCAAGCTATAATGCTCATAAGGGCTCTTCAAGGCAGGTAGAACCATGGCATTCATTAAGTTAATTAGGAGCCTACCTTTCAGGCAAATTACATTCAATCTCATATTTCAGGGGTTCAACGAAAGACTATAGTAAGTGCTTCATAAACATGAAGCACTTACTATAGTCTTGCGTTAAACCCTCGATTTGTCATCTCCTGCTCTTTTCCTTACAGGCCTGCAAACACATTTGATATGAAAGCAAGGGTATATGCTTTTTCATTCAATTATGATATTGATATGATAGTCATCATGCATTCTTCTTACACAATTAACCAGCACAGTTACTATTTAGCTAAGGCAAATGCTACAATGCAGATCAAGGCCCGCATTTAGGGATCAAACCTGAAACCTACATATCAATTTTATATTGCTTATTACCACTGTAATTCTTTGGGCTTCTCAAAAGCCTATTACCTAAACGAAAAGAATTTACATCCCTTGGGGCATGCTTATTTTTATGTGACAATGAAATAAATGGTTCATCTCAATGAAAAATTTGGCTGTTGTAAAAAGGGATATAGTCCCAAAACTAGAAAAAACAACAACATTATAAGCCTTAAGCTATGACTCCATTATACCTTGCTTTGCTGTATTTAGTAAAGAAGGTTTAAGAAAATACTGTCAAAAAAGGATTAATTGTTCCTAATTAGTAATTTATCGATTTGTTACATTAATGTCCACTGCATACCATACAGAAAACTAACTTTTCCATTGGAATTGTTTGTTGTTTGGTGTATGTATGAATTAATTGTTAACAAGTGGTTTCCCATATTAGGGAATGACTTGAATGGTGGATGTTATTTAGGAACTGACATAAATCTTTGACTTAGCACTTTAGATAATGCTTTTCCCAGACGTTCTTTGGTTTTACATGTAACCATCGAAATGCTTTTTGTCATAATATATTAAAGCAATTACCTGTATTAAGGGAATATAATTGACACTCATTCCTATTGTAATGTTGCACCCTTTACATATGGAATGTCTAGCTGTTATCTGTCATCTAGGTTTATTGTGTGAAAAGGCTAACTTACAATTTGAAGTAAAGGGTAATAAAAAAGAAATGATTCATCTAATAGCAATTGGTTATTTTATTGTGAGTCCATATAATCCAATTTATTGGATCAAAGTGAAAAATACTTGCAATCATTGAGATAGATTATACAATGGAATTGAATGCAGTTGCAAAAAGTATCTCTAAAGACAGTTTTAACCTTGATTAAAGGATGAATAAAGGAGGAAACTATAGCCTATTGCTCAACTGTTTAACCCTTTCCCAAACAACAAATTTTTGACTGTCCCAAACTGAAAGAGTTTGCAGATGACATTTCAAAATGTGATGAAATTGAAAAACAATCTTCTGATTAAGGAAGAAAACATTGTGGAAAAAGGAAAAATTGCTTGTTACGAGCAATTTCTCCTTTTCCCACAATATTTTCTAAAGTCGTCTGCAACAAAGTGGTCAGATGGCGTTATTGTTTGGGAAAGGGTTAAGGCGTAATTTTTATGGGTAAGTATTTATTTCTTAGATTCTATTTAAGCTTTGATTTTAGCTTGGACAAAGTTCACATCATCTCATAAGTAATTCTACCCTTTTTTTCAGCAATTGAATGAATGTTCTATTTTACATGCAGCTCTTTCAATTTAAAAGGGAAACAACCTGTGGTTTTGTAAAGAGTTCAAGCAATCAAGATAGGTGTAAAACTCACTGAACCATGCATGGTTTGGGGTTAACAAATGTATTATTTCTTTGACCAACAAAGTCTTAAGCAATACTAAAGCACTTCCTTCGCAAGAGTGATGGACTTCCTATAGTCTTGCGCTGAGCTATGGAGTACTCAGCTTTAGGGAAAATTGCCAAATTGACAATTCTCTTTCAAAATTAGTTTACCAAGTCCAAGTTGAAAACAAAATCACACAATTACACAACTTGACAACAATGATTTATATCTTGAAAATGCTTAAACAAATTTACAAATTATAGTAAATAACAAATTGGCCCCATGAGAATTCTTTTTCCTTTTGTCACAAAGACTTGGTGCAGTGTTAGATCATCGGCCTCTTACACTGAGGGTCCAGGGTTCAAATCCCCGTAAGGCAAGGTGAACGTTGCCAAGACTAACCCACAAATTGGCGCAAGTACTGGTGTAGTATCCAGGAAGCAGTCATAGAGAGAGAATTTGATAAGCTTCACAGTTGATGTAATATAAATAAGTTTAAACTAAACTTCTTTGTTGAAATGGAGCAAGTTTTCTTTATTGAAAGTGGTCACATGATTTGTTTTTGCCAAAGAAGAGCTACATTTCAATTTATTCCATCTTGCATCAACAATAACAACAAACTTTTACAACAACTTGAAACAACTTAATGAATTTAAAGTTTAAGATAATGAAATATGAAGTGGAAGAAGCCATTGTATCTGAAAAATAATTGCTCATATGAAAGGGAGAGGATTTTCCTTCTTGAATTGAGAGTTTTTGTTATTTTTTTTTATCACAATGTTATTTTGCGCCATCTGCTTCTCTGGTGCATTAAAATGTTCATATATGAAGGGAAAAGGATAATTGTTGCTTTGTAAAGGATTTATTAGAATTAAGTAAACATGGAATGTTTTTTGAGGCTTAACTTGATAGGGACAATATTTGGCACCCTACACCAGCAAGTCTTATAAAAAAAAAATGTCATGTCCAAATGAGAGAATGCTCATCAAGAACAAATTCTAATAGTATACTTTTGTCACATTTTTTTTTATTTAAGATATCCTACATTTCGGTTATCAATTGTTTATTTTGTGATTTTTTTTCAAGTCACTTTAACCCACTGTTATAAAGGTTGTTTACTCGAGATAACCTAGGCTGTAAGAAAAAGGATAAGACTTACGTTTTCTGTTTACTTCATGGTAATCTCTCTTACTCACACCTCTAAAATACTTTAACTAATAATCTCCAAAAACAACATGACAAGAGAAGCCCTAAGTTTATGACATGTAATGGCTTCATGTTTGGCATTAACAATTCTTTATTAGAATTTTAGGTCAAGGTTTACAAATTGATAATTGAGTGTTATTGATGAACACTCTCGTTAAACCTGTCATTGCTTCTGATGGATTTAACAGTAGTTAAAGACAAGGGGAGGGCAGTATGTTACTTTATTTACTTTTCTTTTAAATGGACTTGAAACTTATGGTATTGGTGACATATCAGTTACGTTGTTGGATCTAGAACCATGAACAACTTAATACATGTTTGATGAATGTTGTATGAATTTGGAATATAGACATCTATATTGGGTAATTAATTTATACAATCTAAGCTTCTGAATTGTGGTATAAATTTATCACTTTAAATGTGTGGAATTTAAAAAAAGAAAGATGTTCAAATGATTTGCATCTTAGTTTTCTATCACAAAGAAAATGTAATTTGTTTTCAAACCCTTTTTCCTTGTTTGTTAATCAGTCGTTTTGTCGAAATTATTGTCATGACTTTATGATGACAAAAATCACAAGATGACATGAATTGCCAATGGGTTTTTTAGTTTTATATGAAGAAAATAATTAAGTTATTTTAGATCTAAAAGGAATTCTTCTTTTAACACTTTCTAAATCTGTCTTAATAAACATGAGGGTCAAATACAGTTTAAATCTTTTTATAATACATTTAATGAATAGATATATTCACTCTGAATGTGTTTTAAATTTTGGGACTAAGAAAATGGTTATACAAAGTAATGTCAGTAAAATATCTTTTTATTTATTTGTGTAAGAATATCTATCTCATTTTTTTAAGAACACTCTAGATACCCACATATCACAATAAAGATGTTTGGATAAAAGACTTATAGTTTAAACCTATTTATTTTACATCGATTGTGAAACAAGTTCTTACAACTTAGATTAATCACTCTCGATTCTGCTTCCTGGATACATAACCAGTACTTGCGCCAAATGTGGATTAATGATAGGTTGCAAGGCAGATCCCACTTTTCACAGGATTCGAACCCAAGACCCTCGTATCCAGAAACCAAAGAATTACCCCTGGACCACTGTCCTAAAAGACTTATGTGGAAAACATACATCATGTCCAAGTGTTTTGATCTGGTTTTCATAAAGAAATTTGATTTCATAATGAATTGCTGTCGTAATTTATAAATGTAGTATTTTGGAACTACCAACTTTAGCTTGACAAAAAGGTTCAAATTTTATTCCTTAAAATGCTGGGTAATTTTTTACAAATAGGTTTTTGTGTTGTCTGCTTTCAAAAACCTTGAATGACTGCTTAATTTTGATGAGGAAAGATATGCATAGAAGCAAACAGGTTAGATCGCACGCCAGCCACCAATTTACGTTGCAGCTAGCCTGGATCTAACCTGTTAGCATAAGCAAGAAGTCGGTTCCAACAAAATATAGGTTAAACCATTTACGTTTTTGTTGGAATCATGTGACTGTCTCAAATAAAGACAACAGCTCCTAACAACTAAATAGAAATACACGTAAAATAAATAACTTTTTTCTTGCAATATTCTTACTAGACAATTATTTTTGTGGTTTTTCTATTGTTAACAAAATTTAGTATTTATTATATATCTATGTATGAATAAAGCTGGGTTGTATGTGCTCATGCAGTAAAGGGTCCAAATTGAAGTGAGAGAAGACCTACAATGAAGCCATAATTCTGTTGACAGATTGGTGTCCAACCAGTTTTTACACCATTTTGATTTCCCATTATATTGGATTTAATAACCAACCTGACTGGGTCAAGATTGTTATCTTTCCAAACTGACCTTACAAACCCCGCTTATGTAATTGCTGTTGTCAACCGTAAAAGTACCTGGTCCATGGAAGGTTAACCCTCTCCCAAATAATATAGACATTTGACCAGTTTGTTGCAGACGACTTTAGAAAACATTGTTGGAAAAGAAGATATTGCTAGTAACAAGCAATTACTCCTTTTCCCACAAGGTTTTCTGCTCTTTCTGAAGAATATTTTTCAATTTCTATCACATTTTGAAATGTCGTCTGCAAACTTTTTCAATTTGGGACTGTTGAAAATCTGTTGTTTGGGAAAGGGTTAACCAATTCTTACCTTTTAATTGATGGCTGTCAATTAAAGGACAACAATGATGGTCTAATCTTGCTTGTGAAGGCCTATATTGCACTTGGGTACCTTTGCTTATAACGGCATCAACACAAATTTCTACTTTGGCTTTTGAGACACTTTTTCAAATGTGTGCTTTGGTCTTGTGAAGATGGCTTTGAAAATGTCTGCTTTGGCTTGTAAAGATACAATTGTTGATGTCTGTCTTTGCATGTAAAGATGCTATATTGCGCATGTTGACTTTCACATGTAAAAATGATTTTGCATATATCTGCTTTGGCTTGGAAAGACAACAGTGTTCTTGTCAATTTTTGTTGAAAAAAAGTAACTGGAAAATATTGAATTGTCTTGAAGACAGTTTTTCAGATGCCTGCTTTGGTTTGTAAAGGCAACATTGTAAATGTCTGCTCTGGTTTGTAAAGACAACATCGTAAATGTCTGCTTTGGTTTGTAATGGCAACATTGTTAATGTCGCTTTGGTTTGTAATGGCAACATTGTTAATGTCTGCTTTGGTTTGTAAAAGTAGTATTACAGATGTCTGCTTTTGTTTGTAAAAGTAATATTGTAAATGTCTGCTTTGGTTTGTAAAGACAACATTGTAAATGTCTGCTTTGGTTTGTTAATACAACATTGTAAATGTCTGCTTTGGTTTGTTATGGCAACATTGTTAATGTCTGCTTTGGTTTGTGATGGCAACATTGTTAATGTCTACTTTGGTTTGTAATGGCAACATTGTTAATGTCTGCTTTGGTTTCTAATGGCAACATTGTAAATGTCTAAATGTCTGCTTTGGTTTGTAATGGCAACATTGTAAATATCTGCTTTGGTTTGTAATGGCAACATTGTTAATGTCTGCTTTGGCTTGTAAAAGTAGAATTACAGATGTCTGCTTTTGTTTGTAAAAGTAATATTGTAAATGTGTGCTTTGGTTTGTAATATATATATTTTTGCTTTTGGGGACTATCCTGTAAATATCTTTGTTTCTTGAAGAAGAAAGTAATTGGTTGTACTTTAAGGCTTGCCAATACAAAATTGGACATGTTCAATGGTGCTTTCAAATTAAATCAGCCACACAACTCAAAATTAATGAAGGGAAGGTTTATGAAATTTTATCTAAGTGATTAAAAGTATCCATCAAAAAGAGCATAGATAAAGAAAAAACAGGAAACGCATTATGGACCTAATTCTCCTTTTGTCACAAAACTCTAAATATAATCTATTGCAAAGGCTTTTAAAGTTTACTTATAACTTTCCTTGGATCCATGAGAGAGCTTGTGGGTAAACATGATCACCTCACATTGGTTTTGTCCTGGATTTATTTCCTTTCATAAATAACCATTATCAAGTTGATCAATGCCTTTAACAAGGATTTGACAGGCTCGTGTATCAAAGTGATCCATTTTAATATAATTGATAAGGAGAGGGTCAAGCAAAAGACAGAGTTGTCGGTGTCAAGTGACTCTATTCCATTATCCATCATTAGCACTATTCCGTTGTATATAAATGGTCAATACAGGTGTCGATTGGATAGGATTAGATAATGATGTTGATTGGATAGGATTTGATACTCATGTTGATTTGATTGAATTTGATAAAGATGTCGATTGGATAGGATTTGATACTGATGTCTGTTTGATTGGATTTGATTTTAACATCTTTTCAATAGTTTCTATTATCCATTATTAGCACTCGCTTTGTATATAAATGGTCAATACAGGTGTCGATTTGATTTGATTTGATACTGATGTCAATTTGATTGAATTTGATTGGATTTGATACTGATGTTGATTTGATTGAATTTGATAATGATGTTGATTTGATTTGATTCTATACTGATGTCGATTTGGTACAATTTGATTTTACCATCTTTTCAAGAGTTTGTCAGTCAAATGTAGGTTATGGTTTGGGGTAGTGGTTTGCATTGGGAACTAGCGACGAACATCCGGATGACGATCAATCATTTTGCCATGGAGTGTCCTTTGGCAACAAGATATTTCTAAGCATGCTACTGGAAGGTTGTCCAGGAAATATGTAAATATGTACAATAACACTCAAGAGCCCAGTACATTAATCAATTAACAAACAATAACAATATTTGACCAGTTTGTTGCAGAAGACTCTGGAAAACAATGTGGGAAAAGGAGAAATTGCTCTGAACAAGCAATTTCTCCTTTTCCCAAAATGTTTTCTGCTCTATCAGAAGATTATTTTCCAATTTCATCACATTTTGAAATGTCATCTGCAAACTCTTTCAATTTTGGAAATTCGAAAATTTGGCGTTTGTAAAGGGTTTATGAAAGAAAAAAAGGCAAGGTGGTCGGTCATTACGGTCCAATCCATGGCTCTGGCATTTCCTCTCCAGTCAGGCATTATATTCATTCCAGGCCATTGACTGATTTCTAACAAGATCACATTCAGGTAGTGGTGAGCAATTAATAAATCATGTAACCAATAATGACCTTGATTCCAAGGTGTTTCTACAAGAGCATAGTAAATCTGTTATCTTTCCCAAGGACATACTTACATGTTGCATTAGGGCTGCAATGGTTTCATTATGACGGAGTTTGTAATTTAATTTGTTATATTCATTGATGTACACTCTTGAAAAAGATTTGATAATAAGGAAAATTCATAAACATATGGATATGGTTCTATAATCATGAGGCAATAATATCAAAGTAGACTACCACAGATCTGATTTTGGTCTTTTTGTATTCGTTGATACAGACATGATGCTTTATTAGTTTAGAATAGTTGTTAGGACTTTAAGGAATGTTTTGCCTCTTTTATCAATCAACCAGAAATCACAAAGCCTCTTTCAATATGGGTTAGAATCACAGTAGCTCTAGATTTAAATATTCATGAAAGGAAGTCTTTCAGAAAGCTGACTAACAGAATAGTTCTACCCATCTTGACCAGCCCTAATGGGCAGTTAATTCCAATAGTGCTGGAACCGACTTCAAGTAAATTGGCAGCTGGCCTGTGTTCTAACCTATCTGCTTCTGTGAGTATCTTTCCTCATCAAAATTAAGGAGATATTTAAGGTTTTGGAAAGCAGATGACACAAAAACCATTTTAAGAAAATTACCCAGCATTCTAAGAGTGTTATGAGCCTGGAATGCAGCCCAATGTTACTGACAATATGTTGATGTGATGTATAAATGTAACAAAACAAACTTTTATAAATCACCTCACATCACCCTGAAAAGACAAGGGGTTAAGCCCTCTCTAAACAGAAGATTTTGAATTACATTTCAAAAGATAGTTTTGTTTACCTTCATTTTTAATAAGGCTGTAAAGTTTTATAGATAAGCCCCCTGAAAACTTTGTCGATATCAGATGACTTTGTACCCTAAAACTGTACCCATGGTTGACATATCAGGATTCTATATTCAATCATAGTTGTATTAAACCACAGTTACAATTACAAGGAAATGTTTCATGATTGTTGTGTGTGACTGCTTTCACTAATGCGGTACTCTTGCTGTTCAATAAGAGGGAATGGGTGAGCTAATAGGGGATTTAGTAAAGCATATATATATCTATATAGGGTGATTATAAAACTGATGGACAACCATTAAAGTAACTGATACCTTTATTTACCTGAACTACTTCTCCAGACATCCTATCAAGTAACAAATACGTGTTTTTGATGAGTTAAGTGGCTTGTTCTCTTTGCAACTTTGAAGAATTGTCATGACCATTGAGAAATTTCATAAAGCATACTACTGACTTCTGACTTAAAAGCGGCATCCTTTAGATCAACACAAAAAGCATGAAACTGTAAACTGTTGCCAAATTATAATTGGAAGCAAACAACTGTCATAAACTCATTTTGATCAGATTATTTCTCATGCGAATGATTCAAAGACTGTTCATGAACTGCCTTCACAGACATGAATGAAAAATGGCCACAAATGAACATCAAGAATGTCAAGAACATAAAGAATGTCAAGAACATACTCATGAACACATTGTTGGGCATGTTTATTGACATGAATATGTTCATGAACATTTGTTTGTGCAGTTCATGAACACAGTTCTTTTAAAAATCCTTCAAAGGGGCTGTATGCCAGTGTGAGGCATGATTAAGAAAGGAGATAGAGTGGCTCTCATGAAAGACTATATTTTCGAATAAGGGGTCATATTGCAAAGCCAAACTTGTTCTACATAAGACATTACTCCTTTTGCCACTATAAAAGTGATATTTACCATCAATAATTAACTGTTCAGTTTTCTTTTGATAACTATGTAACATTTGTGTTTGATTTCAATATCTTCTGCTGCAAGCTGCAAGGAATTGGAAAATGACTCTATCAATATTAATATGTCTTTGTGGTTTTATCAAAATTGTCATTATGATTTATATACAATTTCTCATCAAATTTAATAAATTTAGGATGTGAGAGATCATAAATAACAAAATGGGATAAATTTAAGTTGTAATTTATTGCCTTTTAGGATAACATGAAAGATGATTCGGCTCAAATGAAAACTGTAATGTTGTCTTTGTTAGAACGGATTGATATCAACAATGTTTTATGGAATTCTACTTTTCCATATACATTAGCTCTTTTCTGCTTATTTAGACATCTTACTTTAACTCCATCTTAACCCTTTCCCAAATAATAATGACATTTGACGACTTTGTTGCGGAAGACTTAAGAAAACATTGTGGGAAAAGGGGAAATTGCTCGTGACAAGCAATTTTTCCTTTTCCCACAAGGTTTCCTGCATTTTCCGAAGAATAGTGTTCAATTTCATCACATTTTGAAATGAGGTCTGCAAACTCTTTCAATTTGGAACAGTCGAAAATTTGTTGTTTGGGAAAGGGTTAAAATATAAATAACCAGTGTGACAAAAGGATAATTTGACAATTTAACAAGCATTTCCTCCTTATGTCACAATAGTTTTTTCCCTGGGATATCAAATAGACATAAAACATCCTTGTTTCCATATGTTATTATTCATACCTTGTAGAATGACGTCTGCTGGTGTTTTCAATATAAATTTATTCACAAATCATTATGAGAGAATGGTTTAAAAGATGTTGACATATTGTAAAGAGTTTCTTAATGACTCCTTCGAGTATGTATCAAATTCCCGGCATCTGAATTTTATCGAATATCAAAAGTTAGCAAACGATAATCAAAAATAAAGTAATAGCAGAAGACATTTTACTGATTGCAAACTTTGTAACGACAAAATTAATTACTTCCAACACAATCGTACAGATGAAGTCTGCAGCAGCAGATCTTTAAAATCCACGAATATTCATCTGTTGTCACAATGCTTTCAATAGTTGTCTGCCGCACAAGGCATATACCCAGGGAAAGTGGTTAACTCATTACCAAACAATAACATCAGTTGACCAGTTTGTGGCAGACGAGTTTGGAAATCATTGTGGGAAAAGGAGAAAATGCTCTCTACGAGCAATTTTTCCTTTTACCACAATGTTTTCTGGCCTATCAGAAGATTATTTTCAAAATTCATTAGATTTTAGAATGTTGTCTGCAACTCTTTCAATTTGGAACAGTCAAAAATTTGTTGTTTGGGAAAGGGTTAAAAGGCCTTGACAGGATGGTTTATAGGAAGATGGATTTTTAATTTTACATCGGAGCGGAGAGGATATCGAGGGTTCAGTGCAATACTATAGTAAGTGCTTCATGTATGTGAAGCACTTACTATAGTATTGCATTGAACCCTCGATATGGTATCGGTTATCATAGCTACGGATTATGTTGGAGTAGGTCGTCGTATGGTAGTTTTTGACTGTGACAGTTCGCTGTGGGTTTATAATTGGATTGTTTTACACCTGAGCGCACCCCTTCTGTATCTTTCTCGCCCTAACTCCGCGGCTTTACTAGGTGTGTCGAAATTCAAAACAGATTTCATGCAGGAAATGTAACAAAATTGGCCAAATAATCAAATTTTTGTATTAAAAAAGATACACTATATACAGTAAGGTATGTAAAGAAACAAAATGGGAAAAGAAGAAATTGCTTGTTACAAGCAATTTCTTCTTTTCCCACTTTGTTTCTTATTTTCTTGATAATAAAAAAGCTTTGTAACTTGATATGTTGTAAGTCATGGAAGGGTATCCTGATAAGGGTTTTTATGGTACTCGGTGATGGTTACAAAAGGAAATAGAGTTCATATTTATTACTAGACGGTGGGTTGGGTGACTCTCTCATCACCGTAAAATGTAGTTAGTCGTGATACTGAGGATGTAGTTGAAGGTCTGTAATTACAATTCATTTTGTATTAAAGAGGGAAAGGAGCATTTCGAGGGAGGATTTTAATTGATTATTTTTCTAGTGATGAATGTTTTTTGTTGATTTGACATTTTGTTGATGATGTTGTTTTGCTGAAAGTAATTATCAGTTTTAAGGAGGTTTTTAAATGATTATTTTTCTAGTGATGAATGTTTTCGTTTATTTGATATATTGTTGATGTTGTTTTGCTAAAAGTAACTGTTATATTATAAAGTTAGTTTGTATAACTTTGCAGTGAAATAAATTACTACCTTTGAGTGAATGGATATTAGTATTGAACATTATGATCTAATATATGAATGATATATGCTTTGTAGACGCCAGTAAATGGAGTGTTAATTAATTAACTATCACAAATTTGATTGATGAGGGTGATTGATTAGTTCTCTTTATATTGGATTACAAATTTTCTTTGTTGGTAAGTCGCCTTTATATTTTATTATTTGACCCAATCTCACATTAATTATTGTTTTAAGGCATCTACTGCAGACTCATATTAAAGTCATGGTTATGAAATAAGAAATTGCTTTAACAGATTGCTTTAATTTGGTTTTCTCCTTTTAGCTATGTGATTTTTAACTAATTTGAAATTGAATGTTAATGTATGGGCATATATGAAGGTTCTTGTTTGTAACAGTTTTTAAATAATCAAAAGTCTTTCATGAGATTAATTTGGTAAACATCCTTGGCTGCTGGCATGGATCTAACCTGTTTGCATAAGCATGAAGTCGGTCCTAGTACTATAAGGGTTAGTAATCGCTGTGATGGTTAGTAATCGCTGTGATGAGTTTGAATCAGTCAGTGCCCGCACATGGGGAGTTCCTCATTTTGAACCATTTCAGTCAGTCATGGTTAGATAGATGTTTACATGCTTTTGTGAATGAAATGTCATATTGGATATAAATTTAGTTTTATCACCCCTATGGTGTTTGCATAATTACCTCATGTTCAGCAATATGAATATTCCTATGCAAACTATTTTCACAGTTGTTCCACCATCTTGACAACATGACACATAGTTTCACCCATTATCATGACCAAAATGACGCATAGTTTTTTTTTCCAACCATCAGGACAAAATGTCACACCGTTTGTTCCTTTGCAAATTGTTCCTATAAAACTATTTTCTTTAACAAATTTACAAAATTGCTTTTAAGTCACTAATTCCCTCATGCTGCTTATGTAAATATACTGGAAGCAATGATATTATGAACCCCATGTGACATAAGAAGAAACTGCTCAACATAAGCAATTCCAACATCATGACAAAATGACCCAAAGGTTTCTGGCTCCCAAATCACAAATAAGCATGTAATTCTCCATACTTTATATTTGATGTATGCTGGTGTTTTCAATTTGGATAGACCCATATATAGGAAAACATAATCAGAGTAATGATGGTGTTTTATATGAATTTATGATTAGTTTGCCCCTTTAGAATGCAATCAGGAAGGCTTTAGTCATGCCCTCAAGATCATGATTTTGTGAATAAATTTGAATAATTTGATGGCCCTTAAATCTCCTCTTAATTGGTAACACATTTTACTCTTAAAGACTAATTTATCTATGATTTCTTCAACTCAAGTGAATGTATTCCCATTCTTCCACAATATAGCTTTAACTCTTCTGCGCATCTATGTAGGATTCATTGACTGCATGATAGTTGATGAGAACAGTGCCTACAAATACAATTTGATGAAACTTAATAAGATTCACTTGGATATGGTTTTCTTTATAAAAGCTATTATATATCAAGATGAATTATAATGTTCAAACGAAGATATTGTGAATTATGGTTCTTGTGATTCCCAATGTGCTGATATTGTAAAGCCCTATTTATCGCAATAGACATGATATATTGGTCTCTTAAAGAGAAAATGAGGATCTTTTTAAAACCATTATTACCCTTGCACATGCCTCGACTATGAATGTGCTTTTTAGTGAACTTAAACTCTTTAGTTTTTATGAAACAGCTGCTTTCTATCAGCCCAAATTAAAATAGCTTGCAATTAAAATTATGTTAAGATAGGAAGATGGTGTTTCTCTTAAGATGTTCATTATTGTTATGTTTGCAAATGCTTTTCTAATTCTGTAATGATTATTCATGTGCATTAACCCTTAGAATAATGGTTTTTTTTCTAAAAATAATTTTTTGTGTCGTCTGCTTTCCAAAACCTTAAATATCTGGTTCATTTTGTTGAGGAAAGATAGCAATCGTAGCAAACAGGTTAGAACCAGGCCATCTGCCAATTTCAGTTTCAACACTATAAGGGTTAAAATGCTAGGTCTTTGAATCAACAGTCTGCTTCAAATTTTCTTCTCAATAATAAAGGAAACAGGAAAAGACCATAGTCAGCATTATCAAACATAGAATAGGGTTAAAGCATTTTGTCAACTCATTCTCTTCATGTTGATATTTGTGGCTGGCCAAAATTCAAAGCAACAGTAGAAGACAAAGTACAGATTGATGAAAGAAAATACTCTCTATGATAATTTAAAGAAATCTTTGAGATATGAGCATAAGTTGCTCATATGAGCATAAGTTGCTCATCATGGAAAACTTATCCTTTCATCACAGTAGCTTTTAAAGGTTTCTACAGCAGCTGTAGTAATGTGAGGTTCTGTGGTGGTCTAATGGTTAGTGTCGGGGACTAGAGACAGGGCACCCTAGGTTGATCCCCGAAGGGGACCATTTATTTCACTGTGTAGCGTCCTTGGGCAAGACACATTTACTAGTCTAGTACTGGTAGGACACCAGGGAACATGTACTATAATACTAAACAATTAGTGCTGTTCATTAACAGGAAGGAGAGGTAATAAATGGAGTAAAGGGTTTGAATTTCAACGGGTTTCTTTTGCTTTTGTATAGGAATATGTTCAATGTCAGAATAGATTAAAGTTTTATGAACTGATTCATGTTTTTATTAGATTTATTGCATATCTGACCTGGTAACTGTCACTGAGGGCTTGGTTTGACATTAGCCTACCCCACCTAAAGGATTTAATAAAAGTTGGGTGTTTCAAAAACAATCCGTTCTCAGCATTCACTTCCTCTTATGTCATGTAGTTATGCCTTTGGAATAATTTGTCTCCAAAGTATTAGAGATTTTAGATTGTGCTTAACAAGGATAGTATCCGCAGATGACACTAGCAATCAGCCGTTATAGGGAATACATTCACACAATCAACTTAAATGCAATTTATTAAAGCAAGAATGATTTGCAGTATTTTGATTATGCATCTTTTCTTTATCTTGCTGAATTATTTCGGTTGTTCAAGGTACACATTGGCCAGTGCCGGAACTTTTTGCTTAACACTGAATAGATCTGTCCACAACCAATGTATAATGAGCTCAACCAAAGTAATCCGACAAAAGAGCTAGTTCCAAAATGGTGGATTATGGGTATTCTACCTTAATTCATAATGTTTGCTTTCGGCTGAGCACACTGAATTTGTCATGAAATCACTCCTGTGTTCACAATTAGAGTGTGGACCCTCCATTGGAGAGAAATCTTGCCTATAGGCCTCAGAAAAGGTTAAAAAATAAAATTTGGTTTGGGCAAGATTCATTACATATTATAGTATGCGTATGGAGGGTTCAATGCAAGACTATAGTAAGTTCTTCACAAAATTTTCGAGGGTTCTGTGCAAGACTATAGTTAGTGCTTCACAAACGTGAATCACTAACTATAGTATTGCCCTGAACCCTTGAAATGTGAAGCACTTCCTACAGTCATGCACTGATCTATTGATATAAGATTATGAAGTAAAGGGGTTAACAATAAACGAAAGATATATGGATATGCTTGCATATCTTGAAAGTGATAGCGGAAATGTGTTCACCATGCATTATGGGTAATATCATTGAAATATGAGAACAGACTTGTAAACATGCTGCTTTCTCAAATTTCAAGTTGAGTTTTGTATTTCCATATGACTCATTTAAATAGTGAAGACTTGGATTTGATGAATGTCACTCTATAAATTCATCTTAACCTTTTTTCTCCTTTTGTGAGTAATAATCTGCAAGAGTCCGTTATCAAACTGACAGAGTCGTCGATGAGAAACTAGATAATAGTTTAACAAACATGGAAATAATTGAGGCAAAAGAAAAGTTTGCTCATGATAAAGAAAATCCCCTTTGTCACAAATGTTTTAAATATGGTCAGCTGCAAAGATAATTTACGTATGTCTCTATAAGGCAAAGGGTTATGAAATGTTTTTGTAACCTCATCCATCTTCATTTCTGTTCATAAATTCCCATTCTTTTATGTTAAACTAGGCTTTTAACTGTGTTTAGCCCCATATATCAGAAAAATAAAAAAAGTAATGTGGTTTTAACATCACATCAACAGTTTATCAGATGTATTTCGATGCCAACCTCTCAGGTGATAGCAGAGGATCTGCAAATTGAACTACCCATATGTAGCCAGATGTTTCTTTGTCATTCTTATTTTACTGGGTCAATCATTTAACAAAAATTATGTTTTGGAAGATTATCGTTTTAAACTTGTGGCAGTTAGAGAACTTGGAATAATGGGTCATTATACGGATTTACATAATTAATAATATGGTTTCAATAAGGGTTGAGTCATGTTTTTGGATTTTGGATTTCTTGTCTTAATTTGCATAAAAATTGCAAAAAAATACCCTAAAAACCCTAAACCGGAATTTGCACAACGATTTTGTTGTCAGCACCGCGGTGGTGCGGCAGAGCATTCACGAGCTGTGCTACTGTGTGTGAAACATCATAAAAATTGTCTTCAATGGATGTAAGCTCTAAAACAATCTCCTTCATTTCTATGGATATGATCACACCTTGAGCAGATAACACAATAATAAATAAAAATTATGGCAAAAAAGAAATATTTGAAGAAAGAAAATTCACAATAGTTTTTCTCAGAATCATGAATGAAATATCACTTCTTTAAGTAGGAAATGGTTGTCTGCTGTTGCTTTCATTCTTTTCCAGTGGCAATATCCCATATCGAGGGTTTAATGCAATACTATATTAAGTGCTTCATGTTTATTAAGCACTCACTGTAGTATTGCGCTTAATTTTAGATATCCATTAATTAGTTATAAAAATGGAAATGAGATAATTATAGTTTAACAAACTGAACTTAATTGCTAATCGTTCTAGTCAAGAAGACTCCAGTGACTAAGTTGAGTGTGTTCTAAGAAAAGTATGTCGCAATAAATCTTTTCGCCGAATAAAATATGAACATCTGTTACAGGGCATTTAATGTCCAATTATGAATAGTGTTTATGATAACGACTTTTACACATTCCCCCCTTATTTTGGATATTGTGAAGGCTCAAATTTGAGAGCAATATTAGACAAAAATTAGAACAGGTTTGAAAATAAACAATTTCGACATAATGCTGGGGAGAAATCATTGTTATTAAAGGCAATCATTGGTCATCATGGGCCATTTCTCCTTTTGTCAAAATTGTTTTTCCAGTGATCTGCTCTAGGTGTAAAAATGTGTGTAAATATAGTATATACATATAAAGGAAAAGGTTTAACCCTTAGAACGCTGGGTAATTTTCTAAAAAAAGATATTTGTGTCATCTGCTTTCCAAAACTTTCAATATCTGCTTAATTTTGTTCAGGAAAGATACCCAGAGTAACAAACATGTTAGATCACAGGCCAGCCGCCAATTTACTTGGCGACTGGCCTGGATCTAAGCTGTTTAAATAAGCATGAAATCTATTCCCGCACCAGAAGGGTTATGTCCAATTAAGAATATTATATATGATGATGGCATCAACCTTTTCATGAAAGCAATCATTTCTCTCTGGTTGTCTGCTCTCACTTCCAACCTTTACCCTTTCATACATCAAAGTAACCTTGTATACGTTGTTAACTCTTATAGTGCTGGAACCGACTTCATGTCATTGTCAATGCAAACAGGTTAGATCCAGGCCAGCCAACAAGTAAATTGGTGGCTGCAGCTTGTGATCTAACCTGTTTGCTACTCTGAGTGTCTGTCCTCTTTAAAATTTAGCATATATTTAAGGTTTTGGAAAGCAGAAGACAACAAATATCTATGTTCAGAAAATCTCCCAGCATTCTTAGGGTTAAGCCAGCAAATTGTAACTATGACTCAACTGTTCACAAAGATGACATTTCATGAGCAATAGTAATTTCCTTTTGCAGCAATGTCTTTGTAACAATTGAAACATGGCCATATATTTGCAAGGTTTCTGCGATTCCTTGAAAGTTTCATAAAGTGGCGCTTGGATTAATTTAAATAATCGCTTATCATTTCCAGTAGATTTACTAGCTTTTTTTATGTTCATGAAGTGAGGGCAGTGTGAGAGTATTACGATGTGAGAGTATTATGGTGTCATATTTTATTAACTGTGCAGCAGTATATACTCTATTGTCACAGCTCGCTGCTGGTCTATATGATATATACATGCATACATAGTATTGTATGCTTTTCCACAAATTGTCAGATATGAATGGTGAAGCTGGATTTATTACATGTAGTTGTGTTAGAAAAGTGTTTTAGACTGGAGTCTTAGAGGTAACAGCTTTTTGGAGTATTATAGTCCTTTTTCCATTTCATATATAAATGAGATTTTGTCACTCGGGTCCAAATTTCAAAGCAGCAACTGGTGACTTTAGTATAGAATTCAAGGTTACACTCCAGTCTTTCTGAACCGGAGTACAAACTTACAGTGGAAAATGGAGAAATTGCTCGTAATGTTATTCACAGTGAATTTTTATAACTTGTGCGGCATTGCAAGATTACTCACAGGAGAGTGAGGTATATGTTGTTGCTGTTGCTGTTGATGATGATGGTGGTGATGATCATGATAATGATGATGATGACTTAAGGATGATTTATTGTGTTTGAAAAAATTTGCAGACAGCTATTGAAATAGGATCCAGTTTAATATCTCCTTTTGTTAAAACGGGGTTTGTAGGTTTTAAACTCACCTGTCACTGGTGCGTTTAAATGTGTATCTATGAAGGAAAGGTTTAACACTACCATATTTTACTAGCACCTCCATTGCACTTTGATCTGTTTGTTTGACTGTTCAACCTGCTGTTTATGAGGACAGTTTGGTCAATAAATATTGTTCCAAGTGTTTCTTCTGGAGTGTGGGAGGACATTCAGAAGAGATTTGGTTTGTGATATAGGTGACCTGATTACTTGACCTGGAAAACCTGCAATGGAAACCAATTAGATGGTGGCTTCTGACATGATTTCAGGACATACATTTTTGTTTCAAATAGGAAAAAGAAGCCAGGGCTTTCGAGAGCAATCAAGGCTTCATCATATCAATGCATCCTCTAAATAATGAGTTCTAGGTTGTGGAAAGATTTGTCTATATTTAACCCTTTACCAAACACAAAATTTTCGACTGTCCCAAATTGAAAGAGTTTGCAGACGACATTTTAAAATGTGATGAAATTGGATAACAATCTTCTGATAGGGCAGAAAACATTGTGGGAAAAGGAAAAATTGCTGGTAACAAGCAATTTCTCCTTGTCACGCAATGTTTTCTAAAGTCGTCTGCAACAAAGTGGTCAATGTCGTTATTGTTTGGGAAAGGATTAAAAGGGCCCCCCCCTGGTCTGTTTTGTTTACCCTTAACTTTATGATAATTAAATTTTATTGGAGAATTCAAGTTTCATTGAGAACTACTGTTGAAAAGTTGGTTGGAAAGGAACATAATGTGCATATTACCAACATCTCATGCTTTCCACACAACATATCTTGAATAAATTTCATCAGATTTTTACTATTCAACTTATGTATCTTTCAATTTTGGTCTACCAACTCTTTAAACTTGCAATGTCCTTACCTTATATTTTTTAAATGCTTATTAATTCATGTTTTTTCTATTCTTTTTCAGATGGGACTCCCTCTCAGACTGGTTTACAGAGAAGTCAGAGTTTTGTTCACAAGAAAACATCAGAAAGACAAGTAGAGCGCGAGGCACAGTCTGGGGATGTTCCAGTGTTCAGACACCGAAGTGTTTCCGAGTCCAAACTTCCTGCAGATGAACAGTCTGTGAAAACTGTTCCTTCTGAGCCCAGAGGTGAAGAAGTCTGCGTTAAGAAGAGTTCTGTTCAATTAGAAAGTGAAAACAATCATCAGACAAGGGAGATTAGACATTCAAACCATTCAAATGCACCAGGAACTGTTCTTGCAGGGGCAGCACACTCCTCTAGTAACCCACTGGTTCCCTTATCTCACAAACAATCTGTGATTGCCAACGGGGTGACAAGGAGGAAATCTGTTGAAGCTGGTTCCCTACCCCCTCGAGCTCCAAAGCGACATTCATTTTCTGTGGGAACTGAGCCAAAGCTTGAACATCATACAAATTCAATCTTGGATGGTTCCCATAAATATTCCTCAGTGGACTCTGGAAGCGATAGTGGTTCCCAACCTGGAAGTAGTTCCAGGGCCCAGACTGAGGTCAAAACAGAGGCCAGTACCCAAAAGCAACCCAGTGTTCAAACAAATGAAGCAAAGTTTAAAAGCAAGTTTGCTAACATACTCGTTTCAAGATCTTATTTAGACAGAAGAAAATCTACGTCGGATATCAAGAGTGAGGTAGGAAAGCCCTCAACCAGCCGTGTATCACATGACAATAAGTCACTGATAAGATCTGAGACAACCTCTCTTAGGGTGACAGACACTGAGGCCGAGCACCATAAATCAGCTACAGAAAGGCCCAGTGTGAAAAGTGATATTGATAGTGATAGCAGATTAACTCCCAATATTGAATGGCTTGAGGACAAGAAGAGAACAATCCCAACTCCAAATGAACTTGACAAATTGATGTCCTCTATGGACATTGAGGCAGCCTTTTCACAGATATTAGATGCAGTAGAGACTGAACCAACCACCAACGGAGATATCTTTGACACTCAGGTTCCTGACTCACCAATCATGGAGGAGGAGTTGTCTAGCGAGTCATCCACAAGCTCTGTGGCTGAGTTAACTAACATCATTGCAGATTCACAACATAAAGTCGTTGGAGGTATTGGAAAGGAAACAACAAGTGCAGTGAATCACAAAGTGTTATCAAATGGACATTCTGAAGGGGATGACAATGATGCAAACATTCACAGTGTTGGTTCTAAAGAACTTACGAACAAAACTGTTGGTGATGAGGAAAATCATAAATGTATTCCAAATGAGATCGGAAATAAAGATGCTCATGGGCAATCAGATGAGATTACAAATGTTAAAGATGGAGAAAGGAATGGGGGTTCAAATGATAAACAACAACTGTCTGAAATGGTTGTAGACAAAAGCGATGGTGCAATAAAAGAAGACAGACATAAACAGCATTCAGAAAGTAAGTAATGCAGATATCTCTTCACATCATTTTGTCACATCGTTTTGTATTTACACCTTTGCCCACATGATACTATGCTTTGAAACATCTGCTGTATAATAATTCGAGGGTTCAACGCAAGACTATAGCAAGTGCTTCACAAATGTGAAGCACTTACTATAGTATTGCGCTGAACCCTTGAATTGCTTTTCAAGAGATTCTATCCATTACATCAAAGAAAATGCAGATTCAAAAATTGATAACTGTCATCACTCTGGAAATAGTCCAGGTTAGAAATGGCCCTAAATTCCATGTAGGAACATTACATATAAGTTGATATAATATATATCACAATTGTTTATAGGTTTGTGTTGTTGCTTTGTTGAATATTGTGCATTTGTCTGCTGCGAATTATATGGGAATTACGTAGGAGAAAGGAAAGAGTTAGATATTTTGTTGACCTCCTGACAACCTCTTTTGCAGCTTTAATCTCCTTCCATCCTATGCTCTTTTTGATCAGTCTAATTTAAAAGAAAAATTAGAAATCAATTATTTAGCGCTAAAAGCAAGCATGTAATCTTATTCTGGTACCATTAATGCCTTTGTTGCAATAAGAGAATTTTTTGTCTTAACCGATATGTAGTTTTGTCACATTGCTTTTCTAAACCTTCTACAGGAGTTGTGTTGAAATGAAGGAAATGGCTAAGCCTTGAATAGGCATGCCTTGGATTTAGTTTTTGTGTTTTATTAATAACAAATAATAACAAATTAATGTAGGAAAAGGAAAATATATTGAAACATGTAAGAACTACATTTTATGTTTGAAAACTCTTTCAATTATCTTGTTTAAAGAAGGAATATTTTGAATTTGCTAAAGCAAACGATAAATCGTTCACATAGCTTGAAAATAAATGCAACCAATACCGATATCATTTACTATTATAAGAATATTGAAAAAAAACCTTATTGTTTGTAATTTAGAGTAGAAACTGTTGTAACAAAAAGATGAACAAAACATATTGTTGGTGATATAGAATAGGAACTATTTTGACAAAATGATGAACAACAAATGGCTTCTTATTAATACTATAGAGAAAGAACCCTTGTAATAAACCTAGAAGTTGCTTATACTAAATGTTTTTGATATGCTTTAATGGTATCTTAAATCTTTGACTGCTCCTTTAAAGCGATTATTCATAAAGTTATGGCCCAAGGGAACAAGCTAGCTCTCGTTTATTAAAGCGCTTTTTTGCATTAATTACATTGAGTTGATTTTGAGATTATTCTTTTATCAAGATAGATAGCAAGCAAGGTAAAGTACTTAGATCAAGGCCAAATTTATCATTGCATACCAAAGTTCTGCTAAGTTCTTTTGATTTCTTATCAGGTTTTATTGATATAATTAAGTGTTTTTTGAAGTTCTCACTAATAGGCAATAAAAGAATGTTTATGTGATCGTCATAATGAAAGGCAAAATGCAAGACATGGTAAGTGTAACATAGAGTTCTTTACAAGTTTACAAGTATGCCTTTTGTTGTTACGTTGGATATCTTTGATCATCAAGGAGTTACAAGTTGTTTTCCAAAAAGCATGTTTAATGCATTTTTTTTTCATCATTGTAGACACTGATATGTGAAGAATGTACATCAAACATATACCATGACTGCAATTAGATATGCACGTCAATGTTAATTGACTTGCTTCAGTAACTTTTACAATAGAGCAATTACAATTTCAGCGCATGAGTTTTAGTTTCATAATGTTTTTTAAACCTGTCACAACATTTGTTTGTATTTTAGTTCAACCACTGCAGACAGATTTTTAAAAGAGAACAATTATAACAAAAAATTAAATTAAACATCTCTACTAAACATCTGAAAGAAAAACTCATTTCTTTGAATGTTTTTATTATTGCCTGCTGTTTTCTTTGATTTTGCTAAACCACACCTTTCCAAGTGAAGGAATATGTAAATGATATAGTTATCATTTAAAAGAAGCCTGTGTTCTTTTAAAAAGCTGATCTTTCATTATATCAAACATATTCTATAATATTGGAAATGATGATTGGTCAAAAAAGAAGGATTGAAAATCATGCAACAATATTGTGGCAAACCAAGAAATTGTGAGCAGAAAATTTATCGTTTTCCCAATTTTTTTTATAAAATCTTCTGCAGCAGACGGGTCCAAGTAAGGTATTCTAGAGTAATTGGTTGAGGCTTTTGATATCTTATCTAATTTCTAGTATGGTTATAGTTAGTTTATGGTTATTGTATTTCAAGTGTTAGATCAAACATTGGATTAAACAAATATGTATACATATATAACAGAAAACAATTAAAGCAATTTGTTATTTAGGTCTATACAAAGTATTTGCTAATGCTTTGTAGTGAGGCTGGTTCTGTCATTGCCAATTACATATTTTCTTTTCTACAGAGACCATACAATTACGCAATGACCTGTCATTGGATGTTTCCCAGTCCGCCGATGCCAGTAGTGCAATATCAGTGATACATGGAGACGACGGAACGGTAACAGTCCAGGAGGTCAACAGAATCGAAGAAGGGGACACGGTTATCACAGAGTTAAAGAAAGTCCATCGCTCACTCAGTCGATCAGAAACTCGGGAAACTGACACTATTGTGGAGCGTAAAATCACAACACCAGGGGGCACTTCTCAGACCTACGAGAAAGATGTTTCCAAGACAAAAAGAAAGCTCACGTCACGAGGCTCTGAATACTTCTCAAGGAACCATTACAACATCCGGAAAAAGAGAGATTTGGCCGGTGAAGAAATTGTGGAACATGAACTTGACTCAGAGTCATCAAATGTGTCTGTGTCTAAGAATGAATCCTGGGGTGAGAGGTCTGAGGCAAAGGTGGTTTTGAATCGTGATGTCAACAATGAGATTTTACCAAGGAGACTCTCAATTACTAAAAACAATGTGGATGGGAAATCTGAATTCACTACAAACACGGAGGAAAACAGCAGGTAAATATAAAATACCTTAGATAAAAATACATATCATATTTTCTATTTCACCCTTTCTGGGACATAGGTGAATCAGTGTTGAATTTTATGTCATTCAATTAGTTCTGAATTAGCATTTTTTCATAACTTTTTCTCGTTAACTTTTAACCCATCACCAAACAATAATGACATTTAACTACTTTGTTGCAGACGATTCTGGAAAAAATTGTGGAAAAAGGTCAAAATGCTCATGAAGAGCAATTTTGTCTTTCCCACAAATCTGCCATATCAGAAGAATATTCTCCATTTTCCTCACGTCTTGAAATGTCGTCTGCAAACTCTTTCAATTAGGGACTGTTGAAAATTTGAAGTTTGGTAAAGGGCAAACAGAATTTCTATTTAACACAAGTTTATAGTAAAACATTTTATCCTTGCATGAGATGATATAATTTTCGTCCATTCTAATTACTACAAAATTAACAAATACATTGGATATATTTGAGAATGTTTGAGATCTTTTTGTTCATCCATCAATGGTTTTGTTTAAACATGTTTCATTAAAAATAGAAACACAATATATAAACAAACAATAAAGGGAAAGGATTAGAACAAAAGCTGTGATTTGTTTGTCTGCTACACAATCTTGTCTGCTCCATAACTCTTAAAGTTTCCATCCAATTTTAATAATGAAAAAATGCTTTCAATTTGTACCATGCCCAACAGCAGATTAAACGTTTAAAAAGAACATTAATTTGAACATTGGCCATAAAAGTAGAATGGCATATCTGATTTTAATTGTTCAAGGTCATGCTTTAACCCATTACTAAACAATAAAGACATTTAACTACTCTGTTGCAGACGACTCTGGAAAACATTTTGGGAAAAGGAGAAATTGCTCGTTAATAGCAATTTCTCCTTTTCCCACAATGATTTCTGCCCCTTCAGAGAAAATTATTTTCCAATTTCATCACATTTTGAAATGTCATCTGCAAACTCTTTCAATTTGGGACAGTCTAAAGGTTGGCGTTTGGTTAAGGGTTAAATCTTGTTTTAAGTTTTAATTCTTACGTAATTTATGACTTTGAGAATTTCTTTTAACCCTTTACCAAATGCAAAGTTTTCGACTGTTCCAAATTGAAAGAGTTTGCAGATGACATTTCAAAATGTGATGAAACCCGAAAATAATCCTCTGATAGAGCAGAAAACATTGTGGGAAAAGGA
Organism: Cerastoderma edule; assembly: GCA_947846245.1. Classification (NCBI taxonomy): domain Eukaryota; kingdom Metazoa; phylum Mollusca; class Bivalvia; order Cardiida; family Cardiidae; genus Cerastoderma; species Cerastoderma edule. Next base: position 9,710,924 of record OX401411.1, on the reverse strand, counting down.
GGAATTGCTCTTTACGAACAATTTCTCCTTCTCCCACAATGTTTTCCAGAGTGGTCTGCAACAAACTGGTTAAATGTTGTTATTGTTTGGTAAAGGGTTAAAAGACATATTCATTTGTTTTTTCCCAGAGACCAGCCTGTTGATAGATCGAATGCCAGGGCAAACGCCAGTACAGGGCCTGGCTGTTTGTCCCCCTCCCAAGATGACCATGACCTTGCTGCAGTGGTGGAAGCCCATTTGGGACGACCTTCAGGTGAGAGATGGTTTGATTCAAGTTGATATAATTCAATGCTATTGTGAATTTGAATGCAGGTTTTCTGGTCTCAAATCTCTGATACTATACCATTATTCCCAAATATCAGTAACTTTGAATGATTACAGAGTTGACATTAAGAGCCGGTAGCCGGCCAATTTGACCACTTCAAATTACCTTTTGGTCGGGTAATATAACAATAAATATGATAGGTGGTCATAAGTAACATGTAATTTTTGTTTGGTGTTTGCTGCACTGGACGCCTCAAATCAGAATTTGGCCTTTTACTCCAAAAATTCATGACAACCCTTGGTTAACAGCTGATGACATTTTGAATCAATAGCAGACCAGGGCGACGGCATTTGGATTTTCATGAGAGGCAGTTTCCTTACTGACCTACGGAACGGCGAATGTACTACCTGTCTTAATCAGCCCTAATGGGCAGTTGAGTATGTGGTCTTCCTCCATCATTAAGGGTCGGGCATCGTAACATAACTGAAATAATGATGACACAATGTCAAACCCCATATTGAGATATTTAGCAGAATGATAAGGATTTTTTCTCCATTGTTTAAAGTTGGCATCACATTGTAGTTGAAGTAATGTTTACACAGTGTAAGATTGATGTTTAAAGTTGGCATCACATTGTAGTTGAAGTAATGTTTACACAGTGTAAGATTGATGTTTAAAGTTGGCATCACAATGTAATTGAAGTAATGTTTACACAGTGTAAGATTGATGTTAAAAGTTGGCATCACATTGTAGTTGAAGTAATGTTTACACAGTGTAAGATTGATGTTTAAAGTTGGCATCACATTGTAGTTGAAGTAATGTTTACACAGTGTAAGATTGATGTTTAAAGTTGGCATCACATTGTAATTGAAGTAATGTTTACACAGTGTAAGATTGATGTTTAAAGTTGGCATCACATTGTAGTTGAAGTAATGTTTACACAGTGTAAGAATGATGTTAGGATGATAATTAATGCTCATAGAAGGAATTTTGTGCTCATTAGGAAATGTGCTTTAATCACTGTGATACATTAATGTTAATGAAACTTTAATGGATGGTTCTTGTCACCTAGTAATTGGTTTGGATTGGGTCTGATGAAAATTATTCAAAATATGGAACATGATTAATTAAATACTTTTTATAATGTCTCACTTCTACAACTTCAACTGCTTCAGCGAACTATATAAACCATTGTGACAAACGAATCATTACTCTTATTGAGCAATTAATTTTTTCTGATTTTTGGTTTCTGTGCAAAACTATAAAGCAAACAAATCTTTTTCTATGAATGTATTTTTTTATGTCTGCTTTTTGGACCTTCTACTGTTGCCTTCAATGTGGACTATATATGGAAATGTTTACATCATATTTAGTTCATGATGTAATAGGCTGAAGAGTATGTTATAACAGGAAATGAGGCCTATAAAAACTGACTATCTATGATAATCACATACTGCCTTGGCATCTCATAAATTTTTAAAGAAAATAAAGTGTCATCATTTTATTTAAATTGTTTCATATACAATCAATCTTGTTTTAATAGACATAAGCATTCCTTGAGGTGGTCCATAAAGTACATGGATTACTATAAAAATGGTTCAGCGAAGGAATTGCTAGTCTTGCTTCAAATCTTTGGTATGCATGTAGCTAAAATTTTACATTGTTCTCTGGTTTCATGGAAGTGGCCTTTGGTAAGTCACTTTAGAGCCCTAGCCTTGTACCAGTAGATCCAGGAAAGCCATTACATAACTGAAAAACTGTTGATACAGCAACCATACACATTTTTCTTTTACATTGTTATTGGACCCCACCCAGTCAATTTCGAACTTGAAAACCTGAAACCTTGAGAGTCTGCAAGAATGCAACTCTTAACTAGCACTTACAATCGAGAGTTTTATGCTTTTGAAATGTGATATCTATTTTAAGTGCAAAAACTTGAACACTGTTAAGGTGGTGTTATTATGGTATTCATAGCATAGCTAACCCTTATATTGCGGGAACCGACTTCATGCTTATGTGAGCAGGTTAGATCCAGGCCAGCCGCCAAGAAAATTGGTGGCTGGCCTGTGATCTAACCTATTTGCTTCTCTGCTTATCTTTCCTCATCAAAATTAATTAGATATTTAAGCTATTGGAAAGTAGACAACACCAAAATCTATTTTTAGAACATTTCCCAGCATTCCAAGGGTTAATTATAGACTTGGTATATATATAGACGGGATTGTTTTTCTCATGTAGAGCTTCTTTAGCTTAGTTAGTAGGATTGACAGACTATGAATGCCAGAGTCTTGAGTTCAAGGCTTGGTTCAATGAAGTATTCTCATATATATTGATAATGCAACATGATTAATTAACTCTGACCATTTATCAATTATGTTCCTGTAGGAATGTGGTCAGCTGCATTCAATGAATACTGTGTAGCGCTGGTGAGGACATATCAGTAGCAACGATAGGTTTGGTGACTGCTGTCATGTGACTGTAATACTGCTCTATTATTGATGTTATTAATGCTGATAGATGGAGAGATGGGTCTGTTTATAATGTCACCATTGTCTTGAAATCTGTAATTTCAATCCTTTCAATTGACATGTAGCAGTAACATAATTGTTGAAACTGATTGAAACCCTAAACAGAGATTGACAAGCAAATTCCAAGATTGGAATACTGTGACTTAAGTGCTTAATCTGTTCATGATGAGAACATTCTCCTTTTTAACACAATGCCTTCAAATTTATTTGCTTTATCAGAGCCCAACTGTTGTTTGTTTAACGAATGGTGAGAACTTAAAGATTAGATCAGATTATTCACCAAAGATCACTTTACATTCTGTTTCAGGATGTCCCGAAATTACCTCCCCTATCCAAAACATCACATCAACAGAGGGTGAGACAGCTGTCCTTGAGTTCAAGTTCAAAGGTCAACCCCAGCCCCATGTGACCTGGTACAAGGGAGATAATCCACTAACCGAAAGCGAGACTATCAAGTTCGTGTTTGATGGAGTTGCGGGCCTAGCCCAGCTTGAGATTAGTCCTGTGGGCCTTGGGGACCTGGGTGATTTCAAATGTGTGGTCAGGAACTCGTTGGGCACAGCATCTACTACAGGGCGGCTCAATGTCAAAAGTAAGTTATGCAGGCCAAGTGAAGAAGGTCGAGGATTCAATACAATATTATAGTAAGTGCTTCATTAACATGAAGCACTTACTATAGTATTGTATTGAACCCTCATGCTTTGGGAATCAATTAGCAAAATGTTTGCATTATATCAACCCATCCCTGGTATTCTGATGCATTCCATATTTTAACAAAACAGTAATCTCATCAACGAAAAACACTTTTAAGATCAGAGCTAAGTCAGCACAACTGATAAGATATAATTCTTTTTAAGGCTGTATTGCATGACAATACTTATTCTTAGTACTGATGTGCAACAAAATGTTGAAATCAGTGTGCCAAAACAATACGGTGCAATGATTCATTGCATATTAAGGCCTTCAGCCTATTATAGAGTGGGGCCTCTGTGGCCTAGTGGTTAGAGTACAGAACTTGAAATCACATGGCCCCTCTCTGCGTGGGTTCAAATCCTGAGAAGGATATGGATTTTCATGAGAGGCAGTTCCCCAACTGACTTACGGAATGCCGATGGTTCTACCCGCCTTGACCAGCCCTTATGGGCATTTGAGTATGGGGTCTTCCTCCATCATAACTGAAATAATGTTGATGTGATGTAAAACCCACATTATATATTATATACTATTATAGAGGTTACACACAAATAACAAAGCATGTTTACAATACCTGTTCTGTGTCAATGACATTTTAAGATGAATTGGAACAAAGGCTTATAAACTATTGAGATGACATTCATTTAATTGAATTATAATTGGATCTCTACAATTATTATAAACCTCACTCCAATGAGACACCATATATCAAACATTAATGTTGCTTTATAACACTGCTCTCCAGGGTAAAAACAAAACCAAAAGCAAATAAAAGTTTGTAAGTGAAACCTTGTGCTAAACTTAGAATTTCCTCATATTGAGCAAATTATGATTTATATGATTTATTTCATGATATTTTCCGAGGTTTTCTTAAATGAAGGTATTCAAAGTTATTTCTTTGTGAAAGAGCAAATGTTTGTGAAAATGATGTCAAAAGTTGACAGCTGTATATACTTTGTACCCTCGCAATGGGTGAAAGAGATTTAACCCCTCAAGACATTTAGGGTTGACACTCTTAAGTGACAATGCTCCTATAGATACAAATCAGATAAATAAATTACAATACATATAAACATATACTTTAATTTACCCATTCCCCCATAAACACTTATTTTAACAGCCATTGAGAAGATGATTGAATTAGCATTTCAACCAAAGGAAAGCGTTATTTTTCTTCTGTAGAATATGTTTAAATATGCACCAAAGTAGAAATTGACAAGTGTCATATCTTATACTTAGAATGTATGTAGGAAGATGGAATTTGATTGTTATATCGACATTTCTATATCTATTTATACATCAGAAATACTGAACGACACTTACTATGTATGGATGCTTTAAAATTTTGACACTTACTATCAGGTAATGGAGGTGAAACACAATGCACTTGTTCATCAATTAATGATTTACCTCATAATTATCATTTCTGATCGGTTCAAATTGGAAGGATCCGCAGTACACTAATATTATTAAGTTTGAAAAATAACACTTTTTTTTATCAAAACATCTTGAGCAAAAAGGAAATGGCTCTTCATTAGTAAATTTCTTTTTTTTTTTTCATACATTTTTTTCTCATACTTTCTGCTTTTTTCCTCATATCTTCTGCTGTAGATGAGATAGATATTATTCATGAGGGAGAGGGTGGGTTAGAGATGTGGTATCTGAAGAAAGATGCACACTACACCTTTAGGGGTAGGGAATGCGTTACCAAATGGTGATCTATAAAGTGGTTTCGGAACTAATACAAGGTGTTTCTATCTCTTGCACTTTATAAGTTTATAAGTTTGCAAATGGTCAGAACTTTGAGAGCTATTCTCATTTTGAAAGCATCAGTAGATGAGTATTTCTATGGATCTAAAGTGAAACTTGTGATATTTGTTTGTGAGTGTGTGAACTTGTGAATTTAAGGGAAACTCTTTATTGCATTACCTTTATTTCTGTATGCTTTATGTGAACAAATTAACAGATTATTTATGATCCTCAAAATGTTTCAATCATTTAATTTTATATTTATTGAACAGTATACATTAATGTTTTATAAGTCAACTGTCAGTTTAGAACAGATCGAGGGTTCAATGCAATACTATAGTAAGTGCTTCACAAACATGAAGCACTTACTATAGTATTGCATTGAACTCTTGAGATACAATGTTTATTTCAGGTAAAGCCTTGACTGTACCCTGGTTCCTTACAAAACTGAATGACGTTACTGTAACGGAGGGACAGTCAATCACTCTGGAGTGCAAGGTCTCAGACGTCGACAAAGTCATGTGGTTTAAAGACGGCATCATACAGCGAAACTCGCCCGATTTACGCCAGACGTTTGACGGAAAGATTGCCAGGCTTGAGATTATCGAGGTTTATCTGGATGACGATGGTACATACTCCTGTGTGATATCAAACAAAGCTGGAGACAATGGCTGCTCCTGCAAGATCTCCGTAAACGGTAGGACATGATGGAGATTTTTTCTTTTATTAGATTCAAATTTGAAATGCAACATAGGATCACTCTTTGCTTATTTGCTTTGAGGGTTAAATGAGACACAATTTAGCAAGACTTGTTGTCAAGTTTGTGGGGTCTTTCTCAATCATTACAAAACGAGCATTGCAGTATAACTGTAATAAAGTTTAACTGATATCGTCGTGCCTTTGTCTGATCTTATCAATTTAGATGTAATGGCTCAATCTTTATGAAAAAGAAATGTCAGCACAAAAATCTGTTTCTTTCTGACTAGGTGAAAGTAAAAGAAATTGCAGAAATTTATTTTTGAAAAATCTGAATAACGAATCATCATGACAAGAGAAGTAATTGTCCTTTTTGAAATTACTTCTTTTTTTATCATAGTGGTATATTTAACCTTGTGCTACATGTACATCAAAATGCAAAATATGACAAATATAACAATTTTACATTTCCTTGCTTACAGAATCCCAGTCAAAGGACAGCATAGTTCCCATGTTCCTCAGAAAACTGGACACCCAGATCTGTGATGTTGGGGACACAGCCATCTTTGAAACAGAGGTGATTGGTTCCCCAGAACCCACCATCACATGGTTTGTAAACAGGAACCAGCTGACCAAGGCAGACTGTCACCAGATGGAGTATGATGGGAGAATAGCCAGACTGGTTCTACGCAAGATTGGTTTGTCACATGGAGGAAAGCTAGAATGTATGGCAGAGAACAGTTCTGGAAGGGTGTCATGTGACTGCACTGTGGTCGTACAAGGTACTTGACTGACTTATATTTTTATTTTATTCCAAGTGTGATGTTTTATAAAGAAAACTTTGCAGTAAAAGAAGAACTTCTTTATCTATAATTGATCATTTATTCATACACTAAACAGTAAGATAAAGGTTAATGTATGATATTGCAGTCCCTATGATATTGCAGTCCCTATGATATTGCAGTCCCTATGATATTGCAGTCCCTATGATATTGCAGTCCCTATGATATTGCAGTCCCTCGATATTGCAGTCCCTATGATATTGCAGTCCCTCGATATTGCAGTCCCTATGATATTGCAGTTCCTATGATATTGCAGTCCCTATGATATTGCAGTCCCTATGATATTGCAGTCCCTATGATATTGCAGTCCCTCGATATTGCAGTCCCTATGATATTGCAGTCCCTATGATATTGCAGTCCCTATGATATTGCAGTCCCTATGATATTGCAGTCCCTCGATATTGCAGTCCCTATGATATTGCAGTCCCTATGATATTGCAGTCCCTATGATATTGCAGTCCCTATGATATTGCAGTCCCTCGATATTGCAGTCCCTATGATATTGCAGTCCCTATGATATTGCAGTCCCTATGATATTGCAGTCCCTCGATATTGCAGTCCCTATGATATTGCAGTCCCTACCTATGATATTGCAGTCCCTATGATATTGCAGTCCCTATGATATTGCAGTCCCTCGATATTGCAGTCCCTATGATATTGCAGTCCCTATGAAATTGCAGTCCCTATGAAATTGCAGTCCCTATGATATTGCAGTCCCTATGATATTGCAGTCCCTCGATATTGCAGTCCCTATGATATTGCAGTTGAAGACTGCTTTTTACTTACCTTAATTGGAATGTTCAACAACAAACTTTGTAAGATCAATAAATCATTTCATTTTGGAAATGGGTAAAACTGTTGCTACAAAGATGTCCAATCCCAGCAGAATCACAACTTTCCTTACATAACCAAAAGCTGACTTACTCATTACAAACAAGTTTTTTTCTGGTTCCAATAGGGACTTCCAATCTGCCTCTTTCCAATGTTATTTTGATTTAGTTGTCTGCTTGTTTAGGTTTCCTTTAATGTTGAATGTAAAGATAACGTAATCCAACCATTAACCTTTTTTACAGAAGTTCAGCGGCCTCCAGTGGTCACAACCGAGCTATCAGATATGACCTTCACCTCTGGGAAGGCAGCCATCTTGGAATGTACAATTGAGAGTGACAGCACACCAGACATCTCCTGGCGTAAAAATGGCTTTGTCATTGGTCACATGTTTGATTTCAAGCAGACATTTATTGATGGAGTTGCCAGGCTTGAGATTGGTAAAGCATGTACACAGGACTCTGGGAACTATGATTGTTTGATAAAGAATGAGTTTGGAGAAGTGGTCACATCTTGCTTCCTTACTATACAAGGTAAAAAAAATGTTAGCTTTTTTATGTCATGAGAAAAGTTCAGTATGTGGAGTGAAGATTAAGTGGCAAGTCTTACATTAACGAGTATGATATGTTATTATCTTACAACGAACCCTTGCTTTTATAAGAGTGCCACTTTGGATGGATAATTTCAGTGATCTTGAAAATCTTGAAATTACTTTAGTAGGTTCACATCTTTGTTTTCTGTTGGAATGCTCATGAAGCTTGCCAAAGTTTTGTTAGACATTAAAAACAAATACACGGAATAGAATGAGAAGATTACCATAGAAATGTAGAAAATTGAGTGACATTTCCAAACCCCTAAAATGTCACTTCAGGCAAAGGCCACCACATTATCAAAATCAAAAATTACAGACAAAAGTTGAAAACTGAATAAAAGATGATCTTTTTTTATATTTTATTTTTTTTGTTAAATAATAGAAAGACGGTTCATTTAATTCTTTCATCTCAACAGATAATGCAAAGCTACCGATACACTATTCATTCTTCTCTCACCAATGATCAATGATTTCCATGTGTGAAACATCTTTTAAAGAATATTTTGTAAAACTGGTGAATAAGTACCAGTGGCATGGATAGATGCACTAACTGACGCATTATGACCTAAATACTGACGAAAATGGCTTTAAATGCCAATTCTAGCATCTTGCTGAGATAACTACATTAGTTTTCTGAAACTGACCCTATATAATCTCAAGATTGTTTGGTAAGGCGTAACACCACCTGCTATTTTTTATAGATGAAGTCCTGAAGCAAGAAGAACCCAAACTTTCTATGAAGGAAACTAAATCGGAGGCTCCAAGATCAGTCCCAGCTAGCTTTACACCTAAAGTGGAAAATGAAAGAAAGCACCAAGCCAAATCCAGTGCTTCTAAAGTGATGCTTGTGAGACGAGCAAGTCTGCGCTCTGTGGATCATGAACCCAAACCCTCCATTGTGAAGAGAACAGCAAGCTTCAATACTGCCTCTGCTAGACAATCATTCATCAATAACAGAATAGAACTTATTGAGGCTGGTAAAGACAAATCAATTAATGAAGCCTTCAAAAAGAGTAACAAAATAAATAATTTCAATATGCCTGTTACTGACGTGACAAAACTATTGAATGAAAAGGGGGAAATAACAAAGACTGAACAAGCATCAAGTAGTGATAGCTCTGTTGATCATGTAGTGGGTGGTGCTTATGGTAACAGATTACAGCAGGAGGAGAAAAGTGCAGATTCAGATGAGACACCCGCTATGAAGGAGATGAGTCTCAACAAAAGTGATCTTGATGAAAACTACACAAAGGATTTCAATTCCAACATTACAAAGGTCAAGTCTAACAGTGAAGGTGGTCTAGAGGACATAAACAAACCTCAAAAACTGGAAATGCTGATTGATTCTGGTAAACATTCACAAACATTAGGTTCTTCGAAAGTTGAGGAGAAAACTCAAGCGTCAGTAGAAAGCAAACCTCCAAAACTGGAAGTGCTGATTGATTCTAATAAACCTTTGCAAGCAGCAGGTTCTTCTAAATTTGAGGAGAAAACTCAAGTGTCAGAAGACAAGGAAGGTAAACTAGCAGCTGGCATAAGTAAAGGGACCAGTTTTGGAACAGGTGATAAGACGCCGTTGTCAAGGTTCAAGACGGGAGGTGAATTACGCAGAACACAAAGTACTCGTACTCCAGGAAGTGAGAAACCAGAATGGTTACAAGTTAAACTCAGGAAAGTCACAAACACTCCTTTATCAAATTCAGAGAAGCAGTCTATTGAGAAGAACTCAAACTTCAACACACCAAGGGAGGTAACTTCACCTTCAAGTTCCAGTAGTGTCACCAGTGATGTTTCATCAACACCAGTAAGTGTTCAAAAGGAGACCAAACTTTCCAGGAGTCAGAGTGCCAGGGTAGTGGATCGCAAAATTTCACCCGTGTTGAAAGATTCGACAAATAGTCCTAGTTTTGATCCAGCGAGAAAGACTGTGAAATTAACGCCAGTATCGGAACGGGCAAAGATGTTCCTGGAGAGTAGCTCCCCCTCAGGGAAATCGAGTCCGACAGATATTATATCTAAAGCAATCAACCTGAGTCGTGCAGAAAGTCTGAGATCCCCTGTAGGCCAGAGACCATTTGTTGTTCAAAGAAGTGGCAGCTTCAAGACAGAGACCCCTACAAATCCACCAGGGGACATCACTCTGAATTTGAAACCTCAAGATTCTCAGGTGAGTTGTCTTTCTTTATGATAAATATTGGACTTGTTTTGGTAGCAATATGATTAGTGAAAGGGCATTTATGATATGATAATCATAAACGTTTGCTTCATATGTCAAGAGTTTTGAATTGCATGTCACAATGATGTTGATGTCAAATGATCAGGTGTACAACTTCTCATGTTTGTTGTTTGCTGAATGAATACCATCATGAGTAGTTTCTCCCTCTGCTACAATGTTTTGAAAAGCTGGTTGTTTCTGACCAATAATTGGTGCATATATTTGCCCCTTGCCATAAATCCTTTTTTTCCAATTGTCTAAAATTGTGACAGTCTAAAGACATCAGTAGATATTGAAGGTAAAATTAAATCAAAATATTATTGGAAAAGAATACCTTTAGCTGAAAAGAAAATTATTGTTGAAAAGGAGAAATTGCTATAATATAAGGTGAGGAATTTCTCATTTTCCAACTCTTTATTTTGATTGCAGCCATCAAATATAACCATATGAAACACTTTTAACCCTTACAGTGCTGGAACCGACTTTATGCTTATGCAAACAGGCTAGATATAGGCCAGCCACAAAGTAAATTGGCAGCTTGCCTTTGATCTAACATGATTGCAAGCAACTCTGATTATATCTTTTCTCTTCAAAATTAAACAGATATTCAAGGATTTGAAAAGCAGATGACATCTATTTTTAGAAAATTACCCAGCATTCTAAGGGTTAAAGGATTAAGGAAAGAAGCTATAAGCTAATAAGATTAGCAACCAAATGGTATAATGGTGCAGAGTGCATAATGGGTCTGCCGTTCACTGATCATTGCCAAAGACATTTTATTTTTTCTGTCTGAAATATTTCTGCAGGAGAAACATATTCTTCTTGTACTGGATGATAATTAGTTCAGCAGAGAGGTTCTCTTACCTATAGTTTTCAGTGCAAAATTACCCCTTAGAGAAATAAATGGTTTACAGCAGTGTTGCACCAACACCATGGTTTATTGTCAAGCTTCTTTAACCCTTTACCAAACACCAAATTTCAGACTGTCCCAAATTGAAAGAGTTTGCAGATAACATTTCAAATGGTAATGAAAATCGTAAAAAAAATCTTATAGGCAGAAAACATTGTGGGAAATTTTCCCACAATGATTTCTAAAGTCGTCTGCAACAAAGTGGTCAAATGTCGTTATTGTTTGGGAAAGGGTTTATGAAAACTGTTTTTTGTTACACCAGTAAAGTTAAAAACAGAATGCCTCATATATGGTTGTGTGGCTGTACCAAATTAAAAGCAACAGCAATCAACAATAACAGATTATCAAAAAAGGTAGATACTTTAAAGCATCTGCTGTAGAAATATTTAGAAACCACTGTGAGAAAAATATAAATTGCTCCGAATAAACATTTGTCTTTTTGTTTCAATGGTTTCTATCATTTGTCATGAATAAAATGTAAATGTTCATGTAATTCTTTACAATATATTGTTGCATCCTTTTTTTACCTCTTACAAATGCACACATTTAGAAATGGCCTGTGATCTGGCCTGTTTGCTACTCTGGATATCTTTCCTTAACAAAATTAAGCAGATATCTAAGGTCTTGGAAAGCAGACGACAATAAAATCTATTTTTAAGAAAACTACCGTGCATTCTAATGGTTAAGACAAAACAAGTATAATAAGAGATGAGAAGCCCTTTGGAAGAGTCAGAGACTGAAGACCTTGTGCTATACAATTGTAATTTCTGAACCGAAACAAAGCTGTTACAATAGAATGACACTAAAGACCTAAGATCCAATGAGCCTGAGATATGATTACTTATGACCAATACATAGAGAAGATCAAGGTCTGTAGGATGTTTTCAAGGGAATCACATTCTATCCAAGTTGTTTTGTGATGATACCATCTTGTAACCATCAGGAAGAGAGGAGGTTGTATTTGCACCTGGCCATACAACCAGATTTGCCCCTTGCATAATTTTGAACCCATTTGTCGAAAGAAGTTGCTTTTTTGGAAAAGTTCTTTCTTTTGTCACAATGTTTTCTATGTAGTATATCATAGAAAATAATCATTTCTATCAAATATCGTACAAGAAATTTAGTTTACATATTTGATTATGTTTGCTTCTGTCGCTTTACAGTTTGATTGCTAATGTTAATCCAAAAGAAGGAATGTGTTAAACGCTAGTTGTATGTTTTGAAATGAATTTGTTAAGTTACAAAATCTGCTTAAAGCCCTTTTTCAAACTATTCAATGGATTTACGTACCTCCTGCAGATAAGTTTAAATAATACATATGTGCAGAATTAAATTCGAAATAAAAAGTATGGTAAAAGAAGATATTGCTCATAACATGCATAGACCTATCCCAGCCATCTAGTTCAAGGTTGGTCAAATGAATAATAGTCACTCTTGGTGATAAATAGAGAATAGATGGTTGGTGTCGTGAATCGGAAATGTTATCGGGCAAGGCGTAGGAATATTATCCGGTGAGCCGAAGGCGAAACGGATAATATTCCGATGCCGAGCCCGATAACTTTTCCTATTCAAAGACACCAATCATCTATTCTATTTATCCTGTTAACTTTATCTATTCTTTCAAACAAACAAAATGTGAATAAAACACGAGAAAAATGGAAAAAATAAGTAGAGAATGATGTAAACATGACGTCATATCGTTCTTATGACGTCATGATTAGTCGCGTGCATGTATTATATGGTTAGTGTCGGATATCACAAATGTTATACGGCACCTAGTTATCGGTCCCGAAATGGCACTAGTGACAGGATAAAAAAAAAATCTGGCAAGATGGATTTTTTTCATTTATCAAAACACAATCTACCTGAGATAAAAATTTTCGACAACATGCTTCTAAGTTTATAATTGTTACATGCTATTGCTTTCCATATGTATTGGTCTTAGAGACGATTCAATTTGAATATATTTATGTCAGTATTGAACATAATTATGTTCCTTTAACTCTTATAGTGCTGGACCCAACTTCATGCTTATGCAAACAGGTTGGATCCAGGCCAGCCGCCAAGTAAATTGGCGGCTGGCCTGTGATCTAACCTGTTTGCTACTCTGAAGATCTTTTCTAATCAAAATAAGGCAGATATTAAAGGCTTGTAAAGCAGAGGACACAGAAATCTTTTTTTGAAAAATACCCAGCATTCCAAGGATTAAAGTTCACCCAATGATGAAGCCCAATGCTATAATGAGTCTAATGTATTCATTCCATCACCTGCATTTCCCCAACATCTACCTGTCAGTTCTTGTCAAAAGTAATTAGTGCATCTATTCTTTTTCCCAAAGATATTTTCGGAATTTTTATCAGGGTTTATTTTTGTTTTCTCAGGCGCGAAGCTCTGGCATAACTTTTTGCTGGCTAATATCTTTTTGCTGTTACTGGGAGAGAACATCCCTGTATCAAAAAAAAAATTCAAACAAAAACATTCTTTAAGTGTTGCAAAAGTATTGTACCTTTCAAATTGTGAGTTAATCATTCTGGCAGAAAGGAAAATTAACTTGTCGTAACCATTTAACCCACTTGAGTATTAATCAAACGCTTTTGCTGAGCTATTGTTATCACTTGTTTAAAATGTCCTGTGGTGATTGGAATTTAAACATTGAACAATGTCTGCATGCATAAAGTTGTTTATAAAGTATAAAGTGTATTTCTAGTTAAACACTTTCGAAAAGACCATATCAAAGATAAGGCTTTTTAAAAGTTGATTGTGGAATTTAAGTACAAGTTTTTGAATATGTTTCTTTTTTCTTAATTCTTTCCTCAAGCTTTTTGACCTGAGTTTTGAAATACTAGATTCTTCTTGATAATTGATGATATCAAGATGGCAGGGAAAGAAATCAACATAACATAGGTCTGAGAACACCTTTTTCTCTCAACATGAAACCTTGTGGAACTGTTGATTGTCAATGTTCACCTCAGGAGAGAATTGGGTTGTTACGTTTGTGTGTTGGTAAAGACATTTACTCATGTATGTACTATGTCTCGCCTGCATAATTACCAGGTTTTGTAGTCTTGATTGATTCAACAGTCCTATGCAGTTTTTGTGTCCTCAGAGTAGTGGTACCTCTCTATGTGCTCGTTCTGTACCAAGTGACAAAACTTTGATCCTCCAAATTTGAAAGAGTTTGCAATTTCTTTTGTCATCAATGTAGTCACACTTGTCTTATTTGTATTCTTATATTTTGTAAGCACAGCTACAGCAGACTAAACTCTTAGAAATCTGGGTTATTTTCTCAAAATAGATTTTTCTGTCATGTGCTTTCCAAAGCCTTAAATATCTGCTTAATTATGATGGGGAAAGATACTCAGAGTACCAAACAGGGTAGATCACAGGCCAGTCGCCTATTTACTTGGCAGCTGGCCTGGTTCTAACCTGTTTGCATATGCATGAAGTAGGTTTCAGCACTATAAGAGTTAAGAAACCATTGAGCCAAAATGAAAATTTACGGGACAAAGTAATCTTAACACATGTCAAAGCATCATACTTAAACACTACAGCTTCAACAGATGTCAGAACACCATACTCAAATGTACCATAGCTTTGATAGATTGTTAGAACATTATTATAAGTCACCAATGATTTCAAGTAAATCTGGTTGTACTTCTGCCAAAAGTAAATGTCAAAGGTAATGGAGAAAATAGGGATAACAGTTTCTGAATACCGGTATTCCACACAAAGCACTTGTAAAGGGATCTGCTGTCCCATAGTGGTGGTCCTAAGTTGTTAAGTTGTTCAGTTGGCAGACTTAGAACTAGGGTGTCCTGACTTGGACCATCAGTAGGCAATTTAGTCTTATTTTTCAATGGTTAAAGATTCTCAATCGATCAATAGAACTGTTGTTTCTTTTCTAATGTGCTATTAAACTGACATCTGCCAGACTCATGGAGCAGTTCTTTGACAAACGATTCTTTCATAACAATATCATGTTGTGAACTCATTTCAAGAGGAAAAATTTGTCTCCCCCAAAAAGATTCAACATAACAAAGGTGACAGAAAATTAATAACTTTCTCCAAATAATTGTCATTAAACTGAATGTATCTTAATGGACTCGTAGAATGCTCAAGCAATTCAGTTTTCACTATCCTTCTCTATTTAACTCGAGTGAAGTGATGTAGGATATAAAAATCCATAAAAATATGCATGATATATTGATGAATGAACTTCTCATTCACAGAACTAAGACTGTTTATTCTCAGACAGGGTATGTAGGCAGTTTATGATAATCATGTATAAAACACCTCCATGGTTTTATATGTCTGATGCATTTTTCTTTACTTTGGGCAATATCTCTTTTTCAATAATTTAAGTTTTGTATTGTGGGAGTTGTTCCAAAATGTAATTAATTTAGTGTTGCATAGAAAATCCTTTTTTTTTATTTGGACTCAACAGTTTGAGACTTGCACATGTTAACCTTTAGAACGCTGTGTAAATTCCTAAAAATGAATTTTAATTTCTGCTTAATTTTGTTGAGGAAAAACATTCAGAGAAGCAAACAGTTACAAGCCAGCCGCCAATTTACAGCTGGCGTGGATCTGACCTGTTTGCATAAGTATGAAGTCGGTTCCAGCACTTTAAGGTCTAAAAATTTCAAGTCGAATATGCTGTATTCTATCTTGGGGAGCCAATCTGATCAGAAAATTGTTACATAGTGAATAATGGGTATAGATAAGAGATGGGGTGTAAATATAGGTACAAATCTGATAAAAAGTGAGGAAAAAACAATTCTCATGGATTCCACAGCCATGTTTACTGTCGCCATGGGAACAGAATATGATACAATAATGTTTGTATATACTGCACACCTCAAGATGCTCTTAGTTTCTCAGTTTTCAGAGAAATTCTATGATTTCGGATAATAAACAAGGTTCCTCTACCTGGTTTGATAGGTAAACAATTTGAACTGTGTCATGCAGAAGAGAGTGTAAACCCATTGCCAAACAGTAACGACATTTAACCACTTTGTTGCAGACAACTCTGGAAAACATTGTGGGGAAAAGTGAAGTTGCTCGTTAATAGCAATTTATCCTTTCCCCACTATGTTTTCTGCCCTACTAGAAGATTATTTTCCAATTTCATTACATTTTGAAATGTTATGTGCAAATCCTTTCAATTTGGGACAGTCGAAAATTTGGCGTTTGGTAAAGGGTTAAGCTATTCTTACATATCAGTTGGTTTAGAATATTTGCACGGCACAATATTCACCCATTCTTTTGGCTAGGATTTTCTAACTTGTCCAAATTAAAAGTAGCAGCAGATGACATAATTAAATGTCAAAAAGCGGCATAAGACAAGATAATAACCAGGAATAATTTATCTAAGAGGGAAACCATTATGATATGTGGAAAAAAGCTTGTGATGTGAAATTGTTCATTTTAAATGTATCGCAAAAATTTCAGCAGTCTTAAGAAGTATTTATACCAGTTCTCAGTCGGATTTATGGGCTAGTCACTTCCACCTAGCAGGTTGTCTCAAATGATCCTCAGAATGTGTCATTGAAGCATTAATTATCAGATCACAAAAGATACAAAAGATACAAAAGATCACAAAAGATCACAAAAGATAACCCATGACAAAGTGATGGCAGATAACATAACACAATTTTATTCAGCATTAAACATCAAAAGACATGTTTATAGCTTACAAAATATATTTGTATAGCATTTGTCAAGATGTTGATACATTTCATAATTTGTAATCTTAGCAGAGAAGAATAGCAGAGAAGGATCAGTGAAATAATGATGTAACAATGGATAATGAACAAATAGAATAATGGAGACCCAAGAAGAATTTTCTCATCATGAGCAATATCTCCTTTTGTCATACTGTTTCCAAAATATCATCTGCCGCACGGGAGTTTGGAGTTGTTTATATGCGATAAAGGTTACTATAACAGGTAGGCCAGATATTTGATAGCACTAAATGCCTGGTTCTATCTGCTACAGTGTGGTTCTCAATAGAATGTGTAACAGCTTCCTGGTTCTAATGTATGGCCCTTTCCAAGTACAGGGTTGTCCAAAAGTATTGCATTGACTTCCTCTTTTTGTTAAAATTAAATATTATTTATATCGAGGGTTCAGTGCAATACTATAGTAAGTGCTTCATGTTTATGAAGTAGTTTTACAGTAGTCTTGCATTGAACCCTCTTTATCAGGGATCTAACCACTGACTTATAATGCTGATGGTTCTACTTGGCTTGACCAGCCCTTATTGGTAGCTGATATTTGGGTCTTCCTCCATCACTAAGAGTTGAGCATTGTTACATAACAGGAATAAATGTTAATGCAATGGAAAACTCACCTACAAATAAATTAAGGTATGTAAACATACACAAATTTTGTTCATATGATTATTAAGTTATTTACTTTTAAAAGTGTAGAACAGAATCGTTTTATTCGTGAGAAAAGTGGAAACTACTGATTACATTACAAAGTATTCATTTTGCCTGTGGGTTCGGCTTGATTTGGTATCAAAAAGCTTTATACTGCAACAAATTCTTGTAGTTATTAGCATCAATTGTTTTATGAGGAAAGAAATAGTGAAAGATAATTATGTGTCTTTCGAAAGATTATACAATTATGAACACTGTTGTCATTCACATATCTTCCTGTAGATTTAAACTTGTAAGATTCTCCCATAAACCTTCGCTTTACCTGCCAGAATTGGTACACCACACTTTTGAACCACACCTGTAGAACAAGGTAGAAATCTTATTGTAGATATAATCTTGCTTCTCCACCACCCCACCAGCATCCTTTCCCCAAGCATTCCTCTCATAAGCCCAAAGTTAAATTCATATTTGATTAATAACTATCTCTGTTTATCATTCACCTTGATTTAAATGGTGTACTGATTTACTAAAGATAAGAGCATTCAGCAAAATGCTCATTTGATTTCTCTCAAGAATCTTGTTCTGAAAGTATCATTTCATTAGGTCTGTATTCATAAATACATATATGCAAGGGACATAATTCACATAGAGTGTTATAAGAAGTTCAAAGAATGTCAAAAATAGGAAAATACCAAGGGCCATTTAGGGGTTACAATTTCTCTTAGTCAAATATTAGAGGAACAACTCAAGAGACTTTACATAATGTTAACTGAAAGCCAAAGAGTAAACCACAGTTTCTATATCTAGTGTATGGAGGAAGGGGATCCTTTTCCAGGAACAACTAACAACATATGAGTTAGCTCCTTTTTGAAAGCATGGTGATAAACAGAGAGATTGTTCATAATAAATTCTTCTTTACACCAAATGCCTTCAAAATGAATCTTAATAGATACACATTGACTTATCTAGATTTTGTCTATAGTTGCCTCACGCTGGTAAATCTCGCAGCAATTCACGCAACAGGGAGGCAAAGTGTTACCCAGCATGCTTTACCTGGCTGCTACATAAGTTATATTTGCATCTTGATTCCTGTGGACTCTAACACAGAATGTAGGTATACACTGAAGAACTCTCTCCAGGAAATCAGTGCCAAAATTCAGTCAACAATTTGAGAGTTTTGTGTATGTACGTAGGTGGAATTTTCCTCCCGGAACTGAACGTTTGTCTGTGATCGTGCCCAGTTACCGCACTCTCTCCTACCAACAAGGATATTATATAAGTTATAACAGTGACATTGGACGATAACGCCTGAAGTTGTTACGTTTTGATTTATCTTATCATAAAGGTAATTATTAGTTGTGATGATTACAGAACGATCACTACCAAGTGTTTTTCACTGGTCTTCGAGTATTTTTTTCATGTTTGTTTGGAATAGTTTTTGTTTCAAACTTTGGTTAGAAAACGGATGTGTTGTACAATTTTTATTTGGTTTTCTGCTTGATTGTAGCATGATAAATTGGGTGGTTTGCATTTTAATTGTTTTGTAAATTATTTTATTAATGAAGTGCCAAGATTACTTTGAATATTAGAAAAAACAGTTATGAAATTGTATAGAAACAAACCCATGAACAAATCATTTGTGATAGGTTAAAGGTTTGATATATGATTAATCTTTGGATATAAATACAGGACTGGTGTCCTTGACATTAAAGGTGTGAATGTTAAGGTCAGAAGAAAAATGCTTTTTTTTTAGATTTACCTTTTCTTATAGATAAATGTAATGCAATTGCTCGTCCCACATTAGACTTAATCAAAGAATTTATGATGAAGGAGGAATTATCTTTGATATTGAATTATTACAGGTTATTGACTTTTGATGGAATTTAATGTCCCTAGTATTCTCAACTGTGGCTTATAACTTTGTACCATCATTCCATGAATGGTTGATAATCCATTTTACCCGTTACTTTTTTATATGATTGGAAGCTATTTAGATATTTTTGGTGGAAAAGAAAGCTTTGCTTGAGGAAGTAGTTTGTTACAATAATTCTTATTATTTCTGAATCCGTACATGGAATTCAATTAGTGTGAATTAATGTCTCTGGTCATGATGTAAAGGTATTGTTGAAATTAGTATAAACTACAATAAAACAAGCTGATAGAGGGTTCAATGCGAGAAGTCAGATTGTCCTTCTGAAAAATTTGCTCTAGTCATTACCTGGATACTGCAGATTGTTAAAATAATGTTAGTCCTTATTATAAATGCTTTGTTTGTGAAATAAGATCACATTCATGATAGGAAGTTAAGAGTTGAAAACCCAGTGACAAATGAAAAATATGCTGTTCATGAATAAATTCTTCATTCCCTGTAATACTTTTAGATTTTGTCAGATTTTGTCTGGTGTGCAAGTATCTTAATGACATCTGCCCGAAGAAAAGGGGGTCATTTTTTATAGCATTGTGTTAAGTGAAATAATCATCAATCCATCAGGATAAGAAGTCCATCATGCCAGACGGATGCCCCATGAATGAGATTTCCACCCCTAATTAATACCTTCTGTGTCCAATTAGTCCTTTCCAGATGGTATACCAAATTACTTACAGACGACTTACAGGATTATTTACATTTGTCCTTGTCCTTAGCACCTTAACCCATTACCAAACAATAACGTCATTTGAACACTATGTTGCAGATGACTCTGGATAATGTTTTGGGAAAAGGAGAAATTGCTTGTACCGAGCAATTTTTCCTTTTCCCACAATGTTTTCTACCCTATCAGATGATTATTTTTCAATTTCATCACATTTTGAAATGTCATCTCCAAACTCTTTCATTTTGGGACAGTCGAAAATTCAGTGCTTGGTAAAGGGTTAATATATGTGAGATGTTATAGGTAATAAAACTTCAAGAATGATTTAGGTTGCACTAATCTAAATAGTAGGATCATTACTTAAGTCAAGTTTGAGATTTTCTCAAATTGAAAGCTGAATCAAAAGTTTAAGTTCATTAGAATGGGAAATTATTTGTTAACAGTAAAATCTCAGCAAATTCATTGTGATCGAAGATGCAAGCACTATTCAAAAGCATTTTATTCTTTTGTCTCAAGGGTTTCTTGATATATATGAGGTGATGATTTCATTACTTTTGAGTAAAAGCTGTTCATTGTACATCTTCTACAAATAATGGTCAATTTGATGCAAGAATGACTGACTAAAGTTTTGTTTAAGATTTGCTCTTATGTTGCATGTGTTAGATGACATTTGATGATTATGGTTGAGATCCAATTGAACAAATTTTTAAAGGTCTACAAGTATAACAACAGCAACAATCAAGGAAGATAGAGAGTTAGCAAGATATAGCTACCGCCTACATCATTATGTTCATAATCCTACCGTGCATCCATTTAATACGTTTATAAGTTATCAATAAATGAAATGAAAAAAAAGATGATGGACTTGATAATCTGCACTGCTTATACAGCTAACAAAGCATCAGTGGCTTAGTTGGTAGTCCACTTTGAAATTCAGGGTTTCATGTTCAAAGCCCCAGCTAGGATGTACTGTTTAATTTCGGACATTTAATTATGTATTTGTGACATAAGACATTCATCTCACATCTTTGATAAGTAATCGTCATTGTGAAGAATATGTAGATGGATCAGTAGTATGCATTCCACACCTTTGAAAGTGTGATTATCATGGAATGTTCAAAAGTATTTTAATCCATTGAGGACATTGGTTTAAGGTTTAAGAGTGCCAGCTTTATGACAAGAGGGTTGTTGGGTTAAAACCTGTGAGAAGCATATCTTTTTTTAATCCGTATAATGGTGGTTCCAAGTATTGGTTGTGAATCCTTGAAGCAGAATGAAAAGCAATAATTACAAGAAGGTGATTCTATGAAAAATGAATTAGTTGAGAAATACTCATAATACTACAGATGCATATATGGGTGAATAAATGGTTAACTCCATTAGAGACCCAAATTAAAGGTAGATATGATGCTGAAATATGTCAAACAAAAGCTTGAAGACTTCTCTTTTCAAATGCTAGTAATCCCTCTATTGGAATGACCTTTCATTGAGATGTCCTTATGCCCTTGTAGCGCTCAGAAAAATACCAGATATATGTAGAACACCAAGATTAACAATTAACCATTATTCGGTATGTTCAGCAATGATGAACAAAGCTCTTGTACATCTTTATCTCTATGCAGTTCAGGTCAACATGTCATACAGTTATTTTGATGTGTTGATTGATTTGATTGGACGGTTTCCAGGTTATTCCTGTGGATTCTGGTCAGATAAGCCAATGAAGAGGATTGTTGAACTTTAATGTTCTCCTCATTTATGAACTCTTGAGGAAGCATTAAAAAAAATATATATACACAAAACATATTTGTCTTAATACATTTGGTGGCCCAGGTTTTTTTTGTTTATTTTTTAGGTGATTTTGACATACAACAAAAAAGTTATTTTTTAGAAAATTACCCAACATTCAAAGGGTTAATGTTTGTTGATCATACACATTTCTTCTGTTACAGGATGTCTTTTCACAAGGGTCCTTGGACCCAGCATGTTATCAAAGTTATCATAGCAAACAGTTGCTAGAGAAGCACACATTTGTGATAAAATGCCTCTAGATGTGTATAGAAAAGATATATAACAGGGGCTATATGATAAGACAGGTGTCCTTCAACAGGAGGCTCAATTATCACCCTCTTTCTTCATTTTGGATTAAGAGACTGGAATTCAAGTAATTTAAAACTACAGTAAAATACAGGCATTATGTATGAATATCAATATTTGCTTTCTAGAATTGTGCATCTTTTCTTTTGTCGCAATGGTTTATTTAATTCCTCGTAGCAGGTGTGTTAAATGAATATATGTAAGGGAGTGTTGGCCCTAGCACCATCTTTAGTTGGAGATGTTTTGCACTATTTAAAGTGCCATTTTCGTTTACTCCATCTTGCAATGGAATTGAATTTCTTTATTAACCACTATAAAATGAGTAGAATATGCTGGTACAAGCAATTCTCTTTAATTTACAGTGGAATGTACTTAGTATCTCAAAGGCATCGTTAGTGTTCATATTTTATGATTGATAACTGCTGTTGCTTTCAATTTAAAACAAGGGGGAAGGCAAAAACCACCAATGGGCTAAAACTGAACCATACCCATCATTCTCTAGGTTATGTTATAGGAACTATATCAATACAGTCAAACTTGTGTTAAGAGGCCAGCCTATGGGACAGAGTAAATTGGCTGTTTAAGACAAGTTGGCTGCTTAACACAAATTGATGCACACTATAAAGCTAACAATGGGACTTTCTGTAGTGGCTGTTTAAGGCAGGTTGGCTGCTTAAAAGGGTGGCTGCTTAACACAAGTTAGACTGTAGTTAAATATATATCATCTTTATCTGTAAGCTAGTTCCTAGCAGGGGATTGCTTCTATCTAATTGGAAGCATGAAAAGTCAGTTTTTTGCATGGCTCTCTTATTCTACATGGTACTCACCTGTGTATAGAATCCAGGCTGCAGAGTTTGAAGTACAGGAATATATTGTGATTTGATTATCAAGGTTATCTAAAGGTCTTTCCCATGAACAAGGATTTGCCTATGTATATTGTGGGCTTCCGTGCAAAACTGTAAAAAGTCCGCTACTAAAGAAGGGCTAACATACTCCAGTTACTGAATCCTCCGTGGTGATGGACAAAATTACCTTAATAGTCTTGTACTGAACCCTCTTTAGTGAACAACCTAAAAATAATTGTCTTGTAGTAAACCCTTGATTTATAAGGTCAGAGTCCATTCTGAGATTTTGTAACTCGTCCAAATCCAAAGCAATGAAAGAAGACTAGTGATAAGTTTGTTATTTGATATTTTTTTATATTTGATAGAAACTAGCTTAGCTAAAGAAGTAATTTTTTTACCTTCTTATTGAGCACTTAACCCATTACCAAATGTCAAATCTTTGTCACAGATTGAAAGAGTTTGCATATGACATTTCAAAATGTGATAAAATTGAAAAGTAATCATCTGATGAGGCAGAAAACAGTGTGGGAAAAGGAGAAATTGCTCATTAAGAGCAATTTTTCTTTTTCCCACAATGTTTTCCAAAGTTGTCTGCAACAAACTGGTCAAATGTTGCTATTGTTTGGTAATAGGTTATATGACCATATTTCTCTATGTTTGACAGTGGTTTCTCATCTGAACATTGGTTTCTTTATTTCAGTTATTTGTTATTGTTAACTGCTATCCCCTTTAATTTGAATCAATAGCATCAAGTCAGTGGGTTGAAGAAGGCTCCAGGTATCACATGATTCATATGGGAAAGCCATTTTCTGGATAATTTATTTCCAGTTATGTTTATAAGTTTATCTAACATGTGACTGGTGATGTTAAAGACCATCAGTATAGTATACCTTTGATAAGAGTTAGCATATACCTTCTTATTAACTTGTCTTGATATATCTGTTAAGATGATTTGATAAACCATTGTGACAAATGAAGATATTACAAGCAATTTCTGTTGCCTTAACCCTAATAGTGCTGGAACCAACTTCATGCTAACGCAAAAAGGTTGGATCCAGGCCAGCTGCCTGATCCAACCTGTGTTCTACTCTGGTTATCTTTCGTCAATAAAATTAAGCAGATATTTAACGTTTTGGAAAGCAGAGGACAAAAAAAATCTAATTTTTGTTTTTTCATTAGGAAAACTACCCAGCATTGTAAGGGTTTACAATGTTCTCTGTAACACATTATCACATTTTACAGATAAGAAAAATGTTGAAGTGTGTTTAATGCATGTCTCTTGTACAAAAATTATAAGACATTATCCTGTACCGTCTGTCGATTATCATTGCACTTTAACCCTTATAATGCTGAATAAATTTCTAAAAATCGATTTTTGAGTTGTCTGCCTTTCAAAACCTTGAATGTCTGCTTAATTTTGGTGAGGAAAGATACTCGGAGTAGCAAACAGGTTAGATCACAGGTTAGCCGCCAATTTACTTGGCGGCTGGCCTGGATCTAAACTGTTTGCCTCAGCATAAAGTCGGTTCCAGCACTAAAAGGGTTAGGAAGATCCATGTCAAACATCTATGGAAATGTTGCTAGAGTTTGAAACCTGGCCAGCATGAAGTGAACCCTAATCATTCTACACCCACATGCTCCTGTTCTATTTGGGTTAATAATAGCATGGTACATGGTTTTCTGATCAGATATCTGTTGATGTACTTTTCCTGAGAAACTCCCATCGTATTCCTATATCTATGATAGAAAAATAAATGCATTGGTGGAAAATGAGACATTGTATGTGACTTAAGTAATAATGCTTCTTATCTTTTCACAATGGTAGAATTCTCTTTCCCACCTTCCAACCTTTCATTCAACCATATTTATCACTGGAGCAAATTTGAGATTGATAAACCTAGGTTGTATGAACTCCATAATAGATGTTATATGAATAAGTACTGTTTAAACTTAACTGGAAATATACATTGGTAGTAATGAAGTTGGATTAAGTTGTGGATGGTTCACACATTAGTTTATGCTGGAAGATTCATGTCATTCAAATGAGTTGTTATGGGTACAAAGTAGACTATATATACAGTCTAACTTGTGTTAAGCAGCCACCCTTTTAAGCAGCCAACCTGCCTTAAACAGCCACTACAGAAAGTCCCATTGTTAGCTTTATAGTGTGCATCAATTTGTGTTAAGCAGCCAACTTGTCTTAAACAGCCAATTTACTCTGTCCCATAGGCTGGCCTCTTAACACAAGTTTGACTGTAGTAGGCTTTATCACCTAGACCTTCAGTATACTCCATTTGTGCATACCAGATATTTGTTAGAATTGTCTCTTTGATATCGCGGAAAGCCATTTCATAACTAAACCATGTTGACTGGGCCTTAAACACCATACAAATGACTCTTTGATACTGATTCAAATGAATTTCATGCAACTTAGGGTTCTTATCAAAAGTTGTGGGTAGAAATTAATACCCTATAGCCATGAGCTCACAATCTATCCACCATGGTAGGTAATCAGGAAAATGTTGATCTGGAAAACAGAAAGCGAAATCTTGAGTAAACATCGGTAAACATGGGGCGATATTCGGAAACCAGATGATCAGATCTCTGTGAACAAGGTGTTTGGAGTTCTGGTCTGTGTCACAGAAAAGGTGTATATATATCTCCGGTAGATTTCTTTGAGACTTGGGAACTTTTTATGAGGATTGTTAACTTTATTGTTTATATTTACATGTTTTCCAGCAGGGTCTAGACTCCTGTCACAATTGTTCATTATACTCATACAAAGAAGAATATATTTCTTCGTGCTTTTCGAATGTCTAATCTGCTCTTACTTTCAACTTAGATGATTTCTAAAATCTAGGGCAAAGCTTTAAAAAGTGTTTTTCTGCAAGGATAGACTTATATGGTAAAGTTCTTAGAACATAATGTGGCTCATTGTTTAGAGAGTTGAAACTTATTTTGACTGATATTATATTATTAAAACATTTATTCATGACTTGGCCAAAATTTGTTATCACTTATTTATCTCATATCTATCTTCAATTGTTTGATGAAACCTTTTTTTCTTATGCAAAGACCTTTGGCCCTTTCCCACATACTATATATGGATCTTCAATATACTTTGCTGTAATAGACTCAAAAACAGTCGTGAAAAAATGCGAACTTTGTTCAAAACCGTGTATAACTAGGAATGAAATGTAATTTTCGTAATTGAAAATGTCATCTGCTATTTTCAATTTGGACCAGACACAAATTTGCGTTGGAGGGAATAAATCAATCATGTTTGGGGAAACAATGTTAGAAATACAAAAGGCTTAACTTGTAGCGTCATAATGCATGACTTTGACACTCCTGTCGCCTATTGTAACAATGATTTCTGTCCATTATCATGAAGAAAACATGGTTTTGTCATGATGTTTTGTTGTTGTCTGCTCCTTCTTTCAATTTGGACTATGTAGCCTCAATCCCCCATATGGGGGAATGGCTGAGCAGAAGCTCCTTAGATAATAGAAGTGAACATCAGCTGGTTACAGTTTGCAATGTTTTGTGCAAATATAACACACAATGATTATATTGTCTGAATTTTTTCTACAATGAACTACTATTAAATTAAAAAGAATTGAGGGAAAGTTAATCGGATTAATGTGGGATAGTTAGAGTAAAAATGTAAGAAATGCTTTCTGAAATGAGCTTTACTTCTGTTTTGAAAATCAATTACCGTTGAGGTACCTTTATCACCTTAATACCTTTACAATGCTGGGTAATTTTCTAAAAATAGTTTATTGCATGGTCTGCTTTTCAAAACCTTACATATCTGCCTAATTTTGATGAGGAAAGATACTCAGATTTGCGAAACATGTTAGATCACAGGACAGCCGCCAATTTACTTGGCGGCTGGCCGATGATCTAACCTGTTTGCATAAGCATGAAGTCGATTCCAACACTATAAGGGTTAATACCTTTATAACACAGGGAGCAGTATATTCCTATGTATATTTGCTTACCTGGAAAATTTCACCTTCAACACATCCAAAGGTCAAGTTTAATCTGTATCATGAATCATAAGTAAAGGTAAACAAGTCAAGAACTTGTGTTTAACTCAGCATTGAGCTCTTTCTACAAAGAGTAATTAGATGTTAACTGACATCTTCTAACTTCCAACTTTTTATGACCGTTTTTTTTTCTTCTAAATTTATCATGCTTTCACCACTTTTTAGAAGTACACATGCTTATTAATCTTATTGAAAATGACTGATGAAGTCTTTTAAAATATGTAATGTATGTAAAAAAAAAAATCAATAATGACACAATAACTGTAAAGAAAAAAGCATCTAAAAGTTGTTCAGTGTTTTCTATGGTTTGGTCTGTGGAATCCTCCTGGATTGTGGAATTTCAGATCATTGTACAAGCCAAATACCTATGCGTGATTCACTTTTCTACAGGCATTCTGCAAACTACTTCTGTGCCATCTACATGTATATAGGGTTTTCTTTCTGAAAATATTCTCTGTCTGCATCTATAGGTTTGCTGACAAAACAGGCCCATCCCAATTGCTTATATGGTGCTTATCCAGCTTACAATCCAAAGGTCTTCCTTTTATGTAGACTCTTTATTTTATATTTTGAAGTAAATTCTTACAACTTATATCAATCACAATTGATGCTGCTGTCTAAAATAGAATATACAGTTCCCATGCCGGAAATGGATTAATTGTGAAGTTGATAGGCCAAGTTGTTGCTCCTAGGACTTAAACCTAGGACTCTCATGTACTTAGGCCATGCATATTGCCCAGGATCTCTGTCTTTCAAATGGTCTTATACCTTGGCTCGCATCATATTTACAAAGGTTTGAATTTATATCATCCATGTATGATGAATTGATTTGGGTCAATACGGAAAAGCCTTTGATTGATGAACAACAGAGTGTTTTGAAATTGGTGAGAAAATAAAGGGGTACAAAGATTGCTACACTTGCCACTTTGGTCAGTGTTAAACGAGTTCAGAAAAAAAAAAGCAGTTAACACTCTATCAAATAGTTTTTTTCAATTTGTCCAAAAGGTGGCAATGAATATTTAAGTGAGCAAAAATGAAACTGCCTTTTGGATAGAATCAAATACAAACATATCCCACTTTTCCCACAAAAGTGTATGATAAGTTAATATTACAGGCCTATACGTTATCATGCTTTCTGTTGTTATGGGTTAAGAAGAAGATATTTGTTAACTGTTTCTTCAACTTAGTTGGCATGTCTCAGTATGATAATTCAAAGCCAGCAAACCAATGTATTTTGATGCATAAGGCTCTGGGTATGTAGTGGTTTTGTATTAATTAATGGGATTGTATAACCTGTTAAATGACCTATCAGATGGTTAAGCTTTTATCACTTGTTAATTGCTTCAAGCAGTCTAATATTTCATCAAGTATGTAGAAAATCTGACCCTCTCTCTCATATTGGGTTCTGATACTGATTATTGTCCTAATAGAAACCAAAAGCAGTCTAAAGTAAAAAGAACAAACAAGGTTTCATTTTTGATATAATCTACCAACTATAATTGTTACCAAAGGAGAAACTGCTTGTCTTTTGAAATAATTTACCTTAAATTGTGACAAAAAGAATAATCAATTAATTCTTTCTCAGCTAAAAATCTCACTAAATAAACTTCCTGTATTGCTTTTTTTGTATTCTTGCTATGTCAAGCTTGTCACCTTTGAGAGACAAAGCAAAAAACATCATTGTGCTTTGAACTTCTTTCTCTATTACTCCTAGCGTCCTTTTAATTGTGTAAAATGAAATTAGCTAAGCTTAGCTTAGCTTATCTTTGAGTCATTACCCGACACAGGTACCATATATGGGTCCACTTCATCAGAGCCGTTCCTACATTTTTCAGTTCTGAAACGGCTTTCCTGGATACACCAGTACTAGGCTAGGGCTCTGAAGTGACTTGCCAAAGGCCACTCCCACGAAACTAAATGGCCTCGGTGGGGCTCGAACCCGGGACCCCCGTGTTCTGAGTCCACCACCTTAACCACTGAGCCACGCAGGACCAAACTTGTTTTGGAAAGATGCACTGTGCAATTTTATGGCATAATTAATTGTGTGATGCCTGTTCTAGATTATTGCTTATCAGCTTCACTCAGTAATGTTGATAGTTTGTGTTTTATGTGGGATGAAATCGTGTTTATTTTTACTACACTGATATAACCCTTTCTCTGCTCTGTCTCTGCTCTGTCTTGTAAAACAGGTGAGAATATCAAAAATAATCAAATTGCAAGTTTGGTGCATAAAGATTTTAACCCTTATAGTGCTGCAACCGACTTCATGCTTATGCAAACAGGTTAGATCCAGGACAGCCGCCTAGTAAATTGGCGGCTGGCCTGTGATCAAACCTGATTGCCATACTGAGTATCTTTCCTCAACAAAATTAAGCAGATATTTAAGGTTTTGGAAAGCAGACAACACAAAGATCTATTTATAGAAAAATACCCAGTATTTGTAAGATTTTAAAATTGCTACCTGTTTGTAAAGAATAAACTATAGTTTTGGATAAGGCCCTCTTGAATAATATTGGCAAAAAGTTTCATCTTTTATCAACAAACCTTGAGCTCATTGTAACAAAGGTGGAATTTGCTCATACTGAACATGTTAATTCAAAATGTCCTCTGCTGCATAAATCTTAACATTCATTTCTATAAGGTAAAATGTTGAATAATTACTCCGCTCATTATGATTTGGGAACTTGAGGCAGGTTCAACGTAAAAAGCAGCAACAGATGACAAAAAATGTATTTTGCTTTATGATAATTGATAGAAGCCACTGTCACAAAAGATAAACTGCTCTAAAGAAGGAACTATTTCCTTTTGTCACATTGGTTTAAAGATATTCCTGCAGGAAATAATTCAATATGAAATAATATGTACTGATTTCTTAGTAGGAAATAGTTACTACTGAATGGGAAAAAAGTTAATCCTGTTTAACAAAGAGTTTTCCTGGGCAGGTACATGAAGCAGGCCCTCCTAAAATGGTAGAAGAGCCATGGTCCTTTACCAAATGACAAATTTTCAACTGTCCCAAATTGAAAGAATTTGCTGACGACAATTCAAAATGTGATGAAATAGAAAAATAATCTTCTGATACGGCAGAAAACATTGTGGGAAAAGGGGAAATTGCTCGTTAAGAGCAATTTCTTCTTTTCCCACAATGTTTTCCAAAGTTTTCTGCAGCAAACTGTAAGCAGACCTTATTGTTTGGTAACGGGTAACTCATTTCCGCTGCTCAAACTGCCTTTTTCCAGAATTTGGATGCATTATTGATATATATCCTGGTTGCACATAGTTATACCCAATACCTGCAGGGCGGATCTCAGCACTGATTACCTGTACCATATCTAGGAACAGACATTGGGGAGTAATTAGACAAAACACATGTTAACTTCCATTACCCTGGGGGAGGCAGAAGGGGGGGGGGTGTGTACCAGAGGGTTGTGGGAAAATTTGTTGGAACCAAATGATTAAGCGCTGTAACAGCAGATTGTAGAATTGCTGTTTATGAAGCACTTACTATAGTCTTGTATTGAACTCTCATATTGTATTGTTATAAAATAAGGCCCATTTAAAGTTGTTTATGAATATCATCATCATTCGCCAACTCCTTTTCTTGATTGAGAGTCTTTTAACTGTTCCTTTAATTGAATTTCTAACCAATAACCTCATCACGCTTAATTTTCTCCTCTTTCCTTTAACATTCATTGAAGTACTATGTGGGCAACAGTGGCACAGTGATAGAGCATCGGACTTCTGTACCGAGGGTCCCGGGTTCCAATCCCTGTTTGGCGATGTGAAAATTGTTGGGACTAACCCAGAAACCGGCGTGATTACTGGTGTATTGTCCAGGAAGCAGTCAGCGAGAGTGACTCCATGGACTGGCTTTATTAAGCCTCCTTCACAACCAATATAAAAAAAAAAAAACTATGAATACCCCAAACCTTGCACAAAGTCAACCAAAGACCATTTTACTTCAAGCATTTGTCTTACTACAATCAATTATATTTTTAGATACCATTCTTAAAAAACGTGCCAAATTTTTTTAAGTCTGAATGCATATTAAAACAGGACACTAGTCATTCAAAAAGCTCCATCTGGAGCTTCCTTTATGACTGGCATCAGTATTTAGCTGACACTTTATGTCTTAACCCTAAGAATGCTTGGTAATTTTTTCTATAAACAGATGTTTTGTTGTTTGCTTTCAAAAGCCTTAAATGTCTGCTTGATTTGATGAGGAAAGATACCTAGAGTAGCAAACATGTTAGATCACAGGCCAGCCACCAATTTACTTGGCGGCTGGTCTGTATCTTACCTGTTTGTGTAAGCATGAAGTCGGTTACAGTACTATATGGGTTGAACAGCATGACTCTATTGGTTGTAACTATGGTGCTTATAACAAGATTGACTATATTTTATGACTAATTTTCATAATTTTCCAATTCTCTTCTTATTTCAGACATAAGAAAAAAATAAAAAATAGTTGTGTAAATCAGTAAGAGGTTAATAAATGGTTTATTTTCCTCCCATTTTCAGGGGAAGGAGAGAGAGGGTAGTTCTAGCTCTATCCGTAAGGACATTGATATTTGGGACCCGAGTGCACCAGCTTCCAGAAAAATGGCGGACATCTCCAAGATAACGGATGAGGAGGAGCTCACAAAGATGGTAAGCAGGATTGTAGAATCTCAGTTTAACCCTTTACCAAACGCCAAATTTTTGACTGTCCCAAATTGAAAGAGTATGCAGATGACATTTCAGAATGTGATGAAAATGAAAAGTGATCTTCTGATAGAGTAGAAAACATTGTGGGAAAAGGAGTAATTGCTCGGTATGAGCAATTTCTCCTTTTCCCACAATGTTTTCCAGATTTGCCTGCAACAACCGGGACGAATGTCATAATTGTTTGGTAACAGGTTAAGGTTGTTTTTGTGAAGGACTTACTATAGGCTCCTTCTGTAGTCTTGCACCGAGCCCTCTCTATGATACAAGTTATATCAAGAGCTTATAGTTAGTCCTTCACAAAGACATTTAGATAAAAAGCCAAAGGGTTTTTCAAACTGGATACCAGTGAATTAGGGATTTTTAAAAGAGATGGTCTTTGAGCCGACAGTTTTAACTAACTATCTATCTTTCTTTGTTAATCTTTCAAGATTCTGCTTCCTGGATACATCATCAAATGTGGATTAATGAACCTTCACAAAGTGGACTTTGCTACAACTTTGTGTTCATGAATGGTCATTTTTCCGTTAATGTCTGTTCATTGAATTTATGAGCGCAGGTCTTGAATCCCATGCATTGGCACTCAGGTGTTCGTAACCAGTGGTATGACACTGCTGTACCCAGGAGCGGACGCTCTACCGCTAGATCACTGTCAACAACTTATTTGTCCAAGTAATCTTGGTAACACAATAAAGCTTGCAGTCTTCCTTCATCATGCCAAGGGTTCAATGCAAGACTATAGTAAGTGCTTAGTATTGCATTGAACCCTTGATGTATCCGTTTGGCAACACAATGTAACTGTACAAGCTTTGGCACTGCATAGCAGCCAAACCTTAAAACTCTTTTTTGCCTTTATGAAATACATGCAACAATTTTCACTTTGGATCAATCAATATCATGCTTATTTATTTTCTTTGCAGTTGATTTCAATTTGGACTGATCATAAATTCCCATTATCAGAATGTGTTCAGGGTTGTTTATTGAATTAAATGACTCATTTCAGCTCAATGGATGTGAAAACTTTGAAGAAAGAAAGAAGCTTCGAGCAAGGATAAAAGAACTAAGAGATATTGAATACAGTAAGTCTAATCTACCAATTGGTGACTAATTCAAATTGTTAACCATTTCCATGTTTGATTCCATGTTTGGTGCGTATCAGGCGCATTATATCAAATTAAAATATACAATAGGGATGTTTATATAGAAAAGAGTACCGCTCTAGTTTTTAGATTCCCAATAAAAGATATCAGCCAATGGCCATTGTGAGTTTTTCTTTCCTATGAAATTTGTAAGAAATTATTGTGACAAATAGATCTTACTGGTAGTGTGCCTTTTTCCATTTACCCAAAATGTTGTCAAATAAAAGATAATCTGTATGATCAGTAAGGTCAAGAAGTCAAAAGACTTAATAGTTTATGTACTGATGTAGTTTGAGGAATTTTTTTGTGGGTTGTGGGCCAGTAATTTATGAGAGAAGCTGTTCTCCTCCCTAATGAATATGGCAGAAATGATCAATCGGCAATTACACGAAGGAATGCTCTTCACAGAGAATTACTGGCACTCAAACCTTTTGTGATTAGTATTAAATAGAGATCAAACAATACCCTGTTCCAAAAAATTTGAAGCAGAAAAACAATGATACCAATAATTGAAGTGACCATAAGTAATCTTTGGAAACAAGCATAATATGTTTAATACCATAGTGACAATGGGAAAAAGTGCTTATGGAGAGGAAATTCCTTTTTTGTTACTCATTGCACAAACTGTCTGTTCCAAAGGGGTTTGGGAAGGTTATATTGGGGTTTGGGAAGGTTATATTGGGGTTTGGGAAGGTTATATTGGGGTTTGGTAAGGTTGTATTGGGGTTTGGGAAGGTTATATTGGGGTTTGGGAAGGTTATATTGATTATCGAAAAGGGTTAACCTACTTCTTTCAAAACTAGCTCAAAGATCTATTTTATTATGACGACCCTTTGCTATGATAAGAGATGAATAGCTCTACATTGTTTCTGCAATTACTTGGAAGAACTAGAATTATTATCATTTGTCTATGTTTGAGACAGCAATAATGAACTGACAAAAAGGTAATGATAGTTCAGGTAAAGAATGCCAGTTATAACTTGGTTAACCATCTTTAGCATAATTAGATGGGTTAACCTATTTCCTCACAAGAGATTTTGAAACTGTTTTTTCATTGAAAGCTACAGCAAACAGCAACAAATACATTTCCCTAATCATGTTATGCAAAGTTCATTAAGAAAAACGGATAAAAAATTGCTCATTAGAAGCAACTTATCCTTTTGTATCATTTGTTTATTAAGTATTCTGCAACAGATATTGTCAGACTTTGATATTTTGTATCAAGAGACTAAAGCAAGTATCTTTGATGTAATGGATTAAATATAGCAGTTATGGTATATTCAAGTGTTCAATGCAACACTATATAGTAAGTTCTTCACAAATTGGGGGTTAAACGCAAGACTATAGTAAGTGCTTCACAATCGTGAAGCACTTACTATAGTATTGCGCTGAACCATCAAAAGTGAAGCACTTACTATAGTCTGCATTGAACTCTTTAATATACCATATATTATAGCATTGAACATTGGTATAACATTTCACCACTTTATCAGAGGAATGGGATGAAGCAATACTATAGTATTGCGCTGACCCATGCAAACGTGAAGCACTTACTAAAAGTCTTGCATTGAAATCTTTCATATACCATAACATGGTATATTATAGCGTTGAAAACCCATCTAACATTTCGCCATTTTCTCCTTTTAACAGAGGAATGGGATGCAAAGCGCGCAGAAAGAGAGAAGAACCACGAGGATGCTATCAAACTCAAACACAAAGAGGCTGACCTACAGAAACAGAGGAAGCTTGACATGTACGCTGAACAGGCCAAACAACAACACGACCCCAAACATCTCGACATCGCCGAGCAGCATATTAAGGAGAAGTACAGACAAGCCGACATCGATAAGCAAAAGCGACTCGAAGCCTTTGACAAAATGGCCCGTAAGGAGGATGTCAAGCAGACAAGTACAGTATCAACGGAAGTGTCGACTGGTGAGTATTAGAGATGGGTTATTTATATCTCAAAGGAGGAACATTTAAGATTTGGTGCACTAACTTTTATAGTGCTGGAACCGACTTCATGCTTATGCAAACAGGTGAGATCAATGCCAGCCGCCAAGTAAGTTGGCGGCTGGCATTTGATCTTGCCTGTTTGCTACTCTGAGTATGTTTTCTAGTCAAAATTAATCAGCGATCTTATGTTTTTGAAAGCAGACGACACAAAAATCTATTTTTAGAAAATTAACCCAGCATTCTAAAAGTTAATTTTCTATCAAATCAAATGGTACAGTTATTATTGAGGATGGAGTGTTTTTAATGAAAACCTTCTAACATCTGCCACTGCTGAATTCTTGCTTTCTCAATGTGTTGCATTGTCAAAATTGAATTGATTTAAACACATTTAGAAGTTTATTTATCTTTCTATTCTAGATGGTAAAACTACAACAACAACACGTAAAGTTGCCACTACTACGTCAGTAACGGGTAGAGGAGCTACCGGGCGACCAGCAGGTATGTATTACCATGGAAACAGATTCTATGTCATACGTTTATATGTTTAATGTGTTGTCCAGTTATATGATATAAATGGAAACTTTTGTTACAATCTATCAAATGAAATTGAAACAAATTAAGAAGAATTTGATCTTGTAGGATAGAAAATTAAAAATTAAATGAGCATTTCCTCTCTTTTCAACAGTTCTGGAAAAATTAATGAATTGTCTGAAGAAAAGGGTTCATCCTAAATGAAAAGGAGACAAGTGTATATGCATTTTTCTTCTTTGTATTTTCTGAAATAAAATGTACTAGATGTTGCAGCTTATGATATATATAGATATAATATAATATCAAAGTAATACATTGCTAAATATAAGCTCATTTCTTCAACAATTTCTAAAAGGTTGTTGCTGCTACCAAAAATGCATATCAGAGAAGCAGGCATTAGAAGGAATAAGTGGAATCAAGAATGTGTTTTCTATGTTCATATGTACAATATCTGTAATAAACAGATTTCAGTTATTTCTCATTAAGAGCATTTTATTATCTTTTCACTGTTTATTACTAGAATTATGGTATTGAGGCTTAGCAACTATGAAAGAGTTTAAAAGAATATCCCCTTTGTCTTTGACTTGTACTTGAAAGAGTTCATAAAATGTTCCCATTTCTCTTACTGATATTGTAAAAATGATGAGAAGTAATGCCCAAGGAGGTGGGGATAGAGAAACTAAGGGTAAGAGAATTGACAACCCCTTGTTGCCATGGTGATTTTATGTTGCCATGGTAACAGGGACAATGCATCATGACCTTCCTTGAAGGGAGCACATTACCACCACCTTCTGAATTCATTCAGTACAGAAAATATACAACTTGACTCAGGGTAAACAGCGTTAATTGAAAACAGGTTCACCATTTTCCTTTTTGTCACAAAGTCATAATTTCCTTTGCATATTTTTAAGATGAAGAATCATGAAAAACTTGTTTTGTTTGCTTTTGCTTGCACTTCATTATTCCTCACTTTGACCAATCCGCTGTTAAAAAAGAGCCACCTTGGCTAAAGGATAAAATGTTCCTCATGAGTAATCAACCCTTTCTCACAAAGCAGGTTTCTACACATTTTCATAAGATTTTGCGCCAGCTATTACTTGTTTTCATCTGATGTTTTCAATTTTAATCAGTGACATTAGTTTCTATGTTAGGATATTTGGGTTTCACTGAGATGGTGCTCTATCTTGCTACCTGTGTCAACTTGTATGTTTTTGCCAGAATGAACTCAGTTTTAATGCCAACTATTGAAGTATGATCTCCTACATTCACCTGTCCTGTCCTGAATTGAGCCTCGATCTCACTGTGTATGGTGGTCTGTATGAAAACATGCTAACTGTATCTGTTTTTAAACTCTCCCTCCTTCCCTCCCTCAGAGATGAAAGATAAGTAAAGATGTATTAAACCTTAATGAAAGCAAATATTTTTAAATGAATCTGTTAACCCTTTACCAAACGCCAAATTTTGGACTGTCCCAAAATGAAAGACTTTGCATATGACATTTCAAAATGTGATAAGATTGGGAAATAATCTGCTGAAGGGGCAGAAAACATGGGAAAAGGAAACGAGCAATTTCTCCTTTTTCCCACAATGTTTTCAAGAGTCGTTTACAACAAAGAGTTTAGAATGATGTAGTTATTCTTTAGTAATGGGTGAAACTCTCCCTCATTCCCTCCTTCAGAGATGAAAGATAAGTGAAATCCATCATATCATATTGCAAGCCAATGTTATAAATGAAGCCATTAAGTTCTTTGTAAAGGATTTGTCTCTGATATCATTAGAAACATTACAAATAGGAATTCATTCTTGAATGCTATAAATTATCTACTGTTGTCACATTATATGTTATTCACAATGGAGAGAGAGTTATAAGTGTAAATGGTGTGTTTAATTCCTAACCTATGTCCAAACTACACTTTTTGGTCTTTTGATGGACCTGGATTTAAGGGTCTTTTTTAGGTTTTAAAACATTTTCAATCTGTCTAATCATATTAGTGAAGTTTCATTTGACCCATAACAACTGCATTGGGAAATTACGATTGATTCTTGTCAACATCAGCATCAATCAATAACTCTTTTAATATTGATATAACATACAATGCTTGAGTTTAAAATTGAGTACAAGCCATTATGACAAAAAGAGAATCTGATCATTTTGAGAGTATTTTCTCCTTTTATCACAATGGTTTCCTTACTCATTTGTTGCAGGTATGTTTATGTCCAAAAGTGAATGGAATTTGCATCCTTTATGAATACATGAAGTTCCTAACGACTGCTGTCTGTTTGAAAGTAATAAGGAATGGCATACATTGAGATATATTACATCCAAAGATAGAAAACAACAGATTAGTACCTCATATTATAGTACAAACAATTAAAATGTTCCTGGTTATTCAATCAGTTATTTGCGACATGTTTTTCAAGCTTTCTATGTCTACAGTGTTATACAGCATGATGATTTGAATGATTTGAGTTTTGGAATGTTTATGTTTTAATTTATGTTATTTATTTCTCTTTGAATGACATTTTGGATTATGAATTGCATTTCTACCATACATGTATTCATACTGCGTGAAAGTTGAAGCTAGCATGGAAACGGCAATCTGGAGAATTGTTTCTGCATGGCATTAAGTTCCTTAATGTTTATAGGTACAGGTAGATGGGAAAAATTGATGTCAGGAAATCTGTACACATTTCCTTATGTGGGAGTTGTATATATCAACTTTGCCAATTGAATGGCAACAGCAACAAATGTATATGTTAATTCTAGGTAGATAACATTGTGACAAAAGGAGAAAATGATCATATTTTAAAGCTTAAGGTTCATCATAAAATGATTGAGACTTGTGAAATCTTGGTAATGCTTAATGATTGAAATGTGGAAACCTTTCTCCAATGTGCCAGTGTGTTTGCTATGGGAAACTCTTGGCCCTGAAGGAGTTATACACTGAACATGTATGAGCTAGTTAAGCTATATCCTGAATTATTTCCCCTTGATAGAGGAGATAGCCCCTCAGATGCTGAAGCAACTGTTACACGCGACCAATCCGTCAATCAGCGGACAACTCTCCGTTAAAACCCAATCATGGACGAGTAAGGACGGGGTTACCCGAACTTCGGAGAAAACAGAGTCTTGGGGAGGTACTTAGCGGACAGACCCGATATCTAACTATATCTATATATATGTGTATATATGTAAACCTAACATGGGCTTTTTTGTAACGCATGCTTTTACTCTTGTTCATTTCATTCTCTTGTGAACTGTAGAGGAATTTCTATGTCTCTCTGATGGGGTCATTCACAATATATTTTGTGTGTGATCCACTGCACGTTTAGTTTAACCCTTTCCCAAACAACAAATTTTCGACTGTCCCAAATTGAAAGAGTTTGCAGACGACATTTTAAAATGTGATGAAATTGAACAACATTCTTCAGAAAGAGCAGAAAACCTTGT
Source organism: Cerastoderma edule (assembly GCA_947846245.1). Lineage (NCBI taxonomy): Eukaryota > Metazoa > Mollusca > Bivalvia > Cardiida > Cardiidae > Cerastoderma > Cerastoderma edule. The sequence goes on along the minus strand of OX401411.1, from coordinate 9,671,860 downwards.
GGGAAAAGGAAAAATTGCTCATTACGAGCAATTTCTCCTTTTCCCACAATGTTTTCTAAAGTCCTCTGCAACAAAGTCGTCAAATGTCGTTATTGTTCGGGAAAGGGTTGAACATATTTTTATTCAGCTAACTGATGAATAAGGTTTGGACCACAAGTTCTACAACTTGGATTTGGTCCTTCACCAATAGCTATTTTAAATATAAACCTAACTACACTACAAAATTGTATTGTTTCAAAGCCATTTTTTCTGACTTTCAAATTGTTTAAGCTGTGAACAAGCTTTGATGATTAATGTAATGAAAGGAGATAAAAAAGTATGATTTAGTCTCTTTATTTATTGTATCTTTATAAAGATGTTATCTATAAGACACCAAAGCTCCTCTACAGGTCACTAACATTAACAGCATGACTGTGCATTCTGTATGTGTTTAGTTTTAAATTGTATTGTACTCTATGTAGCACTTGCATGTCTTTTATGGTAACACAATAACTAACTACTATTACCTGATGGCTTTAGGGTAACAACTAATATCTTCATTAAAATTGATTTTTGTTTCATTCTAAATGTTCAATGATGGATCATCATTTTTTATTGGAATCAATGTTCAATTGATTAGTTTTCGGAAACAATATTTATTGAAATGATATCATTTTTTGAAGTCATACGATGAATAATATCAACATATTTTTGATTTATGTGAAAAAATAAAATGTTCTAACTTTTATCGAATATCCACTCTAATCACTATTAATCATTTTAGATACGTTGAAATGCAGGGATAGTCTCTTTAAAGTTTCCTTTCTTTACCTTTTTTTACTTTGAAAATTAGTTAGTTTACATGTATTCTGTAACAACATTGTATGTTCAGGCAATTTCTTATAGTATTATTTTTGTGTATTTCTAATGCCTAACTTCATCTTACCTAAAGAGCATTGTTATCTTTCGCAACAATGCTCTGATTTATTACAATAAATGAATTAGCAGTCAAAAAGTGGGTTCTATGGGAGAATAAGTTAATAAAGTATCAGAATTCGGCTTATTGGGCCTAATCATAAGGGTTGTTTTTAAGATTATTCCAAACACCATTAACAATGTCTCTGTAATCTATTTTATCCTACTGCTTATTGAAAGTGGTTCAAATTGCAAGCAACAGCATATGCAAATTATTACGGGTAAGTGAAAAATAATGCGTAATCTTTATGAAAATCAAAGAATATCATTGAGACAAAAGGAAAAATTGTTTGAAGCCAATGATAAATGGGGAGTAAAACTATAACTATATAACTATAACTATAACTATATTTTATTGCATAATAAACATAACATGTTATATAGCAATACAAACTTGTACATGACAAAAATACATGGATCAGCAGAAGAGCTCATGATGTTAAAGAGCTTATTCAAATACATAGATAAAAGGATATAGATTGATAATTTATTATGGTAAAAAGGCTTCTTGCCGAAAAGTACAGGCATATATCATTTAAATTACAAAAACAAGTCAATAGCAAGGTAGGCCAAATTTAACGTATTCTAAGTTTTTCATTGCTAAGAAAGTAGAAAATATTTGAAGCTTTCCTGTTGTGAGATACATTATTTCATCTCTTATAAGATAAAGATTTGTTTACAGTGTACAGTTATCAAAGAACAAAAGATGTACCAACAAAAACAACCATGTATATACACTTAAACATGTGAACAACATATAAACAAGGAAGACTACTCCGTTGTAAAGAACTCCAATACAAGAAAAAATGTTATCTATACTTTATTCTTTGTTGTTTGTTTGGGATTTAACGTTGATTTCAACTGTTTATTAAAATAAATCACTGTAAAACATCATACTCTCATCTTCGTGAATAAGTTAGTTGCAGATTGGTGTAATGTATTGATCCAGATCACATTTAGACAAGCGACGTTTACCTCCTGGTTTGGCGCTAGTCTAAATTGATCTCGAGTCACATTTCAGTAGTTTAAAATGAGATAAAATCTTGCAAGATCTAAATATAAAAGAATTGGTTTCGTGGTTGAAAAATTCCACATTGTATAATTGCACACATATGATAAGAAAAGAAGAGAAAACATACAATTTTTGGATGTTTAACGACGTATCAACAATTTTCATTATCAAGAAAACATACTAAATCAACATACCATCACAATAAATGGATATTCTAGAAAAGAATTTGCTGTGCAAATTACTCTAATTAACATATAAATTAAGTAAAGTAAAGTTCAATTCCTAAGAAGACATGCGTAATAAATAAATTTAGATAAGCTGTTCAAAGTTTTACTAGATGCAGACGACATAAGATTTGTAAATTTGTATATGCTTGGCCATGTATAATAATACTTTTTAATATATTTTGTTCTTAGAAAGGTATACCTTGGGCAAATAAGTAATAAATGATATTCGGTTTCTACTTGGCCAATATTGCATTGTTTACATATTCTTTCTTTTTTTGGGATATTATTATGTCGTCCTTGTTCAATTTCGAGTGCATGTGAGGATGCTCGAAATTGTGTTAGGGCATTTCTGAATTTTGATTCTTTTATAGAATCAAGAAATTGTTCGAAGTGAAAAGAAAATTTAAACAAACAATAAGTTTCTAGACGGCTTGAATTGATAATTGCTGAGTACCAGTTTTGATGAAAAATATCTTACACTCGCTGTTTAATTTGGTTAAAATAAATTGTAGCAGACGACTGATTTTCCCATATATAAGATAAACCGAGTGTATTTAAAGTAGATTTAACGATATAGGCCCAATTTTCTCCATTGTATGTAAGACCATTTTCTGCATCTGTCTTGAGCATTTTGTAGGTTTTAAAAAGTATTGATTCTCTGTTAAGAGAAATTAGTTTTATCCAATATTTTATCATTATAAGTTTTCTGTGGATATGCATTGGTATGCGACCTAACAGTAGGACCACCAAACCTGTAAGGAAGCTTTATGGCAGGACCAAGTTTTTACAGCCAATATCATATAGGTTTACAACTGAAGCACTTCAGTAAATTTTGTAAGACCAGTTTTCTATCATCAAACATGCTGCCATACTGAACCTTAATTCCTGTATCCAAATAATCATTTGATTGTGTGTCATTATATATGACAAAGACAACTTTTACAATTCATTTGATTAGAATCAAACTCAAGTTATCAAACATCAAATATTTTAGATTTAATTCCTACATACGGTTATCCTTCACATTGTGCTAAAAAATGTCTGCATATTGTATATAATTATGTTTATTGTAGTTCTTACTAATATCAAATTTAGCATGGATGCTAATGATCTCCTTGTGGGTGTTAAGATTCTTGTTTCTATTGGATTTAGATAATTAACAATTGCATTGTATAAAAGTTCAAATTTGATACCAGTTCTGTATACAAAGACTCATTGAGATAATTCTGTACATGGGCTTACTCAAAATTCTTCTACTTCTACTTCTACTTCTTTATGATACTTCCAAGAATCGTTCACGATTATTATTGGAAGGGAACACAATTCTTCACAATTACCATTTGGTCATGCATACCAATTATTAGTAAACTTACTAATTGGTTTTAAGGATCTTTTTGAGGATAATTTTTAACCAATTTTCAAGTAAAAGAAACTTTTGCTTCATTCAAACTACACTACTTAATTATGAAGCTTAACATTTATAGTGCTGGGTAGTTTTCTTAAAATAGATTTTTGTGTCGTCTGTTTTCTAAAACCTTAAATATTTGCTTAACTTAATGAGCAAAGATACTCAGAGAAGCAAACAGGTTAGATCACAGGCCAGCCGCCAATTTACTGGATCCAACCTGTTTGCATAAGCATGAAGTGGGTTCCAGCACTATAAGGGATAAGTTCTGTAACTTCTAGACTTACTTTAGTTGTACCTTTCGCTAACATTGCTTGATTTTAACGTGAGCATTTCTTTGGCATACACATTTTATTGATGTTTGGGAGATATGCATAAAATGTTGTCTGCATATGCTTAAAATGTTTTTTATGAAGTATATCTTTAGTCATCTATTGGTAGCAAAGATATCATTGCTCAAAAGCTATATTGGAATAAATCTTGCAGTCATTGTTTAATAAATAAGTTAGTTTATGATAGGACTGCATGTTTTCTGTAATAGAAAACATGTGTAGAGAGCCTTTAATGCTATTTCATATGGGAAAGATATGTAAATGTGGACTTTTCCTGTGTACACTAACTGCTAACACTTTATGCTTAGCTTCAGTAATATATCTTTTTGTAGAAAAGCATTTCTTGTTATTTTAGTGTGGGACACACTTGGCACACTTATATTTATCTAAAATATTTAGAAGATAATGAATGGTTTGTGACTTTTATCTTTATAACTGTAATGTTTTTTCAATGTGATGTAGCAATTAGAATTTCTTCGGTTTTAAAGAAATATGACACATGAACTGATATAGTTTGCCTGTACAATGATATGGCTTGTTAAGAAGCATGAATCCAACACAATGTCATCTTTATTTGAATTCCATGTAGGTCTCTCTTAGAATATAAATACCTAAAGGAAAAAAACTTGTCACTATAAGAAAATATCCTTTTATTGAAAAATGTATGACCTTTAATAGTCGTGCAAGAACTTATCAATTCTGTACTATAAAAAGATACCATTTACTTTATTTAATTAGAAAAAACAGACAACCAAAACATAAAAACCTTCCTTAAGCATGTATTCTGAGAGTATTCTGAATATTGCCTACTATAAAAGAAATCCAGAATGTTTTATGATACTTAATGGTTATCATTACCTTTTGTTTTATTTTGGCTGGCTGTTTAGTTATTTATGCTATTTTGTGCATAGTTAAATAATCTTGTTTTTTTGTCATTTATATTCGTTTTGTTCCCTAATGCTTTACCATTATTCAACTTCATCAGTTCTCAGTTTGATTTCATTTCAATTTCATTTAATCTTAGTTGTATGGGTGTAATTAGAGATTCCCAAATCACATTTTACAAGTAAAAATATGACATTTTGTCTTTTTATCTTTCAGCCAAACCTGTCAACCCATTCAAAGCCGCCGATGCTGCTAATGCTAAAACTAAGTAAGTATATCTATGATGAGTAGGTTGTGTAACAAACCGAGCAAATGAACCTCTCAAAGACACAAACACATCCGATCAGTGAAATACACTGTCTTACACTGAGCGGTTTTGTTGTCTATATATATGTCAGCATGTTCTCTCAAATACTGATTTAGGTTCCTAATTTGCATAAATGTTCAACAAACGTTACAGTTGTTTGTTATGTTTATGTTCTAACAGGTCTTGAGATAACCTTTTCGTTTCTTTGTTGATTCCTGTAGTAATGGCAAGTATAAGAAGCATCTTTTTTAGTTATTTCTAATGGATTCGAATGAAATGGGATTAACATTTAAGTCTCTGAAATATTTGTCAAAATTGGTCCCTGTGTTACAATGGTTTCTATTAAACATAATTAGATTTGGTCCTGAGGTTGCCCCTCTCATACTGTGCTCCATCAAAATCTGATTGGCTCCTATTAAGCGATCACCACATATGGATATATCCTTGCCATATTTCTTTCCCAAACAATACCTACATTAGACCACTATCTTGCAAACGACGTTAGCAATGTTTTCTGCCCTATCAGAAGATTGTTTTCCAATTTCATCACATTTTGAAATGTCGTCTGCAAACTCTTTTAATTTGGAATGGTCGAAAATTTGGCGTTTGGGAAAGGAATATGCAATATTTGTTGAGTGCATGTTGGCCAATAGATTTCTTCGATTGAGACGTTTTTTGAAACTTTGAAAGAGACTTTTACCAAAGGATTTTTGTTGTTGTCTGTATTGTAGAATGATAAAGACAAAAGCTGATATTGATGAGACTGATATAGAAATACATTATTTTTTATGCTGTATATAAATAGTCAGCTATTTCCTCAAATTTGGACCATTCTGTCATAAAAACATGAATGTTCTGTTTAAAATTTTTTTTTTATTTAATTGTCTTGCATGCTTTAACTTGGTGAATGTATGCCTAATATATTTTTCAATTTTAAGATGCATTGTTTTATTTTACAAAGGTTACAGGTTTAATTTCCATGGTGGTTTTATTTATATGGTTCTGAAAAATATTTGGTTGTGGAATTTCAATATTGTTTAGCCTCACATTTCTAGCATGTGTACACCAAGCATTGCTGGGTGTTTAGTAATTCCATGTTTTGATTAGGGACACCACAGCTTGCCATTTAAAAAATTCTGTCCATCAACCAGAAAGATGATATTTTCTACCGCATTCAAATATATATTCCAAGTAACTCAGTGGGTGACAGTAGTACAGAGGAAGAGCGTAGGCCTCTTGTACCGAGGGTCCCGGGTTCGAATTCCTGTTAGGCAAGATGAAACTTTCCGGGACAAACCCACAAACCGGGGCAAGTACTGGTTTAGAATCCAGGAAGCTGTCATCGAGAGTGGCTTTGAACAAGCTTTAAGCTTCCTTCATAATCAATGTAAAACAAGTAAGGTAAACAAGTAATTCATATGTAATTTTGTTTCCCCCCTCCAGTCCGTTAGTAGCTTACACTTTTGCCAAGCGGGCTGCTACTACCATGAAACGCAATGCTGTGGGCATCAAACAGGATGTGCTTTACTTCTGTCAACAAAACACGGCTGAGTATGAGGTACTGGAAGCCAAACTGCTTTCCTACCAATGGGACCATGTGAATATTCATGATGACACCAAAAGTCACCCTAACGACCTTCAGACAAACTTGGTGTCATCTGTGATATTTACACTAGTGTCATATTTACTGTGTGTACTTTTGTAGTTGTTTTAAAATGTAGTTGTCACTTATTGATATATCTTTCACTTACTGTTTAATGCAGATAAAGTACCATTATTCTTGTTAGATTTTTTCTCATTCTATTCTTACCATAAGATATATCTGGGATATTGAACTAACATACTTTGACAGAGATAAACTCCATATTCAAATAACCAAATAATAAATAACAAATAACAATCTTAGATAAAGTTTGTAAGCAGTATATATATATCAAGCAGTTTCATTAAGCAGATATCATTAACAATTTAGATGAAATGTTTGTTATGGACTTAGATTGGGCAGTTTTCATTGTTCAAGAGTGCAAACTGGCCAATGGTTAGTGTGGGTTAACAGACCTAGATAATGTCTTCATGGGCTGTTGATGGTGGTCTTTTAAATGTCTATTAAAAGTTGAGTGTTGAAAAATAATACTCATACTGCTGATGCAATTTAAAAGTCCAACCACATTAATTAATCATTTTATTTGCTAGATAAATGCTTTGAATGTTTGTGGTATTTGCTAATAGAATATTCATTTAAGTGCAATTATATACTTTGAATCCATTGGTTTATCTATAGGTTTCAGATTCAAACTGTTTTGCCAACATTTAAAAAAAATCAACAACAAAAAATGACAGCTTTCATTGTTTTCTTTAGGAATGAAAATGATAGATATAAAAAGCAAACAGTAATTTGTGTAGTGATTCAAAGACAATATCAAAAAGCAAATATAGTTCATTGGGCTAACAGTGTTTTCACCTGAAACTGTCTCAACTGGCATGCATGAAATACATATCAGTTGGCTAATTATTTAAATTAAAAAGATTATTTCATTTCATATTTATGCAGGTAAATTAATTAGACTTATGAAAATGGTATTAATATGAACATGATTACATAAAGTATGCATTCAATACATTCTAATTACAGTTTAAGAATATATTGCTTGTTTTTGGAGCAACCACGCTATTCCTGTTTTTACTACAGTTCTTCAAACTTCTTTACATGTACATCCTTTAAAAAAGTAGTTTTTCTTGCAAACACTAACACACCTTCCTGACAAAACACCATGACTGAAAATGCCAAACTTTTTTTATTTACATTACAGATGTTTTGCTTTTGTACCTTTAGCTAATAGCTTTTTACATTTTCTTCATGCCAGCTTGCAGGTATTTGTATTGTTTTCACAGGCTGATGTATTAGATTGCAGCGCCTGGGAGACTTTTCTTATTACATGCCCCTCCCCTCTCATCTTCACTATGCCAAATGTGTTTCCATGGCAACTTCTTAAAGATGTTTATTGGTTCTCGATTGAAGTGTATTGATAATAGAATGTCATATTGTTTACTGTCTGTTAAATCATCATCTCAATTCACATTAGTTTGTTGTTGGTAATTGTTTTTTAATGAAGATATTGCAGAATCCAAGCAATTTCTTCATTTTCCCAATAATTAAGAAGCCATTAAGACAAAAGGAGAAACTGCTTGGGACAAACAATTTCTCCTTTTGTCGCAATGGCTTTTATACTATGTTTGCTTTCTGTTGATGCTTTTAAATTGAACAAGTCACAAAATTCCATATGCGAAAATTTTTTTTGATTGGATCAAGGTTTTATGAAGCTTTTGATGTGTTATATACAGGTAAGTTATACTATAAAATGAAGCAATTCCAACCATTTCTTTGCAAAAAAACTATTTCAGATTTTCCTCTCATATTGCTCTGGAAATTTTGATGGTTAAAAGAGGAACTGAGAATTTTCTAGTACCAAAAAAGATTCTTATTGTCTGAATTCATAAGTTAGACCTTGGAAGATTTGGAATTCATTTTGAGGATCCACACACTTTGTCAACTAGATTTTGATGCTGTCATAAAGCAAAGAAAGCTTTGTGAAACTGTATATAAACTTCATGTAATATTTATGCTCATGAAATATGATTAACCAACATATTACAAGCCTCAATGTAGAATGGTTAAAGAAATGGTTGGAATATTCACAGGTTTTGAAATGCTTGTTATTTCAAAATAGAATTACTTGTATAAAACTGTAACATAATTTTCATTTTATATATTTATGTTGCGCTGTTCTTTATTAAAGCCCGCCAGCCAAGCCAATGGCGCGTAGCCCAAGTGCCATTAAAACCATGTTATTGGATTGGTGCAAAGCCATGACACGTGAATACACCGATGTACGTAAGCTCAAAATAACCCACAGTTGTAAAACCCACCTCCTTTGCATGATGTGCCAATTGTATTGGCTGCTATGAATAGAATGGTGAATGCAAGCCTACCATTGGCTGCTATAAATAGCATGGTGTCATGGATAAATCCCCAGTATGCAGGAAACGGAATGGCTTCTCTAATATTATGGATTTGTTTTAACAGATTGGTGTTTGTACTTTTGTAACCCCTGCACGATAATATTCAGGAAATAGGCTACCTAATATTTACAGAACTTTTATTACAGCTTTTTATGGTGCGAGGTGGTGAATGTTTTGCTGACTTTTTACAAATGAATCGAGCAATTTGACGAAGCTAAAGAAAACTAAAGCATGTTACCCTATGACATTTTAACTCCTTTACTTACTCTATATTTACACTGCTTGTATATATCTTTATTAGAGATCTGAGGGCCATCTACATCCACTTTCAAAATGTACAAATATATCCCTAACCATTTTTACTCATTAGAATTGTCTTGTTATCAAAAAATGAGTATAGAAACTATACACTACACTATTTTATTTATAAAGAACAGTAATACTTCTTATCTAGATATTTTAATGCTATTCTTAAAAATTTTCTGGCTCCAATTGTATTTTAAGATCTAAGCAGAATTCAAAACTCAAGATCGATAAGATTTAAAACTACCTAAAATCTAACAGTCTTGGTGGTTTTCTCTTCTTCAACATTCGTAGTGTAGACACTCTAACTTTTAACTTTTAGAATAGATTTAGTACTTCCTAAACAACAAACCATTGGTCATCCAATATCAAAAGAATTTGCCTATAGCAAACGGGTATTTGATATCAAATTTATTCATCTGGTAGGATAACAAATGATAAAAAAAAGGCTCTGAATTTTCTTTTTTCATATATGGTTTTCTCAATTTGTATAGGCTTTGACCATTTAAGACCCAGTTTCCAAGGTTATTCATGGCTATAACCTCCCAGCATATCTGTGCTGTGTCCTAAAGCAAAGCACTATTTGCCTGCCTAGTAATGGTAGATAACCTGGTTATCTAGGATGAAAGGAGATCAAACTGTCACAATGATATCATTGATTCTGTTGACATGCCTTCAAAAGAAGAAAGTTCAGGAATGACATATTATTTCATCCATTTTAACCAAATGCTTTGGATATTTCTTCTCGTGTTATTGTACTTTTTTGCATCAGTTGTGATTTTGTATTTTCTCACAAAAGATCCATCAAGAACTGTTTGAAATGAAATGAGAGTTCATATTGCACATTTCCTTATTTGAAACATTGTCACATCCTAATATTTTAATAAATCTATAAAAGGTACCTACAGAAACCTTTGTATTGAATGAAAAAAATGCTTGGAATAAGAAAATTTCACTTTTGCCACAATGGTTTCAAAGTACTTGTAATATGACATAGTCAATGCTATTTTTTTATTTAAAGATTTCAACATATTTGCCATTGCACACAATTGGTGGCCTAATGATTTGGGTCGTGGGCAAATAACCAGGGAGTCTTGCTCTGAGCCCCACCGGCACCACTGGCCTTATAGAATTGTCTTTTGGAAAGACAATATAGAGCCCTAGACAAGTACTGGTGAATCCAAGGAAAGCCAAAATATAACTTAGAAATTGTTGGCACTATGTTAAAAATTGTAGGTGCATTAAAACATGAACATGTTGAGGGTTCAGTGCAATACTGTAGCAAGTGCTTCATATTTATGAAGCACTTACTATAGTCTTGCATTGAACCCTCGATGAGGGAGACGGTTCAATTCTTACTTCCTGAAAGCTCACTTTACCATGTGTGCTGAAGAAAACCTTTGAATCAACTGTGACAAAAAGAGAAATATTTCTTAAAAATGTGACAATGGCTTGAGACTAGCAATTCGAGGGTTCAGTGCAAGACTATAGTAAGTGCTTCATAAACATGAAGCACTTACTATAGTATTGCGCTGAACCCTTGAATTACTCTTTTCTATCACATTGGTTTCCACAATAAAAAATATTTTCATAACTTCAATTAATGTCTGCTGTTGATTTGAATTTGGATCATTCAAAAATTTCCATTATGATGGAATGGGTTTGTTCACAGTGAAGTAGATTTTGGTAATTAACAAGGTGGGGTAGGCCTGTCAATCATGCTTCAGAGATCTGAAGATTTTTTGTTTTTGACTTGTTGAGAGAAAAGTAACTCTTGCCCATTTACACATGACTTTTAACTTATGAAAATCTGTTAATAAAGTACATGTAAATCCACATTCTTATCAAAACTCGGTATATTCAATAGAAAATCTTTGAATAATATTTCAACCTTGAATGTGGTATGAAATGGCTGTTAATGGCAGCACAGGTATACACATGTTCATGAAGAAGGACTTAACACTTCCAGGCATATAATCAAGGAATGAATCCTTCTAAGAGTACTTTCAGTAGGGGTCAATGCAAGACTATAGCATGTCCAATAATGTTGTTGAGGGGTTGTTGTTGTCATGTATAGAACCCATGACTTGTATAACATTAAGAATCAGTATTATCCTTGATCAGCATGTCCCAATATTCACTCTTAATGTTTGCTTATGCATTTAAAGGTGGCTGTTTACACATGAGAATATTTGCAAGTCAAAATTAAATGTCGTTGAAAGAATACAAATTTTGTTTTTCACTATAATATTGAATGAAAATATAGCTGCTGAACGCCAAATTGATTCAAAATATGTCACTATATCATAGTATTATTGACTTTAATGTGAAGAATTTCAACATGGTTGCAACACTTTTGGATCTGAATACATGAATTATGTGTTCAATGTATAAAGGATCTTAATACTTAAATAAGAACTTATTTTACTTCTAATGGCTAGCCTCCAATATGTTGGATATATATAGCAATACAGAACTGCTCTAAAGTGTTAAAGAAATAAAACTTGACCAAAATGACCACGTATCCTCACTTCTGTGAACTAGCACCTTTAAAGAATCATTCAGAAAAAATAATTAGGTTGAAAGGATAGGTAAGTACCTGTTGATGCATGTTGTCTGTCATAAGATGTACCCTTTGACTAAAGGTCTTGATTTGTTTGCACATTGTTGTTGTAAAATCTGAAACATTTTATTAATCTTTCATTGCAATGGAAGAGATACTGCAACAGACATGGCAAATTTGGGTATCATGAAATAAGGGGCTAATTAATTGAAATGGTTTTCTTTTTTTTTTTGTCAGAATTTTTATAAAATTCTCATGTGAAGGATGACCTGCTCATCGAAGGTTCAGTTCAAGACTATAGTAAGAGTTTCGTGATCATGAAGCACTTCCTTTAGTCTTGTATTGAACCCATGACATGTTTATTTTTACAGTTAAAGATTAATGATGTTTTAAGTTCTTCAAAAAAAATAAAAGACTTACTATTGTATTGTTCTAATCATTAGATAATGTGAAAGATTACAGTTAGCAATTATAGATACTTCGAATCTAGATATGATTTCATTAGGGATACAATGTTATCTGTGAGTTGTAGTGTTTGAATCTGTCTTAATAAAGACTTCTGTTCTTTTTGACTTTCAAGCTTAACTTTTTCAATACTCATGCAGCAACTATTAATAGATTTCGATAATTTAAAAGTGATCTGAACAACTTGATTCTTTGATACGCATCTTGATTCTACCTTTTATTAAAGTTATTTCAAATGTGTTTTTTTTAATCTAATGAAGAATGTTGTAGCTTTCATGTATGTGTATTATATTATATGAAAAATCAAAGTACAATGACTGAAACTGATTTTAAATTTAAATGAAGCTTCGATTTAAAACATTCCATCCTTATCATATGTTTTCCCAAAATGATTCACTTGATGAACTTACAGATATGTATAAGTCATACTTTTTTTTTACTTCATTATGATTCTTGAATTGTTTTTAACTGCTTTCCAAATGTTTCTCCCATTGAGTTTACAGATATGTTTCTCCCATTGAGTTTACAGATATGTTTCTCCCATTGAGTTTACATATATGTTTCTCCCATTGAGTTTACAGATATGTTTCTTTTGAGTATTTTTGATGGATCAATTCTTATCCTGTGAAGAATTCAGGAATTGTGTGCATGAACTTTATGAATAAATACAATCATAATCATGAACATCAAGAATAGGTTCATGAACAGTTCTTGAAACTTTCAAAGGGGTCCACTTGTAGGAAATAGAGATCAAGCATTACATGCTAAATCCGATTGCTAAAGTGAAGCTATAGCAGCCAAAAGCATTCCGTATCTTATTCAGCTTATATTGAAATGTTGCTTCTTATTTGGAACATAAGAATTTTACCATTCAAGTGCTTTTACTCAATTATGATTTTACTAACTTCTTATTCAATGTATTACCAATGAGTATAATGTTGATTAATTGTACTTGTATCTATTACACATATTCATTGCATTGTTTCTCTGTTTATAGAAAATCAAGATTGAGAATTTTTCAACCTCTTGGAATGATGGGATTGCTTTCTGCGCTTTGATCCACCACTTTTACCCAGATTCCTTCGACTTCTACGGCCTCGATCCCAAACAGCGAAGGAAGAATTTCGAGCTGGCTTTCGACACTGCAGAGTAAGTGTTCAGCATTTGATTCTTGTGAAGAAACTATGTCTAGGATACCAAATTTGAAATCACTTTCAAATACCACTCTTTTTCTTGTGACAGTATTTGGATTTCTACAAGTGGTCTTCTCCTGGCTGACTTGCAGAAAGCTACCGAACTTGAAAACCTCTTATTTGATTGAAAGTTTGGGGGGGTTCTTCACATATGAGCTGGGCATAGCAATTTAACCAGAAAACTGTATATGCAATATATATATATCATCCAAATAGAATACCCCTCCTTTGGGTGGCTAAGCTGTGGGCAAACCTATTGACTGTTTTTCTTGGAGCTGTCTTACAAACTCTGTCAAAAGTTTTAGGCATTGCATCTTTAAGGTATTTTTGAGTCCAAAAACTGTTTCAATTAAGACTTGTGTTCTGTTCACATATATTTACATTTACAGAGAAATCTAACGTTTAAACCTTTGTGAGACAAACTTTTCTCACAATATGGGGTTTCATGACTCATCCAAATCAAACAGCAATATTAAAAATGAAAAGCAATTTTTCTTTTTATGTTATGAACGATTTCTTCAGTCTTCTTAGATTTGTACCATCATTTTATTCATTAGGGTTTCTTTTCAAATGCAGTGGACTATATGACCAATCAGAAAAGAGAACATCTATTTGGAATAACTTTTGTTTACAATTTTGGTCTGGACTGACTGAACATGGTAATTTTACCTTTTCCAGGAAGTATGCGGACATTGCACCCTTGCTTGATGTTGAGGACATGGTCAGAATGAAGAAACCCGACTGGAAATGTGTGTTCTGCTACGTACAGAGTTTCTACAGAAAACTGAAAGATCATGAGAGAAACAAAACCCTACCAGCGCCTGCAGAGGCTTAAATAAGTGCTTAAGACAGTTTTATTTATTGTTTAGTCACAGACCATTTTGTTACAATATGTTACCTGTAGATGGAAATAGTTATCTAAATAATTTGAAATAATAAGCCAAGTCATCAACATTGAACTAGACCAAAAGTGATATCAGATAGAAAGAGTTATGTCAAAAAAGAGAAATGACATATCTAAAGCATTCACTTCTTTTGTTGCAATGGTTTTATTAGTCCCCTGCTTAAAGTATGTTTTGCCAAGTATAAAAAGTAAATTTAATGTAAATGGTTAACACAAAATGTTTTTAATAATTCTGAAAAAAAGAGTATGGAAACAGTGTGACAAAAAGACATTTATAATTCCAAATATAGAAGTTCCGATGCAATGCTATAACAACTCTGTCACAAGAGTGTGGGACTTGCCACAACTTTATATTGAACCACCAGTAAAGTTTGCTAGAAAATGGGTTTATTGAGAGCTTTACAATCAAGGGTATGTTAGTTTGTAATTGCTCTACAGGTTTCAGCTTGTATCAAAATGGGATGTGATCTTTGTGTGTATTCTGAGAAAAATGCTCTAAATGCTGCAATCTTGTCATGTTTTCAGTGATAATGTTTTTATCAGATTTTAGTTTACTTCGATTTTTAACTGCTTAAGTTGTAAGAATGTAAGAAGCTTTTATCTTTGTTTATTCTATTAGTTAGACAATGATGTTCTCTGTCAAAGTTTTATATTTTGCATTTACAGATTGTGTAGCTAATAAAATGCATAAATGCCAATATCAACACAGCTGTGGTTCAAACAAAATGCATTTATAGACTAGTTACTTCTATAGATAATGGTAATGTTCTAAGCTAAACAGATATTAATCACTAGGTTGTCCAATTGTTTTTTGCAAGATCACTCTTATAAATCAAATTCTAATGATTTTGCAGTATACTACTGTTGAAAATTACTTTGGCAAATAAAGAATTTACTCAAAATGGATGGAATTTCTTCATTTTTGAAAAATGTTTCCACATTTACATAAGTAATATGATAGCTTTAATGAGGGGGAATTAATTCCATATAACATGAATAAACCTTTTTTTAAGATTTTATTTTTCGCGATTTCTTTTTTAGTTTTGTATTCATATTCATTAATTACATGATAAGCTTTACTAAAGTGTAAATACTACATTTGTTGTTAATATTATGGTGCATAATCTGTGTTACTAGATAGTCTATGGCATATACTACACAATTGTGTTTATAGAGCCTTGCATAGTCTATATATGTGTATCTTTTTTTGTGTATAGTTTCTAAATATACCATATTGCTTCCTTTTGACATATTCTGCTGTAATAATGTATTGTAAAGATGGTTCACTTCAGTAACTCCTTTCCCATTTGTGAAGGACTTTTCATTGTCTCTCATGGAGCCTTCATTACGATTCATTTGAAATTCCATCAGTAGCATATTTCAGAATGGAAGCATACCGGGTGACAAATTTCTGGTGTGCCAAGTTTGCTATATGTATCAGGACAGTTACATGTAAATAATTTGTGATTTGTGTAGAAATTAGTTCTGTTAAAACATATTTCGACACTTTTATCTCTTTTAGTAGATTGACAGCCATTATAAAGACATGTTCAATGCCAAAATGAGTATATAATCATTGGCTCATGATAATCTATCTTGATTCTTCTTGCTGATAAAATGGAAATCATTATGAACAAAGTGTTTGACATTTTTCTTTTGCAAATGAAACAATTTGTTTAACCCTTTCCCAAACAACACATTTTTGACTGTCCCAAATTGAAAGTGGTTGCAGACGACATTTCAAAATGTGACGAAATTGGCAAATATAATCTTGTGATTGGGCAGAAAACATTGTGGGAAAAGGCGAAATTGCTCGTTAAGAGCAATTTCTCCTTTTTCCACCATGTTTTTTTAAGTCTTCTGCATCAAAGTGGTCAAATGTCGTTATTGTTTGGGTAAGATGAGTCTATACTCGATGTGCAAATTTCTTTTGAAGAACATCTCATTCTGCAACCTGCTTAGAATTGTGTTTTCTTAATTGGGAAAAGAATTTTGCTAATTTTTCAGAAATGAAGATGAACATTTTAAAACTGTCAGTGCCTGTAAACGTTTGTTATACATGTTTTTTTCGCTGTTTACATTTATTATAAACTGCATTTAATTCTTATTTTAACCCCAATTTATAATATCCTTCATTATTTTTATTCTTAATCTTTTATATGGACAAATGATTTAAAGTCAAGTGTTTTATTCTATTAAGGCAGGTTCAAGTGAAAACGAATAATTGGGTTTGTTTTCTTATCTACTTTAAATCATTAAAAGGATGAAGATTCAAGATCTATTTAAAGAAATATGTATCAAACTAAAATTTATCATTGTTTTATTGCTTCTAATTAAATGTCTGCTTGACAACCTTTACCTAACATTCTTACCTCAATTATCATTTATAAGTAGATAAAGAATTTTCTTATTAGATAAAAACATGTTCTTCTGGGACTTTTTGTAAATACAGGTACATTAATATTTTATTTTGTAGATGTAGATTATTCCTGCCAAAAAATCGTTTATTTATGCCAGTTTCTTTATTGAATTCTTTGTATCAATTTTTTAATTTTAACTGAATTATATCTATATCATTGTTTCATTGTTAATATTTTGGTATGACTTTTTAGACGATGTCTTTGTAGAACAATGGTATATGGCATGATGCAAGGCTTTACTGTAAGTCCTTCACATATATATACAACAGAATTACTATAGTCTCACAACAAGCCCTAGAATGTATCGTTTTAGATGACATTGGATATGAATGCATTAACCCTTTCCCAAACAACAAATTTTCGTCTTTCCCAAATTGAAAGACTGTTGCAGACGACTTTTCAAAATGTGATGAAATTGGAAAATATCCTTCTGATAAAGCAGAAAACATTGTGGGAAAAGGAAAAATTGCTTGTTACGAGCAATTTCTCCTTTTCCCACACTTGTTTCCTAAAGTCATCTGCAACAAAGTGGTCAAATGACGTTATTGTGTGGGAAAGGGTTAAAAGCCAGTTTTTTTACAATTTAGTGACTTATTCAGACAAAATTACAATGATCGCATCCAGATTTGGTAGCGCTTTTCAAACTGTTGCTCATTTTCATAAGTGACCAAAGTGGCTAGCAATCTTAAGGTTATTTAAAACATTTTTTTTTCATGGATTATTTTGGTATAGTAATTGCTTTAAGACTGCTTACTTTTAGCTTCATTGAATCCATCTGCAGTGGAAAAAAATACTTACAGTGTTACCATGCTTTATTCCTGTGTTAATTTATTTGTCAAGGACAGTGGACTTTAATAGGTTGTTTGCCTCTGGATTCAAGATTGTTTGCTTTATGACTTCTGGAAAGCTGGGTTAAGATAAAAAGAATGGAATCAGAGCCTAATTTCTACTGTGTATAACATCTTGAAAACACGTATACCCCTCCACCATATTCCTATTGAAAACTTTTGATACAAGCAATGGGAAACCTTTCCTTTCACATCTATTTCGCTTATTCTACTATTTTAACACATTTTTAAATATTGGAATATTGTGCAAACATGCCTTTGAACTTACATGGTTTCTCTAGAAGATATTGTTTTAATATGATCCCATGGCTTAGACAATCTCATTCCCATTTCCATAGAATCAAGTTGACATAACCATGTCTAGTTTACTGTAACAGATGTTCTTCTATGCAATACTACTTCAGATGTTCAGAATCATAAACTTTTATAACATTGTGTTTTAAAGATTGTTTTAAAAAATCTTTTATATCAAGGTTTTCATAGCTAATGTTTTATTTGCTGCTTGTTAATACAGGTTTCCTTTTTAACCAATCATATTTATGCTTGTCCTCTGTCTTCCCATTTCACCATACTCGAGTTTTTGACTCCTCCAAATTGAAGGCAAAAGCAGACGTAAATTATCAAGTATAAAAAGTAATATTTTCTAGGTGGTATCAGGTAAAAGCCATTGTGACAAATGAAGACAATAACAAGCACTTTTTTTCTTTGGTCACAATAGTTGCTTTGATATCCTGAGCAGTGTCAAATTGAGTTTGTATCAAGGAGAGGGTTTTAAAAATATTTTACATCTAAAACTATTTGACTGGTTAGAACATGGTATTCAATTGTCTTTAGTTTGAATACCGGGTTAGAATTCCTGTCTAAAGGAATTGAGTATTAGTTTAAATATTTAGGGAGGACTTCTTATATACTCAAGAAACACCCTTTTGTACTAAGTTTGGATGCATTGTATGAATAAATCCAGTTTGGATGCATTTGTTATCTTCAATTCAGATACATGTTTTCAAACCCAAATCTATGCAATATTTACTTTAAGCTAATTCTCTCTAGTTGTACTTTAAAAAATTTGTGTGGATACTATTATGAAGATGGATATACTGTATTTGTATAAGATATTATCTGCATGTTAATGCTTGCTGGTTTTTCTCTAACATGTATACTAAAACAATGACTTCAATGCTTTCAGTTGGCTAAACGCAATGTAAAAAGATGGGTTTAGTTTATTTTAATATATCTACTGTTACTTTTATAGACAATGATATTACAGTCATAAAAAGTGGTCTCCCTTAAAAAAAAAGGCCTCTGTTCTACTACAGTTTATTTATGTCTATTTTCATACCAGATCATTGAATATCTGCAGGTTAAAATCTTCTGCATTTTAATTTAGATTAAATAAAAAAAAATCAATATATTTTTATAGATCTGTAATCTGGTGTAGATATGTGTAGTTGAAAAGAACCAAACATTGCAAGAAAAATCTTCTTATGATGAGCAAATGTAATTATTTTCTTTGAGAAAAAACATTTGTTCCACCATGCTAATTGCAGGTGAAGAGGGATAAACTCAGAAAACTATTTTTCCATGAGGTTGTAAGTTTTTTTTCCATGAGGTTGTAAGTTATGTTGAAATGCACATAACCTCAATCATACAATGGTCACTAATAGTCAGTGACTCACTATTGTAGTTTAAATTAGGGTCTATAAAAATTCCTTTAGAAATATAATGTTGTTTACTGTTGTATAGTTTAGCTGAACAGAAGTTGATGTCTTCCAATTTGTGTGGGATTTGTTTGTTCATGCATTTGTTTTGCTTAAATTTTCTTATTGAAGTTAAACCAAATTACAAAAAAGAAACTACACCTGCTTTTGAAGATATATTCTTATTTTATCTTATCAAATATACACAATTGCAAAAGACCACTTCAAAAAAATCAATAATCGTAAGAAGAAGAAATTGATCTTCTTTTTCTTATGTATACATGAGACAGTTTTCCTTTTGTCACCATGGTCTCTGTTAAATACTTGAATGACACACTAGGTTTTTATACTGAATGATTGTAGTCTGCTTATGGTTTTAATTTGAACCAATCAGAAAATTCTATATGGATAAGGTGGGTTCAATGACCGACCCTATGAAGATATCACCAACAAGTTACCCATACACAGACAAAACATTCTTAGATAAAGCTCAGATTTAAGATATATGTATTAGTCAAACAGAGCTACAGAGAACATCATCAAATTGAATTATCTGATACAGTGAAATTACAGAGTTCGTGAACATGCTTGGGTTAGTGAAATAATGCATTTTTAAACAATCAACTGTTTATATACTGTTTGTCTGAAATGACATACAACACATTTTGTTATTACGTTGTGTTATACATATTATATGTCCTAGACATCAGTTTTGTGTAAGCATTAAACGTCAAAATACATATGTTTATGTGTTGAATTGTTTGCTGTTGATCCCAATTGATAATGTTTGGTTTTTATTTGAATGGGGGCTCCATTGCATCAACAATATCAAAATATAGTTTCGGTATATATCCAGTTTATAATCATTGGAGAAAGAACCCATGCTTTACTCTCTATACATGCTGAGTACAAATATGAAATCTTCCAATAATATTTGAACTAACACAGCGAATGGCCTTGTGATTCCAAGTTTGGTATTCTTATCAACCCTTTCCAAACGCCAAATTTAGACTTTCCCAAATTGAAAGAGTTTCTAGATTCAAATAGATTCTTGTCACCATACTCCATAATACCTCATTCTACTGCATTTTCGACAGAACACAACTTAAACTACTAGAATGTTGTTGTTTCAGAAATGGATCTATTTGTATTACTGCTCTTTCAGTACTTTGATTAAGTAAGCAATGATTGTAACGTCATAGATCCTTATTTAATGTCACATGATTATAAGCGCCACCTAATCCCTATTAGTTATATTTGTCGGCCAATCATTTTGTGAGTTTTACGCGGGATTTCTGTTACGTCATTACTTTTTGTGTAGTTGTGTTTCCGCCATTAAACATGGTGTCAGAAGTCTGACGAACGCCGTAATTTAAAGAAGAAATCCAGGGAAAACTCGAGATGTTTCGCCTAAATCCTCCGGAAAATTTCAACTTCCACAACCCAGCGGAGTGGCCTGACTGGAGACAACGTTTTGAACGGTTCAGGATGGCTTCGAAACTGAGCAAGGACGAAGGTGAAGTGCAGATCAGCGTGTTGGTGTACGCCATGGGAAAAGAAGCTGAACACGTGATAAAGACATTCGAGTACGACGAAGACGAGGACAACACGGATTTCGATACAGTGTTACAGAAGTTTGAGGAATATTTTGTGCCTAAGAGGAATGTTATTCATGAACGTGCAAAGTTTCACCTGAGAGTGCAAAAAGAGGGCGAAAGCGTGGAAGGGTTCGTTCGGAATTTGTACGAGATCGCAGAGCAGTGTGACTTTGCCAACAAGAATGAAGAAATCAGAGACAGGTTAGTCATTGGTATAACTGACAAGGAACTGTCTGAGAAATTGCAATTAAAGTCCGATCTGACGCTTGAAAAAGCTGTTGAAATGTCAAGACAGAATGAACTCGTAAAGTCCCAGATGAAAGATCAAGTCACTAACAAAACGTCCATTGATGCAGTTCACAAGGGGAAGCCCCATAGCAAACCAAAAACAGGCAACACATTTCACAGTTCTGGTACAGGATATAAACATTCTCATGACTCTAGATCGTTTAGTGCCCAGTCAAGTAGTGGAAATCGTTGCAACAAGTGCAATCTACATCATGCAAATGGAAAATGCTTTGCAAAAGGGAAAAAGTGTAGAAACTGCCAGGGTTTCAATCATTTTGCTGTCTGCTGCTGGAAGAAAAAGAACTTGAATGAGGTGCATCAAAGCACAGACACTGCTTTCCTTGGAGCAATTACCACATGTTCAGATAATTCACCACCATGGACAGTAAACTTGAAAATACATGGTAAGTCGGTGACTTTCAAGATTGATTCTGGAGCGGACACTTCTGTCATAACTTATGATACTTACCGTAGTCTCAGTCGGTCAGCAGATTTGATGCCGGCACACATGCCACTTATGGGACCTGGTGGAAAGCTAGAGTGTGTAGGAATGTTTCGTGCAGAGACAAAAGTTAAGGGATCCTGGTATGTCTTTCCAATATATGTGATTAAAGGAAACACTGGAAATAACCTCCTAGGTAGAGCTGTTGCAGAACAGATGAAATTGATACAGAGAATAGATGGCATTGAGGTTGATCAAGGGATCTTTGGCTCATTTGGACTTGTCAAGTGTGAACCAGTGAAAATTACGTTGGAAGAAGATGCAGAGCCATACTGCTTGACAACAGCACGCAGAATTCCATTCCCATTACTCGATAAAGTGGAAGCAGAACTCAACAGATTTGAAACAGAGGTTATAATTGAAAAAGTGACAACACCCACAGACTGGTGTGCGCCGATGGTACCTGTAGTGAAACGAAACGGCAATGTTCTTATTTGCGTAGACTTGAAGCGTTTGAATGATTCTGTGAAACGTCAACACTTCATGCTGCCAAATCTAGATGACATTGCGCCAGATTTGGAAGGGGCAACAGTGTTTTCCAAACTGGATGCCTCAAGCGGATTTTACCAGATACCCCTAGATGATGGGAGTCAGGAACTGACAACGTTCATAACTCCATTTGGTAGGTACTCGTTCCGTCGAGTCCCATTTGGGATCACCTCAACTCCCGAAATCTTCCAAAGGAAAATGACAGAAATGCTGTGCGGATTGAAAGGAGTCAAAGTGATAATAGACGATATCTTGGTTCATGGCAAAAATGACAAAGAACATGATGAACACTTGAAAGCAGCATTGAAACGTATCCACGAGTCGGGTCTAAAGCTCAATTCCGACAAATATGAGTTTAGAAAATCCAAGATAGAGTACTTTGGCCACACAATTTCAAAGTTTGGAATTCAACCAAGTGTAGATAGGATCGCAGCCATTCAGGATATGGCAGCTCCCACAAATATCCAAGAGCTCAGACGTGTAATTGGGATGATAAACTATCTAGGTCGGTTTGTTCTAACTAGCATGTGTCATTAAGCCAATGACAGACTTGTTGAAGCAGTCCAATGCATGGATGTGGGGCGTGGCCCAGGATGAAGCGTTTGCTGAAGTGAAGAAACTGATAACGGAAGCTCCATGTTTGACATTCTATGATAAGACAAAACCCATCATAGTTAGTGCAGATGCTAGTAGTTACGGTTTAGGAGGAGCTCTGTTCACTGAGGACAATGGCAAGCTGAAGCCAGTTGCATTCTGTTCACGGAAATTAACAGCCGCAGAAGAAAATTACGCGCAAATAGAGAAAGAGTGTCTTGCGGCACTGTGGGCATGCGAAAAGTTCTCGAGATATTTAGTGGGTCTCGAATCATTAAGACTTCTAACAGATCACAAACCACTAGTGCCGTTGATAAACTAACAAGACTTGAACAACACACCACTCCGATGCCAGCGGATGCTGATGAAACTCAGAGGGTATAGTGCAAAAGCAGAGCATGTACCAGGCAAAAACATTGTTGTTCCAGATACGCTGTCAAGAAGTCCTATTGCGAACTCGGTTGATATGCTGAGACCGATAGCAGATGTTCGACTGGAGCACATCAGAGTTGCAACAGAGAGTGATCAACTGCTACAAGAGGCTATTGACTACACACTGAAAGGTTGGCCAAAATATATGAACTCTGTACCTCCAGATCTACGAGACATGTTCGCATCCCGTAATGAACTTTCTGTGTATGCGGGACTTTTAATATATCGTGACCGGATAGTTATCCCAGAAAAACTTAAAGGGGACATACTAGAAAGTATTCATGAAGGACATTTAGGGCTGAACAAATGCCGGTCAAGAGCTCAAGCAACCGTGTGGTGGCCGGGAATCTCAAAAGACATTAAAACCAAGGTAGAAACCTGTGACTTTTGTCAACAGAACAGACCATCACAGCAGAAAGAACCAGTCATTATGAGTCCATTACCTAGTAGGCCTTGGCAAAAAGTTGCTGCAGACTTGTGTGAGTTAGACAGGAAACATTACCTGATAGTTACAGACTACTATTCAAGATTCATTGAAATAGCTTACCTCCAGAACTTAACAAGTGACCAGGTAATAGGTAAAATGAAGAACATCTTTGCGAGATGGGGAATTCCAGAAGAGTGCGTTTCGGACAACGGTCCGCAGTTCAAATCAGAAACATTTCGTTCATTTGCGGAGAAGTATGGTTTCCGACAGATATTTTCCAGTCCGCATTACCCACAGTCAAACGGGGAAGCGGAGAGTGCCGTCAAGATAGCAAAGAAGATTCTACGACAAGATGAAGTATTCGCAGCATTGATGGAATACCGTGCTACTCCCATCGAGGCAACTGGTGTAATTCCTGCAGAGATGATGTTGGGAAGAAAAATCAGAACATTATTACCTTCTCTACCTTCTACGTTGACACCAGACTGGCTTGAGAGAGAAGATGTGCGCTTGAAAGACGCTAAGTACAAAGAAAGGGCCAGAATGAACTTTGACAAAGGGTCAAAACCATTACAACCACTCACACCAGGCGATCAGGTGAGAATAAAGACAGACTCCGACAAATCATGGACTACCACTGGCAGAGTCGTTGAGGGGGGTGCAGACCGCAGATCGTATGTTGTGCAGACCGGAGCAGGCCGATACAGGAGAAATCGCAGACATCTACAGTTCACAGGACGCGGGCAGCTGATAAATCGCGATGAAACGGGTCAGAAGGGCAACGCGAAATCGCGCATACAGTATGAACCTGAGGAACAAGGACACCGTGATTCACCTGTGCCATATCTTCGCGTTCGTGAAAGTGCCAAAGGTGATCGCGAACGTGCTAATGTTTATTGCGAAAGTGTTAACAGGCATCGTGAAAACCCGATGTCTTGTCAGGGAAGTGCCGAAAGTGAAATTCCAGTGCGAGATCGTGATCACAGTACGCGCGCTAGATCACATGGAAACAGTGACACTCTTGTGCCAAATAAGGAATCCACAACAGAATCGTGCCATGACAGCACAAGCAAGCCTTCACAAGTTGTAACTCGGAGTGGACGGTCAGTCAGCAAGCCAAAGAAACTTGAGGACTTCATCACCTAGATTTTAGTTTAGTTAAGGTGCATGTGCACCATTAGAGTTAAGGTGCTTGTGCACAACTTCGAGTTATCTCTAAATCCAGAGATCTCTCTGAAGTTCAGTTGATGTAAATAGCTTATTTGAAAATGTTATGATTAATATGTTTAGTTAAACCGTAGACTTTGATATTCTAGTCAAGCTGAAATGTTTGTAAAGTTACCACTAAAAGGGGGAGATGTTTCAGAAATGGATCTATTTGTATTACTATTACTGCTCTTTCAGTACTTTGATTAATTAAGCAATGATTGTAACGTCATAGATCCTTATTTAATGTCACATGATTATAAGCGCCACCTAATCCCTATTAGTTAT